>OX235277.1:11613992-12290928 GCA_944472155.2 Trichobilharzia szidati
GGAGGTACAACTTGAATTCTCCCTTCAACACGTCTGAATATAAGTACTTTTTCACATAAGAGTTATTTTGATCGCTCTCCAACTCGGGTTGATTGCTTGAGATTGAAAGATCATTTTGAAGGACAGTGATATTTCCCTCCTATTTTGGGTGAATCTGAACGTCTCCACTGGTTCACATGGAAATATATATTTAGCAACAAGTAATTCTCAAAGTCGACAGTCTCATATATATATATATATAAGTACATAATAATTGGTGATAAGACAAGAAAATATTTTCTAATGCATCAAAGTGAATACGAGGTTTAGATTATAGTTTCCGTGCATTTTAAGTTTCGTTATCACATAATAATTTTATTGCAGGATGATGAGAAATCAGTCAAAGAGTATTTGAAAGAGAAGGATCACTGAACATCACCTCTGTCCTTGTTTTGGACCCCTTAACAGTGTTTCAACGTCGTTCCTTTCGATACAAGCCAATTTTTCATGAGCTTAGAAGTTAAACGAAACACATAATAGTGTTAACTAGATGCAGTTCTAAAGGATTCTATGCACTCTGGGTAGTAGGTTGAACGCATCAACCTGTGTACCACCGATTGATCGAGATGACTAGCTGTACACCCGGCTCAAAGAAACAAGTAAGCTGAAACCACCTGATATTTGCTCACAGTTTATCTAATTTGTCCGTTATTTTGAAATTAGTCCATAATCTATTTTATTAATCTGTCAGTCAGATGAAAACAAATCACATGTTGCATGAGGATTCTCAACCAATCAGAATCCAGCAAGTGGTCAGCAGGTTCTATTTTAGCTTTTGTGACTTGATCAATATATGCCGAGTATTTTCGTAGGCTTTCTCACTTTTTGTGTAAATAGGCGTTTCCAACATTATTGTGTAGGTCTTCTGGATAAGGCTATTTTGAATCAGTGGATAGTCGACTGAGAAATTATCAGGCGCTCATATTTCAAAGTGACATCCTCACTGACACTTGGCATCTACAGTGGCTAGTATCAAAAGAAAGTTTACCGAGGAAGGTTTCGTGTGCTAACAAAATGGTTTCGAACGCATA
This sequence comes from Trichobilharzia szidati, assembly GCA_944472155.2. Lineage (NCBI taxonomy): Eukaryota > Metazoa > Platyhelminthes > Trematoda > Strigeidida > Schistosomatidae > Trichobilharzia > Trichobilharzia szidati. Next base: position 11,615,063 of record OX235277.1, read on the forward strand.
AAGGTGGTATGCATTTCCTCGTTTCTAGGTAGGGCTTCCACAGACTTTAGGATACGCCACAAACACGTTTTATGGATATATAGGTTTAAAAGATGTGTAAACGTCAAATCTGTATCCTGTCTCTATAATATGTTTCGCAATAGAGGAGCTAGGTCTCCTGTTCTCATCACTATTTGGTTTTCGGGATTCAGTTGGCTTCAGAAGCAGTTTAGTAATTTGTTGTGAAGCTAACCCTTACTTGTGCGTTGGTGGCACAGTGGTTAGGACTCTCGCCGACCATGCACATGGTCCGGGGTTCGATCCCATGCCGAAGCACACCCGATATCTATGGTCGGCCTGTAAAATTTGGGCTACCGATATCCATGCTGAAAATTCCATACTTGTACTGAAAATACGGTGTGGAATCAAGCTGTAATCAAAATTAAAATTATTTAATTAAAATTATGTATGTGTAGTCACATATACATTAAAATTGGTACATACAGTGTGATGTGACATCACCTTGTCACATTCTCAATTATTAATATCTTATCTTCATAAAAGGTCTTTTTAACTACAGTTGTCAACCTCTGTCTAGTTGTCAAACTGCTATGATCACCACTATGGGGTAGCCTGATGTACAAGTCGTTCTTAATTGTGGGACGAAGGTAAGGTATCTTCTGAAGAAATTGTCGGGACAATTATTATCAACCAGGGTTTGTGTCAACCTTCTTTCTATCTCATCCAATGTGATTTCACTGCATATTCGTTGGATTTTAGTGAAGAGACACCTCCTATAAAGGCATTTTTGATCCAGGAAGGGCTAAAACTGTTATAATTAGGATATTGTTTTGTTCAGGGAGTTTTCTATCAATCGATTGTTTTGTTGATTCATTAAACCGTCGACTAAGTAATATAACAAGGAAAGAAAAAACAGTTATCTTCCTCTTCTACGGCTGTAAGCCATATGTTGCTCTGAACTTCATTCATTCGATTTAAAATTGAGGTAGTCTTGTTCAATATCTATAACATTCGACATTGTAAACATCTCAAAATTATTACCAGAGATTTGATTTTTCCACATGTGCATCACTTAAAACATGAATTTATAACAAAACAGCACCAAATTATTATGTTTTTTTCTGTTGACTTTCTGTTTATTAGGTGATTATTTTTAACATGATACCTACAGGCACTTGGATATTTCAATGAATAACAAAATCAGTAAACCTTCGGCAAATCTAAATTACATGAAATTTTTGCCGAAGAAATTTATTATTATTGGTTTTACTTTGCTGTTGCTGTTACTGTTATTCTATTTTGACGATTAATTCAGTGAAGCAGTTTCGAGAAATTATCTCTTAAAATGTAGAGCAGAGTGAATAGATTGTGTTCAGTTTATTTGATCAAAATCATTACGATCATCTCAAAGTTTCATGGATGCACATTGTTCAGTATATCAGAACATCGACAAAATATTCATCCCTTATTAGTTTGCCACTGAACGTAATTTGTGAACGTCAATATGTTTGGTCCTGATGAAGTGACAGTAGGAGAATGTTAACACTGAATTAAAATATTTCAATGGGAAGTAGAAGATTGAAACCTATGACCACGTCGGCAGTACTTATCTCCACTTAATTTTGTATACTTTCCGCTCTACTAAACCCTACCTCAACAATACAAACGATATAATGAGAAGCGTAAGCCACCAGTCCAGGAAGGAGTATATAGTATTCTTGTTTTTGAAATTATAAGGCAGAATAAGAACAGATTACTAGTGGATTATACCAGTTATTGATAAACAGACAGTAGTCTATCAGAGCACATGTGTATGGATGGATGTATATTTGTAGCAAATATTGGAATGCATGCATTGTGTTACCATTGTAGTGATGATGATTGCAGTCTCATAAGGTGGTAATATTCTGTCCGTATATTTCTTGTCAAACATAGAAAATCCCCAAATTTAGAAACAGTGCTTCCCTTAATCACACATCTCATTTTTGCTCTGCTTTATTAAACACATTTATCGTGATACAAACTGTGGACTGAGTTCATAACTGACTGCATCTTTTTGTATTTCTGAAAGAAAGCTGTGTACAGGAAAGTGCCTCTAATTACGATTTTAAAGAAACGATGTTCCTTGAGTTACCATGCTCACGCCTTCTCCTTTTCCTCTAATCTCGCATGACTTATGTTATTGCATTGAGATTAATTTTCAAGTGTTTTCTACAGGTTTGATCATTGCCTGACATCAGTTACAGAAGCATTGGAAAACCAAGGGTTACAGGGTAGCCGATTTGGTCCTAGCTTCCTACTCTTCATAAGTATGCACCAACCACAGTGGCTCGAACCTCGGAACTACCGGTAAAAAGACAAGCTCGAAGAAAATTGTGCCCCTGGGACCCATCCAGATGGTCCACGATTAACAGAAGTAAGAATTTATGGTCTACGAGCTTGCTCGCCCTGTTATTAGAAGATCTTAGGTTCAAACTCCTGTGGTGGTTTTATGCTGGTAAAAAGTCTCAAACTAGGGAGAAACAACTGTCCAGTACTGCTCGGTTTTCCAATGGTTCTCTAACCGACCTCAGCTCATGAGGAAATTAAGCAAATCAAAATTCTCTGATAGTGAGGCTACATCACATGATGTAAGAAGTGAATGTTTATGGGTAGGCAAATATCGGCAGAAATTTAGTGAGAGAGGAATTCACTCCATCAGTTTCTTAAACCAGTAACCTGAACACATGCAATTTCAACGTTTTCACAACTTGGTTTCCGTTTTATATCCGATCATCATACATTTCATCAGTACTAGTCTGTTCACCGAATAATCTTTTGTACATTTTAATCAAGAGGTGCAAGTTTCAAAGAAATATATTTTTAAAAGCCCTTAAATTTATTCAGTTGCCTGAGCTACTGAAATGTACTTTATAGATGATTTTTTTTCACCCATGACAAATGAATTCTGCTTCTTGTCACATAAAAATCAGCAGGATATTATGAGTTTCAATGATAATGACAAGTCAATATGTTTCATATAAAGCCAGTAAGATAAGTGTAGTAGGTTTATGAGTTTTGATGCAGTTGGAGAACTCCACCTTTAAAAGGTTCAGACATAAAATATCATAGTATTTGTGACACATTTTTTTACTTTTCTCTTCTTTGTGTGTGCATAAGTTTAAGGGTAAACATTTCTAAAATTTTCAAAAGAATGGATACTGAACAAAGAGTACTCTTTTCAATAACTTCATCATCAGGCTCTACAGTTATATATCCATCCATTTAAATGAATGAATTAGTGTTATGAACAACATCAATGCTGTTTAAATAACCGCGAATCAATAATATCAACAGATTACAGAACATTAGCATCAACAAAACAATAAACTGAATGTCAGAAAAATAAGTAAAGATAATATTACAAATTCATACATTTGCAGTCTCTACTGAAGGCCGGCCAGGGCAGTAGTAGGGGAAGGCTGGACTTGCTTCTTTTGAACACAGAGCACTGGCCGTTTGAGGCCAATTGAAATAGCCTCTGCTGTTTAGAGCATGAGGTGCTTCGATGAGTTTGGCAATTTAGTAGGCACCCGGTAGATGATGATAGAGAAGTATTCTTCAACGCTGGCTGGCTTTGTGGCCGGTTTGCACTAGATGGTCCAATATCGAATTGGTAATGGTTTTAACTACACCTTTACTTAGCCATAGTGGGAGATGTCCTCGAGCACGAAAAATGAAGTTCCTAGAGCAACGGCCGCTATAACTCGCTCCACCACAAGCGCAATTGCATTAGTAGATACAATTATAAGTGGCTAGTCTAGGTACTTCATCTTTTAGTCGAGGAATCATCATGGGTTGTGTAGAGAATAAGACGTGTAGTTTGCCAACATTAGAAGTTTTTTGAGCTGATTTTCTTAAATTCTTCGTTATTATATCACTTTCTATGTCGCCCTTGAATTGCAGCCGTATATAAAGAGCAAACAAACTGTATGAACTGTAACCTGAAAATAATTGTTGCTTTAGAATTTTATTTTTAAACATGAATGTTTTGTAGTGATAAGACGGTACACTGTCATGAAGTTTTTTGTCGTTTGAATGTTTAGTGAGAACTCAGAGGAATATGTGAAAAGGATACTAGCATCCCATTACATAATCACAATATTACTCACATGACATAAAACGTATACAGCCTTGTAGTTCATCCTTGAAATTATCTTTTCATTAACTTGCGATGCTAGTGATCCCTTTTAGCTTCTCATATTCGTGTATCTACAACCTGAGTTGAATTCACCAGAGCATTACACAACTTGTTGGTTATTTGCCATTGAATTATCATTCTTCAATCCACCTAACGTAACTTTATTTTGAGTGTCTGTATCAATTGGGATATTGTTTGTGTCATCGAAATTTTTGAATAATGTGATGAATAATGGAATTTTAACTAGGGGGCTGGGGTGAAACATTTGAAACATTTTGATGACGCAAGCAGTAACTCTAACTAATTTTTATTTTCATTTGACAATCCTCATGTACAAACACGTGCACAAAATAATTATATAAAAACTCGATTGTACAGCTAAGTGAGTGAAGTCGCCAAAAAGAGACTCTTAGCGAAACGTTTTCGTTCTCATATTCACGTCTGGATGGGTATTTCCTGTGAATTTAGTTAGTGTCAGATGCTTGCCTTCAAAGTCAAACATATAATGACTAAAGGTTTGTTCTGAGCAGTGTTTCATATAACGCAGAGAATTTTCTTTGAATGCATGGGATATTCTCTTCCTCCGGGATGTTCGAAAAATATTATTTGGCATTAGATTGCATAACACAGTAATGTCTGACCTGTTGCAAAAATCAATCCACTATGATCTCTCTCCCCTGTCTCCAAGAAATACACTATATTTGCTTCAACGCCAAAATGTTCAGGAGTACAGTTTGATAACCGATGACACAATTCAGGAACATTTACCTCATATCTCGCGGTACTCCACTATCCAGGACTATGTTTTTCTCATGTTTAGTGAAGACTTGTGGATCAACAGGTTGTGAACATTTTAAATACTCATCCGGGTAAATAATAATGTCAGATGTTATTTTTTTGTTAGATCTAGGCAAACTAAATGGGAGAAACTACATGCAGTACATTGATGTACGTTTCAAGTAGCTCGATTTCCAGGCAGGTGTCTAAATTCTTGGGAAAACGTTTCTTACAAGAAGATCGGAATATTTGCGGTACACCCTCGTAGTAACTAGTATTTACACTTGATCGTCATGTTAACAATTTACAAGTAGTCTCCCGTAATCTAACAACAGGAAATGTTGAATATCTCTGTGAGTGCTTAGAAACAGGAACGAATTTCACCACTGTAAGTGATAAGAATATGAATAAAGTTTATTTCAAAATGAAAAGTTTGAAAGGGAAGTAAATACGGATTACATAACGGATTTGTGTACAGGTTCATAAAACAGAGAAGGTATAAAAACGAATAAGAAAACCACTTATGTATTGCTAGAGCATTTGATATGGACAAAAACTGCAGCTAGAAATCCATCGACCAACCTGACTTGTTCTGTACACAACACCTGTCTTCCAGATGATTATAGCTCAATCCATGGAACAAGAATTGTTAGTTTCAAATCACGTACTCATGTCGTCTCATTTCATAGATAGTTTCATTTCATGTTCATTTAAATCAGTGTGAGGAGGTGAATATTTCACGTCTAAGTTCAATCGAATTTCATTACATTATGGTTTCTGATAATGTTTATGAATTCACAACTGTGAAGATTTGAGTGGAAGTTGTTAAAAACACTTGTTCACTCAAGCTTTCTATTTCTTTTGAATATCTTATTTGAATTTTGTGTTTATCGATGTAAATAGTGTTGAAAAGTGAAGCAAACCACTGAAGAAAGACAGAAGATTTGACGTTTGAAGCGAGAGGTGCTGTGCTCGATTTTCAATGAGATTGCCATTATGCGCACAATAAGTGGTAAGTAAGCTGACATGCACCTTCTGAATCCTACAGTTGGTCGACTAGATGTGATAAATAATAAGTAAATCGAATAATCTTCAAAATGAACACAAAAAAGAAAGCTTTTTTGAATAAAATCCGTGGAATGATATACTGAGATGAACTACACAACATGAGTCTCCTTTCTGTTGTCATGAATTCCACGAGACTTCACAGTAATTAGATATCTGTTGACGAAAGTAACAAGACCATCACATCATAAAGTTAGGTTACTATTTACTCAATAATTGAGGTACGCTGCGGAGTAAACAGGAGAGTCATGCTTCCTTTATCTGATAAAACACAGGTAGTATTCTAGAATTCAGTATAGTGATTTCTCGAGCTAATTGTTTCTAAATTTTAGCGCTAAATGTTGTTTACGTCAGCGAACAAATACTGAGTCATGTACAAGAATGCTAACGCAGTAAGGCCTTAATAGGACGTTTGGAATTTCGGTGTTGAATATTCTTGGAATACAACGTATTCAATGGTATTCATCGATAGTTAGAAATATACTGATATGAAGGTAGCATTATCTATTATTTTCGCGAATGTGCTTCAATCCAGCGTCAAATCAGAAACAAGAGTCGTTAAACATCTGGTTTCTTTCATAGAAACAGGGTCACTTAATAAAGGCATACGTCACCGTGTCCCGGCCCTTCACGATTTTTTCTAACAATTTGGTTTTGATGCCTTACAGTTTATCAGTCCTTCTCTTGTAGAAACAGAATAGAATGCTCAGACATCTATACGTTTTAGCAAGTCACTACATAGCCACATGTGTAAAAACATCTACTCTTAGTCTTCATATGTTCAGGTTGGGTAATGTTTGCCAAACCAATAGAACTTCAATCGGAAAATCACATACAAAGCAAAAATCAATACCCTTGTCATTCCCGGGCCATAATAACTAGCTTTTCACACTTGACCTTGTTTAATGGACTAGTGGATATTGCGTGACTAGTTATGACGAACAATGAGAAATGTCTTCATGTCAATGTGATCACTCTCTGTAACACTGAGTGGGCAATTACAAAATGAAGCCATTGAATGCATACGACCTCCGAATTTTTGCATGACTTGAAATTAGGAAATGTAAGAACATCATCTCTTGTGTTTTACAAAGCATACACTGTAGAGGTCACTATTGGCTTCCGTTTTCTGAAGTGGAATGAGTTCATTTTACCAAAGAGAAAATGTCAGACGAGCTGAGTTAGTTCATACATGTCGTATTTTTCTGTTTATTGGCTTATTTAACTGAATACTCATCACCGACCAAGTATGTAAATGTGCTATTGATTCTTTAAGATTAAAGTCTTGAAGTGTCTTAGTTCAGAGGAACTTCATTTATTTTTTTGAAAGCATGTTATTATTGCATATCATTTTCTATTGGTTTACTAAAAACACATATTTTATTTGTCGTTCACTGACTATTCCTGCGTTTATGAGTAGAACACAAGGTTTTCGGCTCGACCTTTCATCTGATTCACTCCTAAAACCAGAGGGTTTAGTAAGCTCATCATCTTCACAAAATCCTTCATTCCCTCCCTCGCTTAATCCCCTTTGTGTTAACATCTGTCACAGGCCAAATCCCCCACACAAGGACCTGAGATGTATTCTCAGCTGAATGAGCCCCAACCGCATGTCTAATCAAATCCTCATTTCATCCTGCATATTTGTCGGGCTATGGCTTATCGCTAAACATCTTTGTTGCTCATTCTTCCGCGTAAAATATATTATCGGGCCAAGTAGCTGTTGTTGGAAGTCTTCAGTAGCCTGTTAGTAATGTTTTTCGAGAATCTGAAGTCCTCTGAACTGAGGTGATTGGCATTGTTACTAACAATTCACATCTTTATTCCCTTTCTGCGTACCCGATTTTGGAGTGACAAACGCTTGCCTTGTTACTCTAATAGTTGTTGGCATCGGAATCCTTATCCATACCTGCTGTTACTGAATTAATGCTACCATGAACAATCTCCAAGTACATTTTCGTCAACAGCATGTCACATGAAGTAAAAGCATTTCATCCGAAACAAGACCCAGCGCTCCACAAAATTTTGTTTTCATTTCCTCCTTGAAGTGTATGACTGTCGGTTGAAAGCCGAAGAAACACCGAATACAGTGCTTTTTGCTTTCCAGGGACACTAAATAAAGACTGAAACAATATGAAACGCATGCAGCAATCAAATTCACTCTGAAAGTGAGGGGATATCAATACCTTCGGAATGCAGGTAAACTTTGCTAGGTCGATGAAAGCTAAACAGCTTTCCACCGATTTCTCAGAACACTTCTACTTTGTAATAATGTCTAGTTTACTGAGAAGAAGCACCTTTACGTGATGCTGAGTAAACAGTGATACCACTGACATTCTTTTGATATTCTGCTGTACTTACGGTGATGAGCATTTATTGTGAAGACACTGAAATCATTCGAAAATAAGACTTTGCTAAATTACAGCATAATAGTTGAAAAAAATGATATGAGAAACGATTGATTTTGTGTTATCCTGATATTCCTAACTGTTAAAAAAAATGTAGTCTGAAAATATGGAACAGAAATGATGACTCAAATTAATTTTTGTGCTTGGTAATTAAAGAATTTTGGCTGTCATTGACCACAAAAGAAGAAAGTGAATTGATTGGTAACAGTCGGCCCAACATTATTTATATATGTTTGAATATATATATGCTGTTTTTCAGGATTGAAATAATTTGTATTTGAAAATGAATGTTAGGGTTCCGGCAGTCTTCAAAGCGCAGATGTTTGACTGCTTGTTTGGAAAGCCATCAAAAAATTGTCATTGTAATATATGTTTTATATCTAAAAATTTTATTTCATTTTAAGAGCTGTCAATTCAGCACCTGTCATTTTTGTTTATCCTGCCATCTTTAGAAAAATTTCTTTATGCTTTAGTTTGATAAAAGTTTGACTTTTTCAACACTAAGACAATGCATTCTCCATACTAATTATTCTGAACATATGAAACTAGATGTTAGATTCATCAGTCCTTATCAGTAGGAAAATAGTTCAGTGTGTACGAATTCGCAATGTGAAATTGTACACTCAAAGTATGGTGACAGAAGGGTAGGCTACCAGTTATATAACAAACTGGCAGTGTCGATCAAGAGAGACTTGAAAATTTGAAGAGTGCTATTCTTCTCCCCTTAGGGTTTTATTCCAGTACAACTAATCATGAATGTTGATTAGTTGCAGGAATTTGGTGCGATGAGAATGACTTTGAAAGAGGCTACAAGTTATACATAGGGAAGAATGTTTCGACTACTACTAATAATATCAACTGAGCGAGTGCTTCTATACTGATCAGAGATTTGAGGCTTCATGGAAAGTATTGGTAAGCTAGCCTCAAATGGTCTTCAGTAGCTGTCTTCTCTGCATTCTGGAGATCAGGTGCTCAGTAAAGATGAGCCATGAGGGACTCTGAAGACACATTAAATGTGGATGCATCCTCTATTGTGCGGGAAGAAATCGAGATGGGTTGTATACTAACTGGTGAATACTGCATTCTGAATTAAAAAGTCTACAGATACTATTTATATGGTACAGTGAGCCAGTGGCGAATTAGCAGAATAAACATTCAACCTGATGGGTGCAGTTAGAAACCACTCTATTGACATATATCGGTAGGCGCCTTTTATTACTCGAATTCGTGTCTCGTCGACTTGCATGCTTATTCCTGAGGTTTAGTTTTGCGTGATAGTCCACAAATGACAATGCACAACCCTCATCGCACAGGCTAATTCACACTCAAAATGCTCATATTCGTCATGCATATAGACTGAATGTGCTTGTTGTTTCATGCATCAAATATCCATCTGTATTATCCGAGATTTCCTTTTCTACGTTACGCAATCATTTTGATAGATGGAATGTAGGCAGGAATACACTTTAATAATCACTCACCACATTTATGAATTCTACAATACCTTCGTTTTCGTTCGATAGCATTTATCAACACAAGAATCGACTACTTGTCACTGAATACGGGTTTGTATGCATACCACGTGAAATAATCGATGCCACATATTTTAAGCCAGTGAACGAATGTATTCAACCCGCGAACATGTTATTCATACACTGTGTAGATTGACAGTGTAACTTCCAGTGAAATTAACTACATCAAGTCAGTATTCACTGAGACCACTTGATCATCAAACTTCGGTTAACACATTTACAACTGACTAGCTGATTTCAAGGATCCCGTTAGAGTGGCAGTTACCTTGAATTCGTGAGATGTCGAATAAAAGCTTTGAATTTGTTATCAGAAAACAAGGAATTTGTCAAAAGCAATTTATTTCTCATTATCCCGACACCCACAAATAAATTTCACATTTCAATTTTCATTTCACACATCATTTCTGACATCGAGCATTTTGACATTTTTTTTCACAGCAGTCTTCATGTGTACCACAGTTTTCTCCTTCTAGTTTACAACAAAATGGAAGACCTGATAATTTGCGTTCTCGACATCGGGAATATGGGCAACACTGCCTATAAGCTGCTTTGTCACCATCCAAATTCAAACAATAACAATCTCCTCCTTTCAAAGAAAATAAATACAAAGAAATAGGTGTTACATGAAAAACGATGACGCGGTTTGCTTTGAAAATGATCACTAAATTGTCAAGAATGAATTAATCGATAAATTATTGCGAGATAAATCATTCACATTACTACCTCAACACCACTTCTCGTCTGGATTTTATAGGCGACGTCAGTTTGACTCAATTGAATTGTAGTCAGAGATCAGGTTCATTTCATATTTGACAGAAATCTGCCATCCAATTGCGCACACTAATGTTATCAATTAGCATACGTTGAAACGACAGAGATGCAGAGAGTTTATTCAAGGCAACCGAAGCATGTCCTGCAAACCTTGTCAAACTTGATATAAAAGTAGATCCTGTGCACTGTTGTAGAGTGTAATTCCATTATGGTTGAATTTTGTTTTGATAAAGTCTCGCAGTGTTATACAGTAATGTTTACTGATGATGTTCCGAGTTAAATTTATTGCTCATAATCATAACAACGTGAGCAATAAATTGTGCTCGTAACATCATCAGTAAACAATACTGTATAACACTGTGAGACTTTATCAAAACAAAATTCAACCATAATAGAAATGATGACATGACAAACTTCCTTTAAACATGTGAATATCTACTGATCACTGTTATTCATAGGAATGCCAATGATTATCTCCATTGTGTTCAATTCCAGTGTGTCCTTCGTTGAAACCGATTTATCTACTTTTTTAGTACACAAATTTCACAAATTTCGTTCTCTGTTTCCTTTCATGCAATGGAATAATGCAGACATATGCACATCAGTGAGCATACATTTCAACAGATCTATTCTCCTGATTCGACTATCCATCATGCGTACAACAAAGAAAGAGTGTGATGGGCACACGAAGAGTGTTCACTCAGATGACAGAAGTGTAGAAATTGCAAACTGTCACGAATGTACCACAACGGTTGAGGAGAAGGCACGGAGCTATACTGACTTTGATCAGTTGATTCTGAGAAGGAAAAGTCTTCAGGGAAGTGGTACCAGTTCTTCTTCTTCAAATACCCAACCTTAGAATGAAAGAAACCACTGTAGACACTACCCAACACATTCTATTATCTGAAGTCATGACCTTAAACATTTATCTGCCAGTGACAATCATTTTCAGTGTGACTATGGTGGAGAGACGAACATTAGAAATGTGAAGGACAGCACTGAATTGTGAATAGTTGAGATGCTATTCTAACACTGCAATTCTCACCATTCATACATCCGAATGTATTCTGTTGGTGAACGTGTCAATCTTGTGACAATTGGACAATAACTGGCATTGTGTTGATACTATTATTGTTTCCTTGGGTTCATAGTGGAACATAGGGCTTCATCTGCACTTCTCCGCTCGACTCTGTCTTCTGCTTGACTTTTCACGTGCATCCATGTTAATCCATACTGTTGATACTAATGACACAAAATTCGACTTAGGATATTTGTTCTCCAATTTCCAACTAATATCAGTAGTTCCTGCTACCCCCACAGTTGACGCAGTCGAAGTCTGGCACACTAAATTCGTGCATCATTATTTGAATATGAGATAACTAACACAAACCACAGCGTCTCTGTCATATTTCACTCGGAAACACCTAACTAATATCAACAGGCAAACAAGTGACTAAATAGTTTATCATGAGATAAAAATATCAGATGGTTATGAGGGAACATAAAAGACAGGTAAAAGTGATTTATCTCAACTAAATCAGTTGGCGAAATTCTGCACGTTAATGAAATGCGATGTCGCCGATTTTGAAATCACCGGTGATGCACATGCAGTTGTGAATACTAATTCCATGACCAGTCAATTTGCAAGCCTGTCGTTTTAAATGCTATTTGCAATAACATATATGACAACGCGACGCAGTCGCTTAATTAAGTGTATTTTAGGTTCCAAAGATCTCTGCAGACCTAAAGAAGCTAGAAAACAGATTAGCGGTCGCACTGCATTCGATAGAAACGGGACACAAAATCCAATTTGATAGAACGAAAGTTCTGCAAAATGTTTTGGATCGTGTAAAGAAAGACTAACAACAGAAGCTCTACTTACATGAGTGAATCTCAACAGTTTGAACAGACGTGCAGGTGTGATGTTAGCTGATGCATGGTAAATCCTGATTAATAAATTACGATGGATATCTATCACTATTTATTCATACTTGGTATAAATTACTGATTGTCTATATCTTATGATGGAGAGGCTAACAAATGTTTTACAACTGTTTAACAAAAGCAATCATAACCACAATACTGTGATCTGCATATGCACATATATTTACAAATGTTCAGTTATCTACGATCATCAATTTACAGTCAAAAATCTTCTGATGAAATGTACATACTGTTCAAATTGAATAAATGCATTGGACACGCAAATTAAATTGCAGATATCAACTAATGCAGAACCCACGTCTAAGTCACAGTTATGCTAAAGATTGGAGACAGGGATCTACCGAAAACGAACACAATGCTTTCCCATTCTTAAGAATATCAATATTTCACACATTTCCTTCCTATCGAATTCATCTAATGTAAACATGACACTTTGAATTTGAAAAGATTGTCAGGCTCACAAACACAATTATCATGCAAGTTATCAACAGAGTGAAGTTGAAGTCTACCCTCGTGAACGCCTCTACATCAACGATATTACTACACAAAGTGAATCAACCGAAATTCAGAATAGCTGAACAGTAAATTTGGCATCTATCAAATTTCAAATAATACCTAGCCGGCCTAATGAACACAATTCTACTATAATCACAAAATAATACACATCACAAGAAAACATACCTGAAGCCCGCACAACCTGGTCGCCCATCACCACAACTGACAATACCAATACCGTGAACAACGTAGAAGTGTGCATAGTCGGATTATTATTGCCACAGTGTAAAGTGGACAGCCATTATATATTTCCCACTGTATCCAAATGGTGGACATATCTATGCCATTGCGATCACACACGAATGAAGATTGTTCACACTGGAACATGAGTGAACATTTTGTTATGAACAGGGATTAGTGGGAACGTAGTCAGTGTAGTGAGATTATTGAGTAGAACACGAATATTCGTCACGTAATTTATTGTAATTGAATGTAACATTGTGGTTATACATGGTGTCCGTGAGTAGTTGTATTGTGTGCATTGTGTAATAGACCAAGTCAATTATTATAATTCTATTCGAATGGTTGTTTCCATACACACATAAGTTCTACGTCTTCACTGCAAATGACCATACCGACTCTTCGAATTGTTATTTTCATTCTCATTTTGGATTCGGATAAATGTGACTAAAATAGGGTTGACGCCCTGTGCATAATCTCGCTGGAAATAATAACGAAAGTTTATAGAACTCGTTGTTACACGTAAACGAATAATGTAACAGAATTATGAATAATTTGGTTTCCATGTTACATGTGGAACATTGATCGAAAAAGAAGAGGAGAGGGGAACCAGTTTGGCGTTGACGATGTGAGATCGACATGAATTGCTGCATGTAACACTTCAAATTAAAAACAAACTTTCCGTAATTAGAATTCACTCCTGTTGTCGAGTTTCAGATAACCACGCACAGCGTACTGTAAACGCCTGATTGAAATACATTATCAGCGTAGTCGAGGGATACATTTCAACATGATATTAGGCACCACAATAATTATATCGACAGACTGGTCGACAGTCTCAAATGCTATTTCGCGTGTGATAGTGATTCCCAAGTAGTGACGTCATTCGCAATAGAACAGTCAAATGTCACGTTTGAAACGGAATAATTGAACCATCACTGTGAAGTGGCTGCAAACCAGAGAATGCATCTACCCTGTTGATTGCATTTACGTTTGAACATATTTAAACTGGCGCTATCCCATCCATGCAGGTCTCTTAGTTGAGAATCTTTTCGAAACACAATCTCATGATTCGCACAGAGAAGTGTTTCTCGGTTGAATGAGGTAAATTCCTGTCTCATATTAAAGTAAAATTTGTATTTACAGCATAGTCGAGCGCGAAGTATTGACGCTGAATCACATTCCAGGTGAGTGTAGAAATCCTGACGTTTCTACTAGATAGCATTCGAAATAATTTGAAGTCTACGAAACCTTCCAAAGCATTTTAAAGTTGGGTTAATGTATCAGTCTGCCTTTTGAACATAATGTAGAAGAAGATCCAAGTACGAGTTGTTGCTCTGCATAGACTGGAACACACAACAGAGTCATTCCTCAGAATCTGTGAATGGAGCCCATTCAAAACTCAAAAGAGTAATCACTGAACAAGAAATCCACTCTCCTACATATTACTTATCATGGAGAGCTGTATGCGCACAATAGTCAAACAGTAATTGTTATCTGCAAGACAACTAATAAAATCCATTAGCAATAGTTAGAACCAGTTGGTCATGGAAGGGACGGTCAACACAGGACTTCTTTCAAACGTAGACAACACGAAAAGAATGAAGTAACTTAACCAATCACAATATTCCAAAGTCACGACCAGTATAAGGAATTTGAAATATGTCAGTTCTTTCGCTTATCTGGTTTTTCTTACAAGTTTCACTTAACTTGTAGGTCTAGTTCAAAATCGGAGAAAACTTTATTAATTCCCCACAACCGTTTCGTTTTATTACATTTAATAAAGAAAGAACGATCATATTTGCAGGATATGTTCTTATTCATAATGTAAAAATGGCAGACTGATACATTAAACCAACTTTTAAATGCTTTGGATGGTTAAATAGTCTTCAAATTATTTAGAATGCTATGGAATAGACATGTCAGGATTTCTATACTCATCTGAAATGTGATTCAGCGTCAATATTTCGTGCTCGACTATGCCGTAAATAAAAACTTTAATTTAGTATGAGACAGGAATTAACCTTATCCATCTGAGAAACGCTAATTTAACTGTGTTCAACTGTAAATGAAATCAACAGAGTAAAAGCATTCTCCGGATTTCCGACACTTCTTGGTGGTGGTTCAATGAATCGGTTTCCAACGTGGCATATTACTGTTCTATTTCGATGGACGTCGTCACTTAGAATCACTGTTTCTATCAGAATCTGCTTCGTCATGCTGATTACAGGAGGTATCCACACTGATTTCAGAATATTTAACTTCTGTCTTGCTTTTCCGATCGTGACTTTGACATTCTCATCAGTTTCACATGTAGTTGAAATGATGTCGCCTAGATAATTGCAGGTGATGAGCTGTAGAAAGGATGAAAAATGCGTATGGGATTCTGTTGCTTGCCACAATACACCAAGTACCAAAATTATTTGTAACTCCACAATAGAGACAGTACAAAAGTACACCATTGGGAGAATAAACGATGAAACCATTGATGTATGCTCCGATGAAATTTTGATTATATAAAGATATCAAGCATAAAAGTAGTTGTGAACTGCTGAAAACATGAAACACAACTAAGTTATGTAGAAAAACTAATTTGAACATTGTGTGTGAATAATTTTTAGAATTGTCACAGCTGTTTTCCACGTTTTCTCATTCTAGATGGTGCTTTCTTCAAGTGGTGTGATGATTACAATTGATTAAACAATTAATTTGTCTCAATTGAAGATTCTGTACAGAAGAAGGAGTAACAAGCTATTTCTACCACAGAAATAATTTTTCAATTTTTCTGTGCACTGTGAAGAGTTGCCGCAGAATCTGTGAACACTCAACAGCACAAATCTCATTTTATACCATCTCTGGTGAAGATATGACCGAAAGATTCTGCATGGGCATTGGAAACCTAATATGAAGTAGACGTTTTGTAAGAAAAACGTTATATCTTTATAAATCTCTTCAAGATGGAAACCAGTAATCCAAACGTCCCATCTGCGAAACTGGTCCGATTTCGTGGAGGAAAATAATCAAAATTAAAGTATCAGGCGCATATACAAATGAGCACATCTTGCCATTATGATTACTTTCAAATCATGTACGAGTCATGAACAGTCATCAAAATACAAAATAAAAAGTGTGATCTAGATTTGACTGGGTGCTTCCACAAACTTATTATTATTATCCTATCTTGTTGTGCACTGTAACAAACAACCTGTGTGCTTTTATGTTAGTTGTCAGCGTAAATGTACAAAAGCAGATCACGATAACTTAATAACCAGTCAGGGAATATTCAGTAATACACATGTATGCAAAACAGCAAATCACGTGTAAGCATGTTGATAACAAAATGTGGGTTTCAGTTGTGAGTGCGTTCATTTCAGTTTGTACTGGTGTGGTAAACATGAAGAAAACATTGATAACTTCAGTAGGCTTTCTGCTTAAATTTGGTCTACCAAGAAATCCCATCGATATTTCACAGATATTTTTCCTGTTCAGTTTCTTTAAATCTGATAAAATCTGACCTTTAATCACGTTTAAAACTCTGGCCAGTATTTAATGTGTTTACTATTTGCGTATTCGCACGTTTCTTGTTATCATGAGACAAAACAGAACTATGGGTTAGAATGTATTGCAATGCAAGGGATAGATGCTCATGGATTGTATCCTTTGTTCAGAGAATGGATCCTTGAAATGTTTTTAATTACCATTTCACGAAATTACACGAATTTACCGAAGAAGACAAGAAAGAAACATCATAATTTTTTGATTTGTGCTTCATGTCAAATAGAAATGTTTCACATGGTCGACAGTCACGTGATATTTTACTGGAAGATCCTGGATGAAGATTAAATATCATGAAATAAACTATGCTGAAAATGTTGTACAGTATATTAAAGCTGTACAAGATAAAGCTATTATCATTATTATTATTACGTGTTGCTTCGAACATACAAAAATCAATATATAGTAAATTAGGTATGAACATCATTCAAACTTATCTGTTCTACTTATTAATTAAGATATTTTAACATGACACCGACCTCTTTAGTGAATGTATACCGTAAAGTGAACCAATTTCTTTCTGTTTAACGTTAACCTGATCAACTTTGAAGGTAGACACAGTTCTGATGACTTCATTATTCCGGCTGAACAGAAAGTTTATCAATAATTTCTTCGTTATCTGATAGTAGTGGATTGTAAATATTGCTTGAAGGAGCTTCAATGGCAGCATTCATGAAATGAACTCACAACTTGCCATCAGTTCGTCTTAATCAATTCAGCTTTCGACTATAATCATAAATTCATAAAAGTTTTTCTCTTTTGTATTCAACAGTCATTTCAGATCTTCTCAGTATTTGTGATACACATTAAGGAGGCGTGTAAGTTGAAGAATTAGTAAATTACACAGAGGGAAGTAATAGGACACTTAATGTGTGGACTCATTCTGACAGTCTATATCATTCACACGGAATATCACTTTTCGGTACCTATGCAAACCACAGTGATAGTTCAGCTATTTCACTCATTGACTGATATAGACTAAAACTTAGTTTGTACAACCATTCGGTCAAATATTGATCACGGTTAATGCAATTTTGTTGTCTTGTATCTGACAAATACTCATGATAAAGGGATCATTGGCAAAAAATTTTAACGGCAAGATTTACCTTCTGCTTTACAGTCATGATATTTAAGTTTTGATTGTCTATCTGAAGAAGTTCAGATTACCTTAGAGGACGATAAGTTTGAGAAATAGTAAGAGACGTGTGATGTGTGTGAAAACTCAAATTTATACTTTGATAATGTTGATGTTATGATAATTACCCATAAAATTAACACTTATATGAATGAATCTGTGGTCTGGTGTCAGTTACAAGAAATATTTAGTTGGAACGCTTTGTGTTTGCCATACTGGTAAGGGAAACATCTTAACTCATTGTTGTAAAAGATAATAGGTGGTTCTCGAGAATATACATGAAGGCTCCCGAAAGATACTATAAGACTTCTGAACCGTCTTCTAAATATGAGATGTAAAATTGTTATTCAGCGTGAACGACTAAGGTTTTATCGCAACTGCATCCAAAATAAACATTTTCCTATATCATTTTACAAATCACTACGTCGAAATAAGTCAAAATCTTCACTCTCCAATCTTCAACATCTTGCTGAATTAGAAATTGATCAAATTAATGACAACCTTTCGAAATTTATTGAAACACACCAAAGACTACTTCCCGTTATGGATAATTTATCTCTAGTATGTCGAATTAAATTCATTGTATTTTGCAATGATATGGTAAAAAAGACTATAATTTCCACGGAACAAAAATTAACAAAATCTTTGAAAGAAACGAATCATATTTTGGAATTTCCTCAAGATATCCACAAGCATATAATTAATTTATCTAACTGCACTCTATCCCAACTACAGTTGGAAGCATTATCTTATGGATTGAAGTACAAAACTATCCCTATGAAAATAAACAAAATGGAAGTACAGTCACAGTATGAAAACCTTTATGATCAAATCTCCGATTTAACTCCTTCTAGTAAAGATAATCTTGACTGGTTTAAAGTTAAACTGGTAGACATTTCTCACCAATTTCTAAATGCTAGAATACACCAGAAAATGGTTTATCAAAAGAACACCACGCCGCACTTAAGGAATTAATTGAAAAAGATAATCTTATTATCCTTAAACCTGATACGGGAGAAGGCGTTGTCATTATGGACAAATCGGATTATCAAAATAAAATGAATGATATCCTCAAATATCAGTCCAAATTTCTGGTGGACTATGCTACTGATAATGTGTTGCTTGTGCAAAAACAGATCAACCGTCAGCTTCAGATTTTACTGATGCATGGTTTTATAGATGAAAAACTTTATAAACAACTTAAAGCAATTGGGTCACATACTCCCCAGCTTTATGGCCTTCCGAAGATCCACAAAACTGGAAACCCACTGAGACCCATCTTAGACATGTCGAGTTCTCCATACCACAAAATTGCAAAATGGATTACAGAAGTCCTTACGCCTGTAAGAGACTCATTATCAAATCATTCTTTAAAAAGTTCACTTGATCTAACAGATACGCTAGACACCTTGAACATCAAGGATAAGGTTATGTGTTCAAGTTACATAGAATCTTTATTCACCAATGTTCCCCTTAATGAAACTGTTGATTTCATTTGCGATTACATCACAAGCAGTGGGATAAAATTACCTATTCCTGTAACTTACATCAGAGACATCATCTTAATGTGTACAAAAAATATTAGATTCACCTTTCAAGAAAAGGCATACAAACAATTTGATGGTGTTGCGATAGGTAGCCCTCTTAGGCCCCTGTTAGCAGATATGTTCATGTCGAAATTGGAGAGACAAATGCAAGGTATGCTTGGAGAATTTATACTGTATAAACGTTATGTAGATGATACTCTCATTATTGGTGATAATATTAAATCTATTGAAAACTTTATTACTCTATTTAATCATATTCATCCAAATATCCGAGTGACTTCCGAACGCGAATCGAATAACAAACTCGGTTTCCTCGATATTACAATGACCAGGAGAGATGATGGTACGATTCAGAGATCTATTTTTCGTAAACAAACGTGGAGGGGACAATATCTTCATTTTACCAGTTTTGTTCCTATCCAGTATAAACGTTCCCTAGTGAAATGTTTGTTCTCAAGGGCCCGAAAAATATGCACGAGTGACACAGTGATGGATGAGTTTCGATATATACAGTCAGTTTTATTAGCTTATGGTTATCCGGAAAACTTCATCACTTGTCACAGTAACGAAAGACCACATATCGAAAAGACAGCTTCGGTATCAAAGAAAGCTATCTTTATTAACCTACCATTCAAGCGCGACCAGATTATGCAGTTGACAGCTCAAAGACTCCGGTCAGCCATCAAACGCACATTCTACGCCGCATCTCTTTTCCTCACTTGCCGAACATTTTCAATCCCTGTACCTACGATTAAAGGACGAAATTCTGTGGACTCTACAAGTTCACCTGCAGCTGCGGTGACACCTATATAGGTAGAACCAACAGAATGTTCCAATGTCGTTGGAAAGAACATGTTCCAAAATGGCTACTAAATCACATAGAAAATCCCAATGCCAGTAATCTGAATAGAAATCCAGCATCATCCATTGCAAAACACTTATTAATGTCAGGTCACAAAATCAATATTAATGACTGTTTTACAATTATTTCACATAACTCTAATTCAAGGTTATTGCAGGTGATGGAAGCACTTTGGATTAATCACATACAGCCTAAACTGTGTGTACAAAAATCAATAGACTTCAATCTTCGCCTACCATGGACAACATTACCTATCTAAATATGATTGGTCATTAGTATGTACTTTTGTTTTTATTTAACTGAGTAATTGTCATGACCTTTGTTTTATTATTGTTAACCATGTTAGTTGTAAAGCGATTGTAAAGAAACTACGAAATGATATCATCTCGCGAAATTTGTCTTCTTAATGCCTTATTCAAATATGCATCATGTTGAGTTTAGTTGTTCGCAGCGTGTTTACTGACAGCAATCAGTCTGTCGTGAACCAATTGATGATAGTATATTTTAATAAGTGAAAACCTTTCAAACAGTGAAACTTGAATCGCTTCCCATTGTGAAATTAATCAACTGATCACCAGTAGACAGTTGGATAAAAGCCTGTCTTCATCCAACTAGATTTTGAAGGTGAAAACATCGCAGAAAGGGTCAACAGTAGACTGAGAACGTCACTAGCCAGAGCCTATCCTGCAGCTAAGTTGGTTCTCGTCCATCGAACAACATGCTCTTTGGTGCAGTCAAAAGTCGATAGATACCCTTCCCATGTTAACTCTAACTGTGTATACAAATTTTTACATGTATCTGTGGGAGCAGTTACATTGAGAGAACAGAAATAAGGGCATACCTTCAATTTTCTGAACATGTGCCGAAAAGCCAACTTCTCAAGGGAACACGCACTTACAGCAATGCCATTACCACACATCTCCTTGATTGATATGGGTCATGAGGTGGAAATTGAGAAATCCTTTCAAATTATCAATAGATAAAGGAGCTCCATTCTCCTCAAGTTTCCCGAAGCAATCTCTATCAAACGCCTGAAACCAGATTTATGTGTTCAGAAAGAAGCATTTATTAGTCTTTCCTTGCCCTGGTGACTGGATTTCTTTATTCGCTTATCTGATTACGTGATCTTTGTCTTCAGCCTAACCCATTTTTATGATCTGTAACTTTGCTTGTCTCTTCTTTCTATGATTCCAGTGGAACTCAGTAAATTGTTACCTAATTTATTAGTTACTCTGCATCTAACGCATATCTCGACTTGATTACGTAACTTCTTTACCATTGTATGCATACATTTATTTTGTTCAATTTTGAACTGCATGTGTAAAAACAATATAAGCGCAAATTTCTGAGCACTGTTCACTAATTGTGGAACTTTCTGTCAACTGACAACATGTGAAATTTGCAGGTATGTAAAAACTTTTCTGTAAGTTACATCCCATAAACTTAAAAGGCTGCAAGAAGCTGATGAGAATGGAACGAAATCAATGATGGTACCATGTAATTCTATACAAACCACTGTTGTTCTTGCTTTATTCAAATTCATCAAGGGGAATAATGCATGATTTTTTTTATCGAATATGTATTACTCCAAACTTCGCCCATATTCACTCACACTTGAAGATATTTCGGATCAAGTAGACCGAGGAATTAGATGGAAGGACTGATGGAACTGCATCAAAGTAGGAGTTCAGTTGATGACAGTATGCGATATTGTCTGGTCACTGTTCATTTTGATTTCGGAATCTCAGACTGTTGAACACGCGATCCAAGATCAAATATTTCAGGTATTTTCACCGCCTCTCTACTTACAGTTAATTTAAATGTTCTAAAACGGTTAGTCAGTAAGCATCAGAGAATATGAAACTGAGACACACATGGCAGTCAATTGCTATGAGGAAACCAGACTTTTATTGAGTACACGGGTTACAGGTTGAGAGCGTTGACATTGACGGATAACAAGAAGTTTACTAACGTCAAATCTAGTAACCACAACCTCCATAGTATTCGTTCCACGTAGACCACAGGCAAAGCAAAACATCAGAAATGATCGGCCAAATTGCTAACTTTATTCCGGACCATATCCGAGTGCAAGATAATTGCTTAACTAGCTATGGATCGTGCACGAAAAAGCGCACGTAACACGACGGCGTGTCGAATGACATGGATGCTTGGCCATAAGCCTTCAGGCAAACAAGGCGAATTAAACAGTTAGGATCAGCATGCAGTGTTCCATGGGTAATGCTGTGGTTAATAATTCTCGTGAATTAGATACCGCTACAAACGATTTCATCCACGTGTGTTCGATTGTCTTCATGTGAATGAATCCATCCACCAAGAGCAACACTTGTTATCGAATTATTCTTGCCGCTTCCATTCATTGTGCACATTTCAGTGAGCAGTAAATGAATATTGGTGGATCAATGGGAGAACACTGGTTTACCAAGCACATTTTCCGGAATTCGACCTTCGGCCAACGCTTAGCATGAATGAGTCTGGTAAAATTGACAGGGACAGTTATGAGGCTACCAACCCCACCTCCATGAATAACCACTGCTACTGAAGTTGATTTTGTCGTCGTTTTCGCTCTCAGTGACTATGACCAAACATCTCATGGAGAAATATATCCTCAGTGTATTAGGAATGTTCCAATTGGAAAGGAAACATTGTCAAGTGTGAATGAATTCCTTCTTTTTGTACACCGCCAGTTCCCTGATTTCAATAACTGATGACTGAACACTCGAGAAAGAGGAGTCATTTGGCAAAAGTGAATAGTCATCTACTGTGTACGGACATGGTCGTTGCAATCAGAGTCTATGAAATGTTTAATGGCTTTGCTTCCTACTCATGTCATCTCATTTTGTAACCCTGAAAGGCAGTGACAATGCAACCGTCTCTTCAGAACAATTTTCTCTAAATAACTTACACAGTGAATACTGGAATCTGGAGTAAGAGTCTACAGATACAATTTATCTGGTACAGTGAACCAGTGACGAATCAGCAGAATGAACATTCAACCTGATGAGTGCAGTTAGAAACCACTATATTGTCATCTAACGGTAGGCGACTTTTATTACTCGAATCAGTGTCTCGTCGACTTGCTTGCGTTTCCTGAGGTTTAGTTTTGCGTGGTAATCCACAAATTACAATGCACATCTCTCATCGCACAGGCTAATTCAAACTCAAAATGCTCATATTCGTGATGCATATAGACTGAATGTGGTTGTTGTTTCATGCATCAAATATCCATCTGTAATATCCGAGATTTCTTTTTCTACGTTACGCAATCATTTCGATAGATGGAATGTAGGCAAGAATACACTTTAAAAATCACTCACCACATTTATGAATTCTACAATGCCTTCGTTTTCGTTCGATAGCATTTATCAACACAAGGATCGACTACTCGTCGCTAAATACGGGTTTGTATTCATACCACAGGAAATACTCGATGCCGCCTATTTTAAGCCAGTGAAGGAATGTATTCAACCACGAACATGTTATTCATACGCTGTGTAGATTGACAGTGTAATTTCCAGTGAAATTAACTACATGAAGTCAGTATTCACTGAGACCACTTGATCAGCAAACTTCTGTTAACACATTTACAACTGACTAGCTGATTTCAAGGATCCCGTTAGAGTGGCAGTTACCTTGAATTCGTGAGATGTCGAATAAAAGCTGTGAATTTGTAATCAGAAAACAAGGAATTTGGCAAAAGTGATTTATTTCTCATTATCCCGACACCCACAAACAAATTTCACATTTCAATTTTCATTTCACACATCATTTCTGACATCGAGCATTTTGACATATTTTTTCACAGCAGTCTTCATGTGTACCACAGGTTTCTCCTTGTAGTTTACAACAAAATGGAAGACCTGATAATTTGCGTTCTCGACATCGGGAATAGGGACAACACTGCCTATAAGCTGCTTTGTCACCATCCAAATTCAAACAATAACAATCTCCTCCTTTCAAAGAAAATAAATACAAAGAAATTGGTGTTACATGAAAAACGATGACGCAGTTTGCTTTGAAAATGATCATTAAATTGTCAAGAATGAATTAATCGGGAAATTATTGCGAGATAAATCATTCACATTACTACCTCAACACCACTTCTCGTCTGGATTTTATAGGCGACGTCAGTTTGACTCAATTGAATTGTAGTCAGAGATCAGGTTCAGTTCATATTTGGCAGAAATCTGCCATCCAATTACGCACACTAATGTTATCAATTAGCATACGTTGAAATGACAGAGATGCAGAGAGTTTATTCAAGGCAACCGAAGCATGTCCTGCAAACCTTGTCAAACTTGATATAAAAGTAGATCCTGTGCACTGTTGTAGAGTGTAATTCCATTATGGTTGAATTTTGTTTTGATAAAGTCTCGCAGTGTTATACAGTAATGTTTACTGATGATGTTCCGCGTTAAATTTATTGCTCATAATCATAACAACGTGAGCAATAAATTGTGCTCGTAACATCATCAGTAAACAATACTGTATAACACTGTGAGACTTTATCAAAACAAAATTCAACCATAATAGAAAAGATGACATGACAAACTTCCTTTAAACATGTGAATATCTACTGATCACTGTTATTCATAGGAATGCCAATGATTATCTCCATTGTGTTCAATTCCAGTGTGTCCTGCGTTGAAACCGACTTATCTACTTTTTTAGTACACAAATTTCACAAATTTCGTTCTCTGTTTCCTTTCATGCAATGGAATAATGCAGACATATGCACATCAGTGAGCATACATTTCAACAGATCTATTCTCCTGATTCGACTATCCATCATGCGTACAACAAAGAAAGAGTGTGATTGGCACACGAAGAGTGTTCACTCAGATGACAGAAGTGTAGAAATTGCAAACTGTCACGAATGTACCACAACGGTTGAGGAGAAGGCAAGGAGCTACACTGACTTGTGATCAGTTGATTCTGAGAAGGAAAAGTCTTCAGGGAAGCGGTACCAGTTCTTCTTCTTCAAATACCCAACTTTAGAATGAAAGAGACCACTGTAAACACTACCCAACACATTCCATTATCTGAAGTCATGACCTGAAACATTTATCTGCCAGTGATAATCATTTTCAGTGTGACTATGGTGGAGAGACGAACATTAGAAATGTGAAGGACAGCACTGAATTGTGAATAGTTGAGATGCTATTCTAACACTGCAATTCCCACCATTTATATATCCGAATGTATTCTGTTGGTGAACGTGTCAATCTTGTGACAATTGGACTATAACTGGCATTGTGTTGATACTATTATTGTTTCCTTGGGTTCATAGTGGAACATAGGGCTTCATCTGCACTTCTCCGCTCGCCTCTGTCTTCTGCTTTACTTTTCACGTGCATCCATGTTAATCCATACTGTTGATACTAATGACACAAAATTCGACTTAGGATATTTGTTCTCCAATTTCCAACTAATATCAGTAGTTCCTGCTACCCACACAGTTGACGCAGTCGAAGTCTGGCACACTAAATTCGTGCATCATTATTTGAATATGAGATAACGAACACAAACCACAGCGTCTCTGTCATATTTCAGTCGGAAACACCTAACTAATATCAACAGGCAAACAAGTGACTAAATAGTTTATCATGAGATAAAAATATCAGATGGTTATGAGGGAACATAAAAGACAGGTAAAAGTGATTTATCTCAACTAAATCAGTTGGCGAAATTCTGCACGTTAATGAAATGCGATGTCGCCGATTTTGAAATCACCGGTGATGCACATGCAGTTGTGAATACTTATTCCATGACCAGTCAATTTGCAAGCCTGTCGTTTTAAATGCTATTTGCAATAACATATATGACAACGCGACGCAGTCGCTTAAATAAGTGTATTTTAGGTTCCAAAGATCTCTGCAGACCTAAAGAAGCTAGAAAACAGATTAGCGGTCGCACTGCATTCGATAGAAACGGGACACAAAATCCAATTTGATAGAACGAAAGTTCTGCAAAATGTTTTGGATCGTGTAAAGAAAGACTAACAACAGAAGCTCTACTTACATGAGTGAATCTCAACAGTTTGAACAGACGTGCAGGTGTGATGTTAGCTGATGCATGGTAAATCCTGATTAATAAATTACGATGGATATCTATCGCTATTTATTCATACTTGGTATAAATTACTGATTGTCTATATCTTATGATGGAGAGGCTAACAAATGTTTTACAACTGTTTAACATAAGCAATCATAACCACAATACTGTGATCTGCATATGCACATATATTTACAAATGTTCAGTTATCTACGATCATCAATTTACAGTCAAAAATCTTCTGATGAAATGTACATACTGTTCAAATTGTATAAATGCATTGGACACGCAAATTAAATTGCAGATATCAACTAATGCAGAACCCACGTCTAAGTCACAGTTATGGTAAAGATTGGAGACAGGGATCTACCGAAAACGATCACAATGCTTTCCCATTCTTAAGAATATCAATATTTCACACATTTCCTTCCTATCGAATTCATCTAATGTTAACATGACACTTTGAAATTGAAAAGATTGTCAGGCTCACAAACACAATTATCATGCAATTTATCAACAGAGTGAAGTTGAAGTCTACACTCGTGAACGCATCTACATCAACGATATTACTACACAAAGTGAATCAACCGAAATTCAGAATAGCTGAACAGTAAATTTGGCATCTATCAAATTTCAAATAATACCTAGCGGGCCTAATGAACACAATTCTACTATAATCACAAAATAATACACATCACAAGAAAACATACCTGAAGCCCGTACAACATGGTCGCCCATCACCACAACTGACAATACCAATACCGTGAACAACGTAGAAGTGTGCATAGTCGGATTATTATTGCCACAGTGTAAAGTGGACAGCCATTATATATTTCCCACTGTATCCAAATGGTGGACATATCTATGCCATTGCGATCACACACGAATGAAGATTGTTCACACTGGAACATGATTGAACATTTTGTTATGCACAGGGATTAGTGGAAACGTAGTCAGTGTAGTGAGATCAATGAGAAGATCACGAGTATTCGTCACGTAATTTATTGTAATTCAATGTAACATTTTGGTTATACATGGTGTCCGTGTGTAGTTGTATTGTGTGCATTGTGGAATAGACCAAGTCAATTATTATAATTCTATTCGAATGGTTGTTTGCATACACACATAAGTTCTACGTCTTCACTGCAAATGATCATACTGACTGTTCGAATTGTTATTTTCATTCTCATTTTGTATTCGGATAAATGTGACTAAAATAGGGTAGACGCCCTGTGCATAATCTCGCTGGAAATAATAACGAAAATATATAGAACTCGTTGTTACACGTAAACGAATAATGTAACAGAATTATGAATAATTTGATTTCCATGTTACATGTGGAACATTGATCGAAAACGAAGAGGATAGGGGAACCAGTTGGGCGTTGACGAAGTGAGATCGACATGAATTGCTGCATGTAACACTTCAAATTGAAAACAAACTTTCCGTAATTAGAATTCACTCCTGTTTCGAGTTTCAGATAACCACGCACAGCGTTCTGTGGACGCCTGATTGAAATACATTATCAGCGTAGTCGAGGGATACATTTCAACACGATATTAGGCACCACAATAATTATATCGACAGACTGGTCGACAGTCTCAAATACTATTTCGCGTGTGATAGTGATTCCCAAGTGGTGACGTCATTCGCAATAGAACAGTCAAATGCCACGTTTGAAACGGATTCATTGAACCACCACTGTGAAGTGACTGAAATCCAGAGAATGCATTTACCCTGTTGATTGCATTTACGTTTGAACACAGTTAAACTGGCACTGTCGCATCCATGCAGGTCTCTTAGTTGAGAATCTTTTCGAAACACAATCCCATGATTCGCACATAGAAGTGTTTCTCGGATGAATGAGGTTAATTCCTGTCTCATATTAAAGTAAAATTTGTATTTACAGCATAGTCGAGCACGAAGTATTGACCCTGAATCACATTTCAGATGAGTGTAGAAATCCTGACGTTTCTATTAGATAGCATTCTAAAGAATTTGAAGTCTACGAAACCTTTCAAATCATTTTAAAGTTGGGTTAATATATCAGTCTGCCATTTGAACATTATGTAGAAGAAGATTCAAGTACGAGTGATTGCTTTGCATAGACTGGAACACACAACACAGTCATTCCCCACAATCTGTGAATGGAGCTGATTCAAAATTGAAAAGAGTAATCACTGATCAAGGAATTCACTCTCTAATATCTTCCTCATCATGGAGAGCTGTATGCGCACAATAGTCAAACAGTAATTGTTATCTGCAAGACAACTGATAAAATCCATTGGCAATAGTTAGAACCAGTTGGTCATAGAAGGGGCGGTCAACACAGGACTTCTTTCAAACGTAGACAACACAAAAAGGATGAAGTAACTTAACCAATCGCAATATTCCAAAGTCACGACCAGTGTAAGGAATTTGAAATATGTCAGTTCTTTCGCTTATCTGGTTTTTCTTACAACTTTCACTTAACTTGTACATCTAGTTCAAAATAGGAGAAAACTTGATAAATTTCCCACAACCATTTCGTTTTATTACATTTAATAAAGAAAGAACGAACATATTTGCAGGATATGTTCTTATTCACAATGTAAAAACGGCAGACTTATCAATTAACCCAACTTTAAAATGCTTTGGAAGGTTAAGTAGACTTAAAATTCTCTAGAATGCTATGGAATAGACATGTCAGGATTTCTATACTAATCTGAAATATGATTCAGCGTCAATATTTCGTGCTCGACTATGCCGTAAATACAAACTTTACTTCAGTATGAGAGAGGAATTAACATCATCCATCTGAGAAACGCTTAAAATTTAACTGTGTTCAACTGTAAATGAAATCAACAGGGTAAAAGCATTCTCCGGATTTCTGACACTTCTTAGTGGTGGTTCAATGAATCGGTTTCCAACGTGGCATATTACTGTTCTATTTCGATGGACGTCATCACTTAGAATCACTGTTTCTATCAGAATCTGCTTCGTCATGCTGATTACAGGAGATATCCACACTGATTTCAGAGTATTTAACTTCTGTCTTGCTTTTCCAATCGTGACTTTGACATTCTCATCAGTTCCACCTGTAGTTGAAATGATGTCGCCTAGATAATTGCAGGTGATGAGCTGTAGAAAGGATGAATATTGCGTATGGGATTCCGTTGCTTGCCACAATACACCAAGTACCAAAATTATTTGTAACTCAACAATAAAGACAGTACAAAAGTACATCATTGGGAGAATAAACGATGAAACGACTGATGTATGATCCGATGAAATTTTGATTATTTAAAGATATCAAGCATATAAGTAGTTGTGAACTGCTGACAGCATGAAATACAACTAAGTTATGTTGAAAAACTAATTCGACCATTGTGTGCGAATAATTTTCAGAATTGTCACAGCTGTTTTCCACGTTTTCTCATTCTAGATGGTGCTTTCTTCAAGTGGTGTGATGATTCCATTTGATTAAACAATTAATTTGTCTCAATTGAAGTTTTTGTACAGAAGAAAGAGAAACAAGCTATTTCTACCACAGGAATAATTTTCAACTTATCTGTGTACTGTGAAGAGTTGCCGCAGAATCTGCGAACATTCAACAACACAAATCTCATTTTATACCATCTCTGGTGAAGATATGACCAAAAGATTCTCCACAGGCATTGGAAACCTATTGAAAAGTAGACGTTTTGTAAGAAAAACGTTATATCTTTATAAATCTCTTCAAGATGAAAATGAATAATCCCAACGTCCCATTTGAGAAACTGGTCTGATTTCGTACAGGAAAATAATCATAATTAAAGTATCAGAGGCATATACAAATGAGCACATCTTGCCATTAGGATTACTTTCCAATCATGTATGAGTCA
The DNA here is from genome assembly GCA_944472155.2 of Trichobilharzia szidati. Taxonomy (NCBI): domain Eukaryota; kingdom Metazoa; phylum Platyhelminthes; class Trematoda; order Strigeidida; family Schistosomatidae; genus Trichobilharzia; species Trichobilharzia szidati. The sequence goes on from OX235277.1 coordinate 11,645,509, forward strand.
TGAATAGTCATCAAAATACAAAATAAAAACTGTGATCTAGATTTGACTGGATGGTTCCACAAACTTATTATTATTATCCTATCTTGTTGTGCACTGTAACACCCCTGTGTGCTTTTATGTTAGTTGTGAGCGTAAATGTACAAAAGCAGATCATGGTGACTTAGTAATCAGTCAGGGAATATACAGTAATACACATGGATGCGAAATAGCAAATCACGTGTAAGGATGTTGAGAATAAAATGTGGGTTTCAGTTGTGAGTGCGTTAATTTCAGTTTGTACTGGTGTGGTAAACATGAAGAAAACATTGGTAACTTCAGTAGGCTTTCTGCTTAAATATGGGCTACCGAAAAATCCCATCGATATTTCACAGATAATTTCTCCTGTTCAGTTTCTTTAAGTCTGTTAAAATATGACATTTAATTACGTTTGAAACTCTGGCCAGTATTTAATGTGTTTACTATTTGCTGATTCGCAAGTTTGTAGCTATCATAAGAAAAAATAGAATCATGGGTTAGGGTGTATTGCAATGCAAGGGGTAGCTGCTCATGGGTTGCGTCGTTTGTTCACGGAATGGATCCTTGAAATGTTTTTAATTACCATTTCACCAAATTACATGAATTTACTGAAGAAGACAAGAAAGAGAAATCATAATTTCTTGATTTGTGCTTCATGTCACGGAGAAGTGTTTCACATGGTCGACTGTCACGTGATATTTTACTGGAAGATCCTGGATGAAGAGAAAATATCATGCAATAAACTGTGCTGAAAATGTTGTGCAGTATATAAATGCTGTACAAGATAAAGCAATTATCATTATTATAAATACGTGTTGCTTTGAACATACAAAAATCACTATAGTAAGTTAGGTATGAAAATCATTCATACCTATCTGTTCTACTTATTATTGATCAAGACGTTTTAACATAACACCGGCCTCTGTAGTGAATGTATATCGTAAAGTGAACCAATTTCTTTCTGTTCAACGTTTACCTGATCAACTTTGAAGCTAGACACAGTTCTGATGCCTTCATTATTCCACCTGAACTGAAAGTTTATCAATTATTTCTTCGTTATCTGATAGTAGTGAATTGTAAATATTGCTTAAAGAAGCTTCAATGGGAGCATTCATGAATTAAACTCACAACTTGCCATCAGTTCATCTTAATCAATTCAGCTTACGACTATAATCATAAATTCATATAAGTTTTTCTCTTTTGTATTCAACAGTCATTTCATATCTTCTCAGTATTTGTGAAATACACTAAGGAGGCGTGTAAGTTGAAGAATTAGTAAATTACACAGAGGGAAGTAATGGGACACCTAATTTGTGGACTCTTTCTGACAGTCTATATCATTCACACGGAATATCACTTTTCGGTACCAATGAAAACCACAGTGATATTTCAGCTATTTCACTCATTGACTGATATAGACTAAAAATTAGTTTGTACAACCATTCGGTCAAATATTGATCACGGTTAATGCAATTTTGTTGTCTCGTATCTGACAAATACTCATGATAAAGGGATCATCAGCAAAGGATTTTAGAGGCAAGATTTACCTTTTTCTTTACACTCATGATATTTAAGTTTTGATTGTCTATCTGAAGAAGTTCAGATTACCTTAGAGGACGATAAGTTTGAGATATGGTAAGAGACGTGTGATGTGTGTCAAAACTCAACTTTATACTTTGATAATGTTGATGTTGTGATAATTACCCATAAAATTAACACTTATATAATGAATCTGTGGTCTGGTGTCAGTTACAAGAAATATTTAGTTGGAACGCTTTGTGTTTGCCATACTGGTAAGGGAAACATCTTAACTCATTGTTGTTGTAAAAGATAATAGGTGGTTCTCGATAATATACATCATGTTGAGTTTAACCGTTTGCAGCGTGATTACTGACAGCAATCAGTCTGTCGTGAACCAATTGATGATAGTATATTTTAATAAGTGAATACCTTTCAAACTGTGAAACTTGAATCGCTTCTTATTGTGAAATTAATCAACTGATCACCAGTAGACAGTTGGATAAAAGCCTGTCTTCATCCAACTAGATTTTGAAGGTGAAAACATCGCAGAAATGGTCAACAGTAGACTGAGAACGTCACTAGCCAGAGCCTATCCTGCAGCTAATTTGGTTCCCGTCCATCGAACAACATGCTCTTTGGTGCAGTCAAAAGTCGATGGATACCCTTCTCATGTTAACTCCAACTGTGTATACAAATTTTTGCATGTATCTGTGGGAGCAGTTACATTGAAAGAACTGAAATAAGTGCACACCTTCAATTTTCTGAACATGTGCCGAAAAGCCAACTTCTCAAGGGAACACGCACTTACAGCAATGCCATTACCACACATCTCCTTGATTGATATGGGTCATGAGGTGGAAATCGAGAAATCCTTTAAAATTATCAATAGACAAAGGAGCTCCATTCTCCTCAAGTTTGCCGAAGCAATCTCTATCAAACGCTTGAAACCAGATTTATGTGTTCAGAAAGAAGCATTTATTAGTCTTTCCTTGCCCTGGTGACTGGATTTCTTTATTCGCTTATCTGATTACGTGATCTTTGTCTTCAGCCTTACCCCCTTTTATAATCTGTAATTTTGCTTGTCTCTTCTTTCTATGATTTCAGTGGAACTCAGTAAATTGTTACCTAATTTATTAGTCACTCTGCATCTAACGCATATCTCGACTTGATTACGTAACTTCTTTACCATTGTATGCATACATTTATTTTGTTCAATTTTGAACTGCATGTGTAAAAACAATATAAGCGCAAATTTCTGAGCACTGTTCACCAATTGTGGAACTTTCTGTCAACTGACAACATGTGAAATTTGCAGGTATGTAAAAACTTTTCTGTAAGTTACATCCCATAAACTTAAAAGGCTGCAAGAAGCTGATGAGAATGGAACGAAATCAATGATGGTACCATGTAATTCTATACAAACCACTGTTGTTCTTGCTTTATTCAAATTCATCAAGGGGAATAATGCATGATTTTTTTTATCGAATATGTATTACTCCAAACTTCGCCCATATTCACTCACACTTGAAGATATTTCGGATCAAGTAGACCGAGGATTTTGATGGAAGGACTGATGGAACTGCATCAAAGTAGGAGTTCAGTTGATGACTGTATGCAATATTGTCTGGTCACTGTTCATTTTGATTTCGGAATCTCAGACTGTTGAACACGCGATCCAAGATCAAGTATTTCAGGTATTTTCACCGCCTCTCTACTTACAGTTAATTTAAATGTTCTAAAACGGGAAGTCAATAAGCATCAGAGACTATGAAACTGAGACACACATGGCAGTCAATTGCCGCGAGGAAACCAGACTTTTATTGAGTACACGGGTTACAGGTTGAGAGCGTTGACATTGACGGATAGCACGAAGTTTACTAACGTCAAATCTAGTAACCACAACCTCCATAGTATTCGTTCCACGTAGACCACAGGCAAAGCAAAACATCAGAAATGATCGGCCAAAGTACTAACTTTATTCCGGACCATATCCGAGTGCAAGATAATTGCTTAACTAGCTATGGATCGTGCACGAAAAAGCGCACGTAACACGACGGCGTGTCGAATGACATGGATGCTTGGCCATAAGCCTTCAGGCAAACAAGGCGAATTAAACAGTTAGGATCAGCATGCAGTGTTCCATGGGTAATGCTGTGGTTAATAATTCTCGTGAATTAGATAGCGCTACAAACGATTTCATCCACGTGTGTTCGATTGTCTTCATGTGAATGAATCCGTCCACCAAGAGCAACACTTGTTATCGAATTATTCTTGCCGCTTCCATTCATTGTGCACATTTCAGTGAGCAGTAAATGAATATTGGTGGATCAATGGGAGAACACTGGTTTACCAAGCACATTTTCCGGAATTCGACCTTCGGCTAACGCTATTATTTTAGCATGAATGAGTCTGGTAAAATTGACAGGGACAGTTATGAGGCTACCAACCCCACCTCCATGAAATACCACTGCTACTGAAGTTGATTTTGTCGTCGTTTTCGCTCTCAGTGACTATGACCAAACATCTCATGTAGAAATATATTCTCAGTGTATTAGGAATGTTCCAATTGGAAAGGAAACATTGTCAAGTGTGAATGAATTCCTTCTTTTTGTACACCACCATTTCCCTGATTTCAACAACTGATGACTGAACACTCGAGAAAGAGGAGTCATTTGGCAAAAGTGAATAGTCATCTACTGTGTACGGACATGGTCGTTGCAATCAGAGTCTATGAAATGTTTAATGGCCTTGCTTCCTACTCTTGCTCTTCTCATTTTGTAACCCTGAAAGGCAGTGCCAATGCAACCGTCTCCTGAGATTAATTTTCTCTAAATAACTTAAACAGTGAATACTGGAATCTGGAGTAAGAGTCTACAGATACAATTTATCTGGTACAGTGAACCAGTGACGAATCAGCAGAATGAACATTCAACCTGATGAGTGCAGTTAGAAACCACTATATTGTCATCTGACGGTAGGCGCCTTTTATTACTCGAATCAGTGTCTCGTCGACTTGCTTGCGTTTTCCTGAGGTTTAGTTTTGCGTGGTAATCCACAAATTACAATGCACATCTCTCATCGCACAGGCTAATTCACACTCAAAATGCTCATATTCGTGATGCATGTAGACTGAATGTGGTTGTTTCATGCATCAAATATCCATCTGTATTATCCCAGATATCATTCCAACGTTACGCGATTATTTCGATAGACGGAATGTAGGCAAGAATACACTTTAAAAATCACTCACCACATTTATGAATTCTACAATTGCCTTCGTTTTTGTTCGATAGCATTTATCAACACAAGAATCGACTACTGGTCGCTGAATACGGGTTTGTATGCATACCACAGGAAATACTCGATGCCGCCTATTTTAAGCCAGTGAAGGAATGCATTCAACCGCGAACATGTTAATCATACGCTGTGTAGATTGACAGTGTAACTTCCAGTGAAATTAACTACATCAAGTCATTATTCACTGAGACCACTTGATCAGCAAACTTCTGTTAACACATTTACAACTGACTAGCTGATTTCAAGGATCCCGTTAGAGTGGCAATTACCTTGAATTCGTGAGATGTCGAATGAAGCTGTGAATTTGTAATCAGAAAACAAGGAATTTGTCAAAAGTGATTTATTTCTCATTATCCCGACACCCACAAATAAATTTCACATTTCAATTTTCATTTCACACATCATTTCTGACATCGAGCATTTTGACATATTTTTTCACAGCAGTCTTCATGTGTACCACAGTTTTCTCCTTGTAGTTTACAACAAAATGGAAGACCTGATAATTTGCGTTCTCGACATTTGGAAAAGGGACAACACTGCCTATAAGATTCTTTGTCACCATCCAAATTCAAACAATAACAATCTCCTCCTTTCAAAGAAAATAAATACAAAGAAATTGGTGTTACATGAAAAACGATGACGCAGTTTGCTTTGAAAATGATCATTAAATTGTCAAGAATGAATTAATCGAAAAATTATTGCGAGATAAAACATTCACATTACTACCTCAACACCACTTCTCGTCTGGATTTGTAGGTGACGTCAGTTTGACTCAATTGAATTGTAGTCAGAGATCAGGTTCAGTTCATATTTGGCAGAAATCTGCCATCCAATTACGCACACTAATGTTATCAATTAGCATACGTTGAAATGACAGAGATGCAGAGAGTTTATTCAAGGCAACCGAGGCATGTCCTGCAAACCTTGTCAAACTTGATATAAGAGTAAATCCTGTGCACTGTTGTAAAGTGTAATTCCATTATGGTTGAATTTTGTTTTGATAAAGTCTCGCAGTGTTATACAGTAATGTTTACTGATGACGTTCCGCGTACAATTTGTTGCTCATAATCATAACAAGGTGAGCAATAAATTGTGCTCTTAACGTCATCAGTAAAAATTACTGTATGACACTGTGAGACTGTATCGAAACAAAATTCAACCATAATGGAATTACACTTTACAACAATGCACAGGATTTACTCTTATATCAAGTTGGTTATGAGAAGGAAAAATCTTCAGTGAAACAGTACCACTTCTTCTTCTTCAAATACCGAACTCCAGAATGAAAGAGACCACTGTAAACACTACCCAACACAGACGATTATCTGAAGTCATGAGCTGAAACATTGATCTACCAGTGATAATCATTAATAATGTGACTAAGGTGAAAAAACGTACATTAGAAATGTGAAGGATGGCACTGATTTGTGAATAGTTGAGATGTTGTTCTAACACAGCAATATCCACCATTTATATATCCGAATGTATTCTGTTGGTGAACGTGTCAATCTTGTGACAATTGGACTATAATTGGCGTTTGCTTTGGTATTAATGAAACACAATTCGACTCAGGGTAGTTGTTTATCACTTTCAGACTTATATCAGTATATCCTGCTGCGCATACAGGTGACAACTTCGGAGTCTGGTGCACTCAATTTGTGCATCATTATTTGAATATGAGATAACGAACACAAACCACACCGCATCAGACATATTTCACTTACAAACACCTAACTAATATCAACACGCAAACAAGTGGCTGAATAGTTTATTACGGATGACCAGCATGGGAAATGAATAATTCTCCTCGATTCGTGTGATGAAAAAATTGCAGACTGTTATGAGGGAACATGAAAGACAGGCAAAAAGTGGTTTATCTCCACTAAATCAAATGGCGAAATTCTACACGTTAATGAAATGCGCTTTCGCCGATTTTGAAACCACCGGTGATTCACATGCAGTTTTGAAAACCAATTTCCTGACTAGTCAGTTTGCAAGCCTGTTGTTCTAACTACTATTTGCAATAACATATATGACAACGCGACGCATTCGCTGAAATAAGGGTATATTAGGTTCGCGATAATGGCGAGCGCATGTCCGAATGCAACACTCTTCATCGAAGAGGCACGATGACCGCAATTCTCAAGATGTAAGATATCCATCATAGATAGATATTCAAAATGTGAATAAAAGGATGGATAGAAATCTTTTGGCAAGAATTGGGTTATTGACAGCGGTGATTTCTTACCGACAAGAAACATAGGATGAGATAAGGCGGATCTTGAGGAGTAACGCTATTGGAGTGCTTCCATGTGGGACCAACAACTCATGTTCATCACTAATGAAAGAAAGACTGACAGCAGAAGCTCCACATACATGAGTGAATCTCAACAGTTTGAACAGGCGTGCAGGTGTGATGTTAGCTGATGCATGGTAAATCCTGATTAATAAATTAAAATGGATATCTATCACTAATTATTCATACTTGATATAAATTCCTGATTGTCTATATCTTCTGATGGAGAGACTAAGAAATGTTTTACAACTGTTCAACAAAACACTCATAAACACGTCATTGTATACTGCATATGCACACATATTTTCATATTCAGTTATCTACGATCATCAACATTCAGTTGAACGTAATCTGATGAAAAGTACACTCTGTTAAAAGTGTACAACTAAAATAGACCAACATCTGAAAGTGTAAATATCAACTGGTGCACAACCCACATCTATGTCACAGCTTTGCTATAGATTGGAAACAATCCCAATGCTTTCTCATTCTTATGAGTATCAATATTTCACACATATCTCTGCTATTTTATTCATCTAATGTAAACATGACTCTCCGAAATTGACGAAGCATCTCATGCTCACAAACACAATTATCATGCAAGTTATCAACAGAGTGAAGTTGAAGTCTACCCTCGTGAACGCTTCTACATCAACGACATTACTACACAACCGACATTCAGAATAGCTGAACAGTAAATTAATCATCTACCAAATATCGAATAATACCCAGCCGACCTAATGAACACAAATCTACTATAATCACAGTATAATGCACATCACAAGAAAACATACCTGAAGCCTGTACAACCTGGTCGCCCATTGAGGTTATACATGGTGTCCGTGAGTAGTTGCATTGTGTGCATTGTGGAATAGATCAAGTCAATTATTATAATTCTATTCCAATAGTTGTTTGCACACACACATAAGTTCTACTTCTTCACTGCACATGATCATACTGACTGTTCAAATTGTTATTTTCATTTTCTATTTGGATAATGTGACTAAAATATGGTAGATGCCCTGGCGATAATCTCACTGGAAATAATTACACAAATATATAGAACTCGTTGTTACACGTAAACGAATAATGTAGCAGAATTATGAATAATTTGATTTCCATGTTAACGGTTATGGGTTACGGTTGCCAGTTTCACATACAACTCTCTTTTCTTTACATGATTTCTTCCGGTATTTCGTGTCTGTTAATTATTGTATCAAAGACAGCCTTCAATAATGGCAAGAATTTTTTTCTTCGTTGAAGAATATGTTGAAAAGAACTACATTAATATTTCCTTCCTTTATTCACTTTGCACGACTGAATATCTAACTGTCAGATATGAATATGAAGATGCCGTTTAGACAAAACGTAAAATATAAAAAATTTCTGAAAACAAGATCGTCTTGTCATTAGAGAATGAGATGACAGTTATTGATTCGCCACAGAAGTGATGTTTTGATACGATCTAAAACGAAAGTATCATGTGGTCTGGATATTTTCACGTTTTGAAAAAATGTCACACCAAACATCAACTATACATGACATCTAATTCTACCTGAATTGTGAATTGTCTTCTGAGGATAAAAAAGAGGAGAGAATTATATTTGACATCATGCAACGTTTCAAACTAATTAGTATTTCTTCAGGTGGTCTGATGTTCGCCCTGAAACATTATAACAATTGCTATTTTGATGATATGAGACTTGTCTACTAACAGCATAAAAGGATTTCCTTAGCTAATAATGTATACATCCGTTTTCTCAAGTTTATTTCAGGTGATATCAGAATAAAGGGTCGCCTATAAATTAAACCAAGAGTGACTGCGAGATTCTGTTTGATATGCTATATCGCTTCAGTCCAATCACATTTGGAACATTGTAGGTTGTGATTATTCTTCGATATAATTTGTGTGTTTCTCAATGGTACTTGAATAGTCCCGTGGATACTACTTATTTTATTTATTTAATGGCTTGTAAAGTGAACACACTCAGAAAGAGGACCATATTTGAACTATCAACCTTATACGTGTACTTATGTGGCTAAATTTGAAAAGTAAACGTGATGATACGTTATATATTTAGGCAGCTTGTTACTCAACCATAGTCGACATGACATTGTTACAATTATTAAGTCATTGACTACGGAATGGTCAAGTCGCTTGGTCTCGTAACCTGAAGCTCCCAGGTTCGATCCCTGACGGGGTTGTAGGCAGGTAGTGCTGAAGGGCTTCGAAATATGACGAAACAATTGTCCGGCACTCCTAATTTCTCATGGATCTCTCTGAGGAATGTTTGTTCCTAACGATAATCTAACTGCTGAAATCAATCTGAAATTATCGATTTAGAGGATACAATCTCCCTGAAGATCTTTGAAGAGAAATCAGGTTGTTCAGAAAACAATAAGTAATTCATTTAAAAAATCACCCACTTGTATGAAACTTGGTTTGGGCAAACTGCAAGTTTGGAAGTTTCATTATCATCGTTTTAATTTGCTATTGATAAATTAGCACTGTGGAGATCCACTGAAGTGAACGCGGAAGACATTCTGTTTTCATCTGAGGTATTCGTCAGTCGATTCATTGGTGCAAAATACAATGTCAGAAAGTTTCTATTTGAATCTGGTATGCAGTGTAAAGTTCTCATGGTGGATAGGGGTAGCGAAGAAGCCTAGAGTAACTGAACAACATCTAAAGTAAAAGAATAAAAATTTGTCGATAATTCCAGGATTCACAATGCCTACACCAAAAATGTTTGATGTTGAAGGTAAAATAAGGAAACATAGAAATAGAAAAGATGTCAAATGGACAAAAGATTAACCAGAAATATTATAGCTAGCACATAGGAAGAGGGTGAGAAGAATCTCCGCAAACAGTTAAATAACATTTAAGGTATTCAGGACAGGTGGCTGGGGAAATTACGGAGAATAATGAAATTTTACCAGATAAATGATCCAGCTCAGAGAAAGTAAGTACGCCAACATTATCCACCTAAGCTGTACATATTCATCATCGTTTCAATCGGAATTATTTAGTACTCTCAAGTCGGATAGTTGGTTTGAATTCCATTTGTGTCTGATATGTTAGATAATAAAATACCTCAAAATTACGAAGGAATACATATAAATGTGTATATATACACTCTTGACTACACTAAATCGGATTTGTCTGGCAGTAGAAGAAACTGTCTGAGTGCTAATCAGCAGAAGAAACACTAGACAGCTAGTGAATATTTGCACTCCTGTTTATTTTGGTACTATGATTTTATAGTTTGATGTGTAGATTATTTAGTTACTTTTTTCCATCTTTAATCATCATCAATGTCACCATCTTCTAGAGCTACTTCAAGCGAAAATGATTCATGCATTTATGCCCGTATATTCCTCACAATAACTATCGGTAAATTGTTTACTCATTTTTAGGTAACAGTGTAGAAAAGAACCTCCAAATAAGAGGAACTTCATATATGTGATGAATTTGTGCCAACAACTGTTGTAACAAAATGCAAACCACTTAAGGAGTATTCGAATAATTGGAATCATAAGGAAGATATCTACGCAGTTAACGATAACTAACATACTACTATATTCACACATTTAATTGGAAACACCTTTGGTAAGATTGCCTGAAATATTATTAAAATATAAGGTATATAGTGAGTAAGACAAGTAACTTCTCAAGGTGGAGTGTCAACTCAAGTCGCGGTTTAATTCCCACAAGTGACCTGCGAATTGAAAGTCCAGTATTCTACTAGATTATCCAGTGTTAGTTCACAGGCATTTGATCGGTCACAGGAGTTCGTCGTGAGCTGATACCAGTGAGAGAACAATTGGAAAACCTGAGAGTACTGGACTGCTGATTCGTCCTAACTTGAGGCTATTCATCAGTAGTCACCCGCCACAATGGCTAAAGCTTAGAACTTTCTGGTTACAGGGTGAGCTGGCATACGATTCACGCGACTGCTGGTCGAATGGTCCATTAATTCCAACTTCTGCCAACTCATGAGGCCACTAGCCGATATCACCGGCGTGTATTTATCCTGACACTCAATCTACTGTTAACCACTGGTCACGAAGTCTCACTAGAATCAAGAGCCAGTAGCTAGTAGGCAATTGATTGACTGTAGCATTATGAAAAAATTCAATTCGCAAACAGCCATGTCTGTCAGTTGCTATTACAAAAGTTAATTAATTTGCGTTTGTTAAAAGCCACGAAGATAATCACTCTTAACTGTTACTTCTACATAAAAATATTTTATTCATCTGAAATTTACGTCCTAGTTTCCAAGTGTGTTTTATGGTAGAATCTTATTTTGCTAATTGGCATTAGAATGAGTTCAATCGATAATAGGTTGTGCTGAAAGTTTAGTTGAAACACTGAGTAGCAAGTCACTGTTGTCACATATCTCTTTTTCTTTTTTGGTGCAGACTGAATTATATGCGTGAATTCAGCTTTGTGGCCGACATCTAAGATGACTCGCCATCATGATACACTGTGAATTGTTGTTGTTGATTGCTTTGAGGTAATCAGTAGGAAGAGTGAGACCTAATTTCCATATTGGTTGTCACTCATCACTAAATGGTACCTGCAACCTTTCGTCACCAAGATTCGAAGCCGTGTCACATAGTGCTAAAGTCTGAGACGTTACTACTAAGCCGATTACTTACAAGAATATAATATTGCAAATTAGCGATGCACTGTGGTGGCCAGTCGCCTTGTATGCTGGCTAAATTGCTAACGTGACCAGCAGAATTAATATGGGGGACTAGACGCATGCTATTAGTTACTAGCTAGTGTCTTCTTGGAGTATCCAAAATAGTCCTACCGTAAGTCAGTCGTGAGTCCGAATTGCTCACTGTTAACGTATTTGATTGTGCGTCGGTGGCACAGCAGTAGAGTGCTCGCCAACCACGGATGTGGTCCGGGGTTCCATTTCCATTTGACGCATTCCTTTACCTCGGTAAGTCAGTAATAAGACTGGTAAAGAGGAATGGTTGGGCATGAGGCTAGCAACCTCATCCTGTAGAAATGAACAATGCTACGGAAACTTCAAGTTGCAGGCTTGAAGCCCTATGTTCCACTGAGAATGTAAAAGGAATAAAAAAGTATTTGAGTGGAACACTAGGTGATACAGATTCGAATCTGAGAAGGAACATGAGTTCCTCTGAGATTGCAGATCTGCATTTCTGAATACTGACAAGAACCATCAGACCTAGATCCAATGGTTCATTCTGATTGTCACTAACCGTCCAGCATTAGCTTAAGAGTTAATGCATTAGGACGTCTAGGACTACTGAAAGACTCCAAATGAAATAACATAACATATTGATTTAAATGGCTGTAGTCAGTTAACCAAATCAGTAGTAATCGCCTAATACATTTTCATTGAATACGTAGTTTCGGTGATGTCATACAACACTTTACAGTTACATAGTAAAAATATTAGGCCTGCATACTCAGAATTAAGGGTTGTGCATGCAAATCAGAGGATGATAATCGAGGCAATCATAGTGGTAATTTTAACAGATCCATGCAAGTTTCTATGTAGCCTAGGCAGTCAATGGCTGTGAGTTTGTGATTGGAATGTGGAAATTTGAAAGCATGATTGGAAACACCAATTAACACCTTATAGCAACTGCATAATCCGGTGTGTGGTTGTGTGATATATAATTTTTGAACAAAGCTGAAATGAAGATGCTTAGCAATTTAATTATGTAATTGTAAAGTCTGATCAGTAATAATGGAAAATATGCATCTACTGAAATTGTATTCTTTAATTCACATAATGCGAATCAGCATTATGTCAAGGAACCTGATGAATAAATGAATAGAATCCTGTTGATGTCTTCAGTGAATATGGATGAATTTCTCAGTTCAATTACAGTTCCAAAATTTTGGGAATCCCCCCTTGTTTAACTTGTTTCGTTGAGATGCACTGCAAGTTCATATATAGCAAAGCTAAAGATCATAATGTCATGTGAATAGTGCTGTTGCAGGTGTTTTTTCACTAAGCTGAGTGTTTGTAAGTGCGAAACTCTCAGTGCCATATTAGGCAATATCTTCACTGTGGAATACAATATGAAGTTAATATATGTTCATTAATTTTATACAGGTTTTCGGTAACATCTGCAGATTGCCTAATTTCCAGCTTCATAATTATTTACTCTTTCAATCAGTATAATTAAAAATGAGGTTGTACGCATCTGTGAATATCATTGCTTAAATGCAACCGTTTGATTATGAGGTCACTGCTTATATAAGAGGTTTTAACTGTGGTAGTGTACAAAAAGATGTAAAGGTGCCCCTGATCTACATGATCTTTTCATTCTTAGATCCGCAAATTTGATTCAGACACCCTTCGGGAATGAACAGCGTTCATCCTGATTTAGAATTAGACAATTGACATTACCAACATGTTATTGACTCAATAAAACTGTACAAAGAATGGGTGAACTTTTTCGATATCGTTTTTCAGTGAAAACTGTTGTTCTAATTTGTTAACAAATTATGTGAGAGAGTGAAATCACAAGGATGTCTTTGTGATCAAGTCTCAAGAGACTCTGACTCAATTTGTCACAATAAATCAACACTATAACTCCAAGAATAAATCTCGGTGAACGCTTATTTGACCTAATATACGAGTGAACAATTAGATGAGAAACTTTGCGTCAAAAAGGACATTAATTTGATTTCGGTATCATGTGGAATGAATCTTTATGAAGGTCAGTAACTTTTCTTCAGTAATACTCTGGAATGAAAGCAGAATATTCTCATATCATGTGGATGTCGACAAATTTTTGATATTTTAGCCTATAGGATGTGCATTTCATCATAATTGTTACTCTTCTGTTGCGTGTGCCTGCATTCTGCTATCAGTGATGGTAATTTCACTGAGGCTTGAAGTCAGTAACTATCGTTTCAAACGACAAGGCGTTATTCAACAGACAACTTAGGTGGCCACGACAGCACCCAATTGTTTTGCTATGAGTGTCAGATAACATTTTTGATTCAATTATGAATTTTTCGTTGATTGCTTGGATAGAAATGTTCAACCTCTATTGTCATTCTATCTCCTGATGAGGATGCTTAAACGACGCCTGAGGATCTACTTGAAGTAATTCAATGGATGGCGTAAGGTAGTGGAATCTAAAATGAGCATTTCGCCCAATTAAATTTCATTGAAAGAGAAGTTAACTTTCAAGGTACCATTAGGCTTAATAATGAGACATGCAAGATGGAATAACAAATGGTTTGCAGACGACAATCTTTCATTTTCAAGAACGACTTGAGTCCCCGTTGACTTGTAGTCTGTACGGCTTAATTTCGGACTTCAGAGGATGCGTACTACAAATGATTACAAAATTAGGGTGAAATAGCTGTCCAGTACTCACTTTTAGTTTTCATTGGCTCTCTAACTGATATCAATCTGTGGTCAAACTTAAAAGAAAGATTTCTTCAGAGAAGAGATGCTAAACAGAGTTTCTATTTCATCTTTCTATTGATTCATTTGAATAGAGAAGTAGAGATGTATAAGTCCTCCTTATTTATGTGAAGTTTTCAGAAACTGAAATCTGTAGAGACATTTGTTTTTTCCGTTAAGTATTATTTCCATATAAATAAATGGTAGCAAGGTATGGACGAACTTTGAGTTAATAAATGTGTGTATGCGGAAATATTTTTTCGCCAGTAATTAGGTTCATGCCTCATGACATACAACCCTTTTGAAAATAGCTCGTGTATAAATAGTGGAATATTCAGACGTAGGTTAGTTAAACTAACACATACAACAAAGTAAAATCTTCGGATATACCTCCGTAATTATATTCTGAGTGTTTAAATTTGTCTTTTTAACTGTTGATTTGTCACAACAGCATTCTGTTTATCAAATCCACAGTTTAAAATTAATTAGTGGTTTGCACAGTTCGAAGGTAAACGTTCATTACAATGTTCTTCGGAAATTGAATTTACACATCGATGGTTTTAATTACCATTCATGTTGTGCAGTGAGGACATAAATAAAAGAGAAAGTTAGTTGCATTGTGCTGGATGGTAATGTCTGGATAGAATTAGTTAGGGAGCCAGTTAACTTCAGTGACTGACTTAAAGAGAACTTGATGTGTGATACAAATGATTTCAGTCCAATGTAGGTGTATTATTGATGCTAATTGGTTACAAACACAGAAGACTACAATATTCTGTTATTTTCGAAACTTTTATTCGCCACTATTATCAGCCGTACGGTCCGTGTTACCTTCATTAGAGAAAAATTGATTTTAGTGCTCGCTTCAATTTTATGAATAAACTGTAACTTTCAGGAACTTGGATCACTAACGAACTTCCTATTACAGGAGGCAATGGATAAATAGATAGACAGTAGATAGTAGATAGATAGATAAGTCTCCGAATTATTAGTCCATGCTTGAGCAGGAGATCTCGAACACTTACTTGCTTCTAAACAGGTTATCGTTTTACCCCTTGGACTATACCTAACTTTTGTGTTATTGAATTATGCCTAACTTTCCGAGTATTTGCAGTCAGACAAATCCTGAATTTGGAGGAGTTATGCATCTTGTCAACTGATTATAGGACTTCTACAGAAACCCCTGACTACCAATCCTATTTAGTTCAAATTATGGTATGAATTCAGACGTTATTTTTATTTTTATTCATCGCTACTTACATCATTTGTACCCTGTCAACTCGTAGCTGATATAAGGACTTGTTGAAATAATTTAGTCCCACTGTAGTCTCGTCTCTTTACAAGTCAAACAAAACACTCTTCACCAGATTTCAGACAAGATGAATTCTCACAACTATCAAGTGATCTTATAACTCTCAGAATCAGGCATATTACTGCCATTCATTTATTCACTACGTTTTATTATTAACATCTTAACAACATTCTCTTCACCTCGAACACTTCCTTAGTACTGAAGACCTTGGCAAAATTTAGTTTAGCTCTACCTACGTTTTTTTACCTAGAATATTAAACAAGATGATTTAACTTACTGTGTAATTCTTAAATCCTTTCCAGGCAAAAAGTGATAGTATGGAAGCCAGGATAATATCCCAAATAAACAGTCACATTTGTAGAAACTAGTCGAATGATATGCATTTTCTATTTTCAACTGGCTTTCAATGACTTACATCTCGGAGAGTGACCTTTGACAGAATGTCCAATTATTAGTTCTTTCGTCCTCTCACCATGTTAAACGTGTTCATCAGTAATGATTGCACAATAGGTATTCTGTCTGAAATTTATAAACCACTAGTTGTACCCTCCCTCTGTAACGTTAGACGTTGACATATTCTTATGTACATTGAAAAGGTTATTGAAAAATAAGGAATTAGGGTTTTATCACTAAATACATACATATCTAGTAGACACTATTTCTTAACTTTTCAAGCATCAGAAACACAGAAATTCTTATCGAAATATCAGTGTTTCTTTAGCATGTCTCAGAACAGAATTTGCATGTATTTATTTAAAAGATATTAGGATAAAAACAGCGTTTTTAAACAACTGATCATAAGATAACTGATATAATGAACATGAATAATGTTTAAGCTTCTTTTGTTTGCCCATTCCATGTTGTTTGAAGTGATTCCATATGTTTTCTGCTAATAAGTTATCTGACTTGTTATTTCTTTTCATTTTGACCTCCAAAATGAGTTCAGAATTCACACTGATTACCAACATCTTTTATTTTGAATGATTTCAGACTTCGTGTCAGCAAATATTTAAGATCAGATGTTTAGTTTCACTATTTGAAACTTAAATGAATAGTCTTTGGAAGGTGGTACATGATAACTCATTTCTAAGGCTGATATTTCTCTCATACATAATCCAGTGAAGGATGACATTGACTGATGTTGACTGTATGCATTATGAATTGGTAGAATTTAGAATTCATGGACAACCAGATTCCATCTCCATGGTGTTATAGTCAACAAACTGGTTTTTCAACCTGAAGGTTCTATTATCGGCCACTGGTGAATCCATGAGTGGGCAAAAGAACTGATTCTCGATGATCGCCAATGTGATGCAATTTCATGATCGAAACTGAAGCACAGAAATAGTATTGTGCTGCCTAAATTTTGTCTGACATAACGTTACACCACACCACAGTCAGCAATGTTCCCATATTTTGAAGTGTCTTCTTAAGCAACCGCTTCAGTGAACTTTGTTCATGAATTAGTAAAATTTCAAAATTATAATAACGTGATTTCCTCTCTCAGTTATTTGGTTACTATTGAAAAAGGTGCAGGCACCATAACTCTGCTAGCCTGCAATGGAATTTATGAGTTGAACGTATCTATAAATTCATTTTCTCTTCACTCGGACTTTCCCTTTCCCACAAACGTTCCGTTCGTGATCTCTGTTCGTAATGTCATTCCAACATCTCGTCAACGTAAGTTCATTCTATGTCCATTTGCTTCAGCATAATTTTTGGACGATGAACTTCTGATTGGTTTGTTTCACGAGTTCTTCGTTGCTGATCCTTCTTTACAAGCTATCAGATCTTTGATATGCATTGAATGGGGAAGTTGTTGATGGAAGTCTGATTTAGCCCGTTGAAAGTGCTTCGTGTGAGGTGCATACAGTTTTGGTCATTGAACGAGCAATGGTTGACTTATTGTCAGTGCTGTTCCTCATCATGTATGCAGGTTCACACATCGATGTCAGAGTAATGAACATCTGTTTTGACTTGCTGCATAAGACTTCAACGCTGTTGTTCACAACATGATAGTCACTAACTCACTGTGTTCTTGTCTGCTATCTAACTGACCCAATTAGCATACTGATTCTCCAGTAGACAATTTGATCATTCTTCTACTATTCCATCGGTTCTCACAGTTTCGAAGCACTTCTATATCATATTTTTTCATCATGAAAGCAGCCTTCTCAATTTGGAAAGTAAGCACAAGGAAATTGCTCATCTCCATTTTTATTTTCTCATTCATCGAGAGAAGATCCAACGGTTGACTGACTTCGACAAAGGCTTCTACAATACTGATTCATACTGTTCTACCCTTGTGTTTCACAGAGGGATCCACATAGGCAAGCTTCGCTCCTTCACTGGTTTTAAAGCAGGTTAGTTAACCAGTAAACTAGGTTCCTACCTAACACATTATTTTTGATGGCAGCCAGAAAATGGACAACATTTTCAAATGTGAAATAAACGCCATCTCAGAAATCTGTTTAATTAAATTTATGAAAAAAATTAAAAATAAACAAACAAAACAAATAAGAAATGAATAAACACGGAATACACCTGTATGAATGTGCATTTATATGTAAATGATTATGCCTCTCACACTCATAATTCCTTTTCTCTGACTACCCTAAGCCCCATCTCCCATAATTATTACTGCAATTAGGTGATCCATTCGGGCTAATCCTGCCCAGCGTGATAAAGATAAGATAAATTACCAGTGTCGGTTAATCCTCTATCTATATCATGTTATTCAGTCTTTATTGAAACATTTATGCTGTATGTTAATTGCCTGTTTCGTGTAAATAGTAAAGCCTTGTTTATTTCAGTACACTGGTGTGTTAGAAGCCATCAGATCATTTGATTGGAAGCATTTAAGGCCTAATGGTGAGATAAGCTGTTGATTTCGCAGATATGGTTTTTTTTTCCTTCACGTTCCCCAGTGGAACATATGGCTTCAAGCTAGTGGCTTGAAGTTTCTGTAGCAGTGTTTATTATTTTTACAGGATGGGGTTGCTAGCCTCATGCCCAACCTTTCCTCTTCACCAGCATTATTTCTGGCCTAGCGAGGTAAAGGAGTGCGTCGGCCGGGGATCGAACCCCGGACCATGTGCATGGCCGGCGAGCGTCCTAACCGCTTTGCCACCGACGCGCAGATATGGTTAAGGTAGTAAAATGTCGTGTTGTATAATTCGTTTCTACAGGCTAAAAACAAGCTCAACGATGGATAAGTTGACTGTTTAAACATATGTAAACTGATGAAAAGTTTCGAATTGGAAAAAACGTGGGGCAAAAGTTGCATTACAAGCTGTCATCAACCAGATGAGTGGTGGCTAATATTACTAACTATAATGTTAAGTGAATTAAAGGTGTGAGGAAACATTCCATTTAACACCTTCAAAATATTATGCCATTGAAATTATTGTGAAATAAATTTGGAATCCAGGTGCCGTTCACAGTTTCATTTCACCTTCAATTATAACCTTTTGCAATAGTGATAGGTCGTTAGTGCCAGGCTATCTCAGTTACTCTCGTCAAATAACCTTATTTACTATTTTGAAGCAAAAACACAAGCAGGAGAAGGCAACCAACTATCATTGATTATATTCCTGTTTGTGGTGAGCTTAGTCATATGGTATCCTGTGATGTGCGAGGACATATATACTCTGTACTGGCCTGAAAACGCAGAAAGATGTTGACTTTATGGGTGGCTGATATTTAATTTCACATATAATAAAAGATCTGCAGGTGAAAATCAACAAATTAGAGGGAGTGGCATACAGAAAAGAGAGACATTCAAGTGAATATATAACAGAGACAGGTGATGAAGATACCTATTCAACAAGTAGAAGCAGCGATTCCAGTCCTTCCCAAAGACAGGCAGTGTCAGAAACACTATTGTAAATTCGTCCCCTCCATATAGTTCAGCGACTTGACGACCCGTTACCAAAAGTGTTGTGAACAGGTTACTCCGGATGTTCGTCCACAATCATCTTTGCTTGCCTCACGCTGAAGATCAGGTGATTTGTGGGGAATGATAACCAACAATGAACTCTGGCAGGCAACGAATTAACTAAGAACCTTTCATCTAACATCCACACTGAAGAAAATGGAGATAGAATGAACACCAGGTGAGTAGAGATTTAAAAATGAACCTGAAACCCAAGGTTGGCGTAGATGTGATTCTGTGAAAAGGAGACTTTGCTTGTTGTCAACTTCTACCTAATAATTTTTTTGATTTTCAATCAACTTTTTCGATTTTTTCACAACCTCTGAAACTACAATTCTTATTCATGAACATAACGGCATGACTGGTTTAATTCTGATGTATAATTACACGTATTAGTGTTAAATCATCTCTGTGAAACTAACTTAAAATCCTCGATCAATTCAGCCGCATTCTATGAACATGTAAATTTTAATTTTCGAAGGTATATACAGCAGATTATGAAGTCGTGAGAATGCATCGATATGATTATGAGCAATACATTGGGACTGGAAGGTGTAGTACATTTCAGCAATACTCTATCACTGGAGTTCTAATGAAAAGTCGTGACCAGTGAGGTCCATCCAGTAAGGTGTGAGGATAGGGTTGGTGATTGCGCTAAATCGCGAATTGGTGACATCTGACCAGTTGCTGAATATGCGCGTAATACTCTGATTGTCATAACTGATTAAATTTTGGGTTAAAAATTCATATAAATTTGCAATAGGCGTTTGTGAAAAAAAATAACCAAGGTCATTCATTCTCACTAAAAATGATTTCTGTATCCGCAGATTTTGAAGGAAGTACAGCAAAGTTGTACTCAAAGACAAAGGAAATGATATGTGTTATGTTTATCTGAATTATTAAGAACATTTTAGAATTTGCAAGATACTGTTGCCTGAAGGAATGTTAATACAAAATGGTATACAGAGTGAAATTGAAGCAATAAGGAGGAAGTTGAAATAGTTGGAAGTGGATCAATGTTTTGTGTAGATAGTCAGAAATAAAACACTTTCGAATTCAAATCTTGAGACTGAAATTCGCTTAGGAATGAAAAATTTATAATAGTCAACAGAGAACTAGTTGAGTGAGGAATAAGAAAGTCATCAGAGTACTCTTACGCCCACAGATTTCATGTGATAAGTGTTGAAATGAAATTTTATCTCATTTAGTGAGTTCATGGACCACACAACACCTTCTGTATTTGTTTGTTATCCTATAACAGGTCTAGTAATGAATAATCCTGTGATTATAAGTTGTCCTGATCCGGAGAGGAGTACTGAGTGTCCTTTCGGAAAGTCAGTGGAATTAAATGCCATTTTAGACATTTTTAGTCTAAACATCCTCCTGTTAGTGTAAATCAACTTTCTATAAAATGCATAGATAGCGGTCTTGTGTCTCTGTTTATCTCTTTTTTGAAATCACAATTTTTCAACTAAAATTAAACAACATTGATTTATCGCTAGTAACCAAGTTGATTTGGATGACCAATTTCATACGGCTGATCTTTCACATAACTCTCAGTCCTAATAGCAACTGATGTCCACGGGTGTGTATGATATTCATCTACTCATAATAGTGAGTAATATCTGCAATCGATTTATGTTAGTACTAGAATGGTGTAGCCTAAAATACTAAGAGTCTTGGGTGTGCCAGAAAAATTCTGAACAAAATAACAGTTGATAACTGGTGTACATTTAGGGTATTTATGTCGTGAATACTCGATTAGAAAACTGTCCTTTTGATTTATCACTAAATTTCTTCTGGTTTCGTCTTCGCCATGTGTCTATTGGACGACAGTGAACATAATACTCAGAGAATCAGCCTTTTCCATCAAAATTACTGGTACCCAATAGATTTTAACCTGAAAAATGAGTTGTATTCTGGATTATTTTTGTATTTGATCTTTCTTCGCGCTTACGCTTATGAATGTTTCTTCAATCTTCTGCATGGCGTTTGTGCTGAGCTTTTACAAATTTTAACTTGACCCAATTTTCTTTTTGAAAGCTGGTGTCAGGAAGGCAGAATCCCGCCATTCCTCAGTTTACAGTGATTTCTATTTGAAAAACTCAACCGTATAACAACTAATTACAATAATTTGATATAGATTCAACTTTTGAAGTTGAACAAGCCATTTTCAGAAAAGTCCAAATAGTAGTTGGCATATAATAGAAAACATACTTCCGAATTTGTTCCCACTTAACAGGTTTGAGATAGATTAAGTGTCTATTAGATTTTGTCATGAAGGAATAACAAAACTTATTTAGCTTTACAGGATTTTGAAATAGCAATGTTCAGTGGTCTAGGACAAACACGAGAAGAATAAATAGACAGCAACACCTACTGTCAAAAACTCCTCATACATAGTCTTCACATACTTCTACAAAAAAGGATGTGAAATTCAATAATGTCAGCATCTTACGACATAAACTTTGCTGCTGAATGATGTTGAACCGATGTCAAGAAGTCCATGCCAACAGGTGCCTCTGTGCGTATAGTAACATAGAGCTATTTGTAAAACATCTCTAATGGATTGGGATGCGTGTTCTTTCGATATCCATTCGTTTCTTAAGCAGACAGTTTAACATTAATTCTTTTGAATATTTAATTACCATTAATTACAAGGAACTTCAACACTGCTGAATGTGTAGGCAAATAATTACACAGCAGCTATTAACATTTGGAGATCACGTTGATAAGTGTCTTAATAACATCACATACAGAAACCCCACATTAAGGAAGCTGAGAGACACCTTTCTTAACCACTCGACCTTTCACACTGATGCATATATCAAACAAAGTGAATCACGCCACTACAGAAAAGCAGTGATCCTTACAGTTTGTGGTCACACGATATTTATCTCTATGAAAATGGGGAAACCTAATTTCAAAAGTGTGATGCAAATTTGCTAAGCACAAGTGGCTTCAAACTATAGAATTTTGGTCACCTTGGTCTGGTTTTTCTTGTTGGAACCACAGTGTGAGCAGTTGAACGAATAACTTCAAATCTGTTAGTAAGACCAATTGTCAGTCAAATCAGTTGATAAATCTTCCTGATGTCTGACATCAACCTGACATTCTTTGACAATTCAAAAATCAACTAAACAGCACTAAAAGATAAATTCTGCGTTTAAAATCAGTCTGGTTAGTTGAAGTTCAATGTTCAACAAACACAAACGCCACAGACAAAAATATCAACATGAAAAATGGATATTTAAATAAGCAAAATGAGTAAAAGTGACAGCCTTATTTTGAACAAAATCCTAACACAATTTACAGAATTCTCAGATTAATTAAATGCATAATATGTCGGTTTCATCCACTGACGTCAGTCTGTTTTATATATTATGAAGCAATACTGTTCAATCTGAAATATAGACTCATCTCTTATGATATTTTCATCTCGTCCTCATTAAATACCCACCGGTAGTGTGAAAGCAGACTGAAAATCTGCCTGAGAAGATTTAGCGAATTAGGACATATAGAGATGGTTAAAACTAAAAGGAATTGGAGAAAATATAAGGACCTGTGCTAAGTGGAGATTGAGATAACCCAGTATTCCAAGCAGACAAACATGAATACCTGGTGTTTCTCATCAAATTAACATTCTGTCACATATTGCTGGTTATTTCATATACTGAAAACATGTGAACTCTGGCAAAACGATCTTGAAACAAAGTGCTCATATATGCATATATATATGCTGTTGGTCATTGAAGTAATCAGATGACTTGATTTCAAATAAGCAGACGGTTGATTCAGTAATGGCGTCAGTAAAAAAGCAGACAAAACTGATAAATAGTGAGACTAATACTCATCTGATTATCCAAAAATGAGATCAGGTTTGTTCGTACATTGCTAACTGCGACTTTGGAAAATGTTCTTTGACTTTCTAGCATAATTAGGAATGAAGTATTTTATCGAAATGAGAATAACCTACGTTTGACGAATGAAATATCATTACTTATGTTATAACTCAGTATAAGTGACAGTCTAAGACGTAACATATTACCAAATTCTGTATGTAATTCAAATTGTCTTTGTTTAGGAATATTTCAGAATCTTTTCAAGTAAATATGAAGGTGGAAAACTGGGTAGACATTGTTGTGGTTTTTATTATTTCGTTATGTTACGACTACATAAGGGGGTTCCAAAAGCACATCGCAATTTCGTCATTTGAAAACTTATTTAGCTGGTCAAAATAATGAACATCACTTTTCATTTCCACTTCACACGTCCACCTCCACAGAACAGTCTGACCTATGACCGGCTTGTCGATAAGTCCCCATAGTGATTCCATGTCATGGCCTGTTCGGGCGAAGTTATTCAGCTGTCTCCAAAGCATTCATCCAGTCCACTCGAGAATGAGGAATCATTTATCAAAAATGAATAGTCATCTAATGTAGACGGACCTGGTCTTTGCAATCATAGTCTATTAAATGTGTGATGGCCTTGCTTCCCACTCATGCTCTCCTCATTTTGTAGCCCTGAAAGGAAGTGTCAATGCAACCTTCTCTTCAGAACAATTTTCTCTTAATAACGTACACAGTGAATACTGGATTATGAAGTAACAGTCTACAGATACAATTTATCTGGTACAATGAACCAGTGGAAAATCAGCAGAATAAACATTCAGCCTGATGAGTGCAGGTAGATACCGCTATATTATCATCCATCGGTAGGCTACTTTTGTTACTCGAATACATGTCTCGTTGACTTATACATCTATTGTCTTTATTTCCAGGTACAGACAATCATGTATATTCCTGTAAATCCTAACGCTGGAGTAGGGCTTTGCGTGATAGTCCACAAATTACAATGCACATCTCTCATCGCACAGGCTAATTCACACTCAAAATGCTCATATTCGTGATGCATGTAGACTGAATGTGGTTGTTTCATGCATCAAATATCCATCTGTAATACCCGAGATTTCCTTCCTACGTTACGCAATCATTTCGATAGACGGAATGAAGGCAGGAATGAACAGTATTTATGAATTCTAGAATTGCCTTCGTTTATCTTCGATCGGATTTATCAACACAAGCATCGACTACTGGTCACTGAATACGAGTTTGTATGCATCCCACAGGAAATACTCGATGCCACCTATTTTAAGCCAGTGAAGGAATGTATTCAACCGCGAACATGCTAACCATACGCTGTGCGGATTGACAGTGTAACTTCCAGTGAAATTACCAAATCAGGTCATTCATTATTCACTGAGACCACTTGATCAACAAACCTCTGTTAACACATTCACAACTGACTAACTGATTTCGGAGATCACGTGAGATTTGCAATTACCCTGAATTCGTGAGATTTCGAATTAATCTGTGAATTTGTAAGCCGAAAACAAGGAATTTGGCAAAAGCGATTTATTTCTCATTATCCCGACACCCACAAACAAATTTCACATATTAGTTTTCATTTCACACATCATTTTTGACATCGAGAATGTCGACAAATATTTTTACAGCAGTCTTCATCTGCCTTACAGAATTCACCTTCTCGTTTACAACAAAATTTAACACCTGATGATTTGCGATATCGACATTCAGATAACGGACAACATTTCTTAAACGTTAGATTGTCTTTATCGATATCATTACACACACACTGTAATCCTTTCAAAAAAAAAGAAAAGCAAAGATATTGAAAAACAATTAGAAAGGATGACAGAGTTTGCTTTGAAAGTGAACGTGAAAATGTCAAGAATGAATTATTCGATAAGTTACTGCGAGAGAAAACATTCACATTACTACCTCAACACCACTTCTTGCCTGGATTTGTAAGCGGCGTCAGCTTGACTCACGTGAAATAGTCAGAGATCAGGTTCAGTTCATATTTGACAGAAATCTGACATTAATTCACGCACAATAATGTTATCAACTGGCATACATTGAAATGACAGAGATGCAGAGAGTTTATTCAAGGCAACCAACGCATGGCCTGCAAACCTTGTCAAATATCCTATAAACATCTGAATATCTACTGATCACTGTTATTCATAGGAATGCTAATGATAATCTCCATTGTGTTCTGTGACCAGTGTGTCCTGCGTTGAAACCGACTTATTCACTTATTAGTATACAAATTTCACAAATTTCGTTCTCTGTTTTCTTTCATGCAATGGAATAATGCAGACATATGCACATCAGTGAGCATACATTTCAACAGATCTATTCTCCTGATTCGACTTTTCATCATGTGTACAACGATGAAACAGTGTGATTGAAACACGAAGAGTGTTCACTCAGATGACAGAAGTACCACAAAGGTTGAGGAGAAGTTGGCGAGGTCCACTGATTTGTGATTAGTTGATTATGAAAAGGAAAAATCTTCATTGAAATGGTAGCAGTTCTTCTACTTTAAACAACGAACTCCAGAATAAAAGAGACCACTGTAAACACTACACAACACATACGATTATCTGAAGTCATGAGCTGAAACATTGACCTACCAGTGATAATCATCATTATTGTGAATATGGTGGAGAGATGAACATTAAAATGGTGATTGACACCACTGAATTGTGAAAAGTTGAGATGCTTTTCTAACACAGCAATTCCCACTATTTTTATATCCGAATGTATTCTGTTAGTGAACGTGTCAATCTTGTGACATTTGCACTATAATTAGAGTTGTGTTTTGGTACTAATGAAACACAATTCGACTCAGAGTAGTTGTTTGCCAATTTCTGACCAATATAAGAAGTTTCTGCTACCCATACAGTTGATACCATCGGAGTCTGGCGCAATCAATTCGTGCATCATGATTTGAATATGAGATAACGAACACAAACAACACCACCTCTGTCATATTTCACTAAGATACACCTAACTAATATGAACAGGCAAACTAGTGGCTAAATAGTTTAGCACGGATGACCAGCATGTGTATTGGGTGATTTTCTTCGATTCGTGTGATGTGGAATAAAAATATCAGATGGTTATGAGGGAACATGAAAGACAGGTAAAAAGTGATTTATCTCCACTAAATCAGTTTGCGAAATTCTGCACGTTAATGAAATGGGCTTTCACCGATTTTGAAATCACCAGTGATGCACATGCAGTTGTGCATACTAATTTCCTGACTAGTCAATTTGCAAGCCTGTCGATCTAAGTGCAGTTTGCAAGAACATATATGACAACGCGATGCATTCGCTGAAATAAGTGTTTTTTAGGTTCCAAAGGTCTCTGCAGATATAAGGATGCTAGAACACAGATTTGTGGTCACACTGCTTTTGAAAGAAACGAGACACAAAATCGACTTTGATAGGACTAAGGTTCTGCGAAAATGTTTGGATCGTATAAAGAAAGACTGACAGCAGAAGCCCTATATACATGAGTGAATTTCAGCAGTTTGAACAGGCGTGTAGGTGTGATGTTAGCTGATGCATGGTAAATCCTGATTAATAAATTACAATGGATATCTATCACTAATAATTCATACTTGGTATAAATCGCTGATTGCCTATATATTCTGATGAAGAGGCTCACAAATGTTTTACAACTGTTTAACACGTCATTGTATACTACTTAAGAACATATATTTTCAAATCCAGTTATCTGAGATCATCAAAATTCAGTGTAATGTTTTCCAATGGAAAGTACACTCTGTTCTTAGTGTATAACTGAAGTTGACCAACATTTGCAAGTCTGATTTTAAATTGCACCCACATCTCATAAAATTTTGTTATTATACATGTTCATGCCTCTTTCATGACTCGTAAGTTAGGACAAAGTTTTCAATGACATGAGGTATCCTTTTCATACATGAACCTCTCTTATGGCAATTTCGATTGATTCCTCTGAAGAAGTTCGGACAATTTTCCTGAACGAAGCTTTGATGTTGGTCATATACAGAGAAAATTTGACTTGTTCGTGTCTTGGAAATTGATCTATAGTATGTATTCCATTCATTCGAGAACCAATCGAGTGAACACAAATAAATAAGAATTAGCCATGATATTTTAAAAACAACTTCACTGATACTGACATCAATCGAGAAGCTGTTCAGTTATCAACTAGGCTACATGCCAGACAAGATAACGAGCACGACGATGTAGACGAAGCAATAAATAGGGTTCATCGAGTGTACAGTTACACATGACCAACAGACCAGCTACGACATAGTGTCGACATTAACCAATGCAGAAGCCGCATTCAAGTCACAGCTATGCTACAGATTGAAGACACGGATCTACCGAAAACAATCACCATACTAGCCAATTGTGGGGAATTTCAATATTTCCCACCCTAACGCTGGAGTAGGGCTTTGCGTGATAGTCCACAAATTACAATGCACATGTCTCAGCGCACAGGCTAATTCACACTCAAAATGCTCATATTCGTGATGCATGTAGACTGAATATGGTTGTTTCATGCATCAAATATCCATCAGTTATATCCGAGATATCCTTCATACGTTACGCGATTATTTCGATAGACGGAATGTGGGCAGTAGTACACTTTATAATCACTCACTATACTTAAGAATTCTAGAAATGCCTTCGTTTATCTTCGATCGCATTTATCAACACAAGAATCGACTACTGGTCGCTGAATACGGGTTTGTATGCACACCACAGGAAATACTCGATGCCACCTATTTTAAGTCAGTGAAGGAATGTATTCAACCACGAACATGTTAATCATACGCTGTGTAGATTGACAGTGTAATTTCCAGTGAAATTAACTACATTAAGTCAATCATTATTCACAGAGACCACTTGATCAGCAAACTTCTGTTAACACATTTACAACTGGCTAACTGATTTCGGAGATCACGTGAGATTGGCAATTACTCTGAATTCGTGAGATGTCGAATTTGTAATCAGAAAACAAGGGATCTGGCGAAAGCGATATATTTCTTATTATCCCGACACCCACAAACAAATTTCACATTTCAATTTTCATTTCACACATCATTTTTGACATCGAGAATGTCGACAAATATTTTTACAGCAGTCTTCATGTGCCTTACAGAATTCACCTTGTCGTTTACAACAAAATTTAACACCTGATGATTTGCGATATCGACATTCAGATAACGGACAACAGTTCCTCACAGTAAAAGTGTCTTTATTGATATCCCCACACACACAGTTTAATCCTTGCAAAGAAAAGAAAAACAAAGATATTGGAATTATAGGAGAAACGATGACAGAGTTTGCTTGAAATTTAACGTGAAATTGTCAAGAATGAATTTATCGATAGAATATTGCGAGATAAAACATTCACATTACTACCTTACCACAACTTCTTGTCTTGATTTGTAGGCGGCGTCAGTTTGACTCACGTGAATTGTAGTCAGAAATCAGGTTCAGTTCATAGTTGACAAAAATCTGCCATCCATTCACGTACAAAAGTGTTATCAACTAGCATACATTGATATAACTTAACATTGATATAGCATACATTGAAATGACAGAGATGCAGAGAGTTTATTCAAGGCAACAAAGGCATAACCTGCAAACATTGTCAAACTTCCTATAAACATCTGAATATCTACTGATCACTGTTATTCATAGGAATGCTAATGATTATCTCCATTGTGTTCAATGACCAGTGTGTCCTGCATTGAAACCAACTTATTTACTTATTAGTACTCACATTTCAAAAATTTCCTTCTCTGTTTCCTTTTATGCAATGGAATAATGCAGACAAATACACATCAGTTAGCATACACTTCAACAGATCTATTCTCTTAATTCGACTATCCATCATGTGTACAACGATGAAACAGTGTGATTGACACACGAAGAGTGTTCACTCAGATGATAGAAGTGTAGAAATTACAAACTGTCACGTATGTACCACAATGGTTGGGGAGAAGGTGACGAACCCGATTGATTTGTGATTAGTTGGTTATGAGAAGGAAAAATCTTCAGTGAAACAGTACCAGTTCTTCTACTTTACATACCGAACTCCAGAATGAAAGAGATTCCTGTAAACACTACACAACACATACGATTATCTGAAGTCATGACCTGAAACATTGATCTACCAGTGATAATCATTATTAGTGTGACTATATTGGTAAAACATACATTAGAAATGTGAAGGACAGCCGTGATTTGTGAATAGTTGAGATGATGTTCTAACACAGCAATATCCACCATTTATATATCCGAATGCGTTCTGTTGGTGAACCTGTCAGTCTTGTGAAGATCGGACTATAATTGGCGTTGTGTTGGTACTAATGAAACACAATTCGTCTCAGGGGGTTTGTTTGCCACCTTTCGACTAATATCAGTAGTTCCTGCTTCGCATACAGTTAACGCCATCGGAGTCTGGTGCACTAAATTCATGCATCATTATTTGAATATGAGATAACGGACACAAACCACACCGCATCAGACATATTTCACTTAAAAACACCTCACTAATTTCAACACGCAAACAAGTGTCTGAATAATTCAGTACGGATGACAAGCATTTGAGGTTGGGTAATTCTCTTCGATTCGTGTGATAAAAAAATATCAGAATGTTATGAGGGAACATGAAAGACAGGTAAAAATTGATTTATGTCAACTAAACCAGTTTGCGAAATTCTAAACACTTTGATGAAGTACGCTGTCGCCGATTTTGAAATCACCGGTGATTCACATGCAGTTGTGAATACCAATTTTCTGACTAGCCAATTTGCGAGCCTATGGCTCTAACCACTATTTGCAAAAAAATATATGACAACGCGACGCATTCGCTGAAATAAGGCTATATTAGGTTCGCGAACATGGTGAGCGCATGTCCGAATGCGATACTCTCCATTGAAGGGACACGATGATCGCAATTCTCAAGATGTAAGATATCCAACATTCCGTGTCGCAAATCGTTTACACACAGAACCCTAACAACATGGCTTTGATACTGAGTTCTTACAAATTCCACCAGAGGCTGAGAAGTTGGAATCTTTGGAGGAAAACAAATGTCAATGAAAATGCGGGACACTATGCAAGATGTCTGAGATGCAGTTTTATTCTTTCAGTCGACTTCTGTTATTTCCATTACACCTAATGTGATGAACTTGAAACTTATGATGGAATCAAGTAATAATCGTAAATCCTTCATAGAGAGTTATTCAAAATGTGAATAAACGGATGGATAGAAATCTGTTGGTGAGAATTGCGTTATTGACATTGGTGTGTCCTTGAGTGCATAGCCGTATATGAACCAGAAACACCCAGCCAGCTAAATTTGAGAATAAAAGAGCATAAAAGGTGTCTTAAACAGGATTCGAAGATCTCTGCAGACCTAATGAAACTAGAAAACAGATCAGAAGTTGCACTGCATTCGATAGAAACAGGTTCCTATATCGACTTTTATAGGACCAAGATTCTGCGAAAATGTTTTGAATAGTATGAACAAAGACTGACAGCAGATACTTTACATGCATCAGTGAATCTCAATAGTTTGAACAGGCGTGCAAGTGTGATGTTAGCTGATGCATAGTAAATCCTGATTAATAAATTACAATGGATATCTATCACTTATGTTTCATACTTCGCATAAATTCCTGATTGTCTATATCTTCTGATGGAGAGGCTCACAAATGATTTACAACTGTTTTACAAAAACAATCATAAACACAATACTGTTTTCTGCACATGCACGTATATTTTCATATCCAGTTATCTACCACCGACGACACGCAGTCGAACGTAATCTGATGAAGATTACACACTGTTCAAAGTGTAAAACTGAAGCAGACCAACATTTAAAAGTCTGAGGTCAAATTTCTATCACAACTCATACAATTTTTTCATTTTACATATTGATGCCTGTTTCATGACTCGTACGTAAGGACAAATGTTTCAAAGACATGAAATATCCTTTTTATACATAAACCTCTCTGATGTTAATGTCCCTGAATAAGTTCGCACCTGTTTCCAAATGAAACTGTGAAGTCCGTCATTTCAACTTGGCTGAAATTTTACTCATATAATTTTTACAAAGAACATTTGACTTGTTCGAGTCTTGACAATTTTTCTATAGTGTGCATTTCATTCAATTGAGAACTAATCCAGTGAACACAGATGAATAATTAATGAGCCATGATATTCTAAACATAACTTCACTGACACTGTCATCAGTTGAGAAGCTGTTCAGTTATCAACTAGGCTACATGCCAGACACGATACTGAGCACGACAATGTACATCAAGCAATAAACAGGGTTCATTGTGTGTACAGTTACACATGAGCAACAGACCAGTGACGATATATTGTAGATATTACCCAGTGCAGAAACCACATCCATGTCATATCTATGCTAAACAATGGAGACACGGACCTCCTGAAAACAATCACAATGCTTTCCTATTCTTGAGAAAATCAATATTCAACAACTTTCCTTCCTATCGGAATCATCTAAAGTAAACATGCACTCCGAAATGGATGAAGCGTCTCATGCTCACAAACACAATTCTCATGCAAGTTATCAACAGAGTGAAGTTGAAGTCTACACTCGTGAACGCCTCCACATCAACGACATTACTACACAAAGTGAATCAACTGACATTCAGAATAGCTGAACAGTAAATCAGACATCTACAAAATTTCAAATAAAACCTAACCGGCCTAATGAACATAAATCTACTATAATCACAATATAGTGCACATCACAAGAGATCATACCTGAAGCCTGTGCAACCTGTTCGCCCATTATCAGAACTGACAATACCAATATCGTGAGCAACGTAGAAGTGTGCATAGTCGGATTATTATTGCCACAGTGTAAACGGGAAAGCCATTATATATTTGCCACTATATAAAAATGGTGGACATATTTAAGCCATTGTGATCACTTACGAATGAAGATTGTTCACACTGGAACATGAGTGAACATTTTGTTATTCACAGGGATTAGTGGAAACGTAGTCAGTGTAGTGAGATCAATGAGAAGAACACGAGTATTCGTCACGTAATTTATTATAATTGAATGTATCATTGAGGTTATATATGGTGTGCAGTAGACTGAGAACGTCACTAGCCAGAGCCTATCCTACAGCTAAGTTAGTTCCTGTTCATCAAACAACATGCTCCTTGATGCAGTCAAAAGTCGATAGATACTCTTCTCATGTTAACTCCAACTGTGTATACAAATTTACCCATGTATCTGCGGGAACAGTTACATTGGGGGAACAGAAATAAGAGCATACCTCCAATTTTCTGAATATGTGCCGAAAAGTTAACTTCTCAAGGGAACACGCACTTACATCAATGCCACAACCACACATCTCCTTGATTGATATGGGTCATGAGGTGGAAATCGAGAAATCCTTTAAAATTATCAATAGACAAAGGAGCTCCATTCGCCTCAAGTTTCCCGAAGCAATATCTATCCAAAGCTTGAAACCAGATTTACGTGTTCAGAAAGAGGCACTTATTAGTCAGTCCTTGCCCTGGGGACAGGACTTCTTGATTCGCTTATTTGATTACGTGATCTTTGCCTTCAGTCTTACCACCTTTGATAATCTGTTACTTTGTTTGTCTCTTTTCTCTATGATTTCATTTAAACTCAGTAAATTGTTACTTAATTTATTGGTTACTCTGCACCTAACGCATATCTCGACTAGATTGCGTAACTCCATCAACATTGTATGCATACATTTATTTTGTTCAAACTTGAACTGGCTGTGTAAAAACAATCTAAGCTCAAATTTCTGAGCACTGTTCACTAATTGCGGAACTTTCTGTCAACTGACAACATGTGAAATTTCCAGGTATGTGAAACATTTTCTGTACGTAAAACCTGATAATCTATTTAGTGTGTAAGCAGGCGGCTGATGAGAAGGCAACGAAATAAATGATGGTGCCATTATATTCTCCATGTTATTCAGAATTTGATGATGAAGTTATTGGAAAGAGTATTCTTTGTTTAGTATCCATTCCGAATGCTGGAAATCATAATTCTAGGTGTTGTTTACAATTATGCTTAATTGGCATAATAAATATGATTGAAAGCTCAATGTAATCCGTAGATGTCCCTTGATATATCAGAAAATGTATAAGGAGTAATTGACTTGTCAACTGCTACCTGCAGGAAACGATAAAAGCGCATTTCGGCCTTCAAAAGTAAAAAAAATGATTTAGAAATATGTGCTACTTTCGCCCCTAGTTTTCTCTTCAATTGAAATATACATGCAAAGTATTTTTATGCTTCGTGATTCACGCTTAACCTATCTAAGAAACTGAATCACGAAAGAAAGCGATGCAGATACCTGGATGAATATCAATTCAAGTGAGATATGACGGATAAAAAAAGACACAAAAGCTTCAGGTGAGCAATACACTCTCAGTCTGTGAGTGTCTAAAATTGGAATTACTCACCTGAATTCTCAAGAATGTAAGTGTATGTGACAAGACTAGTTATTTATTTGTTTCAGCTTTATTTAGTGACCTCATAAAACAATCTCTGTACCTGAATTCATATCTAAATATAGCCTGGGTTATTTATTTGGTGAGAGGTAGTATAGCTTAGATATTCATTCGGTTCCTTATTAACACCTCGATGAGTTTAATTTTGATCCTTTCTGTAATCAGAACTTCTGATTGTTGTGAATGAAGTGGTTTGTGTTCAGTGTGTTCTTTATATTCACTTAATAGGATGAAGCGCGAACAATAACCTGATACGAAGGAATCTTTTAATCTCTTTACTTTCCAAGGGCTTATCTACAATAACTATAAGGAGGGAATATTTGGATTAATAAAAGTAGTTGAATTACATTCACAATTACAAGGATTGAGTGATTATAGGGCGGTTGAACGAGTGTCCTGCGAGGAACTAGGTAGAGTTGAAAACAGTGGCGAGAAAATAGTGAGCAGCTATGACCTCATTAGGGGTGGAATTCGATATCTTCAGATCACATGCCGCATAGATATTTTTCTGGATTGTTGAAAGTTTGATGTTAGGCATAAACATTCTTCAATATATCAAAGAATGTATAAGCAGTAATTGCCTTGACGATGACTACGTCCACTAAGTGAGCGTCTGCACTGTAGCTTTCAAAGTAAAAAGAAGCCATTAGAAATATCTGTACATGTCGTCTCTTTCGCACATGTAAGTATCATGCTAGAATTGTCCACGGTTAAATAACGTAAGAAAATAAATCAGGAGAAATTAGTTATGAACTCCTGGTTGAATATCAATGAATTAGAGTTGAGGAGAACAAGGAAATAATCTGAGTTGTTCTACACAATAATCTTCATGTGAGAAAGCTAAGTGCTCCGTTCTATATATGTACCTAGAAAATACAACCTCACTCTCTCCTCAGTTCTATACAACAGAACAAAGACAAAAAATATAAAGTCCACAAAATATATGAACATGCATTTTTTACACAATGAAAACGAGAAATTGATCATGGCTATGGGTAACTTTGTTTCTGCAATGATGTAGGTTATTAAATACTCAAGACTTTAGTGGATCCACTCCTGTACAACGGTCACTCGAATATTCTTGAAAGAAAAAGATGCAGTCAAAAAATGATGACTATGGACAAAGTTTTACTACAACAAGCTGCATAACTAAATGGAATATGAACCTGTGTCACATAGTTTCATCTCAACGACTTTACATACCATCAAGTCTTTAGGTTTATTATGGAACGTCCATTTGTACCGTTTCTAGCAGACAATTTCACGAGAAACCCAAGCGAAACATTCATGGAGTACTGATTCAGTCAGACCTGTATGATATGTATGTTGATGCTGCACTGGGCATTTCTGATTGCTTTATTGACATAATTCAAACAGGAAGCCTATTGAGAAGTGATTATCCCTGAATAAATTAAAACTGGAACAACTTTCGTTTTCTTGAATGACATATCAAGTGTTGTAAAAAAGGTATAAATATAAGGTACACCAATAGAAAAGAAAACTGGACACTTATATACTTGTAACTAAAAAAGCTTCAATTCCATAAATTACAAAATAGGATTAATCCGAATATATTTTGTTAGTGCATGAAAGCTTTACTCAGAGAAATATACGGAAGAAGATGCTTACAGTGTTATGACTACTCACAGAAGTTCATGAATGAAGAAAATAATTATTTAAAATAGCGAACTTCAGAGTTCA
Source organism: Trichobilharzia szidati (assembly GCA_944472155.2). Lineage (NCBI taxonomy): Eukaryota > Metazoa > Platyhelminthes > Trematoda > Strigeidida > Schistosomatidae > Trichobilharzia > Trichobilharzia szidati. Next base: position 11,681,419 of record OX235277.1, read on the forward strand.
CCTTCAAAGAATATGATATCGGTGTCACAGTAAGACAGACTGAACTCTGCACTGAAAGCAAACGATCCAGCTGCCTAGCTTGTTTGTGTGAATCAATCAAAATATTGCTTAAGACAATGAAATTTGAATGAACCGCACCTGATACCACCTTTAACTGCATTCGCCAATTTACATGTGTGTACCTTAATACGGACCTCCTTTTAAAAGGAGAGAGAATGCGTTATTGTTCGCATATATTAACACTCACAGACACAAGAGCCTGTGACTGAGGAACTTATGAGTGTTGAATAGTATGCTTTTATGTGAATGAGTGGATAGAATAACAAGAATCTGCTTCATTCCAAAAAATCTCTTATAACGTAGTATGGAATTCTAAGCGTCTATCACAAGTTTGCATCATATTTACTGAAAATATAAATAAAAGTAACGATAGGAATTTTCTCATTCTCACAGTAGTGAAATATTTGCGAAGTACAACATGCGGATGATAAATCTAATCATAATTTCAATGTTATTATTTCAAACAATAAAGCCGATACACTGGAAATTCTAGTGTGCTATAGAGGATTAAATCTAATGTTCTCTTGATATAGTAAGGTGCAAGGAAAAATAATAAGCATGACATGACTTTAATAATAATAATAATAATAATTTACTTTATTCCAAAAACAGTACTTGTGATAGAGAATGGAATTTTCAGCATTAATCACAATATTGCATCTAATTTCCTCAAATTATAAATAAAATTAATCACAAAGAAAATTTTTTCTACATTTACAATACGGTTAATATAAAAATAAATAAATAAAAAAATAAAAAAACATGCAGCATATAAAATGGAAATAATAATAATGATAGCAGCTAAGGTAATGATAATAATAATAATACAAGTGAAAATTGCCGTCGGCTTGTTTCACACAGTATTGTTGATGCGGTATACGAATCCTTGCATGATTAAAAATATTGAATATAATCTTCTCTTTACATGATATGGTGAGGGAAAAAACAAGAATACAACAGTCATAGGGATAAGTTGGTGTTTGCAGTTATGAAAGTGAGAACAAAGAATCAACAGGACCATAAATATAATAGAAATAATGAAAGTAAAACTTGAAGGTATATAAGGATGGATGGAGGAGATTGTTTATTTACTAGATGAAAAAAGGTTAGTCAATTCTCGCCTGACGCTATTTTCATCACATAAAAAACGTGCCAAGTATGGTATCATAGAATTTTGATATTTAGACGTGCGAGCATACAGTTTTCTGAAGTTACTTCTCGTTCTACCTGAGGATATGCAAGGTGAAAGCGGAGGGTGAGGTGGATGCTCCAAGTCAGACAAAATCCCTTTAGCAAATTTACTGCATGAAGTCAAGTGCCTATCGACCACTACGTTAACTATGTAGTCCACTGGGACACCACTCATCCTACTGACAGTCTTCAGCATTCTATGAATTGTGACAAAGTCCCTTTTAAGCAAACCAGGAAAGAATAAGGGTGAACAATAAAGAAGAATAGGTAGGATGCAAGAGTTTATAAACTGTAAGAGGAGGGGTTGAGTTATACCCCAGTGCCTTAACTTCTTAATGTAAAATGTCAGGCGGAATATTTTACTGGAGATCGCTGAGACATGGGAAGACCAGGAGAGATCAGAAGAGAGAATAAGTCCAAGATACTTAATTTCTGATTTAATTCCTATATCATTGTCATCAATCTTACAACTGTCATAAGAATCGACGGTTTCTTTTAACTATCGTTTACACCTTAAGCTGAAATTAACAGTTTGACATTTAGAAGGATTCAGTTTAAGACCGTTGGACTCAGACCATTTACTGACTTCCGACAGAAAGCTATTTATTTTGGTACAATCTAGCTGGGAGTTAACAGCCATTGAAACAGTTAAATCATCAGCGTACTTCACAAAATTTATTTCATCGGACTGAGGCAAGTCATCTAAGAAGAAAGAAAAAGGAAAAGGAGAAAGGACAGCGCCTTGAGGGACACCAGCTCCAGTAGGTAATGAAGTGGAAGACTTCCCTTTATACACCGTGTACTGCTTTCTTTCTGAGAAATAAGAGTGTAACCAGTTAACAGCCCAACATTCTGTTTGACTTACAGCAAGTTTATTTAACAAGATGTCCCTAGGGACCGAGTCAAAAGCAGATGTATAGTCTAGGAAGGCACAACGGACAAATTTGGCCCCTTTGTCTAGACTGGAAGCAATGTTATGATATAAGACGGCAGCTGCATCTAAAGTGCTTCTACTGTGCTTATAAGCAAACTGTTTTGGGTCTTTAAAGGATTTAAGAGAGGGTACAAGACTAAGTAAAAGTAGTTTCTCCATAGTTTTCAAAAAAGGGAGAGGTAATAGCAATGGGTCTAAATTTGACACATGCTCCAGTAGAGGATTTAGGTATGGGAACAACTTTAATGTCTTTCCAAACAGCAGGCACAATATTACTGGAAAAAGATTTGTTAAACAGATCAGTGAGAGGGTAACATAGAATATCAGAACATTTTTTGAAAATAATACTAGGTACATGATCTGGACCTAAGCTCTGGGAAGGGTTCAGAGACTTGAGGCACTTTTGAACATCATTTGTGTTAAAACCTGAAAAAGGGCTATTATTAACACTAGTGATACTGGGAAGCATGGAATTTGAGGGGGAATAAATAAAAGATTTATTAAGAGTACATACATCAGAAGAATACGGAATATTGTTAATCTGCTTACCACCAGTGATTTCCTTAAATAGTTTCCATATATTTGAAGCATTTTTGCAGGATATGAATTTCTGGCTATATATAACATTCAATCTCTGCATTTCAGACTTGATAAGGAAGTTAGTTCTTTTTACGCCACTTTTATCTTTCATTTTATATAGCTTTTCCTTCTCTCTACGAAGCTTTTTAAGTTGAGGGGAGGAGAAACGGTCGAATTTGACGAATAATGTTTCTTTTGGGCAGCAGACTTCAAAACAGAATTTCAGATAAGACGTAATATTAGAGATTGTGTCATCAAGTGAAACATCATTAAACAGATCCCATCTTGTGTCACTGAGCATGTTTCTAAGATGTTGTACATTCTCATTTGAGTAACATCTGTGAACAACTTTCTTGGACAAGTTAGAGAAGGCTTTTTTGTGTAACTTTCCGTAAACTTTAGGTAGAACTCGTACAATACAGTGGTCAGAGTTTGAGAGTGGAGCTCTTTTACGAGCTTCGTATATTCCAGAATCATTGATGAATACTTAATCAAGCGAAGTATCTTGTCGAGTTGGGAAGTTAACCACATTTTCATGACCCAGCAATGTAATAAAACTGTAGTCACTGGCGTTGAAGTCACCAGTTACTACAGACAAGGAGTTACCAAACGAAGAAGCAGCAAAAATAGTGAATTCGTCGGAAAAGGTCGATAGTTCTGAGGGACTGCAAGAAGGTGTGACATAGATATTTGTGACAAAAATGCAGTTATACTTAGATAAGTGTTTAGGTCGGCATTTAATAGTTATACAATCAATATTGTCATTTGAGAATTTGAAGCAGACGTTGTTGGCAGTAGACCACTGAGAATTGATAAAAGTGGCCACACCTCCACCTCTCTTCTTCTTTGAGCTACATCGGTCTTGTCTGTACATTGTAAAATCAGGTAAAGAGACCAAATTATCGTCATATGAATCGTGCAGCCAAGTTTCTTGAAGAGTAATTACAGCAGTGTTACAATATACATTTGAGTATAATAGAGAATGCAAATAATTAATCTTGTTTGGTAGAGATCTGCAATTTGTGCTCATAATCACAGGAACAGTCATCAAATGCATCGGAGTACGCTTTAAAGCTCGTTGCCATCCACCATGAGGCTTTTTCTTAAGTTTGTTAGAAACGAGTAAATTAGCCGGTTGGAAACTTTTTAAATAACCGCGAGAGTAAACAATGCGATTAGTACACATAATTGAATGATTAAAATAAAATAAATACGAGGAAATAGATGCAATATATAGGATGGAAATTTTGGTAGCTCAAGGTTTAAGCAGGCCGCCGCTATTCTCCAAAAGATGTTTAAACTTATGCGACAATAAACAAAAAAATTAACAGGATTACAAATATAAAAATATTGACAGCGAAGCTGGGTGGAACAAGGAGGCGAAAAATTGCTTATTTCCTAGTGGTAAGAAGGTTAGTTCGCTCGTCCCTGATACGATTTTCATCACATAAAATATGTGCCAAATATGGTCTCGTGGAATTCTCATACTTAGACGTGCGCTCGCGTAAAGCCTTTTGAAATGACCTATTGTTTTACCTGCGAAGACGCAGAGTTGGAGCTGTGGGTTAATTCGATGCTCTCAGTCTGACAGAATCCCTTCAGCAAATTCGTTGCATGAAATGAAGTGCCTATCAATAGTTCCGACGTCATCGTTATAGCTGAACGGGATACCACTCCCTCTACTGACAGAGTTCAACAAAGTATTACGTCGTCTTTTTAGCAACTCTGGAAAGAATAAGGCTGAACAGTAAAGAAGAAAAGGTAAGATGCAAGAGGTGATGGTTTGAAGGAGGAAGGGTTGAGTTATGCCCTGGAACTTTAACTTCTTAATTTAAAATGTCAGGTGGAATATTATTCTAAAAATTGAGACTTTATGGTAAGACCAGGATAATTCAGAAGAAACAAAAAAGGGCAAGATCCTTTACGTCTGACCTAATTTCTATATGACTACCATCAATTACACAAAGAACATAGCAATCAACTGCTTCATTTAACTTTGTTTTTCATCTAAAACTGAAATAACCAGTCTGACATTTGGCAGGATTTAGTTTGGGACCGATATACAAAGACCATTGGCTGACTCTTGATAAAAGCTGTTCACCTAAGTAGTGTCTGACTATGATTTATTAGGCTGTGAAGAGGTTGGGTCGTCCACAGAGTTAACAAAGTTCATTTCATCATCAGATTCAAGCAAGTCATGCAAGCAGAAATAAAACAGAAAAGGAGAAAGAACAATTCCTTGAGGGTCGCCAGCCTCAGTAAGCGGTGAATCGGACAAATTCCCCTGGCACACAGTTTAGTGCTTTCTTCCTGGTATTGTAATTGAGGAGCGAAAGATGCTGTAGCACAAGCTGAGTGAAAGTCTTCTCAAAGACTGCGAACATAGTTGGATTAAAAATTCGTTACCTTAATTCTACAGCTTATATTTCACTTATTATTATATTACTGTTCCCTTGGGTTCCTATTGGAACATAGGGCTTCAACTGCACGCCTCCACTTGCTTCTGTCTTGTGCTTGCGTAACCATAATTGCTCGGTTAGAAGTTGATGAACCAATGGTTTAGACGGTTTAAGACTTTTTCATGCCTGTAGATAATTCTAGGTAGGAAAATCCTCAAGCTACATCCTTGTTGAATTCAGGAACAACTGTTAGTTCTTAACTGTGGTTATTTTGAGTATACTCTATGCGATTTTCACGCATACTTGAGATTATCATGGTAAAATTTAGAAGAGACCTCCTTATCAAACTATACTGTATTCAGTTAGGTTTTCACAGATCGCAATGGAATATATCCATATTAATAAGCACTTCATCTTCTCTGGTCATCAGTTACACGAAGAAATGTCAGCTAGTTCAAGTTATCTCACCACCAGTTAACAATCTCTGTAACTCCTTCTTGTTCAAAATGAATACTACTGACGCAAGAATATCTAACTTGCAAGCTATTTTCATTCTCATTTTGTATTCGAATGAATGTGACTAAAATAAGGTACACGCCTTGTGCATAATCTCGCTGGAAATAATAACAAAAATATATAGAACTCGTTGTTACACGTAAACGAATATTGTAACAGAATTATGAATAATTTGATTTCCATGTTACATGTGGAACACTGATCGAGAATGAAGAGGAGAGAGGAACCAGTTAGGTGTTGACGAAGTGAGATCGACATGAATTGCTGCATGTAACACGTCAAATTAAAAACAAAATTTGCGTAATCAGAATTCACACCTGTGTTCAAATTTAAGTTTACCACGCACAAGGTTCTGTAAACGCCTGATTGTAATACATTATCAGCGTAGTCGAGGGATACATTTCAACATGATATTAGGCACCACAATAATAATATCGACAGACTGGTCGACAATCTCAAATACTATTTCGCATGTGATAGTGATTCCCAAGTGGTGACCTCCTTCACAATAGAACAGTCATATGCCACTTTGGAAGCGGATTCTTTGAACCATCACTGTGAAATGACTGAAATCCGGAGAATGTATCTAGACTGTTGGTGGCATTTACGGTTGAACACAGCAAAACTGGGACTGTCACATCCATGCAGGTCTCTTAGTTGAGAATCTTTTCGAGACACAATCGCACAATTCGCGCATAGAAGCGTTTCTCAAATGGATAAGGTTAATTCCTCTCTCATACTAAAGTAAAGTTTGTATTTACAGTATACTCGAGCACGAAATATTGACCCTGAATCACATTTCAGATGAGTGCGGAAATACTGAAGTTCCTATTAGATAGCATTCTAAAGAATTTGAAGTCTTCGAAACCTTTCAGATAATTATAAGCTGATTTTATATATCGATCCGCCGCTTTTACATTATGAATAAGAACATTCATGTACGATTGATTGCTTTGCATAGACCGGAAACACAACAAAGTCATTCTTCACATTCTGTGAATGGAGGTGATGCAGGATTTAAAAGAGTAATCACTGATCAAGGAATACACTATTCAACATCTTTCTCATCACCTTCGACAGCTGTATGCTCACAACAGTCAAACAGTAATTGTTATCTGCAAGACAACTAATAAATTGTACTTTGCAATAGTCATAACTTGTGCATGTGGAATTACTCACAAGCTTCATCAAAAATTGAATGAATAGGAAGTCAGGAAATGTGTTTGTACTCCTGTATTAGTCAAGAAGGTATGTGAGGAATGCATTCCTACAGAATGGATGGTCAGAGATGGAGTCTATGATGTACAGAGAATTTACGAATTTGTTGCGCATTAGGTTAACAATAATTTCTCAAACTGTGATTGCACACAGAGAATTCTGTCAGTCTTGAGCGAATCGTTACAGCACTGCTGTTTGTAATTGATCAAACAACTTCCTTTTGCAGATATGTCGATGACACATTTGTAGTATTTAACTGGCTTCTCCCTACTCAGAATATTCAACAACGCACATACAAATATTGTATATAATATGGAAAATGAAAATGATGGAAAGTTCCATTTCCCTGACATTGCCATGCAATGACTAGAAGATGATAGTCACCAGAGGTTGGTTTACCGAAAGTTAACATGAAATGGACAATACGTGCATTTTACTAGTTTTTGTCCAAATAGCTAAAAACGAGCACTACTCAAGACTCTGTACTTTAGAGCAAGGAGAATATGCTCTGCAGAGAAACAAGAGGAAGAATTTACGATTCTCGAAAAAATGCAGAAAAACCATGGTTATCCTCAAAGATTCATTACAAAATATGGAAGATGTGAAGGCTCAAACACCAAACAAATCACAGTTGGATAAAAGCCTGTCTTCATCCAACTAGATTTTGAAGGTGAAACCGTCGCAGAAGTGGACTTAAGTAGAGTGAGAACGTCAAAAGCCAGAGCATTTCATGTAGCTAAGTTGGTTTCCGTCCATCAAACAACATACTCTTTGGTGCAGTCAAAAGTCGATAGATACTTATCTCATGTTAACTTTATTTGTGTATATAAATTTTTGCATGTATCTGCGGGAGCAGTTACAACGAGAGAACAGAAATAAGGGCATACCTCCAATTTTCTGAACATGTGTTGAAAAGCCAACTTCTCAAGGGAACACGCACTTACAGCAATGCCATTACCATACATCTCCTTGATTGATATGGGTCATGAGGTGAAAAACTACAAATCCTTTAAAATTGTCAATAGGCAAAGGAGCTCCATTCTCCTCAAGTTTCCCGAAGCAATCTCTATCCAAAGCTTGAAACCAGATTTACGTGTTCAGAAAGAGGCATTTATTAGTCTTTCCTTGCCCTGGTGACTGGATTTCTTTATTCGCTTATCTGATTACGTGATCTTTGTCTTCAGCCTAACCCATTTTTATGATCTGTAACTTTGCTTGTCTCTTCTTTGCCTGATTTCAGTTGAACTCAGTAAGTTGTGACCTAATTTATGGGTCACTCTGAATCTAACGCATAAGTCGACTTGATTACGTAACTCCTTTAACATTGTATGCATACATTTATTTTGTTTAGACTTAAACTACCTGTGTAAAAACAATATCAGCGCAAATTTCAGTGAACTGTTCACTAATTGTGGAACTTTCTGTCAACTGACAACATGTGAAATTTGCAGGTATGTGAAAACTTTTCTGTACGTAAAACCTAATAATCTATTTAGGCTGTAAGCCGGCAGCTGATGAGAAGGCAACAAAATAAATGATAGTACCATTATATTCTTAATGTTATTCAGAATTTGATGACGAAGTTATTGAAAACAGTATTGTTTGTTTAGTATCCATTCAGAATGCTGGAATTCATAACTCTAGGTGTTGTTTACAATTATGCTTAATCGGCATAATAAAAATGATTGAAAGCCTAATGTAATCCATAGATGTTCCTTGATATATCAGTAAATATATAATGAGTAATTTGCGTGTCAACTGTTACTTACAGGAAATGATAAAAACGCATTTCGGCCTTCAAAAGTAGAACAGTTGTTTAGAAATATATGTTACTTTCGCCCCTAGGTTTTTCTTCAATTGAAATTTACATGCAAAGTATTTTTATGCTTCGTGATTCACTTTTAACTCATCCAAGAAACTGAATCACGAAGGAAAGCGATGCAGATGCCTGGATGAATATTAATTCAAGTGAGATATCAGGGATAAAAAGGTAACGCTTTTTAATACGGTGTACAAAAAAACGTCATTGTAAAGCCTAGTTTGCAATACTGGATAAAATAAGTCTCCCTTCGTAGGTTAGGAAGAGAAGCTACAAATCCAGCCGAATCCGATAGCATTTTTGAGAATATTTACTAGCGGAGTTGTCAAGAAACGTTTAAAATCCACTAACAATCAGTTTGATCTAGTGAAAACTGTCAGTTCTTTTCTGTATGAGCTTATATTGCGGAAGTTGCCCGTATGATGCGATGGAACCTGCCACGGGTTACATAAAATGGGAATGATTTTCTCAGCATAAGGCAAACACTTCACAATCACTCTACCTTAAACCTTCAAGCACTCATTACGTTGCTACGGAAGTCATTTCTTCTTTTATCGTGATTCAAAACGTATTGAAAGTATCTCTGAGTGAAATTAGCTTTTTTCTCTATTAACGATGGAGAACGTGAATAATTGTGTTACAGAAAATACTTGGTTTGATTGATATCAACCAAGTTATATACTACTGATAAGCTGAGTAGCTAATCAGTCCTTCTCAAGTATAAGGACACGAACCCTTGAGGTAAGCAATACACTCCCAGTCTATGAGTGTCTAAAATTGAAATTACTCACCAGAATACTCGAGAATACTAGTGTATGTGACAAGAGAAGTAATTTCTTTGTTTCTGCTTTATTTATTGACCTCATAAAACAATCTCTGTACCTGAATTCGTATCTAAATATGGCCTAGTTTGTTTATTTAGTGACAGGTAGTATAGCTTGGATATTCATTCGGTTCCTTAATAAAACCTCGATGAGTTTAATTTTGATCCTTTCTGTAATCAGAACTTCTGATTGTTGTGAATGAAATGGTTTGTATTCAATATGTTCTTTCTTAATAGAATAAAACACAAACAATAACCTGATACGAAGGAATCTTTTATTCTATTTACTTACCAAGGGCTAATCTTTAAGAACTATAAGGAGCGAATGTCTGGATTAATGTAAGTAGTTGAAGTGATTGATTATAGCTTGGTTGGACGAGTATCCTTCGAGGAAGTGGGTAGAGTCAAAAACAGTGGCGAGAAAATAGTGAGCAGCTATGAACTCATTAGGGATGGAATTCAATATCTTCAGGTCACATGCCACATACTTGTTTTGCTGGATTCTTGAAAGGCTGATGTAGGAATAAACATTCTTTGACATATCAAAGAATGTTTTAGTGGTAGTTAACCTGACGATAAGATCTTTCAAATTGCATGAGGATAGATTAGTTGCCAGTTTTTTCTGCTATAAGAGGCTCTCTTATTTTTCTCAGGAGCAAAGACAAAGAATCTAAGCACACTTGATCTGACTAGGTTGTTTTGAATCAAACATGACGAAGCGATTAATAATGCATAATCACAAAATCAACGTGGATAGCTACTTTTCAACTACTGCATATAAATCTCATACAAGGTTTGTACAGAAAATAGTAGTTTATTAGCACTGTCCAAGAATTCAGCTTTCGAAGAGGTCGACATTGTATTCACATGATAAGGGATAACGAATATTTCAAATGCAGCTGGTTGTCGTTTGTATGTGAAAATAAGGGAGGAATGAAGGTGAATCGCAAGACTGAAAAATTCACCAGGTATTAAAACGACACAGCAACTGTAACTTCTGAGCTTTAAACCCCATTGTCCAGTGGGATAGCAAGGAATGGAAAAATAAACCTATATGGCCAATATAATTTGAACTAACATTTGCACACCATTTCAAAGTTAATTTTGATATGTTGATTGTTTGTAAGTAGTTTTATTAGTCTGTGCATTTGATGTTTGGATATTTCGCTTGAATGTTTTTTATGTGCCTACATCGTGTTGTATTGTCAAGGTGTTTCAACTAAGATTTGTTACCGTCTTTTCTTTATTCAAAACTGGACATAAATCAACGACATCTTTTTCATATGGGTCGTATTCTGCCATTACTCTAATGGACATGGTTTTGTACAAAAGGTCGATAATTATACAAAAGTATAAGAAATATATATATATATAAGTATATAATGCGTGTCAATAAGAATAGTGAGCGTAGTATCAGTGCGAAAACAATTCTGTAAATATTATAAAAGTGAGAAGTTTTGAATTAGAATTAACCTCTGCCACTGATAAGACAGACAAAGAATGCACTCCTCTGGTGCACCAAGATCAGTATTTCTCCCATTCGAACTACCACATCTTTATCTGTTTAAGAGGTGCTTTGGAATTATGTTCAAAAGTTTTCATGGAACACGGTTGAGCACCTTGGAAGCACTTCTTCTGCCTGCTTGGTGAACTCTGTCGATCAAATGAGGCAATAAAAAGGTGCTTACAGATTTTATTTCGCCTTTTCCGAACCATGTTGGGAGACGCAGTTATTAAGCTGTCTAGTTGTCTAGTCTACATGACTCTCCTCACAGGATAACGTGGACGTAACACAGGTAGATAGCCTAGCTTCCACTTGAGCAGTTGTAACTGATCAGCTAGAAGTTAATATTAAATGATGTAGCCAGCATAAGTCTGTTTCACAGCTGTAGATAATCTAAGGTGAGGAACTCCTCTAGCTACGTCCTTGTTGAATTCAGGAACAAATATTTCTTCTTCTTAACTATGGTTAGTTTTAGTCCACAGTAAACGATGTTCGTGTATATTTAAGAATATCATAATAAAATTTTGAAGAAACTTCTGAATCAAACCATACTATCTTCAGTTGCATTTTCACAGACTGCACTCCAATATGGCCACTCTAATAAGCATTTTATTTTCCATGGTCTTCGATAACACTGATAACTGTCAGCTGATCCAAGGTATCTCACCACTATTTAACATTCTCCTTATTCTCTTCTTGTTCAAAATGAATAGCACTGACGAAATAATATCTAACTGGCAAGCTATCCTATTATTGAATTTATATAAATGTGTCATTGTTCCGCCTGAAAGTTGAGAATGAGCCGTGTTCGCAACCTAGTTAAGCAGTTGAGTTTCGCAGCTCAGCTGACAGTCGTCCGAACTAGTTATTCTGAGGTCACTAGTTCAAGTACTGCTGCAACTAAGATCTTACTTTATTTCAAGCTATTACTCACTATATAAATTACAGTTACTTTTTTATAAAAAACAAAACCTTGAATGACTTCATTATACCAAGCACCAGTGCTCACTGACGAGATATATTCAAAGAAATTTACCACTTTCACTTAGCTATAAAGGCATCTTTCAAATCACAGGTGATGTGGATGATCACATCAGAGCTAGAATCAGAAAACCAAGATAATGATGTAAAGAGTAAATTAAGCACGTATGGCTATGTGTATATGTCACTGTGACGATTTTGGCTGATTTCAGGGTTGTGTGCTGATGAAGAGCCAAGGAATTAAAGGAAACAGCGTAACACTACTTCTTGATTCTCCAGTGAAATTCTTTGATTCGATTCGTGACTCGAAATGAAACCAACTAAGTCCCTGCAGCCCAGAATATATATACATATATAAGGTTCTCAGCATTAAATTAAATCAGAGACAGAACATTTAAGGCTGTATTCAATTTTAGCAAAGACGGAAGCTTTTTTATAATGTGAAAAAAAGAAATAGCCCTTAGTCAGAAGACTATTTCCCTCATGAGCAGATTGTGTTACGTAACACTTAGCACTGTGTGTCTGCAAAACCCTGTGAGACTTCTCTATTTTTTATGTTTTCAGATTTGCATACTTTAGTTAGGGGTCATATGATTTCGTTGAGCAATATCATTAAATAATGTGGTGAAGTCTAGACGTCTAAATACGCAATTTATTTTTCTTAAATGAGCTACAGGATGCAGTAGACAGAATGAAAGGATATCGACATATTCCATTTGTATTTCAGCCTTGAAGAATGTTGAGTATTGACAGTACTGTACGGTACGGTATGATTTTCCGTTGATACTTTTGAAATGAATCTAATCTCTCCTTTCTGACATGTGTACGTTTGAAGCCTTATTGGCTGATATCACAAACAATGTCACAATAAGCCTGAAGATCATCATTCCAAAATGTGGAACAAAACGTTCTCAGACTCCATGGAAAGCCAGAAATAAAGAAATATGAATGGTGTAGTTTACACGTACGATTCGTTACAAATAATTTTCAGAAAAGGCATTCATCTACAAAGACAACTGTCACAATTATTTCATGAAATGGTATTATTTCAGCAAGTTGAAACGAATTCTAGTTGATGAATGCAGAGTACTTTTTCCTGAATTTGATCATATAAATAACAGTTCTTTGATCGCACATAAATTAATGTCATGTGCCTAGTCCTTTGTTTGGTACAGACAAACTTATATCTGTCAAGTTTGCGATGTAGCCACCATGCTAGGTGGCTCGCCAACAAGGTACACTCAGAATTCTTAATATATGATCATTGAGAGCGATCAACAGAAAGCCTTAGATCTAGGTTTCGTGCTGGCTAGTACTCCAGTCCCTGAACGGCCGTGAGTTACTGCAACGTTTCAAGTACGACTTGCTGGGGAGTGCCAACACACATCTTACCTCGGTCCATCGTCTCCTGCTGACTGCTTATAAGTATCTGGTAAGAGGAATAACATTTCTAATGATAATTTGAAGTCAAAGTTGAATCAATTAAAAGTCATTTTATGCAATTAAGATGATTTCAATTATCAAAGTAAGGAGAAATAGTAAAGGGGATGGAGATTTCTCTGTTTCGATAGAGAGCACTCAGTCCTCAAGGAAACCACAACTGAGAAATAAAACAGATTACTTAATTTCTATAAACAGTTTAAACAGTCTAAAACACTGAACATTTGAAAATAGACCTGAAACATAATCCAGTAAAATATACACCTAACAACCATCAGGTTTCTCTCAGAATAACAGAGCTCACAATAGGCGAATGAGTGTAATTTACTTCCTCTTCGAAAAGAGTAGGTGTCCACAACTCTTATATGAATATCATTTTCAGCAGCACATCAATAGACACCATCATCATCTATAGTCACAGAGTTGATCTGAAGTACTAGACTTGACCAATGTGTCCGGTCAGCATCAAGTTTGCAATTACCCACATTATGAGGTGAAAGCTGCACAATTAAATCGACCAGCTCGGAGGTGAATGATCACTAACAGATCATTTTTCGGATCTTTGTTTTGCATTCCTTTACCAGGAGACGTTTGTTGGTGGTTTATTAGAAATCGCTTTGCATGATAAACGAACGGATACACCGATTCGAACATAGACAACTGCACTGATTCCTACGAGTGGAACAACTAAATAAGAAAAAGAATAGACGACAATACAAAAAACGTGACTACCTAGCGGTAGTAAAAATAATGAGAAAGTCTGCTAGACGAAGTGACACCTTTCAAAATATGTAACACTGACTGAAGAGTGCTTCAAATAAACATGCCTCCTACTACCATTCCACTTTCTTTTAAGCAGTTTCTTTCTTTATTGACAGGAATATTTACGTTCAGTTTTATACGTAAAGTAATTCCCCTGAATCATTTTTAATACTGGCATTCATTCAAAAAGTATGTGAATACGTCTTTTAAATGTGTTGCTGTGATCAGTTATTACTGCACCTTTCTCTTAACATGTCATTAAATGTAATGCCGAAGGCACAACTGATTTTCTGATATATATACATATATATGTATGTAAATATGCATATGGTTTGCGACCATCCCACCACCAAACCACTGACACACATTGAAGTAAATATTTAATATATTTCAGCAGATTACCATCCTTCTATACAATACATCAGTTTGTTTACTGATCACATGGAAATAGGTAGTTCAACGTCTTGTTATTTAGCCAGAATTCGCCTGTGGAGCTAAAAGAGGATGTCAAATTAAGAGAGAACACATTGGTATTTTTACTGATTAAAAATGCCCATTAAAATTTTCAGAAGAATGGAGACTGAACAAACAGTACTCTTTTCGATAACTTCATCAGGCTCTACAGTTGTATATCCATCCATTTTAGTGAATGAATGAATTAGTGTTATTAACAAAATTAATGCTGCTTAAATAACATCGAATCAATAATGTTGATAGATTACAGCTCAGTAGTATCAAAATGAAATAAGCTGAATGTCAGAGAAATTAGGAAAGCGAATATTACAAATTCATGAATTTATAGACTCTACTGAAGGCCGGCCAGGTCAGTAGTAAAGGCTGGACTTGCTTATTCTGAACATATAGCATCGGTTGTTTAAGGTGAATTGCAATAGCCTCTGATGTTTGAAGCATGCCGTGTTTCGATGATTTTGGTAATTTATTAGTCACACGGTAGATGAAAGGAAAGGGTTCTTCAACGCTGACTGTGTGGCCGGGTCACACCAGATGGTCTCACATAGAACTTTTGATGGTTTTCACTACACCTTTACTTAGCCAAAGTGTGAGGTGTTTTCGAGTGACCACGAAAAACCGAGTTCCTAGATCAACGGCCAATATAACTCGCTCCATTACAAGCACAGTTGAATTGGTAGATACAATTTGAAGTGGCTAGGTACTTCATCTTCCAGTCGAGATAGCACTATCGGTCGTGTAGAGAAAACTACGTGTAGTTCGCCAGCATTAAAAGCTCTTTGAACAGATTTCTTTAATTTCCTCGTAATTATCTCACTTGGTATTTTGCCCTTGAATAGTAGTCGTATATAAAGAGGCTTCTTGTTTACGCTTAGTGAGTAGTCCTTTTCTGCTTTCTTTGTCATGTGTTTCTTGATAAGATTGTCGGGATAGCTACCTTCGATCAAAATATCGTAAACAATGCCTAATTCTTCTGAGTATATAGCTCTTACTCTGTGGCTGAGGGTCTTCACTAAATTTCTTTTGTACTTGATAGGAACGCAGCTGTGAAAGTGTGCATATTGTCCTGTGCAAGTGCTTTTTCTATGCAAATTTCTTTTTATGCTACTGTCTGGCTTTCTTGTAAGCGGGACATCCAGGAAGGCAATTCTGTCTTTGGATTCCTCTTGGCATGTGAACTTCATAGCCGAATGTACTTCATTGAATTCAGTAATTATTGTACTCCTATCCGAGTCATTATCACAAAGAATGAAGGTGTCATCCATTTACCGGCAATACCTTGATATTCGTTATTCATTACACAGTGATGCTACTTGAGAAGAAATCGCAGACACAGGATTGGGTAGATTGATTGTTGATTTAGTCAGCTTTTATAGCTCTCCGTTTAGTGGTAAAATATATGTTGCCGGTGCGCCCTATACTTTTGCATCAATCAATATTAGTGATTCCACCATCAGACT
Source organism: Trichobilharzia szidati (assembly GCA_944472155.2). Classification (NCBI taxonomy): domain Eukaryota; kingdom Metazoa; phylum Platyhelminthes; class Trematoda; order Strigeidida; family Schistosomatidae; genus Trichobilharzia; species Trichobilharzia szidati. Next base: position 11,697,576 of record OX235277.1, read on the forward strand.
GAGCTGAACATTGCATCAGATTGTAGGAAAGTTTGTTTAATGTCTTCATAGGATTCCTAATGGGAAGATAAGTAAAATTTGTCTTAAATTTTGGACATTATTATACATGTCTTATTTAATGGCGAAAGTGACACACTTTATGATTTCATTCAATGAATCCATTCACTTTTTTTATTTTTTTTAAATATTTTTGATTACACTTTGATGCCCCACTGTATTTTCAGTACAAGCATGGAATTTCAGCATGAATATCGGTAGCCCAAATTTTGCAGGCCGACCATGGATATCGTTTGTGCGTCGGCAGTGGATCGAACTCAGGACCATGTGTATGGTCCGCGAGAGTCCTAACCACTGTGCAACTGTAATTTAAATGCTGATATCATGACAGTACCTTTGAATAATTTTAAGAAGTCAGCTTGACAAGAAACGACAACATTGTATACCTCTATCTGTCCATCATTATTACTGTGTGCAAGTGATGTATTTTCATCGACCGAAATTCTTCTTTACTGCAGATCTTCACTTTGAAGTAATCCTCTGTTGTGTTGTAGATAGTAATTACACTCACGGCATGCAGAATGGTAGCGATCATCCAGAGTCAACTTATGTTGTCAGATGAATAGACTTATCCCAAACAAGACTAGTTTTCATGTTTAATTTTATGTCCTATCGTAAAACTTACTGTATAACATAAAAATAAATCTATTTGTAAGTGAAAAATTCCTTCATTTTGTGACATAAGCTGCCTCACCTTCAACTAACAGGTATCTACGCCTGTTTAACTTATCAACACCATCTAGAATTGCACATTGATAGTTTCCACTATTTCGTGACTATGCACTGGTCACGATTACAACTCCCTTTGGATTAATTTATCCATCATTCAAGTGGATTTGTTATCTACTTATTAATTGAAATAAGTCAAAAATCAGAAAAGAAAGTGACCTCTGTTTTTGTACTAAGGGATCTCAATCAGTTTGCTCTAACAGAATTAAAATGACTGACATCATTTAGAGAGAAATAAACTCTCAGGTGTTATAAACTGATACGATACTGATCAGTTGAAGAATAATCTTTGCATAGTCTCATTCCAGCTCCATCGAGTTCTTATAGATCAGGGAATTATCCATACCTTCGATTGTTCCTACTGGTTGATGTTTGAAACTCCTGACTTTACTTCTTATGTATTCTGGATCACTTATTATTTTGAACGATACTCGTTTATTCAGGTGCTTGTAGTTTCAGTGGTAATCACTCCTGAGTGATACTCATCATTGTTGATGTTTTTAAGTTACGCAACTGATTATTTCCTTGGCATTTTATTTCACGTGTTCTGTTCCCAGCTGATTCAAACATCTAACCTTCCAAAATATTCTATGACTGTAAACATTCGAAGTGATGTTGCGAGAAGGGATATTTTAATGCCCATCTACGTCTTTTAACTTGATGTCACCGAATTCACTCCGTAGTATCCGACCGCCGTCCTATCTAAATTAGTGATATCATTTTACATCATAAAAAAGTAGACGCATTTCACACGACTTGTTGGGAAAAAACCTAAAGGAACCGTGTATGACATCTGACCAGTTACTGAAAATGCGCGTAATACTCTGATTGTCATAACTGCTTAATTTTGTGGTTAGAAGTTCACAAAGTTTTTCAATAGGCGTTTGTGTAAAAAGATCAAGTATCCGAGAACACTCAGTCTCACAATAAATGATTTCTGTTTTCGCAGATTTTAAAGAAAATAAAGCAAAAATGTTCTCAAAGACAAAGGAAATGATATGCGTTATGTTTGTCTGAATGTGTAGGCAAATAATTACACAGCAGCTATTAACATTTGGAGATCAAGTTGATAAGTGTCTTAATAACATCACATACAGAAACACCACATTAAGGAAGCTGAGAGACACCTGTCTTAACCACTCGACCTTTCACACTGATGCATATATCAAACAAAGTGAATCACGCCAATACAGAAAAGCTGTGATGCTTACATTTTGTGGTCACACGATATTTATCTCTATGAAAATGGGAAAACCTCATTTCGAAAGTGGGATGCACATTAGATAAGCACAAGTGACTTTCAAACTTCAGAATTTCGGTCACCTTTGTCTGGTTCTTCTTGTTGGAACCACAGTGTGAGCAGTTGAACGAATAAGTTCAAATCTGTCAGTAAGACCAAATGTCAGTCAAATCAGTTGATAAGTCTTCCTGATGTCTGACATCAACCTGACATTCCTTGACAATTCAAAAATCAACTAAACAGCACTAAAAGATAAATTCTGCGTTTAAAATCAGTCTGGTTAGTTGAAGTTCAATGTTCAACAAACACAAACGCCACAGACAAAAATATCAACAGGAAAAATGGATAGTTAAATAAGCAAAATGAGTAAAAGTGACAGCCTTATTTTGGACAAAATCCTAACACAATTTACAGAATTCTCAGATGAATTAAATGCATAATATTCCGCCTTCATCCACTGACGTCAGTCTGTTTTATATATTATGAAGCAATACTGTTCAATCTGATATATAGACTCATCTCTTATGATATTTTCATCTCGTCCTCAATAAATACCGACGCAGACTGAAAATCTGCGTGAGTACATTTAGCGAACTAGGAAATATAGAGATGGTTGAAACCAAAAGAATTAGAGAAAATTTCCATGAACTGTGCCGAATGTAGACTCAGATGACCCAGTTTTCTAATCAGACAAGTATTTATAGCTACAGAACATTCTAATACATATCGCTTGTTATTTTATAAAGTAAAAACATGTGGACTCTGGCAAAATAATCTTGAAACAACGTGCATATACGTGCACACATCAATGTAGCACATTCGGTCATTGACGTTATCAGATGACTGCAACTCAGATAAGCATAACGTTGATTCGATAATGGCGTCCGTAAAAAAAGCAGACGAAATTTAAGCCTATCAGTGCCGACATGATGGCATAAACCGATGGAAAATGAGACTAATACTCATCTGATTATACGAAAATCAGATCAAGTTTGTTCGTACATCGCTAATTTCGACTTTGGAAAATGTTCTTTGACTTCCTAGCATAACTAGGAATGAAGTATTTTATAGAAATGAGAATAACCTACATTTGACGAATAAAATATCATTACTTATGTTATAACTCAGTATAACTGGCAGTCTAAGATGTAACATATTACCAAATCTTGTATGTAATTCAAATTGTTTTTGTTTAGGAATATTTCAGAATCTTTTTAAGCAAAATTCAAGGTGGAAAACTGGCGAGACATTGTTGCGCTTTTTATTCTTTCGTTATGTTACGACTACATGAGGAGGTTCAAAAAGTATATCGCTATTTCGTCATTTGAAAACTTATTTAGCTGGTCAAAATAATGAACATCACCTTTCATTTCCTCTTCACATGACCACCACCACAGAACAGTTTAACCCACGACAAACTGGTCGATATGTCCCCATAGTAATTCAATTCGACGGCCTGGTCTGGTGAAGTCATTCAGCTGTCTCCTATGCATTCATCCAATCCACTCGAGAATGAGGAATCATTTGTCAAAAATGAATAGTCATCTAATGTAGACGGACCTCGTCTTTGCAATCAGAGTGCATGAAGTGTTTAATGGATTTGCTTCCTACTCATGCTCTTCTCATTTCGTAACCCAGAAATCAGTGTCAGTGCAACTGTCTCTTCAAAGCAATTTTCTCTGGACAAATTACATAGTGAATACTGCATTCCGAAGTGACAGTCTACAGATACAATTTGTCTGGTACAATGAACCAGTGGCGAATCAGCAGAACAAACACTCAATCTGATGCGTGCAGTTAGAAACCACTATTTTGTCATGAATCGGTAGGCGCCTTTTATTACTCGAATACATGTCTCGTTGACTTCTACATCTATTGTCCTTATTTCCAGGTACAGACAATCATGTGTATTCCTGTAAATCCTAACGCTGGACTAGGGCTTTGTGTGTCAGTGCACAAATTACAATTTCCCACTGTATCCAAATGGTGGACATATCTATGCCATTGTGATCACACACGAATGAATATTGTTCACACTGGAACATAATTGAACATTTTGTTATTCACAGGGATTAGTGGAAACGTAGTCAGTGTAGTGAGATCAATGAGAAGAACACGAGTATTCGTCACGTAATTTATTGTAATTGAATGTAACATTTTGGTTATACATGGTGTCCGTGAGTAGTTGTAGTGTGTGCATTGTGGAATAGATCAAGTCAATTATTATAATTCTATTACAATAGTTGTTTGCACACACACACAAGTTCTACTTCTTCAATGCACATGATCATACTGACTGTTCGAATTGTTATTTTCATTCTCATTTTTTATTTGGATGAATGTGACAAAAATATGGTTGACGCCCTGTGCATTATCTCGCTGGAAATAATAACAAAATTATATAGAACTCGTTGTTACACGTAAACGAATAATGTAACAGAATTATGAATAATTTGGTTGTGTAGCTGCTGTTCCATATTCTCATCCAAGCATGTACTTTTGATCATGTAGCTAAGAACATTACTTCGCTAGGTGAGAGTATTCTGTAGCTGCTGTTCCTTATATTCATCACAGAAAATAATTTTTATAAAAGTTATCAAGTTATGAATAACTTGCACCTGACTACACAGTAGGCATTCATGGTGTGGCTATCCTGCGATTCTTGGTTAGAATTAACATCGCTATCTTACTGTTTGCCTGGATATTGTCTACACAACCAGGAATTTCAACAAAGAAACCGGTTTTTCTAATTTGAAAAGACATCCTTTTTTCTTGTATATGTACTCTGCTAAGTAGCTTCGATGAGTCACGGTTCATCTCACATAATGCATCTGACCGGTTCATCAGGAAAGTTTATGAGTGCATTTATTGTCTGGTGCAAATAGAGTTAAATGTAATGAGTATTGGAGACTTTGAACAATCAGTAAACCATGAGATCTTCGTTTATATGTTTCCAGTAGCTTAGTTGCATAAAGGATAAGTTTAGGAGGCAGATTTTGAAGGCCAAGTCTGTTAACGCCCCGTCACTGAATAACTGCATAATTAGGATTTTGTATTAATGGCCTAATATAGCACAGTTTACTCTGGTGTTATTCGATTAGCATTGTTACAATGCTTAACATTTGGTCTTTAATTTTACAGTTGTAATTGTAATCTTTTTACGGATTACGGTTGCCAGTTTCACATACAACTCTCTCTCCTTTACAGGATTTCTTCCAGTATTTCGTGTCTGTTAATTATTGTATCAAATACAGCATTCAATAATGACAAGCATTTCATTCTTCGTTGAAGAATATTTTGAGAAGAACTACAATAGTAGTCCCTTCCTTTATTCACTTTGCACGACTGAATATCTAACTGTCAGATATGAAAAGGAAGATGCTGCTTAGACAATAGGTAAAACATAAAAAAATTGCTGAAGACAAGATCGTCTTGTCATTAGAGAATGAGATGACAGTTATTGACTCGCCACAGAAGTGATCTTTTGATACGACTGAAAACGAAAGTATCATTTGGTCTGAATATTTTCACTTTTTAAAAAAAGTCAAACTAAACACCAACTATACATGACATCTAATTCTTCCCGAATTGTGAATTGTCTTCTAGAGATGAAAGAGAAGAGAATAATATTTGACATCATGCAACTTTTCAAACTAGTTAGTATCCCTTCAGATAGTCTGATGTTCGCCCTAAAACATTATAAAAATTGCTATTTTGATGATATGATATCAGTATCCTTTCAGACAGAGTCTAATTTTTGCTATAAAACATTATACAAATGGCAATGATGAAAAATGAAACTTATCTACTAACAACATAAGAAAATTTCCGTAGCTTATAATAATTATTATTATTGTATCTTTTAATTCCTACAGGAGCACAGGGCTTCAGCCATGCGTCTTCAGTGCGTTCTGTTCTCTGCTAGAGTCTTCACCTGGCTCCATGTCTGCCCACACGTTTTCATCTCCTCTTCACATGATCTCATCCAGGTCACCCTTGGACGACCAACTCGTCGCTTCCCTTTCGGGTTCCACTCGAGCGATGGCTTGTCTAGTGATGTCACTCACTTGATGGTTTCCTCAGAGTGTGGCCAATCCATCTCCATTTCTTCCTGCTTATTTGTTTCACAATCGGTTCCTGGTTGGTTCACTCCCAGAGGTCCCTGTTGCTGATCTTTTCTGGCCGGCCATCTGATCTTGAGTATTGAGCGAAGACAATTGTTAATGAAGGTCTGTAGTTTGTTTGAGGTGCCATTTAATACGCGGCGCCAAGTCTCTGATCCGTATAGTAGCATTGAATTCACATTGGAGTTGAAAATCCGGATCTTATTTTTCCTGGTGAAGTAGTGCTGTTCACCTCCACACAGACTTGAGAGTAGTGAAAGCTTGTCTTGCCTTTCTGATTCTTGCTTTGATATCCTCGTCAGTTCCGCCTGTAGTTGAAATAATGCTTCTCAGGTAGGGTAAGTAAAAGAGGTTGTTTCTTTAAAGTTCCTCCCATTTATGCTGGTTTTTGTCAGTTGTTTTTGTTGCTGTTGTTGGTGTTGCCGAGGAATTTTCATCACCTTATAATGTTTACACCGTTTTTTGAAGTTTATTTCAGATGCTGTTAGAATATGGCGTTGTCTATAAAACTACTTCAGATATTTACTAGTAATTTTTCTTAAATTAAAACAAGAGTGACTGTGTGATTCTGTTGCATACGCCATATCGCTCCAGTCCAATCACATTTGGAACGCTGTAGGCTGATTATTCCTTGATATAATTTGTGTGTTTCACATTGGTACTTGAATAGTCCCGTGGATACTACTTATTTTATTTCTTTAATGGCTTGTAAAGTGAATACACTCAGAAAGAAGACCATATTTGAACTATCAAGCTTATACGTGGACTTATGTGGCTAAATTTGAAAAGTAAACGTGATGATACGTTATATGTTTAAGCAGCTTATTACTAAACTATAGTCGACGTGACATGGTTGCAATTAATAAATCATTGAATACGGAGTGGTCAAGCCGCTTGGTCTTGTAACCTGAAGCTCCCAGGTTCGATCCTAGACTCAGTTGTAGGCAGGTAGTGCTGAAGGGCTTCGAAATATGACGATACAATCTCCCTGAAGATCTTTGAAGAGAAATCAGGTTGTTCAGAAAACAATAGGTAATTCATTTAAAAATAAATCCACTTGTATGAAACTTGGGGTGTGCAAACTGCAAGTTTGGGAGTTTCATTTTCATCGTTTTAATTTGCTATTGATAAATTAGCACTGTGGAGATCCATTGAAGTGAATGTGGAAGACATTATGTTTCCATCCTAGGTATTCATCAGTAGAAACATTGGTGCAAAATACCATGTCAGAAAGTTTCTATTTGAATCTGGTATGCAGTGTAAAGTTCTCATGTTGGATAGGGGTAGCGAAGAAGCCTAGAGTAACTGAACAACATCTAAAGTAAAAGAATAAAAATTTGTCGATAATTCCAGGATTCACAATGCCTACACCAAAAATGTTTGATGTTGAAGGTAAAATAAGGGAACATAGAAAAAGAAAAGATATCAAACGAACAAAAGATTAACCAGAAATATTATAGCTAGCACATAGGAAGAGGGTGAGAAGAATCTCCGCAAACAGTTAAATAACATTTAAGGTATTCAGGACAGGTGGCTGGGGAAATTACGGAGAATAATAAATTGAAGTGTGCGCTGAAGTTGTTGTCTAGAAAGATAATGAAATTTTCCCAGATAAATGATCCAGCTCATAGAAGTACGCAAGTACGCCAACATTATCCACCTAAGCTGTACATATTCATCATCGTTTCACTTGGAATTATTTAGTACTCTGTAGTCGGATACTTGGTTTAAATTCCATTTGTGTCTGATATGTTAAGTAATAAAATACCTCAATATTCCGAAGGTATACATATAAATGTGTATATATACACTCTTGACTACAATAAATCGGATTTGTCTGGCAGTAGAAGAAACTGTCTGAGTGCTAATCAGCAGAAGAAACACTAGACAGCTAGTGAATATTTGCACTCCTGTTTATTTTGGTACTATGATTTTATAGTATGATTTGTAGATTGTTAAATTACATTTCCATCTATAATCATCATCAATGTCACCATCTTCTAGAGCTACTTCAAACGAAAGTGATTCACGCATTTATGCCTGTATGTTCCTGACAATAAGAATCGGTAAATTGTTTGCTCATTTTTAGGTAACAGTGCAAAAAAGAACCTTCAAATAAGAGGAACTTCATATGTGTGATGAATTTGTGCCAACAACTGTTGTAACAAAGTGCAAACCACTTATGGAGTATTCGAATAATTGGAATCATGAGAAAGATATCCACACACTTAACGATAACTAATAAACCACTACATTCACACATTTAACTGGAAACACTTTCGGTAAGATTGCCTGAAATATACTTAGATTATTAGGTATATAGTGGGTAAGACAATTAAATTCTCAAGGTGTAGTGTCAACTCAAGTCGCGGTTTAATTCCCACAAGTGACCTGCAAATTGAAAGTCCAGTATTCTACTAGATTATCAAGTGTTAGTTTGCAGGCATTTAATCGGTCACATGACTTAATCGTGAGCTTACACCAGTGAGAGAACAGTTGGAAAACCTGGCAGTACTGGACAGCTGATTCGTCCTTGCTTCAGGCTTTTTATCAGTACACACCCACCGCAATGGTTCAGACTTATAGCATTCTGGTTACAAGGCAAGCTTGCATACGATTTACTTAACTACTGAGACCCGATCCAATGGTCAATTAATTCCAACTTCTGCCAACTCATGAGGCCACTAGACAATATCATCAGCGAGTACTTGACCTGACACTCAGCCTACTGTCAACCACTGGTCACGAAGTCTCACTAGAATCAAGAGCCAGTAGCTAGTTGGAATTTGATTGACGGTCCACTAATAGTCTGCAATGATTTGATTTCATTGATCACACAAATTGGTTGCATTATGAAAAGATGCAATTCGCAAACAGTCATGTCTGTCAGTTGCTATTACAGAAGTTAATTACTTTTGTGTTTGTTAAAAGCCACGAAGATAATCACTCTTAACTGTTACTTCTACATAAAAACAATTTATTCATCTGAAATTTACGTCCTATTTTCCAAGTGTGTTTTATGGTAGAATCTTATTTTGCTAATTGGCATTAGAATGAGTTGAATAGATAAAAGGTTGTGCTGAAAGTTTAGTTGGAACACTCACTAGCAAGTCACTGTTATCTCATATCTCTTTTTCTTTTTTGATGCAGACTGAATTAAATCCGTGAATTTAGCTTTGTGGCCGACATCTAAAATGACTCGCCATTATGATACACTGTGAATTGTTGTTATTGATTGGTTTGAGGTAATCAGTAGGAAGACTGAGACCTAGTTTCCGTATTGGTTGCCACTCATCACTAAAAGGTACATGCAACCTTTCGTCACCAAGATTCGAAGCCGTGTCACATAGTGCTACAGTCAGAGACGTTACTACTAAGCCGATTACTTACAAGAATATAATAATAATAATAATAATATTGCAAATCAGCGATTTAATGTGGTGCCCAGTCGCCTTGCATGGTGGCTAAATTGCTAACGTGACCAGCAGAATTAATTTGAAGGACTAGACGCATCCTTTTAGTTACTAGCTAGTGTCTTCTTGGAGTATCCAAAATAGTCCTACCGTAAGTCAGTCGTGAGTCCGAATTACTCACTGTTAACGTATTTGATTGTGCGTCGGTGGCACAGCAGTAGAGTGCTCGCCAACCACGGATGTGGTCCGAGGTTCAATTTCCATTTGACACACTCCTTTACCTTGGTAAGTCAGTAATAAGACTGGTAAAGAGGAATGGTTGGGCATGAAGCTAGCAACCCCATCCTGTAAAAACGAACACTGCTACGGAAACTTCAGGTTGGAGCCTTTAAGCTCTATGCTCCACTGAGAATGTAAAAGGAATAAAAAAGTATTTGATTGATATACCAGGTGATACGGATTAGAATCTGAGAAGGAACATGAGTTCCTCCAACGCTTCCTTCTGATCGCCTCTAACAGTCCAGCATTAGCCTAACAGTTAGTGCATTAGGACGTCTACGACTACTGAAAGACTTCAAATGAAATAACATAAAATATTGATTTAAATGGCCGTAGTCAGTTAACCAAATCAGTAGTAATCGCCTAATACATTTTCATTGAATACGTAGTTTCGGTGATGTCACACAACACTTTACAGTTACATAGTAAAATTATTAAGCCTGCATACTCAGAATTAAGGGTTGGGCATGCAAATCAGAGAATAATAATCGAGGCAATCATAGTGGTAATTTTAACAGATCCGTGCAATTTTTATGTAGCCTAGGCAGACAATGGCTGTGAGTTTGCGAGTTGAATGTGGAAATTTGAAAGGATGAGTGGAAACACAAATTCACACCTTATAGCAACTGCATAACCTGGTGTCTGGTTGTGTGATATATAATTTTTGAACAAAGCTGAAATGACGATGCTTAGTAATTTAATTATGTAATTGTAGGGTCTGATCAGTAATAATAGAAAATATGCATCTGTTGAAATTGTATTCTTTCATTAACCTAATGCGAATCAGCATTATGTCAAGAAACCTGATGAACAAATGAGTAGAGTCCTGTTGATGTCTTCAGTCAAAATGGATGAATTTCTCAGTTCAATTACAGTTCCAAAATTTTGTGAATCCCTGTTGTTTAACTTGTTTCGATGCGATGCACTGTGAGTTCATATGTACCAAAGCTTAAGATCATAATGTCATGTGAATAGTGTTATTGAGGTTATATTCACTAAGCTGAATGTTTTAAGTGCGAAACTCCCAGTGCCATCTCAGGCAATATCTTCACCGTGGAATACAATAGGAAGTTATTATATGTTCATTAATTTTATACAGGTTTTCGGTAACATCTGCAAATTGCCTAATTTCCAGCTTCATAATTATTGTTGTTTTTTCAATCAGTATAACTAAAAATGAGGATGTACGCATCTGCGAATATCATTGCTTAAATGCTACCGTTTGATTATGAGGTCACTGCTTATATAAGAGGTTTTAACTATTGTAGTGTACAAAAAGATGTACAGGTGTCCCTGATCTACATTATCTTTTCACTCTTAGATCCGCAAATTTAATTCAGACACCATTTAAGAATGAACAGTGTTCATCCTGATTTAGAATTAGACAATTGCCATCACCAACATGTTATTGACTGAATAAAAAAGTACAAAGAGTGGGTGAACTTTTTCGATATCGTTTTTCAGTGAAAACTGTTGTTGTTATTTGTTAACAAATTATGTGAGCAACTAAAATCACAAGTCTCAAGAGACTCCGACTCAACTCGTCACAATAAATAAATAATTATAACTTCAAGAATAGATCTCAGTGTATGCTTATTTGACCTAATATACGAGTGAACAAATATATGAAAAACTTTGCGACAAAACGGGAAAATAATTTGATTTCGGTATCATGTGGAATGAATCTATATGAAGGTCAGTAACTTTTCTTCAGTAATACTTTGAAATGAAAGCAGCATATTCTCGTATCATGGGGAAGTCGACAAATGTTTGATATTCTCAAGCCTTGGTGTATTTCATCTTACGTAATTTGGTGGGTGATGCCTCTAATACAACCAAGAATGCACATTTCATCCTGATTGTGACTCTTTAGCTGGATATACCTGCATTTCCCAGTTAATGGTGGTGACTATACTGAGGATCGAACTCAGTGCTTATCGCGACAAACGACAGACAACTTAGGCCACGAGAGCCACTACCTCTTTTGCAGAGGGTGTCAGTCATTACTTTTTAATTCGGTTATCTATTTTTTTTGGTGTGGTTGTGTTCTCTGAGCTGGATGGCTTGGTTGCGAAGCTTTCATTGCTCTACTGAGCAACATCTTCAGCGCATACTTCAATGTGAAGTGAGCTTTTAGAATTCTCTATGAGTTTATTAGTCATCTCTTCTAGTAACCTTGAACGTGATTGGTTGTTTTTGAGTGACTTCTCACTTTCTAGTTCACTTGTTTTGGTGTTGACTGTTTCCTTGACCTGAAGTTTGACTTTGTTTTTGTGTGAATTTCTTTGTATGGATTGGTATATTTTGTCAATCTCTATGTGTCTATTGATTGCTGATTCATTTGAATACCAGGCCTCTAGGAATTCTCTGGCATTTTTGCAGTTCCTTTTGTCTAAGATTTGAACATTGTCCCAGTCGAATTGGTGCCCGTGGTTGTCTTCATGTAGTGATATGAGGGAGTGTATGTCGTGTCTTTTGACAGGTAGTTTGTGTTCGTGAATGCGAAGACGAAGAGAGCGTCCACTTTGACCAATGTAATGTTTGTCGCAGTCGTTGCAGCTTATCTTGTAGATGACGTTAGTTTTGTCTTCAAGGTTACTAGAAGAGATGACTAATAAACTCATAGAGAATTATTAAAGCTCACTTCACATCGAAGTGTGCGCTGAAGATGTTGATGAGTAGAGCAATGAAAGCTTCGCAACCAAGCCATCCAGCTCAGAGAACACAACCACACAAAATCATCCACCTGAGCTACAAATCTTCTCTATTATATCTAATTCGGTTATCATTTTCCAGTTGATTTATTTGACCGAAATATTCGACCTTCCCTGATATGTCAGCTCTCACTGAGGAGACTTCAACGATATCTGAGGAGTAATTTAAAGTTATCAGATGGATGGTATATAACAGTGGAATCCACGATGCGCATTTGGTCCTATTTCTTATTTCTATGGTAGAGGAGTAAGTTATTAACGTATTATCAAACTTGCCACAATTGAATAACAAACGATTATCACAATGCCAGCTTTCATTTTCAGAAGCACAACTACATTGATAATACAAGCAGAGACTAAGACGACTTTCTAAGAATCCGTGCGTGCACTGTAATTCAAAACAGACCATTTACTGTCAATAAATACGGATTTCATTCAAAGTGAATATTTATACATCAGTTATCCTGCAAAATATAACTGTAGATAGCGAATCTTGCCCACAGTACTCTATTTAATTTTCTTACTATGCAGAAGAACCACAAAATATGGAAGCGTCAAGTTTATTTCCATCAATATTTCTATTTTCAGATTTATTTGTAGTAGGATGAAATGAACGTTCAGGTGTTGACGATACGATTTAAATGCTATTCATTCTAACTTTGCTATGGAGAATAAAAGCCAGGAAACCCAATTTCACTTTCAAATTAAATCTCCCTTACCCCTCAACTTCATAGCTTTAGGCGTTTTGAGGTAGAAAAATGTATTGCAGTTATAAGGCCTCACACACCAAAAATAATTAAACACCAATAACTGAGCATTATGAGACATTCATTTTAATAGTTCTGTCCGTTTTTCTCTCTCTCCAGAAGACTAGTGGCGCTTCTTGTTTACAAAGAGGAAATGTTGAATCATTTTGTTTGTTGCTATTTTCTGCCGTACAGGTGAAGTTTCTGTTCACTCTACTGCATTGAACAGATTTTCGATTTTTCAGAAACGCTTTGATTACACCTGCCTGCAAGCATGAAACATAATTTCAGTTATTCCTATGAATTGTCGTCAATCATCTGAAAACAATTCAGAGTACATAGCGATACTGAGTCTTCTATTTCAGTGGCGACATTACTCACTTTTACTGATGAAATTCACTCAGTATTGCTGAGGTTGACCACAAACGTCGTTCTTTATATAACCCAATTACTTCGCACTAAACCTTAATTATCATCATAACGTTAGTACTAGTGCCTGATATGTCAGCACACACAGCATTTTCCCACAGTCTTATTCTTGGATGAGTATCACGTATTCTAGCCATCACAATAACATTTTTGATTTCATTAATTCTTCAATTTGTATTTTTCCCATAATTCGAGAAATGTTCAGTTTGTTTAACCACTTTTGCTTTCCACAACTCTATAGATGAATCTGTTCTCGCTTCAGGTCATTGGCCTTATTAATTGTGGTATTTTTTTCAATGAAGAGAAATTTTTATATATTGTAAAAATCAGCTTGATTATCGAATCATCCTCTGCTAAACGATGAAAGTGGCTGACTTAATTTGGAAGAAACATGTCAGTCCTTGGGATAGAAAGATGAAATTCGCCTTCATTTTCACTATTCTGCTAACTGGAGAGCTTTTTCATCAATGCACTTTACAACCAGTGGTTGTATTACGAAGGGGAATTGATACACAAATCATTATAAAAGTAGGGATTGTATTTAACCGACATAAGGTTTCACTAAGGCAATTATGATTGTTTCTTTTCAAGAAACGCTTGAATAGTTAAATACGTGTATTCGAAAGAGACTATTTGTTGACATGAACTAATTATGAATAATTGCAATTAGAAGTTGACGTAGGATGGCATTAGTTTAGTTTAGTTGTATTACGGTTTTGTACAGGACGTTCAGACATGATTTATGGATTTTATTCTAAATAAGATATTGTTCCGCAAGCTATTGCATTTCCTAGGTCCCTTATTTTCCTAGACTTAAAAACATTCAACACAGGTCTAGTAAGCTTAAAACCAGTTTGGACATGTTGCGTTGTGTATATCCTTGTGCTTGTAGGCGCTGCCTACAGTCATCATGTCATTAAAGGCGAGTAACTTTGAGAAGTATACTCCACTATCATTCATTTTGCACACAGCCTCTCGACACAGGATGTGTTCTCGTGAGGTTATTCGCTTCACTTATCCTGTCAGCACTGATTTATATAAAGCTGGATCAGGAGAAAATGTCGTTCACATTGTGCACATGACATTATTAGGTGTATACATGCACTTTCTGATGCGGTGTTGTAACTATATGCTAACTCAAGACGTATAAAGTGGAATGTGAACTTCCATTTGAATTAGAGTACTGTGAATAAAGCGATCCACTGATATTGTTAACCTTCATCGTGGATAATATCACTGCGGAAATGGTCAGAATCTCCTGGTTGTGAATGTCACACAGTCTAAAAATGTGTGCAACTCAGCTTACGTTATTTATTTTTAAAAAATTAAGGTCTCATTTTGTAAATCTACTTTGCTTTTTACTCCTCATTATACAAATGTAAACAGGTAAGTAGTTAGTCGCCGTGTTGGTCTACAATCATCTTGCACTCACTTTCTCAGGAATAAATGGAATAAACATAGACCAGTTAAGTGAATATAGACAATGCAGAGCATAGCTGAACATACTTCACAGAAATACACCTTCCTTGGAATATTCCATGTAGGAATACTCATTATTATGGGTTTTTACACCTGCGGAATGAGCGATGCAGTCGAAATTCTACTGCACAAACATATTAATGAATGCCTAAATTACTGCTAAGCGTGAAAGATGGTAGACATACTAATAACGTGCTCTACAGACAGCATAGCAGACGAGATATACTCGAATCTGCCCAGTGTGAATTTATTCAGGTTGTTCGAGGATTTTAATCGAAGTCGATTTGTACAGACAATTAATGCGACTGATGGTTATTCCCTAATTTGAACGTTTTTCCACAGTCTAAGATTTTGAAGGTTGATGCCCAGAAATTGTGTAGAAAACAGGGATTGATTAAAACATAAACTGCGAAATCAGTATATCATGTATGTATTACAAGACTGGAGGCTTTTTGATTGAATATACATAAATATCTTTTCCGACTGAAACTGCGGTTTCTCTTTTTCGTTCTCTTGTAGATGACTGAAGAGTGCATATGGAAGCTGTAGGATAATGTAAATACACACAGGAAACTCCGAATGCACAATGAACTGAGAGGATTTAAATTTCATTTGAACAATCTATCACTGATGAAGTCAGGTCACGTAGTCTCCAACTGGTAGAGTAACAAGATTGTAACCTGCTGTCAAGCGTGATCACGTTCTTATCCCTATTGCATATTTTATCGATGGTTTACGGCAAATTCGATTTCTATTTTGCCTTCACTCATAATCCAAAGTATTATTCATTATGTTCTGTTGACGCACCACTACAGATGGTCTCGTCCCCAGTCAATCCTAGGTCGAACGAAAGAATTGTAAAACCTATTTGTGATTATTATATCATAAGCGCTACGACATCTACAGAAAATGTAGAAGATTTTAAATTCAAAATGATCGTATCTTCACAAGGGTGCAAACTCTTGCAATTTTGCCATTTACAAGGTAATTGATATTGAACCCACCTTAAGGCGTAGGTTGTTTCTGTTTTCCTCAACATTCATTTACTTAATTTTCTCATGCTCATATTTTTATCACATACGTTATTTCTTTTCGAATCGATGTTCATTACATCTGTCTATGAAGAATTCATGTAACGTTTAATAGTTGCCTACATAAATGGTGGAATGAGGATCGCATCAATCAGTGAAACTGGTCAAGAAAGCGAGTTGTAGTGCTTTGAGAGTCATATTTTTTCATGTGTAGATTACAACTGCTATCCATACGCAGAATTTTGTTTAGTGAGTTTGAATAAAAAATAAAGCATCATATGGAGTACAGTGTAACAGTGCCATTTTACTTCATCCGTATCAGGTAAAGTCAACTCAACATTTGATACGTTGGTTACAATTTGGTCAAGATATTTGCCAAAATGGTGCATCTGTTGGATGGTTAGAGGCTGTCGATAAGATGCTGTAGAATGAGGCATTGAGCATGTTGTTAATCGTCAGCATAATTTATTGTAATTGAATGTCACATTGAGGTTATACCTGGTGTCCATGAATAGTTGTATTATGTCCATAGTGGAATAAATCAAGTCGATTATTATAATTTTATTCCAATAGTTGTTTGCACACACACATAAGTTCTACTTCTTCACTCCACATGATCATACTGACTGTTCGAATTGTTATTTTCATTCTCATTTTGTATTTGGATATATGTGACTAAAATAGAGTAGATGTCCTGGCCATAATCTCTTTTGAAATATTAACGAAAATATATAGAACTCGTTGTCACACGTAAACGAATAATGTGACAGAATTATGAATAATTTGATTTCCATGTTACATGTGGAACATTGATCGAAAATGAAGAGGAGATAGGAACCAGTTAAACTGGCACTGTTACATCCATGCAGGTCTCTTAGTTGAGAACCTTTTGGAGAAACAATCGCACATTTCGCGCTTAGGAGCGTTTCTCAGATGGATGAGGTTAATTCCTGTCTCATACAAAAAGTAAAGTTTGTATTTATAGCATAGTGGAGCACGAAATGTTGACTACGAATCACATTTCAGATGAGTGTAGAAATCCTGACGTGTCTGTCAGCTAGAATTCTAAAGTATTTGAAGTCTACGAAACCTTTCAAATCAGCAGTTTGAATATTATGTAGAAGGAGATCCAAGTACGAGTGATTTCTCTGCACAGACCGGAACACAAAACACAGTCATTCCTCACATTCTCTGAATGGTGCTTCCTGTTTCAGAATTGAAAAGAGTAATCACTGATCAAGGAAAACACTCTTCTATATCTTCCTCATCACCTTCGACAGCTATATGCCCACAGTAGTATAACAGTAATTGATATCTGCAAGACAACTGATAAAACAAACTTCGCAATATTCAAATTTTTTGCATGTGGAAATACTCACAAAGTCATCATAAATTGAATGAATGGGAAATCAGGAAATGTGAAGGATTTGTTTGTACACCTGTAGTAGTCAACAAGTGATGTGAGTAATTGACACCTACAGGATGGATGTTCAGTGATGCAATCTATGCTGTGTACAGTAGTTATGATTTGTTGGTGTGTTGTACATCAGGTTAACAATAATTCCTCAAGCCGTGATTGCACACAGAGAATTCTGTCAGTCTTGAGCGAATCATTGCATCACTGCTGTTTGAAGCAATTGGCAACTAATTGCTTCAGACAGTTTATTTGGTACGCGATGGAGGAAAGATAGAGATTGTTTGACTTGCGTATGGTTTTCTGGCTGTTCTGGGTGTTTTGATATCGAAATCATCTTACTAAGTACTTCAAAGATATTAGCTTACACTAGTAGATATTTCGTATCACTGGGACCGAGGAATTTAATGGAATGACTGATGGAACTGCATCAAAGTAGGAGTTCAGTTGATGACTTTGTGCAATATTGTCTGGTCACTGTTAATTTTGATTTCAGAATCTCAGACTGTCCAACCAACGATCCAAGATCGAGAATTTCAGGTATTTTCACCGCTTTTCCACTTCCAGTTAATTTATAAGTTGTAAAACAGTTTGCCAGTCAGCATCAGAGACAATAAAACTGAGACACCTATGGCAGTCAATTGCCTCGAGGAAACTAGACTTTTATTGAATTCATGGGTTACAGGTTCAGGGTGTTGACATTGACGGAGAGTACGAAGTTTACTAAGGTCGAATCTAGAAATCACAACCTGCATGGTATTCGTTCCGCGTAGACCACAGGCAAAGCAAAACATCAGAAATGATCGTCCAAAATACAAACTATATTTCGGACCAAATCGGAGTGCATTATGATTGCTTAACTGACAAGATCATTGCACGAACGAACGCACGTAACAAGACAGCGTGTCGAATGACATGGATGCTTGACCATAAGCCTTCAGACAAACAAGTCAACTTAAACAGTTTGGGTCAGCATCCAATGTTCACTTAATAATGCAGTTGTTAATAATTCTGAGGAATTACCTACAGCTACAAATGCTATCATCCACGTGTGTTCGATTGTATTCATGTGAATGAATCCATCCACTAAGAGCAAAACTTGTTATCGAATTATTCTTGCAGCTTCCATTCATTGTGCACATTTCAGTGAGTAGCAAATCAATGTTGGTGGATCAATGGGATTAAACTGGTGAGGAACGCACTTGATCCGTAATTCGACTTTCGGCCGTCTCCTGACTTCATCTCGCTTAGCATGAATGAGTCCAGTAAAATTTAGAGTGTCAGATATGAGGCTTCAAACCCCACCACGAAGAAACACCACTGCTACTGAAGTTGATTTTGTCGTCGTTTTCGCTCTCAGTGACTACGACCAAACATCTCATGGAGAAATATATCCTCAGTGTATTCCTAATGTATCCATACAAAAAGAAACAATTTCATGTGTGGATGAATTCGTTCTTTTTGGTACACCATCAGCTCCCTGATTTCAAAAAATGATGACTGAACACTCGAGAAAGAGGAATCATTTGGCGAAAATGAATAGTCATATGCTGTAAATATACATGATTGTTGCAATCATAGTCTATGAAATGTGTAATGGCTTTGCTTCCTAAGCATGCTCTTCTCATTTTGTAACCCTGAAAGGCAGTGTCAGTGCAACTGTCTCTTCAGAACAACTTTCTCTGAATAAATTACACAGTGAATACTGGATTCTGAAGTAACAGTCTACAGATACAATTTATCTGGTACAGTTGTGGCGGCCTAAAAACATATCAAATTATATGTTCACCGAAAAAAAAAAGGAATCCAATGAAAATCGTGGTTGTTAGGTGAGATTGAGAAAAAGCTCAACCTTGAACCGCGCGCAAGGAAGAAATCAGTTGCTCTCTCTCTGGCGGCTCGTTCATCACATCTGCCGACCAACTCCGTCTCGCGCTGGTTGACACAACCCCATCAAGAGCTTTGCTCCTATCTGCTTTACTCTACGCGGAGACTCCCGACGGCTGACAGCTCTAAGGTGTAGTGGAGGATTTGTATAATCAAGAAAAGGACAATTACATTCCTATAATTTCGTACGTCTATAATTTGTGTATTTTGTGACTATTATAGATTTTCTTCAAACAACCTCAGTTCTTTTTTGTGTATATTAACTTAAGTGAACTGAATACCTTATATATACGTATTTGTTAGTACCTGTTCTGTCTTTTTAATTGTGTGTATATACTCACCTAGTTGCTAGGTCCACTACACAGTGACCCAGTGGCGAATAAGCAGAATAAACATTCAACCTGATGGGTTTAGTTAGAAACCACTATATTGTCATATATCGGTAGGCGCCTTTCATTACTCGAATTAGTGTCTCGTCGACTTGCATGCGTATTCCTGATGTTTAGTTTTGCGTGGTAGTCCACAAATTACAGTGCACATCTCCCATCGAACAGGCTAATTCACACTCAAAATGCTCATATTCGTGATGCATGTAGACTGAGTGTGGTTGTTTCATGCATCAAATATCCATCTGTAATATCCGAGATTTCCCTCCTACGTTACGCGATCATTTCGATAGACGGAATGTAGGCAGGAATACACTGTGATAATCACTCACTATATTTATGAATTCTAGAACTGCCTTCGTTTATCTTTGATCGCATTTATCAACACAAGAATCGACTACTGGTCGCTGAATACGGGTTTGTATGCACACCACGGAGAAAACTCGATGCCACCCAATTTAAGCCAGTGAAGGAATGTATTCAACCGCGAACATGTTAATCATACGCTGTGTGGATTGACAGTGTTACTTCCAGTGAAATTAACTATATCAAGTCAGTATTCACTGAGACCACTTGATCAGCAAATTTCTGTTAACACATTTACAACAAGCTTGCTGATTTCTGAGATCACGTGAGATTGGCCATTACCTTGAATTCTTGAGATGTCGAATGAATCTGTGAATTTGTAATCAGAAAACAAGGAATTTGTCAAAAGTGATTTATTTCTCATTATCCTGACACAACCACAAATAAATATCAAATTTCGGTTTTCACATCCAAATACCACATCGAAAATATCTGCAAGTATTATCACAGCAGTCTTCATCTGACAAACAGAATTCACCACGTCGATTACAACAAAATTGAAGACCTGTTGACTCGCGATATCGACATTCAGATGACGGACAACAGTTCCTATAATAAGGTTTGTCACCATCCATATTCAAACAACAACAATCTTCTCCTTTCAAAGAAAAGAAATACAAAGATATTGATATATTATGAGAAAGAGTGGTGCAGTTTGCTTTCAAAGGCAACATAAAATTGTCATAAATGAATTTTTCGATAAATTATTGCAAGATAGAACATTCACATCACTGTTTCCTTTCATGCAATGGAATAATGCGGACATATGCACATCAGTGAGCACACATTTCAACAGATCTATTCTCCAGATTCAACTATCCATCATGTGTATAACGATGAAACAGTGTGATTGACACACGAAGAGTGTTCACTCAGATGACAGAAGTGTAGAAATTACAAACTGTCACGTATGTACCACAACAGTTGAGGAGAAGGCGACGAGCTTCACTGATTTGTGATTAGTTGGCTATGAGAAGGAAAAGTCTACAGTTATGAGACCACTGTAAAAACTACAGAGCACAAAAGCTTATCTGAAGTCATGACCTGAAATATCATAATCATTATTAATGTGAATATGGTGGAGAGATAAACATCAGAAAAGTGATGGACAGCACTGAATTGTTAATATATGTGTGAGACGTGAGCACTGTGGTAGTAGTTAATTCCATATTAATTTGTTTATTAGGTATATCACACAGCGAAACAGTTTTATTTACTGGATGACGTTTCGAACAAAATTTATTGTTCATACTCGTATCAATTATAAACACACGACTTTGACACTTGAGTTTTATAGTTTTCTTTGTTCTCTCCTATTTGTCGTTTGAGTAGTAGAATTTTCCAGATATCTGGGACAGGTGATGAATCATTCCTATTACATGTATTTGTAGTTGATTCGATAAACAAAGCTTCTGTTATCAATCTCTTTATATACCCTGTGACATTAGATTTTACAACTGTCATCCTATCTCATCCTATTGTATGGTTGTGTGTAACTGCATGTAGTGCCATAGCTGAACTATTCCCTAGATTTCTTATTTTATTCAGGTCAACCATGGTTTTAATGACTATAAAATTAAAACTAAAACAGAACCGCAGACAAATAAGCCCTCGAATCAGATATGACCTAGAGAAACTTAGGGACCCAAACATAGCAGAAATGTTTAAGGCAAATGTAGGGGGCAAGTTCGCTGCACTTACCTTGATTCACGACAATATCGATTCACTCACTGAAACCATTAAAACAGTGCTGCATGAATCAGCTACAGAAGTTCTGGGTAACAAAAGAAAGAAAATCAAACCATGGGTCACAGACGATATTTTAAACCTGTGTGATACAAGAAGAGAACTAAAAAAGAAGAAAGGACTTAATTCCCAGTACAGGGAAGAGTATAGAACAGTAGACAAAGAAATACGTTCCAAAATGAAGAGAGCAAAAGAGGGCTGGATTACTCAACAACGTAATATCATCGATAATAGCTTAAGGGGAGGCAACAATAAAAAAGCATTCGAAACACTGAGTAAGCTGACCAATACGAAACTGAATAGAGCAACCGTAATTGAGGATGGTAAAGGCACCCTCTTAACAGAAGAAGCAGATATCCTTAGAAGGTGAACAGAATACTGTAAGGGACTCTACAATCATAAAATAAGCCCTAATTATAGCCTAATAAACAATTCATGCTGGGACAATGTGGAGATCGGTGATTCACCCATACTAGAGTCAGAAGTAGAGGAAGCAATAAAATCACTTAAGGGAGATAAATCACCAGGAATTGACAACATACCGGCAGAACTAATTAAACACGGTGGACCACAAACAGTTAAATGGCTGAAAGCAGCCTGTCAAAAAATCTGGCAAGAAAAAGAATGGCCTAAAGAATGGACTCAGTCACTAATCATTCCAATATTTAAGAAAGGGGACGCAAAGCAGTGCGAGAACTACAGAACAATAAGTTTAATCAGCCACCCAAGTAAAGTCATGCTGAAAGTAATATTGAACAGACTCAAAAAGAAAGTAGAGGAAATACTCTCAGAAGAACAGGCCGGATTCAGGCCGGGCAGAAGCACTGCTGAACAAATTTTTAACATAAGGGTACTAAACGAAAAATGTCTACAACACCAAAAAATGCTAGTACACAACTTTATCGATTTTAAGAAGGCCTTTTACCGTGTGTGGCACGAAGGCTTATGGCAAGTCATGAATAACTACAATATAGATAAAAACATAATTGAGGTTATTAAGTCTTTATATAACAAATCTAGTAGTGCAGTATCTCTAAATAATCAAACTGGCGAGTTCTTCAGAACAACTATAGGAGTACGCCAAGGGTGCATTCTCTCACCAGTCCTCTTTAATTTATTCCTCAAACATATTATGACACAAACCCTACATGACTTTACACCGACACTTAGCATAAACGGAAGACCAATTTCCAACCTCAGATTTGCTGATGATATAGCCCTCATTGGGGAAAACATTGATCAAGTTCAGGACCTCACCTCAAGACTTGATGTTGCAACCAAATCTGTGGGCATGGAAATCAGCACAGAAAAAAGCAAAATACTCATTAACGGAGTAAACAACTCAGATAGATGTATCAGACTTGATGGACATGTATTAGAAGAGGTTGAAACTTTCAAATACCTTGGGTCTACCCTAACAAAAGATGGAAGGTCCACTAAGGAAATAAAAATTCGACTAAACCTAGCCTCTGCCACCATGTCCAAGTTAGGGAAAATATGGAAGAGCAACATCAGCGTCTCAGCAAAAATGAAACTCTACTCGTCACTGGTCCTCTCTGTATTCCTATATGGATGTGAGAGCTGGACCCTGAATGCAGAGACAGAAAGAAGAATACAAGCCTTCGAAAACAAAAGCTATAGAAGGATCCTAGGAATAAGTTACCTTGAAAGGAAAACTAATGAATATGTCTTACACCAGGTCCATAGACTGGCAGGAAAACAGGAACCACTCCTTTCAATCGTGAAGAAACGGAAACTACAATGGTTCGGCCACACGGTAAGACATGACACATTGTCCAAAACGATTCTACAAGGCACAGTAGGAGGAGCACGAAAGAGAGGTCGCCCGAATAAGAGCTGGCTTGACAACATAGAAGATTGGACTGAAATGCCCTTGGATACGCTACAGAAAAAAGCATTAAACCGAGAAGAATGGCGAAGACTGATAGCGCGAACTGTTATAGCACCCCCACGACGAAAGTCAAGGGACTGATGATGATGATGATGAACCAATCTAGATTTTGCTAGGTCTTTATGTTCAGCTAGTCTGACTGCCCCTGTTCTACTAGTTTGACCTATGCATTTGACCTGACAATCATTGCAGGATATTAGATAAACTAAATTGTTTCGTTTTAAAGGCTCTACGGGATCCTTTAACCGACAAAGCTTGTTTCTAATTGAGTTTGTGAGTTTGAATGCCGTTTTTATTTCTGCCTTGTTAAGAATTCTGCGTAAGGCTTCCAAGGTTCCTTCCTTGTATGGAATTACTACCGCTGATTTAGACTTCTTATTATTGGTGTCGTCATTATTATTAATATCACTATCGCTACTATCATTCTTTATTTTGTTTTTACATTTCCTTACATATTTCTTGACTAATTAATCCGTGTAATTATTAAGATTCAAGGCTTATTTTATGTGTATCAGTACCTGTTTTAGATTTTCTTTGGTACTACTTGGTTTTTGTGCTCTGTCATTTAAACATTTCATCAATCCTATTTTTACTGACATAGCATGGGACGAACGGAAGTCTAGCAAAATCTAGATTGGTGGACCCGAATAAAATAAGAAATCTAGGGAATAGTTCAGCTATGGCACTACATGCAGTTACACACAACCATACAATAGGATGAGATAGGATGACAGTTGTAAAATCTAATGTCACAGGGTATATAAAGAGATTGATAACAGAAGCTTTGTTTATCGAATCAACTACAAATACATGTAATAGGAATGATTCATCACCTGTCCCAGATATCTGGAAAATTCTACTACTCAAACGACAAATAGGAGAGAACAAAGAAAACTATAAAACTCAAGTGTCAAAGTCGTGTGTTTATAATTGATACGAGTATGAACAATAAATTTTGTTCGAAACGTCATCCAGTAAATAATACTGTTTCGCTGTGTGATATACCTGATAAACAAACTGATATGGAAGCACTGAATTGTGAATAGTTTAGGTGCTGTTCTCACACAGCAGTATCCACTAGTTATTCATCCGAATGTATTCTGTTGAAGAACGTGCCAATCTTGTGACAATAGGAATATAGTTGTCACTGTAGTGGTATAACTGAAACACAATTCCACTCAAAGTAGTTAGTGGCGACTTTCCGACCAATATCAGAAGTTCCTGCTACGCAAACAGTTGACGCCTCCGGGGTCTGGTGCACTGCAATTATGCCTCAATATCTGAATATAAGATAACGAATACAAACCACACCGCGTCAGACATAAATCCTTTCGATTCGTGTGATGAGGTGTAAATATATCAGATGATTATGAGGGAACATGAGAGACATTGAAAAATTGATTTATCTCAACTTAATCAGTTGGCAAAATTCTTCACGTTTATGAAGTACGCTGTCGTCGATTTTGAAATCACCGGTGATGCACACGCATTTGTGAATACTAATTTTTTGACCAGTCAATTTGCAAGCCTGTTGTTCTAACCACTACTTGCAAAAAAATATATGACAACGCGACGCATTCACTGAAATCAGCGTATATTAGGTTCGCGAACATGGCGGGCGCATGTCCGAATGCAGCACTCTTCATCGAAGTGGCACGATAATCGCAATTCTCAAGTTGTAAGATATACACCATTCCGTGTCGCAAATTGTTTACACACAAAACCCTCACAACATGGCTTTGATACTGAGTTCTTACAAATTCCACCAGAGGCCGAGAAGTTGGAATCGTTTGAGGAAAACAAATGTCAATGAAAATGAGGGAATCTATGCAAGATGTCTGCGATGCCCTTTTATTCTTTCAGTCGACTTCTTTTATTTCCATTACAACTTATTAGATGAACTTGAAACTTCTGATGGAATCAAGTAATAATCCTAAATCCTTCATAGAGAGTTATTCAAAATGTGAATAAAAGGATGGATAATTGGGTTATTGACAGTGGTGTGTCCTTCAGTGCATCGCCGTATATGAACGAGAAACACCCACCCAGCTAAATATGAAAATAAAAGAGCAATAAAGATGTTTTAAAGTGGTTCCGAAAATCTCTGCAGACCTAAAGAAACTAGAAAACAGATCAGCGGTCGCACTGCATTCAATGGAAACAGGTTCCCATATGGACTTTGTTAGGAGGATGGTTCTACGAAAGTGTATTGGATCGTATAAAGAAAGACTGACAGCAGAAGCTCCACATACATGAGTGAATTTCAACGGTTGGAACAGGCGTTCAGGTGTGATGTTGGCTGATGCATGGTAAATCCTGATTAATAAATTAAAATGGATATCTATCACTAGTTATTCATATTTGGTATAAATTCCTGATTGTCTATATCTTCTGATGGAGAGGCTCTCAAATGTTTTACAACTGTTTCACAAAAACAATCATAAACACAATACTGTTTTCTGCACATGCACATATATTTTCACATTCAGTCATCGACGACCATCGACATTCAGTCAAACATAATCTGATGAAAAGTAAAGACTGTTCAAAGTGAATAACTAAAGTTGACCAACATTTGAAAGTCTGAGGTCAAATTTCGATCACACCTCATTGAATGTTTTTCACTATACATGTTGATGCCTGTTTCATGACTCGTACGTAAGGACAAATGTTTGAAAGACATGAGAAATCCTTTTTATACATAAATCTCTCTTGTGTTAATGTCCCTGAGTAAGCTCTGACCTGTTTCCAAATGAAACTGTGAAGTCGGTCATTTCAACTTGGCTGAGATTTTACTCATATCATTTTTACAAAGAATATTTGACTTGTTCGTGTCTTGACAATTGATCTACAGTGTGCATTCCATTCAATTGAGAACTAATCCAGTGAACACAAATGAATAATACTGAGCCATGATATTCTAAACCTAACTTCATTCACACTGTCATCAACTGAGAAGCTGTTCAGTTATCAACTAGGCTACATGCCAGACAAGATACTGGGCACGGCAATGTACATCAAGCAATAAACAGGGTTCATTGAGCGTACAGTTACACATTAGCAAGAGACCAGCGACGACATATTGAAGATATTACCCAGTGCAGAAACAACATCAATGTCACACCTATGCTAAACAATGGGGACACGGATCTACCGAAAACAATCACAGTGCTTTCCTATTCTTGAGAAAAACAATATTTCACACATTTCCTTCCTATAGGATACATCTATTGTAAACATGACACTCCGAAATTGACGAAGCATCTCATGCTCACAAACAAAATTATCGTGCAAGTTATCAACAGAGTGAAGTCAAAGTTTACCCTCGTGAACGCCTCTACGTCAACGACATTACTACATAAAGTAAATCATCCGTAATTCAGAATAGCTTAACAGTAAATTAGCCATCTTCAAAATTTTAAATAATACTCAACGAACCTAATGAATATAAATCTACCATGATAAAAGCATAATGCACATCACAAGAAAACATACCTGAAGCCTGTACAACCTGGTCGCCCATCATCACAACTGACAATACGAATACCAAAATCGTGAGCAACGTAGAAGTGTGCATAGTCGGATTTTTATTGACACAGTGTAAAAAGAAAAGCCATTATATATTTCCCACTGTATCCAAATGGTGGACATATCTATGCCATTGTGTTCACACACGAATGAACATTATTCACATTGGAACATGATTGAACATTTCCTTATGCACAGGGATTAGTGGAAATGTAGTCAGTGTAGTGAGATCAATGAGAAGAACACGACTATTTGTCACGTAATTTATTGTAATTGACTGTAACATTGAGGATATACATGGTGTCCGTGTGTGAGCATGGTGGAATAGACCAAGTCAATTATTATAATTCTATTACAATTGTTGTTTGCACACACACATAAGTTCTACTTCTTCACTGCACATGATCATACTGACTGTCGAATTGTAATTTTCATTCTGATTTTGTATACGGATGAATGTGACTAAAATAGGGTAGACGCCCTGTGCATAATCTCGCTGAAAA
The DNA here is from genome assembly GCA_944472155.2 of Trichobilharzia szidati. Lineage (NCBI taxonomy): Eukaryota > Metazoa > Platyhelminthes > Trematoda > Strigeidida > Schistosomatidae > Trichobilharzia > Trichobilharzia szidati. The sequence continues at coordinate 11,725,559 of OX235277.1, forward strand.
TAATAACAAAATATATAGAACTCGTTGTTACACGTCAACGAATAATTTAATAGAATTATGAGTAATTTGGTTTCCACGCTACATGTGGAACATTGATCGAAAATGAAGAGGAAAGGGGAACCATTTGGGCGTTGACGAAGTGAGATCGACATGAATTGCTGCATGTAACACGTCAAATTAAAAACAAACATTCCGTAATTGGAATTCACACCTGTGTTCGAATTTCAGATAACAACGCACAGCGTACTGTAGACGCCTGATTGAAATACATCATCAGCGTAGTCGAGGGATACATTTCAACATGATATCAGTCAACACATTAATAATATCGACAGACTTGTCGACAATCTCAAATACTATTTCGCGTGTGATAGTGATTCCCAAGTAGTGACGTCATTCGCAAAAGAACAGTCAAATGCCACGTTTGAAACAATTTCATTTTGAATTTAAAGCATATTCGAGCCCGGAATATTGACCCTGAATCCCATTTCAGATCAGTAAAGAGATACTGATGTGTCTATTAGATAGCATTCTAAAGAATTCGAAGTCTACTAAACCTTTCAATTTATTTTAAAGTTGGGTAAATATATCAGTCTGCGACTGGAAAATTATGTAGAAGAAGATTCAATTACGAGTGATTGCTCTGCATAGCCCAGGACACAAAACACAGTCATTCCTCACAATCTCTGAAAGGACGCGATTCAAAATTGAAAAGAGTAATCACTGATCAAGGAATTCACTATTCAATATCTTCCTCATCACCTTCGGTAGCTGTTTGTGCACAATAGTCAAACAGTAATTGTTATCTGCAAGACAACTAGTGAAATCCACTCAGCAATGATCATAATATGTGCATGTGGCCATACTCCCAACCGTCATTAAATTTGAATGAATAGGAAATCAGGAAATGTGAGTTATGTGTTTATACACCTTTAGTAGTCAACAAGGTATGTGAGGAATGGACGCCCTAAGGATGGATTGTCAGAGATGCAATCTATGCTGTGAAAGGTATTTATGAATTTGTTGATTTAGCGCCGACCAAGTTATTAACAACACCGAAAACTGTGATCGCACGCAGAGAATTCTGTCATTGTTGAGCTATTCATTGCATCACTGGGGTTTTAATCATTCGTCAACTATGGACTTCATTTAGTTTATTCATCAGTCGATAAATGACAGTTAGATTTTGCCACGTGAGCATTGGTTTTTGGCTACCCCAGGTATTTCGATTTCGTATTCGTTTAATTCGCCTCATCAACTTTTTTTTCTTGTAAATTCGTAAATACTCTGGAGCACTTAAACTTGGGAATTCGATGGAACGACTGATAAAACTGCTCCAGATGAGGATTTCACTGTATGTCTGTGAGAGATTTCGCCTCGTCTGGTCACTGTTCGTTCCGATTTCGAAATCTCAGCCTTATGCGTTTGCGATCCCAGCTGAAGCTCATCACTTTTATACGTCTTCATAAATGATAATCTAATAATGTCGAATATTGCTTGATATGGAATGTGCTCTGCACAATGCGTTCGTATTTTCAGTGGCTTCGTGTCAAGAGATACGATAAATCAATTTTTCGCTTTTGTCACCTTCCAGTTTCTTATGAACATCATTCACTGTTCATTTCTGGTGCCATATGCAGACTTATGCGCATCTTCATTCATATCTTGTCGACATCCAGGTGTCAAACTTCAGCCGGATGTCGTAATCATATTCATGCTGTACTAAATAGGAGTGAAAATAGTGGATTTCGAATGGAGCCCTGTGCATGTTCTCTTGCTGAATCAACTATTGTAAACTATGTAACAATGCAGAAGTGCTTTGCTGTCGATTGAGTCCACTTAGAAACACTTACACTCACTGGTCACTTTTCACATCGACTTATGGATACTGAATTTATTCGTCTCAATTCCACAAACCTCAGCAATTGTAAGCATCCTTCTTTCCTCTTGTCTGTTGACAACACTCATGGACTTGACAGAATCCATATCATCTTCGAAGTCTTCAATATGTTTCCTTATTCACCTATTTGGTTGTGTGTTCACTTGCTTTTCCGTATACTTTCACTACGAGGATCTCTCAATACCTTGTCTACTCAACTGCCTCTAGTAACGACATTCAAAAAATGATGTTCTCGTTATGGTTTGCACTTCTTATGTTAGGACGAAGTCTTTTTATTCAATCCAAAAACAAGCAGTTGAAAAGAGTCCACGAAGTAAAACGAGCTCGTATTATTCAGAATCTAGGAAATCTGTAAAAGATAAGTAACAAAAATATTCCTATTCAAAATACACTCCTTTTACTGATTCGTATGCTTCTTGTTTTTGCGATTTATTTTGTGCGACCTTTACTAGCCGATACAACTTTACGAACACAGTTAACAGAAATATCATATTTGTATTCATACATTGTTGGTTCAGACACATGATGTTTTTAGAATGACATTTAGACTGCGGCTGACGTTTATCAACAACTACCTACTCAGGTTTCATACGGAAGACTCAGATGGCCTGTTAGAAAGTATGAGCAACAAACAGCACTGGTAAAACATCAGCCAAGATCTCAGTTGCCTGTAAAATGCACAGAATAAATGGAGATGGATTGGAAATAAACTGAGAAAATCGTTGAACGAAATCATGTGCAACGCAGGCCTTCCAGTGCAGGTCAATTGGGAAACAACCAGCGGGTTTGAAAATGTTATAGGAGACATTGTGTGGGGAGGAAGTGGAAGCAAACAGTGAATGGTAGAATTGGCTGCAGGTGAGAACAAGGGGGAGGATAAAATTCAGCTGTGCTGCTGATGACCTATATTCAACTAGGAACCCACAATTAAGCTAAACAACAAAATCTACTACATTTGCTACTAAATACTTTCAGTAACTGGGATTCAATTAAACCAACGGAGGCATATTTCGTTGGTCACACCATATGATGGTTGACTGGAACGGAACTGAATTACTAATAAGTGAAAAACCTCCTCTCTACATAGAATCAGTTTTCCATAGAAAATTTAGAAGGATATAAATCACATGAAAATACTTCATATATCTGTGATTATCCACATGGAAATGCTTCCCCATCCAACAACTTCTTTTATAAACTGTAGAGTTGTGTTAACATTACAGTAAAAGGATTCAAGCAGCAATCGAAATTAATCTACCGGAATACACATGGTGAACTTGAAGTGGATAAATTATGAAATCTCTAATGAGCTTATGAAATACGTGAATTTATATTAACAGTCGTAAAGTAAGTCAGGTTTAGTGAAACAATTTAAATTGCGACGATGCGAATAGCAGTAAAGAAGGCGATAAGAAAGTGAAGTGAAGTCAATCCAAGTTGAAAAAAGAATAATGTGAAAACAAAGCGGAACATGACTGTGACTAAGGCAAAGAAAAACGTGCAACAAAACCTTTCTGATTACATTGCTGCGGATTTAGTTCATGCATAGATGAGTGGAGGAAAGGCAAACTATTGAAGTGACTAAATTTAGCCCTGTAAATAACTTTAAATGATAAATCACGTGTGGTTGAATGTCCTCAATACAGAACGTGCTCACAAGTGAGAGAATAAGTCATTTTATGCTCGCTCCCCATCAGCTAAATCAAGAAGGGTTCAGTCATGCGCATTCACATAACACGACTCCAACGTCCAGTAAAATCAGCTCGTCAGGATCATGTGAAATAGTGAATTTTCTATTGCATTGAGTTTCACTATGGCCTTTAAGTTAGTGCATAACTGGAAGAAGACAATGTCGACATCTTTTTAACTTCATTCTCACCACGAAATAAATAAAGAAGTATTATAATTTCAATTTCACATCAAAATTAGGTTTTAAAAGTAAACACGATATCGTATCTTTCAGAAAACGTCTTCTTATCAACAAATGTATTCATTATTTCAAGTATGGGAAGTAACTTAAGCTGACAAAAACCCTGACATTATTTGAAATGTGAGAATTGAGTCAGTACATCAATTTGTGTCCAACTAATTGACCGAAACGAGTAGCTTCATACCACCCACACCAATCATTGGCACCGATCAGCTATCAACGACCGAAGTCATCTAAATATCAGATGACCACTTCACCAGGTTTTAACCGAGTACAAAAATCATGTACCTGGTGTAACTTAGCTGAGTAATCCAAATTACTTAAAACCATCTGATTTCTGGTTAGCCGCTGTAGCCAACTAGTAATGAATTAAAGCGAATTCTCAAATACAATCGTGTTTTTCAACGCTTCTTTTTTCATTGCCACTTATATCGTATCAGGCAGATCACATATAGAAGTGACCTGAACAAAAACTTGTTGAAATTTCACCTAAGTTATTACAAACGGATAAATAGCGAATGAATTAATTTGACAATTTCGAGTTCACTCTAAATGAACGTGTCAAATTTCTCCTCATATTGACAAACAAGTGGCGATGACAAGTGTCAATGTTGAAATGCATGTTACTTAATACCTGTTATTATCATTATTACTGTTATCACATAATAGCTGAGAAGAAAACTAACTTCTTTACTGACGCATAAACACGAGTTTCTATAATGCATGCATGCATGTCATTTAGCCTGAAATACTATTAAGCAATATTTTGACATATTTATGTGATAATTTGTCAAAAATGACTCATTATGATAGAAATGTTAAATTTTCGTGACCGTAAAAACCGATTTCATTGTCACTCATCTTTCAATTAAAATTTGTCTTATCTATCAACCAGAAAACGATAACGGAAGGAAAAAAGATCACGAAACTTGCATTTGACACATTGACCCCTTTCTACTTGCAAATTTTTGGAGGAAAATTAAAAGATTTAATTGTTTCACTTAAGTCACCTCAAATTGGGAGAGAGACAGACTTTACCCTTTTTCATCTCGCATTTATCTTCCATTAAGTTCTAGTTTGTCATTTGAATCTAAAAGCTATTCGGGTGGAGCCTTGAAATGACTAGCTGGTAGATAGAGCGCCAGTTATTGCTCCCTGAATCACTCATGTTGGAAATAGGATGTGAATTGTTCTTTAAGCAAGATTCAGTGACAGATAAGCCTTCAGTGTCCTTCTGGATGACATCTTCAGCATAGATTTTACCTTCTCTAGTCAGTTCATCTGTGGTTCACTGGTAGAATGCTCACGAGCCAAGCAGGTTAACCGGATTCGATTCCCTGGTGATGCACAGATAAGCCTCCTCTGGTATAATAGCCAATAGCAAACCTGTAGAAATCGGTCGTGAAGTAAGAAACCCTGACCTATAGAAACAATATCAATGTTACAGAAACTTCATAGCTTCAGTCTTGAAGCCCTACATTCTCCTCGGAACTCAAAGAGATAAAGACACTTCTCTGTTATTGAGTAGCATGGTGAAGGCAAAAAGACACAGGTTTTAACAGTATTTATAAATCAATATCTAATTTAATGCTTTCATTTCAACTACATTCGTTAAATGGCATTTTTATTATCATATATGAAGCCACATGATCTGTGATGCTCGAACGAAGTTCGTATGCGTGGAGTGTATAGTTAATAAGGGTTAAAAAATTGTGTTTAAAATTTTTTTCAAAAACGGAAATGGAAGGTTTCAGGCATAAATGTTTTTTTTGATATTGCGAAAGAATGAATTTATGAACTCAACCTCACATTTCATGAAAACGTTGTCAGTGTTTTGTAGAGTGGATCAGTCTACATGCACCAAAGTTCACCTTTAAACATTTGCAGCGATTATCTGTGTTTCATAGCGAATTTGGATCCTCGAGGCTGATCTGGCATTAACCTGACCTCAATCTCACCCTAATCTACCTCTAATCAAACTTAATTTCACCTTTATCAGATCAATCCAAGCCTCAGGTGTCCCCGGGCATCATACAAACTTAACCTTTTGTTACAAATAATTGAAACTCTGTATCAGGTATGATTTAATGAACCATGAAGTGGTCAGTGAAAACTGTTTTCGACATTTTTTGATTTCGAAATTTTAAAGTTTCCAAATATGTGAGACAAGACAGTGTAAGAAGATAATATCGTCTCCAGTTAGATGTTGATTTCGTTATACTGAAAGGTAATAACTTCATTCAAAATGTCTTCTAGGTAATGTGGCAAATTTATGGATGAAAATGTGTGTTGATTTTATGTTGGTTGCTGGTGACTAGCACGGAACCCTTGAGTGTGCATTTCATCTTATTTCGAGCTCATCGGCTTGACAAACTTGAATTCTCAGTGATTTATTGTGTCACCACTGAGATTCAAACCAGCAGCCACTCCTTCAAGGATGGAATCATTTTTCACTGGATCTCGAGTACCTCGAGAGGCATCTCATCTAGTTTTTCAAAGATTTTTGTATTACTCGTGGATTTATTATGGCCTCTGAGACACTTTCTGTTAGGTTTGAGTCTCAGTAATAACACCACCGCCCACTGATGATTGCAGGTTCACCCGGCTAAGGGCTCAAAATGGAATGGAATATGAATCCTGGATTTCACTGCTAGTCGTCATAGAACAAAATAACTTCATGTTAATCCTCAGACATTGTGGAAGAATCCGTTATAGTAGACGACATGTCAACAGACAGCAAACGTTTTTTTCCAACATTGTCATTTAGTAAGAAATGCAATAGTTGACCTAAAACAAAATGTGTTTCATGTTACAAACATATCCTTAGTTATGATTATTATAATAGTGACAATAGTAATGGTACCAAGGTCAGTGATGATTATAGTATAAGCAGTTTATGCAGGTACAAAAATAGTACAAAATGATTGAGGAATGAAAAGGTATTGTAAGTTTTGATTAGTTAATCACATTTACTTAGGTGAGAAGAGAGACAGGGGTAGAAAAAACTTCTTTTCTTTATAAAAACTAGAGTTGTTCTCCATATTTACCACGAACTCGCTGACCTCCATACAATGGAAATGAATCTGATGGAGATCCAGCTGCTTGCTCATTTGCCTTGTCTTAATTTTACCCTTTCGAAAATTGAAACATTGTAAGTGATCATGAGACAGACACTGATTTGCTGTTCCATAGAAATAGTACTGACACATTTAAACCACTGGTTATTACTGTGGAACGGCTAAAGGACTGCAGCAAGTTATCGAAGAGATTTTTACTTCAGGTGCATCATTTAGATGATGTCTTGTTCTGTTCATAAGATATTTTTTTATCACAAGTACAACCAATCACAGTAATCGTGGTTATTTCAAAAACAAACATTTCGTGTGGCTCTCGAATTATAACAAAGTGGTTCAAAATGGTGACAACAAAGAAAAGTCATCAGAAACAAATTACGCTTTAGTTTCAGGAAATTTAAATTTGTTTTACACGAAAATCAATGAAATACAAAACAAGCACTAGAGTTAGTCTTGCACGTCAGTGATGGTTTTTTCATTCTCTGGCGAATGTTATTTTGACAGTGCCACAAGTCCTCATTCCATAAATTATAATAATAACAGGAAAATGAAAAGATTCTTGTTCTGTTGTCATGTTGTTCAGGTGTTCAATTTTTGGTTTGGTTAATATATCAGGTTGCCATTGGAACATTATGTAGAAGAAGATTCAAGTACGAGTGATTGCTCTGCATAGATTGGGACACAAAACACAGTCATTCCTCACAATCTCTGAATGGAGCCGATTGAGAATTGAAAAGAGTAATAACTGATCAAGGAATACTCTCTTAAATATCTTACTCATCACCTTGGATAGCTGTATGCGCACAATAGTCAAACAGTAATTGTTATCTGCAAGACAACTAATAAAATCCACTCAGCAATAGTCATAACTTGTGCATTTGTCGATACTCATAACCGTCAATAAATTTGAATGAATAGGAAATCAGGCAATGTGAGGTATAAATAACTCTCTCACTGCTGTTATAAATACCCTTTTAAACCTACCACTGACTTCATTAATTAGAATTGCTGGAAATAGGATAAGAAATCCAAGTAGTGAAATAATACTGAATTCCATCACTTCAAAATGTTTGTTTGATTATCTTCGAGTGTGTATGAATAGATAATGATTAGATCCACATTGTAATGTGTGGCGTAATGTATGAGTTTGCATTGCATGTCTATATGTTGGTCAGTGTTGCACAGCACTGGGTTGTGTTATGTGAACATCAATAGTGCTTATTCGATTAGAAATTTCTGTGTTTCTGATAGATAAAACACATTGACATATCTCATGATATCAACTACAGTTGCTTTGACAGGACGTTTACTAAATGACTTTGCAGATTCACCTTTAGAACTACGAAATATTTTCAAAAAATATGTGTTAGTCAGACATCCGCAGAAATGTAGTGTTCTCCACGCTTAGATTGCACTGAATGGCGATAAAATTCAAACTGCCTCTATCTGATTCCTGATGACTTTATTCATAGGAATAGAAATACGCCGCGTATTCTTTTTAATGAAGCTGATTAAAATATGCACATATATACACATATATAAGTCAACATGTGATGTGAGTAATTGACATCTACAGGATGGATGTTCAGAGATGCAATCTATGCTGTGTACGGTATTTATGAATCTGCTGATTTAACACCGGCCGGGTTAACATTAATGCCTGAAACTGTTATTGCATGCAGAGATTTCTGGCAGTCTTGAGCGATTAATTACAGCACTACCCTATGAATCATTTGACTACTACTGCCTTCAGACAGTTTATATGGCATGCGATGGAGGAGAGAGAGATTTTGTTACTTGAGCAATGTGGTCTGGCTCTTCTAGGTGTTTTAGCATATAACTTCATGTCAAACCTTGGGAAAACAAAGTTGAAGCATTGAATTGATCAAACAACTTCTTACTGTCGATATATCGATGACACATTTGTAGTATGTAACAACGAAATCGCTGCCTCCTACCTACTCAGACTATTCAACAAATATTGAAAATGATGGAAATTTGCATTTCCTTGACATTGCCATGCAACGCCTAGAAGATTGTAGTCTCCAAATGTTGATTTACCGAAAGTTGACATGGTACGGACAATACGTACATTTTAATAGTTTTTGTCCAAATAGCTACAAACGAGCACTAGTCAAGACTCTGTACTATAGAGCGAGAAAAATATGCTCTGCAGAGAAACTAGAGGAAGAATTTACGATTCTCGAAAAGGTGCTGAAAAACCACGGTTATCCTCAAAGATTCATTAACAAATTTGGAAGATGTGAAGGCTCAAACACCAAACAAATCACAGTTGGATAAAAGCCTGTCTTCACCCAACTAGATTTTCAAAGTGAAAACATAACAGAAGTGGTCTAAAGTAGAGTGAGAACGTCACTAGTCAGAGCCTATTCCGCATCTAATTTGGTTCCCGTCCATCGAACAATATGCTCTTTGGTGCAGTCAAAAGTCGATAGATACCCTTCGCATAGTAACGCCATCTGTGTATACACATTTTTGCATGTATCTGCGAGAGCAGTTACACTGAAAGAACTGAAATAAGGGCACACCTTCAATTTTCTGAGCATGTGACGAAAAGCCAACTTCTCAAAGAAACACGCACTTATATTAATGCCATTACCACACATCTTGATTGATATGGGTCATGAGGTGGAAATCGAGAATCTAGAAGACCTGGATTTCGCGGATGATTTATTTTTGACGTCACACAAAATGGAAGACTTGCAAGCGAAAACTGACAAACTGGTCGAAGAAGCAGCAAAGACAGGACTCCAGCTGAACATAGACAAGACGCAGGTTATGAAATAAACAAACAAACAACAACAACACCAGCAGCAACATACAGCACCAATCACCATCAGCGGAGGGATTTGAAAGTGATTACTTCATTCGCTTATCTAGGGAGTATTGTTTCAACTATAGGAGGAACGAACAAGGATGTCAAATTGAGAATCAGGTAGGAGAGAAACAAATTCATCAACCTGAAACCAATCTGGAAATCTTCGTCACTACTCAGCATCAACAACAAAATTCAGATTTTCAATAAAAACGTCAAGTCAGTTAGTTCCTCTATACGGATCAGAAACTTCGCGGGTCACAAAGAATATTTTCAACAGCCTGTTGCAGACATTTATCAACAACTGTCTTCGTTCTATACTGAAGATGAGATGACCGGAAAGAATCACCAACAAGAAACTATGGAAACAAACACAGCAAGAACCAATCGCCCAACAAATATGCAGGAGAAAGTGGAGATGGATTGGACACTCGCTGAGGAGGTCGCTGTGGGGTGACATCGCATGTCAGGCCCTCGAGTGGAACCCGAAAGGTAAGCGGCGAGTGGGACGTCCAAGGGTGACATGGAGGAGATCGTGTGAAGAGGAGTTGAAACAGTATGGACTAACATGGACGCAGGTGGAAAGTACAACAGAAGAAAGAAGCAAGTGGAGACGTGTAGTTGAAGCCCTATGTTGCACTAGGAACTCAAGGGAACAATTATAAAACAATAATAATCACCGTTTTCCCACTTACAGTTAATTTATACGTTTCAAAACGGTTATTCAGTAAGCATCAGAGACAACAAACGTGAGACACTAGTAGCAGTCAATTTCCGCGATGACACCAGACTTTTATCAAGTTAATAGTGGTGGATATATTAATATCAGCATTGGTGGATCAATAGGAGAAAACTGGTTCAGCACTTACTTGGTCCGGAATTCAACTTTCGGCCGTCGCCTTACTTCATCTTGCTTAGCATGTATGAGTCCGGTAAAATTGAGAGTGTCAGTTATGAGGCTTCCAACCCCACCTCGCTGAAACACCACTGCTACTGAAGTTGATTTTTTCGTCGTTTTTGCTCACAGTGACTCTGACCAGACATCTCGTGGAGAAATATATCCTCAGTGTATTCTTGATGTTTCATTAGGAAAGAAAACATTGTCAAGTGTGAATGAATTCTTTCCTTTTGGTACATCACCAGCTACCAGATTTCAATAAATGATGACTGAACACTCGAGAATGAGAAATCATTTGGCAAAAATGAACAGTCATCTACTGTGGACGGACATGATCGTTGCAATCATAGTCTATGAAATGTGTATTGGCGTTGCTTCCTACTCATGCTCCCCTCATTTTGTAACCCTGAAAGGTAGTGTCAATGCAACCGTCTCTTCAGAACAATTTTTTCCCTAATTGACATACACAGTGAATACTGGATTCTGAAGTAACAGTCTACAGATACAATTTATCATATACTGTGAACCAGTGGTGAATCAGCAGAATAAACATTCAACCTGATGGGTGCACTTAGAAATCACTATATTGTCATCAATTGGTAGGCGCCTTTTATTACTCGAATTCGTGTCTCGTCAACTTCTACATCTATTGTCCTTATTTCCAGGTACAGACATGCATGCGTTTTCCTGTAATTCCTAAAGCTGAGGTTAAGTTTTGCGTGGTAGTCCACAAATTACAATGCACATCTCTCATCGAACAGGCTAATTCACACTCAAAATGGTCAAATTCGTGATGCATGTAGACTGAATGTGGTTGTTTCATGCACCAAATATGCATCTTCCTTCCTTGCTACTTTACGCAATCATTTCGATAGACGGAATGTAGGCAGGAATACACTTAAATTAACACTCACTATATATTTATGAATTCTAGAATTGCCTTCGTTTATGTTCAATCGCATTTATCAACACTAGAATCGACTACTGGTCGCTGAATACGGCTTTGTATTCATCTCACAGGAAATACTCGATGACACCTATTTTTAGCCAGTGAAGGAATGTATTCAACCGCGAACATGTTAATCATATGCTGTGTAGATTGACAGTGTAATTTCCAGTCAAATTAACTACATCAAGTCAGTATTCACTGTGGCCACTTGATCAGCAAATTTCTGTTAACACATTTACAACTGGCTAGGAGATCACGTGAGATTGGCAATTACCCTGAATTCGTGAGATGTCGAATGAATCTGTGAATTTGTAATCAGAAACTAAGGAATTTGTCAATAGTGATTTATTTCTCATTATCCCGACACCCAGAAACAAATGTCACATTTCAGTTTTCATTTCACACATCATTCATGACATCGAGCATTGTGACATATTTTTCCACAGCAGTCTTCATGTGTACCACAGGTTTCTCCTCGTAATTTACAACAAAATGGAAGACCTGATGATTTACGAAGTCGACATTTGGAAAAGGGACAACACGCCCTATAAGATTCTTTGTCACCATCCATATTCAAACAATAACAATTTTCTCCTTTGAAAGAAATGAAATACAAAGAAATTGGTATTACATGAAAAACGATGACGCAGTTTGCTTTGAAAATGATCATTAAATTGTCAAGAATGAATAAGTCGATAAATTATTGCGAGATTGAACATTCACATTACTAACTCAACACCACTTCTTGTCTGGATTTGTAGGCGACGTCAGTTTTACTCACGAGAATTGTAGTCAGAGATCAGGTTCATTTCATATTTGGCAGAAATCTGTCATCCAATTACACACACTAATGTTAAGTTGTATAAGAATTGTGATAATTCTGGTGTCCGTAAAATAAACACCCTTATAAAAATTGAAATAGAAAGATTGAACAGACTAATTAATGAAAAATTTTTATCATGTAAAAATCCTTCAAACATTTGGAAACTTTTCAATAATTTTACAAGTAAAAAACAAATGTCTGTTGATGCTTATTCTGATGTTAATGCTTTAAACAAATCATTTATTATGACACAAATTAATATGGTTGTGCCTGATTTACCTAGTCAAGATAATGGTCGTTTTCCAGGTTTTAAAAAAGAGGATGTACTATTATGTTTGAAATCTTTAAATCCAACACATAGCCTTGGTCCAGATGAAGTACCAAGCATTCTCCTTCAAAAGTGTGCAGACATCTTGTGTCATCCTCTTACTCAAACCTTCAATGCATCATTTACCAAGGAAACGGTACCTGTTGACTGGAAAGAAATCAAGGCTGTACCTGTACAAAAATCATCTTCTGGAGCTGGTATAAATTTTAAACCGGTCGCTATAACATCTCCTTTTTTGAAAACTATGGAGAAATTTCTTTTGAATATTTCTAAATCTTCTTTAAAAGCTTTTAGTGACCCTAAGCAGTTTGCTTACAAGTGTGGAAGAAGTACATTAGATGCAGCCATTGTACTACACCACAATATTGTTTCCTGCCTTGATAAGGGTGCTAAGTTCGTTCGAACAGCTTTTTTAGACTATACTGCAGCTTTCAACTCTGTTCCTAGGACACGTTTATTGGGAAAGATGATTTCAGCAAAGATAGAGTCCTGGGCAACTAGATGGCTGGCTTCTTATTTCAAGGATTGGAAACAGCATACTGTTTTGGCTGGAAAGCGCTCCACTTCTCAGCTAACTGAAATTGGTGTGCCTCAAGGTGCAGTACTTTCTCCATTTCTTTTCTCTTTCTTTTTGCATGACCTTCCGAACTCACCCAAAGTTAACTTCATTAAGTATGCTGATGATCTGACCTTTTTTGTCTTTGTAGTTTCCACATCGGATTGTTCCCATATGAATGACTTCTTAGCTGAAGTTAAGGATTGGTCTGGCTCAAATGGTCTTAAACTAAATCCAACTAAATGTTATACTGTTGATTTCAGCTTGAGAAGTGAAAAAGATATGCATGGATTGATCCAATCTCATGATTGTTTTAATACTGATGGTACCATGATAGCGAGTAAGTCAAGTGTTTCTTATCTTGGCATCAGTTTCTCTTCAAACCTTTGCTGGTCGTCTCATATTCTTAAAATTTCTAAAAAGATTTTCTGTCTGACTTATTACATAAAGAAGTTGAGGCACTCAGGTATAACCAAATCTCTTCTCATGCAATTTATTAAATCATGTGTTTTGCCCATTATTCTTTATTGTTCTCCATTATTCTTCCCTGGGCTACTCAAGAAAGACCACATAATACTACAAAGAACATTGAGGGCTGTAAGTAGGGTCAGTGCTATCCCTTTGACTCAACTAACCGACACTGTTGTCAATAGGCATATGAATTCTTGTTTACACTTAGCTAAAGTTATTTTGTCTGATAGTGAACATCCTCTTTATTCACATTTGTTTCCTTGTATCTCTTCGGGTAAGACCAGAAGAAATTTCATAAACATTTATGCTCGTACTACAAAATATAAAAATTCGACCGTGCCATATTTGGCACGAGTATTGTGTGAAGAGACGAATATCAGAAAAGAACTTTTACAACTTTAAAATCATTAACTAAACTATAAAATGTAATGATGCATATTATTGCATGTGTGATTTGTTATATTATTTATTTATTATTCACTATGACCTAGAAATGGTGTATTTTGTTGGGGTTTTTTATTTTTCCTATTAACTATCAATATTTTTAAAATTTTATATATTTATATAATTATAAAAAGAGCTAAACCAATACAATATGTAAAATGAAACGCTGAAAATTCCATGCTGTAAATTGTTACTGTTGTGGAATAAAGTGATTATTATTATATTATTATATTATATATTATTATGACCATTGCTAAGTGGATTTTATCAGTTGTTATTATTCGGTAGATCCGTGTATCCAATCTATAGGATAGCTGCGACTTGGTTGCGGTTTCCGCATCAGTTGATATCTACACTATGTCGTAACTGGTCTTCTGCTCATGTGTAACTGAAATAAAGGGAATAATAATATCCTCGTGAAACTGAGCCAATGAATAATATCTAATTACTTTTACTCGCTATCTGAAACAAATTTACCCGCAATCATAGATATTCCGGACATGCGAACACGAAAGGAAAGAGTTCAGGGGATGGTTGTGAGGGATGTTGTCTCGTCCAGTCACTTAGATCATTTCACGAGGACCTGTCTGAGTCTCAGATGCATACTCCAATTATTCTTGAGGATAATGAATTGATAAGTTTTCTCTTTCTTTTACAAGGGACACCAATAAGAAAATTCGTGTATTTCGTATTCCATATTGGTTTCCTGTAGATCGATAATCAAAGAGAACTGTCAGATATCTTTTTAGGAAGAAAATCTAAAGAAAATGGAATTCTCATGTCATCTCTGACTCTGTTGTGAAATTGATAGCACAATAGTAGTCGTTGATATGAACTTTAAGCAGGATAACAGCTGTTATGAACAGAGTACGGCTGTCAACTAGATTTCTGGCGTCAGTTGTCTTACAACCTGCTAAAGTTTTATGTTTCGATAAGCCGAATGACGCTGACGTAATTTTTCAATAAAAATTCAGTACATGGTGAATACCAAGAAATATACAATATACAAATGAATCAGGGACCTCATTTAAAAAAAAGCGAGCATATTTATTAGGAAAGGAAACTACAGGATGTTCAACACTGACTGCAATTCTTGGCCATATACAGTTTCTGGCAAACGACTCGAATTATTTTCTGAGACATAGTTAGCCTCCGCCAAGACTATCGAACAGAGACGCGTAAGGTGGCATGAAGGTTCACACACTTCACAGATGTCACAACCACTGTAGTCCGTGTTTCCGGTGGATGACACACTCTGACGAGTTCAAATTGCTCACATAATGAAGTCACCGAACGGAAGCGATATTAAGGAGACAGCAATATGGAGTCCTCTCTCAACTAGCACTATACAACTTTCGCAAGTATGCTGAAATTGTTTTGACCATAAACTTCATTATATCTTTTGTTTGTACACTGCTTATTACAAGCTGATGAAATAAATAACGGTACAATCTTATTCTGCACAAACTGCTGTTATTGCTGCGTTCAAACAAATGAAGAGTGACCCTCCTGGTTGTAGTGAGCCAATCGCTGTTTATCTAATTATTGATATTCAATCGCACTATTTCGCGAAGTATTACATTTCATATGCTATGAGCGTGGAAAGCAGCGCTGTTATGCTGACATCTACAAACGTGAATATGAACTTATAGGAATTACCTAATTCATTTGGGTAAAGCCGGGTTACATATGATTGACCAAGTACGTCGATGGCTTCTTCCAACCAGATAATCGTTTTACAGCTTGTCATTTATCTGTCTCCACATTTTTGATAGTGCGATGTTATATTATAGTGTCATTATATATTAGAAAGTATACAAGACTTTCTTTAGTTGCGAATTGAAAATGGATAGTAGTTATACCTGAATCAAAGTGTAGCATTGTTACACAGAACTTATTACTTAGGTTAGTAGAGAAATATGCAGTTATATTCGAAAAATTGCGTACGAATTATGTAGCGTGCTAATGAGTAATTTTAGTGTTCAATCTAAACACTCTTACGTTTGTGTTACAGAAGGATTAAATAGCCGGAAAATGATGGTTAAATTGTGAAAATGCTACAAAAAATCTTTGAAAGGTGCTAAATTAAGACACTACAGAATAAAACATAGAATGGATTCAGCGTCAACTACTTCTCGTTAAATGAAGCTTCAATAGACAGAGAACTCTGTCCCAAACTCGCTATGCAGCCTTAGCTCACTCGACTGCTAAGTAAAGTTATCTTAGCAAGTATTTAGGTGTTGTATTGAGCCACGGTTAAAATAAATAATTCAAATAAAGTGAACAAAACATCTTTCCGATGATTTACTTCTCAAAATCTGTGCAATCGCAATTTGCACATCAGTTTACACAGTTGCATTTATTATTTAACTTGGCAGAGTAACGAAGGCAGATCAACGGTGATAATACTTGTTTTGAATGTGTGAACGCAGATCACCAGGAGCATAGAAGCAAACCTGCTCAGCACTAGAATACTCCTCTTTCATATGTTAAAGATAGGTGTGAAAGGGAATTGTGCTGAAAATAAACTGAAGGGCCAGTTTGTATAATTAGAAACGAGAGCAAGAATGGGGGGAGGAAAGTCTCAAGAAATAATGAATCAAGAGGATGAATAGTAAGTTGGATTCTTTCTCTGTAGTTAGGCATTGATGTGCAAATGGTTCGCACAACTGTTGCTTTTATGTGTGAATGTGTTCCGTGATTGCGTGTACCACGTCTTCTGCTTATACCTTTTTACGCGAAATGTAGGTGAAATATCCATTCAAATAGCATAATAATGATAATGCTTATTTATCGTGATGTAAGTTGGAGAACCTTGCCTAGGCATGTGGTTGGTAATTCTATTCCAGTTCAATTGGAAGTGAAGTGCTAACTAATCCACTATAACAACTCATTCTTTCCTCCTTCAAAAAATGCACACAAATTTTTTGATTGTCATTCATAGGAGAAATCAAGATATCAATCAGGAAATCATTCTTTGTTCCAAAATACTCTTCATCTCCTAACATGTTTACTTTTGACAATAATTTACTTCATGGATACAGAGTGACTATTCGAAATTGTTTGTTAATTTAGTCAACCTATTTAAGCTAAGTGAAGAAAACAATATTCGTACTAAGTTGCTTAACATCTAGTTCACTCTTCGTCTTCTCAAGCAGATGTGTACTATTCTCAGTTAATAAATGAATAGCACTTCATTTATGAGTAGAATACATTTTATTTCATATTTCAGTAGTAACATCACCTTGGCGTTTCGATATTACTTCTCCTCCTAGAATAATTCCACTGTGAGCTAATAGTAAATTCATGACTGTGTTTTGCCGTCAGCAAACCTAAAACTACGCACCGAAGACATTGACTAGTGGTCGCGCTATGTCGCAAATTAGCAGAAATTGGTATTCATGAGCCATTGGATTGAATCACAGTGGCTTAAGGGTTTACATGCTCACCTTGTAACTAGAAGGCCTTGGGCTCGAACGCCGAGGAGTGGGTGGGTATTGATGAAGAGTCCCAAACAAGGATAAAACTGCTGTCCACTACTCTTAGGTAACTTCATTGTTCACTGACAAACAGAGTGAAATATTGATGTAGAATAAACTGGATCCATTTTATTCTGCACTGGTGTTTGTCATTCCTCCTTCCCAATTTATGAGGATGAATTGAGCTACGAAATGAAATATCAGAAGTAAATGCTTACATAATCTAGTTGTTACATGATGTTAAATGTCATCAATAAGAGCAAATAAACGTTGTGGAAAACATAACTCTTTGTTGAGCTGTTACTTTTCACTTTTTACGAAATTTCATCATCGGTAGAGCAGTTCACTCCGCTTGGCACTGACCTGATACAACTTTTGATTGCTTTTCTTTGAATACAACATCACCTAGTGATACCAAATGTAGACTGAAGGCAATCAGAATATTCTTCGCAGTGCATAACCATATAACAATGTCACTACGATTACCAACACTGTCGAACGTACAATTTATTGACTTCATTCAACAGAATTGTTGTGGCTTTGACAACTAATCCAATTAGTGAAATGCTGAGTCGCATCACTTCGAAATGCTTTATCATCTTTGTGTGTGTGTAATAAAAATCTCTGGTCAAATGTTTTTTTGTGGCGTAAAATATCAGTGTGCATTGAATGTCTAAATCTCATTCATTAATACATTGAGGCATTTCAAAAAGTGCTTCAGGACACTGACCATTATATCACCGATATGTTTGCGAACAAGTATGTGCCACTCAGTCAATTCCGTTTTAGACAGACAATGAAATGTCATGTCCTTGATTGCATAACTTTATTCAGTGGGCATGAAATAACGTGACACTTGGTGATTCAAGACAATTTATAATTTGGCACACAAACACGTCTCATTTTACTTTCTATCATGTGAATCAATAGCTTGTTCTGTACTAAATCAATCAAGATCCGACTGAAAGAGCAATCAGGCCTTCAGTACACGTTTAATCATTCAGGATATCTACCGGACTAATGCCGAAAAATCAGACTGACAAGTCATTGTTTTTCTACTTTTAAGAGACTTGGAATATGCACGTCATCGAAAGCGTTTACAACACACTACTGCAAACTTTATTCAACAGTAGACATCCTCTGGTGCTGAAGAAACATCCATACAAACTGGCTACACAATGAGTGAGTACTGCTGAAGTGTGTGTTTAACAAATTAACTTTCTGTAGTTTTTCGGAAGACATTTACTTACCAGCTTCATTGCCTAAGAAAGTGTAGAGACAATGCAGGAAAGTATGGATGTCCAGAGTGCCAAGGTAAGCAATCCCTTTTGCAAATACCTGAGTACTTTTACTTCGTCAGCCACCAGTCATACGAAGCACGTGCTGACTGGCTGTCTCTGCAAACTCGATGGGTAAACACAACTTGCTTTCCATAAACACTAAAGATCAGTTTGCCTGACTTCGTTTTCATGAATTCCTATCCAATGAGATATTAATTTCCTCATCCGTAGTTAAAAGAATCTGTGATACGTTTACAGTAAACTTTACAAACGGTGACCGAGTGAATTAATTAGGCCTGTGATGCAATTGATAACTATTTCCTGGTGTGATGTGTGAAATCGCAAGTGGAGCGTCCATCCGTCGGTTTACGATTTTTCCATAAAAGAAGTTTACTAACGATTAGAGAGAAGTTTCACTTAACCACATCGCCATTAATCTGATACTTCAGCGAATCTGCGTCTGCAACGGTTATGCTCATAGGTGAGAATGTGACTTTTGTGAAATATTAGTGTACCATAACTTGAATCCATTTTATTCTGCTCTAATGTTTGTTCATCCTCCTTCTAATTTGATGAGAAAAGATTCATGGATGAGGTCAAATGTCAGTGGATGATACCTACATAAGCTACGTATAGAATTGTATTAAGTCTTCTTCAGGGAATTGGAGATTCTTCTTTTAAGGATATCTGCTTCTAGGTATCCCCTGAATTCCAAAGAAATAGCATAGAAAACACCTTATTTGAATCTGGAATTCAGGGGAGACCTAGAATCAGATACCTCTAAAGAAGAATCTCCAATTCCCTGAAGAAGACTTAATACACTTCAGTACCTATAGAATGTCAAATATTATCAATAATGAAGAATAAAATTTACGGAAAATGTGCCGTTTGTGAAGCGATTTGTTTTCAATTTAAAGGACATTTAGCCCACTGGGATCAAGAGTTTAACCCCGCCCAGATTTGCTTCAAACAGTTTATGCTTCTTTTATTGTAATTACATTATCATTTTTAGGATTTACGGTGTACAGCAACGACAGTCACAATAGCTATTCATGAGTATGACCACTCTCACAAATGTTCCATTGACTTCATTTCCAGAGCTGCGAGGAATACGACAGCAAATCCAAGTAATGAAATAATAAATCTCATCACTTCAAAATGATTTATGATCTTGGTGAATACGATGAGATCTTGATTGAATTCTCATTGTAATGCATGGCATAATGTATCTGTTTGCATTGCATGTCCGTATCTCGATCACTGACGAATTGATGGACTAAATAATTACCAAGTTAATTTGCAATCAGTGGATTGTGTTATATCATCATTTCAACTGTACTTATTCAGTTAAAAGGCATCTACCTTTTTAATTGATCAAATATGTTAAATATATCTCATGATAACAACTGTTATTTCTTTGGTGATGTCTGTAATGTCTCTGCAGATTCGTCATTATAGCTAGTGATTATTTGTGGATGGATATCAAATAAATAAATAAATCAGCAGAATAAACATTCAACCTGATGGGTGCAGTTAGAAACCACTATATTGTCATATATCGGTAGGCGCCTTTTATTACTCAAATTCTTGTATCGTCAACTTCTACATCTACTTATCTGATTTCAAGGTACAGACACATGCATGCGTATTCCTGTAATTCCTAAAGCTGAGGTTAAGCTTTGCGTGATAGTCCACAAATTACAATGCACATCTCTCATCGCACAGGCTAATTCACACTCAAAATGCTCATTTTCGTGATGCATGTAGACTGAATGTGGTTGTTTTCATGCATCAAATATCCATCTGTATTACCCGAGATTCCCTTCCTACGTTACGCAATCATTTCGATAGACGGAATGTAGGAATACACTATAATTATCACTCACTATATATTTATGAATTCTAGAATTGCCTTCGTTTATCTTCGATCGCATTTATCAACACAAGAATCGACTACTGGTCGCTGAATACGGGTTTGTATGCACACCACAGGAAATACTCGATGCCACCTATTTTAAGCCAGTGAAGGAATGTATTCAACCGCGATCATGTTAATCATACGCTGTGTAGATTGACAGTGTTACTTCCAGTCAAATTAACTACATCAAGTCAGTATTCACTGAGACCACTTGATCAGCAAACTTCTGTTAACACATTTACAACTGACTAGCTGATTTCGGAGATCACGTGAGATAGGCAATTACCCTGAATTCGTGAGATGTCGAATGAATCTGTGAATTTGTAATCAGAAAACAAGGAATTTGGCAAAAGTGATTTATTTCTCATTATCTCGACATCCCACAAACAAATTTCACATTTCAATTTTCATTTCGCACATCATTTTTGACATCGAGAATGTCGACAAATATTTTCACAGCAGTCTTCATCTGCCTTACAGAATTCACCTTGTCGTTTACAACAAAATTGAAGACCTGGTGATTTGCGATATCGACATTCAGATAACGGACAACACTTCCTAATAGTAAGAGTGTCTTTATCGATATCCTTACACACACAGTGTAATCCTTTCAAAGAAAAGAAAAACAAAGATGTTGGAATTACATGAGAAACGATGACAGAGTAGGCTTTGAAAGTTACCGTGAAATTGTCAAGAATGAATTATTCGATAAATTATTGCAAGATAAATCATCCACATTACTGCCTTAACACCACTTCTCGTCTCGATTTGTAGGCGACGTCAGTTTGACTCAAGGGAAAAGAAGACATTTGTCAAAAGTGATTTATTTCTCATTATCTCGACATCCCACAAACAAATTTCATATTTCAGTTTTCATTTTTCACTTGACATCGAGAAAATCGACAAATATTTTCACAGCAGTCTTCATCTGCCTTACAAAATTCACCTCGCTGCTTACAACAAAATTGAAGACCCGATGATTTGCGCCGTCGACAGTAAACAGTGGGACAACACTTCCCAATTTTAAAAGGAGTATATATGCCATCCCGACACAAACATTCATCTCCTTTCAAAGAAAACAAATACAATGATTTTTGTATTTCATGAATAAGGGCGGCCCAGTTTGCTTTGAAAGTTAACATGGAATTGTCAAGAATGAATTAATCGATAAATTATTGCGAGATAAAACATTCACATTACATCCTTAACGCCACTCCTCGTCTGAATTTTCAGGCGACGTCAGTTTGACTCAAGTGAATTGTATTCAGAGAACAAGTTCACTTCATAGTTGGCAGAAACCTGCCATCTAATCACCCACAATAATGTTATCAACTAGCATACATTGAAATGACAGAGATGCAGAGAGTTTATTCAAGGTAACCAAGGCGTGTCCTGCAAACCTTATCAAACATTCTAAAAACATGTGAATATCTACTGATCACTGATATTCAAAGGAATGCTATTGATTATCTCCATTGTAATCTGTGACCAGTGTGTCCTGCGTTGAAATCGACTAATTTACTTATCAGGACACAATTTCACAAATTTCGTTCTCTGTTTCCTTTCATGCAATGGAATAATGTAGACATATGCACATTAGTGAGCACACATTTCAACAGATCTTTTCTCCTGATTCGAGGATCCATCATGTGTACAACGATGAAACAGTGTGATTGACACAAGAGGAGTGCTCACGCAGATGACAGAAGTGTAGAAATTACATAATGCCATAGATGTACCACAACGGTTAAGGAGAAGGCGACGAGCTCCACTGATTTGTGATTAGTTGGTTATGAGAAGAAAAAATCTTCGGTGAAACCGTACCAGTTCCTTTACTTGAAATACCGAACTTTCGAATGAAAGAGGTCACTGTAAACACTACATAACACAAACGATTACCTGGAGTCATGACCTGAAACATTGATCCACCAGTGATAATCATTGTAAATGTGACTAAATTGGAGAAATGAATATTAGAATTGCGAAGGACAATTGAAATAAGGGTATATTAGTTTCAGGAACATGGCAAGTGCATGTTCGAATGCAACACTCTCCATCGAAGAGACACGATGATCGCAATTCTCAAGATGTAAGACATCCACCATTCCGTTGCACAAACCGTTCTCACAAAACTCTCATAACATGGCTTTGATACTGAGTTCCTACAAATTACAACAAAAGCTGAGAAGTCGGAATCTTTGGAGGATACCTGATTCCAATGAAAATCTGAGAAACTATGCAAGATGTCTGAGATGCAGTTTTATTCCTTCAGTCGACTTCTTTTATTTCCATTACACCTAATTAGATGAACTTGAAACTTCTGATGGAATCAAGTATTTATCATAAATCTTTCATTGACAGATAAAGAGAATGTAAAGAAAAGTGTGGAAAAACATCTGTTGGCAATAATTAGGTTATTGACAGTGGTGAGTCTCAGACTGTATCGCAGTATGTGTAGGAAAAATTCCCAGTTAGCTAAATATAGGAGTAAAAGAGCATTAATGACGGTTGAATTTGGTTCGAAAGATTTCTGCCGACCTAAAAAGCTAGAGAACAGATCAGTGTCCCACTGCATTCGATAGAAACAGATTCCCATATCGACTTTGATAGGTCTACGAATCTGCGAAAAGATTTTGTTTGGCATAAAAATGACTGACAGCAGAAGCCTTACATACATGAGTGAATCTCAACAGTTTGAACAGGCGTGCACGTGTAATGTTAGCTGATGCATGGTAAATCCTGATTAATAAATTAAAGTGGATATTTATCACTAATTATTCATACTTGATAGCAATTTCTGATTGTCTATATCTTCTGATGGAGAGGCTCGCAAATGTTTTACAACTGTTTAACAAAACACTCATAAACACGTCATTGTAAACTGTATATGCACACATATTTTCATATTCAGTTATCTACGACCATCGAAATTCAGTCGAACGTAATCTGATGAAAAGTACACTCTGTTCAAAGTTTATAACTGAAGCAGACCAACATTTGAAAGTCTGAGGTCAAATTTGCATCACCGATCATACAATTTTGTTTATTATACATGTTGATGACTGTTTCATGTCTCATACTAAAGGACAAAGTTTTCAAAGACATGAGGTATCCTTTTTATACATAAACCTCTCTTGTGTTAATTTCAATTGATTTCCCTGAAGAAGTTCGGACCAGTTACCTGAACGAAACTTCGGTCATTTTACAGAGAATATTTGACTTGTTCGTGTCTTGACAATTTTTCTATAGTGTGCATTCCATTCAATTGAGAACTAATCCAGTGAACACAAATGAATAATAATGAGCCATGATATTCTGAACTCAACTTCACTGACACTGTCATCAATTGAGAAGCTGTTCAGTTATCAACTAGGCTACATGCCAGACAAGATAAAGAGCACGACAATGTACATCAAGCAATAAACAGGGTTCATTGAGTGTACAGTTACACATGAGCAACAGACCAATTAAGACATAGTGTAGCGTCGGTGGCATAGCGGTTAGGACGCTCGCCGACCATGCGCATGGCCCGGGGTTCGATCCCCGGCCGACGCACTCCTTTATTTCGCTTAGCCAGAAATAATGCTGGTGAAGAGGAAAGGTTGGGCATGAGGCTAGCAACCCCATCCTGTAAAAATAAACACTGCTACAGAAACTTCAAGCCACCAGCTTGAAGCCCTATGTTCCACTGGGGAACGTGAAGGAAAAAAAAAAGTAGATACTACCGAGTGCAGAATCCACATCTTAGTCAGAGTTATGCAATAGATTGAAGACACGGATCTACCGAAAACAATCACAATGCTTTCCTATTCTTAGGAATATCAATATTTCACACATTTCCTTGCTATCGAATTGATCTAATGTAAACATGACACTCCAATATTGAGGAAGCGTCTCATGCTCACAAACACAATTATCATGCAAGTTATCAACAGAGTGAAGATGAAGTCTACACTCGTGAACGCCTCTACATCAACGACATTACCACACGAAGTGCATCATCCTACATTCAGAATAGCTGAACAGTATATAAGGCTACTTGCAAATTTCAAATAATACCCAGCCGGCCTAATGTATACAAATCTACTTTAATCACAGTAAAATGCACATCACAAGAAAACATACCTGAAGCCTGTACAACCTGGTCGCCCATCATCAGAACTGTCAATACCAATATCGTGAGCAACGTAGAAGTGTGCATAGTTGGATTATTATTGCCACAGTGTAAAGGGGAAAGCCATTATTTATTTCCAAATGTATCCAAATGGTGGACATATCTATCCCATTGTGTTCACACACGAATGAAGATTGTTCACACTGGAACATAAGTGAGCATTTTGTCATGCACAGGGATTAGTGGAAACGAAGTCAGTGTAGTGGGATCAATGAGAAGAACACGAGTATTTGTCACGTAATTTATTGTAATTGAATGTAACATTGAGGATATACATGGTGTTCATGTGTAGTTGTATTGTGTGCATTGTGGAATACACCAAGTCAATTATTATAATTCTATTCCAATAGTTGTTTGCACAAAAACATAAGTTCTACTTCTTCACTGCACATGATCATACTGACTGTTCGAATTGTTATGTTCATTCTCATTTTGAATTCTTTTTAATAATAGCCTTATTCCAAACAGTATTTGTGGTACAGGTATGGAATTTTCACCCTGCGTTAGAATGTTGCATCTTATTACCTTAGAAATGCAGACGTGTAATCAAGGAAGGCACACCGAATATATTTGGCTCCTCTATCTAAACTAGAGACTATATTATGATATAGAACAACAGTGGCATCTTAGGTGAACCTATTATGTTTATAAGCAAACTGGTTGAGGTCATTGAAAGGCTTTAAAGATGGTTGAAGATTAAGTAAAATCAGTCTTTCCATAACTTTAAAAAAAGTGAGGTAATAGCAATCGGTCGAGACATAACAGTAGGTCCACTTGTTGATTTAGGCACTGGAACAACATTGATATTTTTCCATGAGTCAGGAATAATACTTTAGGAAAAGATTCATTAAAAATGGCGGTTAATGGGTGACATAAGATGTCAGCACACTTCTTAAGGATAACAGCTGGAACTCCATCAGAACCAAGGTATTGAGTAGGTTTGAGAGATTGAAGACACTTAAGGACATCATTCGTGTTAAAACATGAGAAGCAGTCATTGTTTATGCTATTAGATTTGGGAATCATAACATCTGCAGGGATACATATGAAGGATTTATTAAGCATATCAACATCAACAGAAGTATCATTCATTATTTGCTTACCACCTGTGATTTCCTTTAATGGCTTCCACATATTAGATGAGGATTTACATGAAAGACATTTCTGGTTATAGAAAGCATTTAGTCTTTTTTATTCGGCTTTAAATAAAGTGTTCAGTCTCTCAACACCAGATTCATTTTTCATTTTGTAGAACCTCCTTTTTTCACGGCTAAGCCTTTTGAGTTGGGAAGAGGATAAACGGTAGAATTTTAAGAAGATTGTCTCTTTTAAGCAACAAACATCAAGACAAAAATTTTTCATTGATCACTAGTCAGTAACTAATGTAATGTTTCTAGTCCTATCTTTGGTGCAGAAGGAATGCTATCGGTCATGTTTGCAATGTGGCCACCGTGCTAGGTGGCTCGCCATTACGGTGCACTGGGAAAAAATCGTATGGAATCGCTTAATGCCTATTTAACTCATCCACCTTATTTGTATAAACATCGATCCTAAACATTTTCTGGAAATTACTTATCACATAAAAAGTGATTAGAATTTTTCTAATATATGTGCTGTTTTCCGCTAACAAATGAAATGTACAGCAATTACAGAATGCGTTGTATCTATAAGTAGAAGACATTTTATTTCATATTTCAGTAGTATCATCAGTTTATCATTTGTTGTTTGTAATTCTCCCAATTGAATTCTACTATGAGCTGGACATTTGTGGTGAAATACCTAAAAATGAAAATATTTACATCGTTGGTTTCTCATTGTTTTTACTTATACACGCTTTATTTTTTCCTCCAAGCGACAGTGGCAACGCATCTAAAAAGCAACCCCATGTTTCACCTAGTCGGGTATAGAGGGCAAACCTGCAAAAAAACAATTGAGTGAAGCGAAAAAATCAGTTCAAGGGCTTTCATCAGTTATTTGTAAATGTTAAATAAACAATAAACATAATGGAATGGTTATTATCTTTCGTTTTCTGACTGTTGTCCTATCGACACTTGTGATTTTACGCTGCCAAATCTGAAAACAGACTGATTGCTCTCACTTTTAAGTGTACGACTCTGTTTAATTCGGTTATTGGTGCCCAGTAATGCAATTGAACACATGCATTACATCAGTAGAAGTTATTCTTAGACAAGAGAAAAGGTTTCTCAAATGTCTGACTACTTAAATGTTAAGTTATTCCATACCAACAGATAAATGTCGCCTCGAATATATTGGCAGTTTGCTTATTCATACGTGTAATGACATACATTATGGATTTTGTGACATACAAGTCACTCATATGAAATTCAGTCTCACACACACACACACACCACTTCATCACACTTGTCAGTTATCAGGATATTTCCCCACTTAAATGTTACAGAATCACAGTCAGTATTCATATCAAACGGGTAGTTGAAATAGAGTTTTTCATCCATCCATCCTCAGACACAATAAAGGCTCTGCGTTAGAGATGAGATTTTACTTTTCTAAATCATACAGTGTTGTTATACAGTAATGTCGTGACCAGTAGGGTGCAGCAGGTCATGTGTGAGGACAAATATTCACCACAGAAGACATTGGCTAGGGTTCATGCTATGTCGTGAATTGGCAGAAGTTAGAATTAATGGGCCATTGGACCGTATCCCAGTGGCTTAATGGTATAGGAGCTCGCCTTGTAACCAGAATGTCCTGGGTTTGAATCCCGGTGGGTGAGTACTGTGAAGAGTCCCAAATTAGGACGAAACAGCTGTCCAGTATTCCCAGGTTTTCCAATGGTTCTCTAACCAATGTCTGCTCATGATAAAATCCTGTAACAAATCAAATCACTACAAACCAACACTTGAAAAAAAGATATTACTATCACCAGTCAAATCAAAGGAGGATACTAAATAATCTTAAAATTCTACTTCATGAATATAAATGAAGTGTAATGTTGTGTGAGTGACTTGATGTGATTGTGAGTGGCAATAAATTGTGCTCAAAACGTCATCATTTAATATTACTGTGCAACGAACACTGTGTGATTTTATCAAGATAAAATCTTATCCATAATGGAGTTATACTCTGCCACAGTGGGCAAGTTTTATTCTTACATCAATAATACTTAAGGCTCTGATTGCTCTGATTGTACTGTCGTCAAAATACTGTGGTGGCTCAAGCTTGATAGGAAGATTTTCTTGTGTAATGAAGTATGTCCAAAAGAAGTCAACTTATTCTGATTTCAGATTTGTAACTGACAACAAACCATATCAGATTATTCGAGTTATTTGCCACTGAATTAGACAATAGGTAGATTAAGGCAGAACTAGGCCGTGTTAGAATCTTTCAAACAGTGAATCAGTCACTTTTCAAATGGTTAAAACGAGAGATTTCAGAGGCTAATTCGGATAATGTACTTTCGAATGATTCCAGAATGTTTCGGTGTGAGTGTCAATCGGTATTTGTTAGGATTATTTTTGAATTTCCCAGAGGTTAATTCTACTGGATGAAAATGTTCCATATTGCAAACCAGTGTGACTGCACAGGTTGAACATTTCGGTTTAAAACATTCTGTCAATTAGATGTTCATTTCAGGCAACTATTCAGTGTCATTTACTCACCCGAAGGAACTAAGTAAAAACGTTTGTCGAAATGCAGGGAAACATACAAAGACTCGGATTCACTCACCAAATATCCAGAATGAAACCTCTAGAATTTGGAGAGATTTCTCGTTAGGAATTGGATACTTTAAAACCACAAAGAGGTTATAAATGTGTCATCTCTTCACGGAGACGCTTGTTGCACATAAACTAAATCCGTGTGGTAACGTGTGTATCTCTTCAATGATTTCATAGAAGTCTGTTTGTCATACGTCCATTACTAACACCGAGTCAGAAGACTCATTTTTATTTGGATTATGATTCACTTTAGTTTTGTGTTAGATTTAAAAAGGAGTCAATTTAATATAAAAAGTAAGTGCTCGAAGATAATTTGTTATTTGATCCAGAAAATAAACTGAACATCAGATTGATGGATTTTACTCGATATGCTTAAAAATAAACAGCTATGTCCTATGGAGACAAATTCGGACACAGTATCCAGTTCTGAAGATGTCTATTGCAGAGTACTGCAAAGACATTTCTATCGACAACTTCACTCCAAGTGGTCTTCTGTAGTGAGAATTGTCCACTCAGTTCATGCATTGACAATTTGCCATTGTACAGATGATACATAGATGTCATTTTCGTCTTTTGCAACAACAGTTACGGCCAAAGCCAGTGGTTATAAATATTCAACAACCACCAACTGGCTATCAGATTTACTCTAGAAATGGAATGCGAATCCAAATTTCTTTTTCTTGATGTGCAGCTAATGAGACATCCTGACGGAACCTTAAGAAGGTCAATCCATAGGAACCCTACTTGGAACGGTCAATTAAACAAGTTTCTACAACTGGATACCTATTGAGAGTAAATGAAATCTGATTAAATCTCTCGCCACTTGGACGCGAAATATCTGCACTCCTGACGCCACGGAAGCAGAACTGGATATTCTGAAGGAAACCTTCACCCAGAATGGATACCAACCAAGGTTCATAGACAAGAATATAAAGCAAAAGGTCAAGAGGAACGAAATATCACTTGTTTCAAAGAAGATACTTTACATGAGTTTGGATTTCAATGGAAATTTAGATTGCCATGTGCTAAAGAGAGAAGAATTTCAGTATCTCAGTAGTGTTCCACGGCCGTCCATTGATTTTCGATAGCCTTTAGAATAAGATCTCGCGTCTGGTCACTTCTGTGTGAGTGTAAATGTTCATCTGTTGCTTTGGAGCCAAGTATATTGGTCGTTAGATCCGGATCCTGTCCAAAAGGGTTTAATCACACTATTCCATGTGGCTACAAAATGGTAATATTGGCTGAAAAATGAGTGCGATGATCAAACGTCTAGTCAACACTGACCATTTCACATCAACAACACAGTGGAGAACAACCTACGAAAGGAGAAACGCTTACATTTCCTTTGTATTGCTAAAGCCTTGGTCATTCAGTTGGTAAAACCACAGTTATGTTAATAAAACAATATCATGGCAACAACCATGTTTACTTCTGCTGACTTGATATATGTGTGCTTGTTTTTTAAACTCCTTATAACATTTGAAATTTGTAGAACTCTTACACAGTACCATATTTTCCTTTGTTTCTATGTGCATCCTAATCACAGCTCACTACTTGGACTATTCATCTCTTTACTTAACTGAAATATGCTTATTCAACTTCTTTTCATTTGTTGATTAACATTAATAACTATGTTACTTTTTTGACAACACACACCCTCTTACCAATCTTCCCATCCCTAGTTACAATTTATTTACTCATCACTTTTTTGAAATATCTTGACAACAGTAACCCTAACTTATTTTTATTCTTATTGGATAAATTTAACGTGCACGCATCTAGGGAGCATTTTCTCAACTACAGGAGGAACGGAGGAGGATGTCAACTCGAGAATCGGGAAGGCGAGAAACACATTCATCAACCTGAAACCAATCTGGGAATCTTCGTCACTCAGCCTGCATCAACAACAAGGTTCGGATTTTCAATACAAACGTCAAGTCAGTCAGTTCTTCTATACGGATGGATCAGAAAATTGGCGAGTCACAAAGAATATTTCCAACAACCTGTTGCAGACCTTTATCAACAACTGTCTTCTTTCTATACCGAAGATCAGATGGCCACCGGAAAGAATCATCAACAAGAATCTATGGGAACAAACAAAACAAGAACCAATCGCTCAACAAATATGCAGGAGAAAGTGGAGATGGATTGGACACTCGCTGAGGAGGTCGCTGTGGGGTGACATCGCACGTCAGGCCATCGCTCGAGTGCGACCCGAATGGGAAGCGGCGAGTGAGACGTCTAAGGGTGACATGGAGGAGATCGTGTGAAGAGGAGCTGAAACAGTATGGACTAACATGGATGCAGGTGAAAAGTACAGCAGAAGAAAGAAGCAAGTGGAGACGTGTAGTTGAAGCCTTATGTTCCACTAGAAACTCAAGGGAACAATAATAATAATAACGTAAATGCACATACAAAATCTAGTGTAGCTTAGTAAACGAATTCGCAGAAAAGAGAAACTTCTCTGAACTACATGTTTGGTTTTCACTAGTTTTCTCTTGTAGTCTTAAAAGTACTCTAAAGCTTTTCACCTAATTTCAGCACATTGAACTAGATATACAAAAGACTATGATGAAATTCTCAGCTAACAATCAATGCAAAATTAAGTTTCACTCGGTGAAATAAAGAACAACATTTGACAACTGCTTCAAGTTATTTACACTATTATCTTTTTTTGTGCAGAAGTGATACAAGACTTAATTATTTTAGTTTTAACGATCAACGGTTTAAAGCGCTGATAAACGCTCATTGAAATGACATTTTGAGAGTAATTCTTGTTGTACTTACTTCAAATTGAAGACAACTGCACCTAGAATAATGAAGTAACGAAATCGAGTTTTGGATAAGAATCAGGGTTTAAGATGAAGTGAAGTGGATATATTAGTCACTACAAATTATGTCTCTTCGAACACCAAATGAGGGCTTCCATGACCGTGAATAAGATGAGACCTCACTTACTGAAGAATACATAAGCGTTAAATGCAGTCACTGTATTACAGTGAAATTCCATATCAGATGAGTTCATCTTATGTTAGAAACCATGATAGAGTATGAATCACTGGATGGCACTTCACTCCTCAAAATCGTATAAAAATATTTTCACACGACTTCCTAACTTGCTTTACATAGATAGCTCCACTCTTCCTTGGATCTAAACATATTTGTCCATGTATCTGGAATCACTGTGTCGTCTCTGTCCACTTTTAACACGTCACATATTCCTTCGTATTTGAATGTCAGGGCACAATAAAGTAGCTTCGCTATGTATATTTAATGAAATACTCTGATCTAATATGAAACACTGTCTCGAGTTTCACACATGAATTCTAGCAACCACAAATCTCTCATCACCTACAAAATTTGTAAAACGACCTGAATTAGTGTTTGCTATTGAAATAAGAAGTTAGTTATACTGTCATTGAATGAATGAGAGACTTGCCATTTGAAAGATACTTTTGCTTCAATCGAAAATGTCGGCTAGTTGGTTTCACGTCAGTTGAATGAATTATGGAATCGTTTGTTCATATTACTGATACATGAAAAATAACGTCAAATGTCACTGGAATATTGAATATAAAACAATGAATTTTTAATGTGCTTGATATTTTACTCTTATGGGTGAACAATGCTGCGATTTCAGTAGATCTGTAGTAGGAAAAATGGGGCCAACGTGCCTTCTGGTATTTTCTTTAACAACTCTATCTTTTATCGTCTGCAGACGTAGGGAAATGCGTTTCTTTATTCTCACTTTGGTGTCAATACTATATCAACCGTAGTCTCTAAGACCTTTTGCATATCGCTAAGTTCGAAAGTAGGCAAGGGCGATTCCAATTAACTAGTGTCATATTTTTTTCACTGGAAAAGAAGTGGAACTGTCCAATTAACTCATGCATTTAGCTATGACAGAATGGATTGATCAACTCAAATACATCAAAGCTGTGCGTGTCACACGTTTAAACATTAACCATTAATTATCTATGCCCCCCAAGGTAGCAAGAATAAGGCATTTTATTACGTGCGATACATTCTTACAGTTTGACTAAACAATAAGTAAGTAACACTTAAGTGTACAATCGCTATTAGTCGTTTGGTAAACTACTCTTGTATAAGTCTTCAAAAACATCCACTTACCTGGGTCTTGACCTGAAAAATTATGGAGAGAATGCAGTAGAGTGTGAATGAACTAACGACTCAGCATCTCAGGGCATGCAAATGTAAATGTTTGCACCTTCAAATGGTTGAAATTTTTTTTACTTCATCAGCAACATATCTTTCAAGGCGCCTGCTGATTGCCTAAAAGATCACTAGGAAAACACAAATAAGCTTCGACATCCACCAAAGATCAACTTACTCTCGCCCTTTTTCGTGAATTCTTAAATAATCCGATAAATATTCCTACATCCGTTAGTCACTGGAATTTGTCGCATATTTCTACTAAATTTTATGAACAGTAGACAAGTAAATTAGCAACTTTGTATTGCACTTGTTAGCGGTTTTCTAGTAGAATGTAATCAATCATAAGTGGAGCTTCTTAGTTTAAAGTATTAACACACCCGATGTTAACTGGCTACTAAATCCACGTTTAGTTAACTCATATCGCTATAAACATGGCACTTAAGCAAATCTATATCTACAGTTAGTGAGCTCATAAATGAGATAGTAAATTTAATGCTCACTGACAAACAAAATCAAATGTCGGTATAAAATAACCTGGACCCATTTTATTCTGCACTAGTGTTTGTTCATTCTGAATCCAAATTTATGAAGAGAAATTCATGAATGAAATCAAATGTCATTAGACGAACACTTAAGTTAAAGACTTGTTGGTATGCGGTTAATGACTTTAAAAGCCTCTTTAACATCCTGCATGCTTAAGTGAAGGACAAACAAAACCCATTCATAGCTCTATTCTATCTCATCTCTTGGGTGCAGAACACAAGACTGATGTTAACGAGCCTTTCGAAGGCATCTAGCGCATGCCAACAAATCCTAAATTTACCTTAAGTGTTCGTCTGTTACACATATTGATGATGTCACCTGTTATGATCTACATTAAGAAAGTCAACTTATATATCTAAAAGAAGAAGTTAGTAAAGACAATGTCCTCACATTAGCAATCAAGGTTTTAAATCACCCTCAATTAGTTGTAGAAATCTTTTAATTTTCTCTGATATTCTACTAGCTCTTGTATTTTAATGCTTATTATAATTTATGCATCTGTATAAGATATATCGAATCGATGCTACGGGAGTTCAGCTCCATTCACTTTTACTTAAAACGTCTTATGCTTGCCTTATTGTGAAAAAAATTATTAATTATTAATGTATAATGCAGTGTTAACAGTCAGAAACGCTTTTACAGAATACAACCATATAACAGCGTCCCTACCATAATCAATATTCACAAACGTACGTTGACTTCATTTAATAGAAGCGTTAACATTATACTGACAAATCCAAGTAGAGTAGTACTGAATTCCATCACTTATCTTCGTGTGTACATGAAAGGATACAGATTAAATTCTCATTTTAATGGTGTAATGTATCAGTTTGTATTGCATGTCTGCATCTCCATCTTTGTTATACTGGCGAACTATATACTCACCATTTCTAATTGGTAACAATGATCAGTCGATTTGAAAAAAAATGTGCTTATTATGTGTCATGATATTAACTTTTATGATTTTGGTTACAACTTTAAAATTTCTCTACAGATTAATAACGATTTATTCGCAAATGAATACGTGTCACTCAGTCAATTCCTTATCAGAGACCTGCAGAAATATAGTCTGCCTTATAGTTGGGCTTTATTGAGTGGTGATCAGATAAAATTGGCACCAAGTGAATCTAGACAACATTTTATTTTGGCATGAGAATACGTCCCGCTTTGCTTTCGATCAGGTAGATTTAAGTATTTATTACACCAAATCAACGCTAAGTATGTCAAAATCTAAGAGGGTTGGATCGGGAGTGTGTATAAGGCCTTCATAACGCGAAATCGGTGTGTCTGTCTATCTATCTCGTTTCAACACATAACTTTCCACCGGTGTGTATTAGTTCGAGTCGCCACACTTCACTCAGCACACAAAGCAAGAGAAGAAAGTAAAAAGAAACTTATAATAGAGACAGTAAACAGAGATATGAGGCGAAAAGAATAGAAATATCGAAGAACAATTTAGTTTTATTGGGCATTATAAGTCACAAGGAGTGGATGCATCTGTGACAGCCATTGAGAACGATTTTGATCCAGCCATATCACCAATTGTCTCCACTCACTGGTTCTTACTATCTTGAGAACCCAAACCAGTCAGGAAGTCTACACTTCCCTATGTGGCTTAAACTAACAGTTGTGGATTTCATTGACTGGTAAAGACATGTTTCGGCTTGACCACCACTGGCTCTTTTCCAGCCTGACCCAATGTCAGCTAACATTGCCCGTCGAGGAAGGCAATGGCCAGGCATACGCAACACATGTCCTGACCATCTCAATCGATGTAAATCCACAGCTTCGTTGATTGATTTCCGCTGTTTACCTAGCACACGACACCTAACCTTAATATTGCTCACCCTATTATACCATTTCACACGGGAGATAGATCGCAGGCACCTATGATCGAAGACAGCTAGCCAGCCTTTTCATGTCTTTCACTCTCAATGGCCAGGTCTCACGACATTAAGGAGGGCAGAGCGGACTGCTGAGCAGTACACGCGCAAGAATTGGATAACTACTGAAAAATCGAAAAATTACTAAACAGTTGTTTTGACGTATTTTAAGTCTCTTCGACAGGATGCAATATCTCGTTGACTCGAATGTCAAAGACAAGATCCTACTACCGATAGAATCATTGTTTCTATACTAGTACACTTGCTGTTGTGAATTCAGATAGGCAAACCGTACCAGAAGGACTTTGTTTACATGCTGTCATAGATACCTGCCGGCATGATTATCTGAAATAGAACGTAGAATTGTCAACAGATCAAGTGTGTAACATTCAAATACTCCTGGTTATGTTGCATTAGTAAACTTCACCCAGAGCTATACACATACATTAAGATCGAACTGCTGATATAAGAATGAAACTTGTGCACTATGGTAGAGTGTAATACCATTATGGGTAAATTTTCTTTTGATAGAGTCTCACAGTGTTATACAGTAATATTTACTGATGACGTTTCGAGCACAATTTATTGCTCATAATCATATCAAGGTAATCACACAACTTCCTAAATTCATTTATATAGTTCCATTGTTTTTCACTTGATTTTCACTTGATTTGATTGGTAGTATTATTTTCCATATTTCAGGTATGAGTGATGAATCATTTCTATTGCATGTGTTGGGTGTAGATACACAGGATTCCAAATAAAGCAGGAATTAGGGTGGCATTTAAACCTACAAACTCACTCAGGTTGGACAAGCTCTGTAGGTTAAAGGACCCAGTGCACCCAATTAGACAAAATAATATAATTTACAAAATACCCTGCAATGACTGTGAGGTCAACTATATAGGTCAAACTAGTACGTCAGGGGTAGTCAGATTGTCAGAACATAAGAATTTGGCTAAGGTAAGAATGGTTGACTCAGGGAAGATAAATAATTTAGAAAAAAGCTCGGCAATTGCAATGCATGCGTTAACACACAACCACACAATAGGTTGTGAGAGGGTTAAAATTCTAAAAAGTAATCTATGTAGGTGGAGAGAGAGGTTGATTACTGAATCCTTGTTCATCGAATTTGCACCCAACACATGCAAAAGGAATGATTCATCACTCATAGCCGAAATATGGAAAATATTACTACCAATCAAATCAAGTGAAAAACAACGGAAGTATATAAATGAATTTAGGAAGACGTGCGATTGCCTTGATATGATTATGAGCAATAAATTTTGCTCGAAACGTGGTCATCAGTAAACATTACTGTATAACACTGTGAGACTTTATCAAAACAAAATTTATCCATGAAGTAAGATTGAACCTGTCAAAAAGACTTAGCATACATCTTCATGCAACAGGCATAAAGAGCAGCCTGAACTTTATGTCTAGAAGCATTTTATCCGCCCTTTTTTCTACCGTGGGTTCATTGTCAGTTTCATCTTTTGGGTTTGTTGCCTATAATTTATTTTACGACTAAATTTCAATTCCAATTGCTCATCTCAAATAAACTATTTACTATGTCACCACCCAGTTGTTAACTTTCTAGATTTCATATGTTTATTCACTAATATTTACTGTTACCATCTAACTGACAGTGACGTCTGACCATTATTAAGCAATCAGATTTGTACATCAAACACCAAATCTCTCCGCTGACTTATGAATAGTTTCTATTGGAATTGTAGTTACATAGAAGGTATTGATAAAATTATTGGATGAGTTTAGTTTAACTTTTCACCAAATTGAGATGAATCTCTCAATTTGTTTATACGCCATTTTTATGATACACCAAGGTACAATATTGTGATACAATGAGTTGATAGCTGTAAAAGACTAATTGTTTCCGTCACATCAAATTTTAACTCCACACACTGAGTAGCTGCATCCCAGTTCGTCTTCGTGTTATTCTTCCTTATCAGTTGTTCATTCTTTCCACACTTGTTTTAGACCACAATGACACAAAAGTTATTGACTTCACCTTGAATCTTGTGGATTTCAAACTGTCAGAATGTCTTCATCTTTTCAATGTACAGAATTAAACAAATTTACCAATGAGTCTATCAGTATTACATCAGGAACTAAATGCAAGAATGCACCACTGGCTCTTTTTATGTGTATGTTATAAAATGTTGTGGTAGTCCTGGAAATCTATCCCACCGGTATCTAAACACAATACGTCTATGAGATTACCAGTATAAGAAATTCTGAGATGCGCATATGCGTTGCAGTATTCAAAAGTGGATATACGAATTTTTACGTAGTCATTTAGTTTTCTTTTCATTTTATGTAAATGACATCATTTTTACAGACTGACTGTGATGAGGATATGGCTTCTCACACATATAATCGGTTCTACATTTCTTTCCTATATTGCAAATAAATCGTTAGAATTACCATTGATTATTACGATTTTATTCCCAATAAATTAAGTGCTACGAAGTGATTTTGAACAAAATATTCACAGCTATTTTTTCAACGTCTTTGAAAGCAACAGTACTGTAACAATAATTCCCAGTGTACAATCGACATCATACTGGTGACAGTCACCAACTGAGTGAAGTTGTGCTTACCACTACTGCCTCTTCTTATGACTGAACTGTTTCATCCATCCAAATAATCGAGATTTATAGGCTCAGCAGTTGATATTTTGCCTGAAAGACTTACAGTACTCATACGGTTTCAGCAACAAAACTCAGGTACTATCACGAAGACATTAGTGGTTAAATCCTTAGAGCCATCTCTGTTGTTTAACCCTGGATGACCGTCTTTCACAGATCTCTGCTTTCCCCTATCAATCAGCTTTTAAATTTTTTGAGAATTGAAGATAGTCGAGGGAATTCAGTTTCTTTCCGGGATTTTATCAGCTACTAATGCGACTCCAGCACTTTTTGGTCGAAGGTTGAATTATCGATATAAATTGTTCCTTAAGCAACAATTAACAAACGTATCTCAAACGTTCCTAATTTTTTCTATAAAGTCGCACCTTGTTAATGTCCCCACCTAACACAACTCCATCATCCGGTTACCGTAGATCTAGTGATGAACTCCTCACCGGAGGTCGTAATCATGTTGATACGGACCGTTACACACAACAGCTTGGATAGTACTCAACTGTAGAAGATCATGCTGATTGATTATATTTCATAATCAATGAAAAAATTAATTGAATACAGAACAGTGACACACTATTAATAACTGCATGCCGTTTTGCGCACAGCTTATCACCTCTATTTACATAAATGTATTCACACCTCTTACTGGCTTCATGCATTTTCACCTGCTAATGTTTTAATACAGTTTTCGCACTGATCCGTGACTGATGTAACGTCATTCCAACAACAGATATCTGGTCCGCATAGTGTCAAACAATAAAGTACAAATTCAAAGGTTGTTTCTATTACTACTGCTATCATAGGCTGGGACTAATGGGCAGTTTAACTCCAACAGAGAGAAGCTAATGATTTGACATATAAGTGTCATCAGTACTGCTAAACCCATCATAATATTAAAATAATAGCTAGTGGTGGAAACAACTATATTTCTTGCAATTTCGAATTGTCGAATGCAAACTAAATCATTCCCTTATAACTGATGCAATCTTTGCACAACTGCTGTGTGTGGGTTCAGGTTTTAAAGAACACACTGTTGTATGTAAATGTATTCCTCCTTTTCAAAAGTTTAATTTTATTTGCCTATCACTTGATTATATTTTTAGTCTTTTTTGTTACTCTTTACAGTCTGTTTCGCTTGCTGGTAAGAATTATTTGCTGAACTCTTGTTAACTGAATGTCATTCAACTTACTTAATTCAAAAGTGGTGTCTTTATTTTGGCATCTTTATGATTCAGGAATAAAATTGGAAGTTATACGCTTCCTAATATCTCAGAGATTCTATCTGTTTAACTGTTTAAAGTGATATAATTACCGAGTGATGGAGAAGATTTTAATCTAGGTGGATTTGGTTGGTGTTGTTGTGTTCCGTGAACTGAAGACGTGTTGGAGGTATATGAAAGTTTTGCAGTTAAGCCAGATCATAGTTCATAACAAAACTAAAAATGACTAGGTGAGATTGTATGCATTTGTAAAGGAGTATTTTGGAGAAAGGAGGTATTCGTCTATTCACCTTAATCACTCAACGTTTACCCAAAAGATCTCTGGGTTGATATTCCGTTCCATTCACTTCGCTCTGGGCAACTAGATACTGTCATCAGCTGTCACATACTAAATTTGATTCGCCGTCTGTTGAATAAGGGAGATAGTCAGGTTAACTTATTTTCAAATCACTAAGGTTGGAGACGAATGCTGAAATTATCAAGACTGACTGAATTTCTGCACAGAATTTTGCACAGTAGTGAAAGAGTTTAAGTCACCACACTACATCTGCCACACAAAGGCAGAGAAAGAAACAAAAAAGAATCTCAAATCAACTACGACAAGCAGAAATTTTCGGGAGAAATAACAACTGCTCACAGAATATTGAGAATTTAACAGGCGTGTACGATTACAAAAGATAAATGCATTTTCATCAATAGGAACGACCATGATCCACATCACCAGTACTCTCCTAGGTTCCGGAGGACGGTGACCAGGTAGTCTATACCTGCCTGGTCCACATCAACCACATTATCTTCGACTTTTTGGACTGTTTGTAGGTTTTAAATTGACCCCGCTCAACACTTTGTCAACCTAATTATTTATCAGCCACCATTCCTGGATGAGCAAGGCGGAAAGTCTGAATGCACAGCAGTTTTGGAAGACACATCAATCAACATAGCTTTACAACCTCATCGGCTAACGTACTCAGCTCACATTGTGGTGAGAGCTGGCTGCTAGCCAAATTGGTAGATGGTAATTCACGTCATTGTTTATGTCCTCAATATTGATCGTTAGAAAAAATATGAACAAAGACTGATTCAACAACCAACCAGAGCAGACTTTGCGTAGGCGGATAGAGTTAGCATATAGATGATCTGACATTGAAGAAACAGTCACAGAGAGATGAAAGATTAACTTTCAGTGAGAAGCAACCAATCAGAAGACTGTGTTAACTGCTAACAGTAATCTATGATAATATACACGGAAATCTATAAATATGTGTTGATTTCCTTAATAAACGATCTGTTATCTGGTCCTTGTCTTCTGCTGTTACAACATGACACCCTGAGGCTAACCTTAATATTACTCAAAATAGAATACCACTTACCAAGAGAGACAGAACTCAAAGATCTGTAGTAAAGCACAGCTGGTCTTTCCATATCTTTCAGTTTCAACTGATTTGTTTCACAGCCATAAAGAAGGCAGAACGGACTAATGAGCAGGACACGTGGCGTTTGATCAACAGCCAGACAGATATCATGTCTACGCCAGAAACGATGTAGGTTGGCAAATGTCTTACAACGTTTTTGCATCCGTGTTGATATTCGGTCATCAATCAAACTATTTCGGATGAGGAAACTTTACAAATAATTGAACTGGTCAAACACTTAATCTGTTCACTTCCTATCTCTAAGTTAGAATTTTAGTGCAATTTGCTACTGCACAATCATCTTCTATTTGGTTGAAGAGAAATGCGTGTCAGCCATTCAAAGGTATTTGCTCAAAGTGTGCATAAATCTGTATTTTATCGCCGTCTTTAAGTAAGAGGATAAGTCAATAAGATTACTCTTGGGTAACAAGTCAATGTCTGTGTCTTTGAAGTCGATTGAGGTCAATTTCACTAGTACATTTCAGATGGACAGTCATCACTTCATATGACGACTCTACTTAAGCTCTTACAAGGCAGAATGCATTGCAGTTGATTTCTTGATTTGTGCCATATATATTCTTGACTAATAAACTCATAGAGAATTCTAAAAGCTCACTTCACATCGAAGTATGCGCTGAAGATGTTGCTCAGTAGAGCAATGAAAGCTTCGCAACCAAACCATCCAGCTCAGAGAACACAACCACACCAAAATCATCCACCTGAGCTGCAAATCTTCTCTATTATATATTCTTGGTACTGTATTCACGCATAAACCTTGCTACAGTTCTTCTCAGTCGACAGAGTTGAATATCACACCTATGTCAGGATACATAGCAATTGTTGGATGTCAGAGAGTTTGTCTGTACACCAGAATCGATAGGAAAGTGATGGAATAATCACTCTACCCCCATCCTGGCTCATAACTTGAGCTGACTTCTCAAAATAACAGCTTACTACACGCATAATCAGTAAACCTAGAAATTCGAAGGCCACAATACTCAGGTGTATCACACGATGACTTATGTCACATCTTATAAATCGGGATAATCAATCATATTAACCAGTCTAACGAAACTATATCTGATTCCCGAGAATTACCTAGTGCCTTAACTAACCCAGAGGATCAAGAATGCTATTTAAAAGCTCTGTAGCCACTCCCTTGGGTTCCACTACATTTGTCATTTTCAGACTAGAGATGGCCTTTCTGCACCTCATTTGGGCAGGTGTTGGATGCTAGGCAAAACGAATATGCCTTTAGGCCAGTTAAACTGTGCGCAAAAATGTTGCCTTCGACATTCAAGTCATATATCCTGAGAAAAAATTTAGTGACACCTTTCCCGGAGACTGTTTCACAAATAACTTGCCTCTTACAAGTCAATTCCCTAATGTCTTGTGATACCTACCATGGAGGCCCTCATCATGTCCCCGGCTTTCATTACCCACCACTGTTCAAGATGGTTGTGGAGACATTTTATGACCATGCATTTAGGCAACATTGTCTGCTAATTATATTCCGAGACTGTTTCTGTTTTCACAGTATGTTCAAAAATGCATCCTTCATTCGTTTTCCAATTTTGCAGTAAACCCTTGTTTTTACGAGTTGATCATGGACTGATGTCAGTTAGAGAACCATTGAAAACCAGTGAGTACTGGACAGCTGCTGTTTCATCCTAGTTTGGGAATCATCGGCAGTACCTACCACCAGGATTCGAATCCAGGACCTTCCGGTTACAAGGCAAGCTCGTATACCATCCAGGCACTTGGACCCGATTCAATGGGTCCTGGGTTCGAATCCCAGTGGGTGCGTACTGCCGATGATTCCCAAACTAGGATGAAACAGCAGCTGTCCAGTACTCCCTGGTTTTCAATGGTTCTCTAACTGATATCAGTCCGTGATCAACTCGTAAAACATAACTGATCCTTACAAACCAAACTACAGGAAAAATCCCTTGTTCACCTAGAGACAAGAAATGTTTATCTGAAGGATAAAAGGTGAATGGTGTGTTTAGAAATTTCAGAAACCCCATGGTCCTACTTAAAACTGCAGAATCCCTAAGGCTGTATGCAGTCTAATTGAAAGCCTTTAGCAAGATATGTATAAGTAATCAGAGAACAAATGTCACAATTGATAGAATGGTGTGGCATTGGATTCACTATTCAAATGTCACGAAAGGAAAGATGACTGTTTTTATGAAAGCAATGTCGCTGAGGAGTGAATAGATTGTCTAACCTTGGCAATGTGAATATATTTGTCAGTGACTAATGAAGAACTATTTCGATCTAATCAAGGCGGCCTGTTTGACATCTGGGCTACCTTTCTGTACATCTACATATTTGCATCTAATACATCATGTTTTCATTTTTAATTTTAACAAAATATGATCACAAATCGTATCAAATACAGTAATGAATTCATTAAATGTTTTAAACCATATGACTTTCATGCATCTAATAAAACTAAGAGAAAACATCATGGTGGTTGGCAACGTGCTCTCAAACGGACACCATTATATCGCACAACTATTCCTGTTATTGTCAGTTCAAACTGCCGTTCACTTCCCAACAAAATTATGCATCTTCAGTCTCTCTTATCATCTGATACTTATCACAATACGGCGATAGTCGCATTACAAGAAACATGGCTCCATGATCTTTATGACGACAACCTGGTTTCTCTAAATGGTTTCACACTGTTTAGACAAGATCGAATATGCTCTAGAAAGAAAAGAGGTGGAGGTGTTGCAACTTTCATTCATTCTCAGTGGTCAACTTCAAATAATGTATGTTTTTCTTTCTCTAGTGACTTTATTGATTTTATTACAGTCAAATGTCGTCCGAAACACTTATCCAAGTTTAAATACGTCTTCATCTCAAACATTTATGTTACTCCTGGCTGTTCCGCCTCGGATCTATCTGATTTTGCGAAGACGAATTCACAGCATTCGCGGTTACACATCTTGAAAACTCTTTATCAGTTGTCACTGGAGATTTCAATACCTGTGACTGTTCTTTTCTTGAATCATTAGGTCATGTCAACATTGTCAAATTTCCAACTCGACTTGATAAAACGCTGGATCTAGTATTTACTAATGATTCGGAAATATATGAAGCATGCAGACGTGCTCCTATAATGAACTCTGATCATTGTATTATTCGGATATTACCCAAGATATATAACAGATATCACCGTTTCTCTTCTCCTCATCTCAAAAAGCTTCGAAGAGAAAAAGAGAGACTGTACAAGGCTAAGGGTAAAGCTGGTCTTAGGAGAATAAACATCCAAATTAAATCCAAAATCAAGAGGTTTAGCAATATTTATAATCAAAGAATTTTGTCATGTAAAACTCCTGGGAACATGTGGAAGCTTTTCAAAGAAATTACAGGTTGTGGTAAGCATAGTTCTTGTGCTCCCTCTATTGATGTAAATACTCTTAATAGATCTTTTATCCGCCTTCTCAATTTACCTTTTAGCTTCAATGTAACAAATAACATGACCAGTGACTTTAATAGTTTTAATACTTCTGATGTTCTTAAATGTTTGAAATCTCTTAAACCTTCCCAGAGTCTAGGTCCTGATGGTATACCTGCCACTGTCCTAAGGAAATGTGCTGATATTTTAAGCAACCCACCTACAAACATTTGAAATACTTCTTTTTCTAATAATGTTGTACCTTCTATGTGGAAAAATATTAAAATCATCCCTGTACCCAAGTCAGGCTCTGGTAATAATGTAATAAGGTAATAAGTTCAGACCTATCGCTATTACCTCTCCTTTTTTGAAACTAATAGAGAAACTATCGTTACTAAAACTTGTTCCCTCCCTAAGTTTCTCAAACGAACCAAAGCAGTTTGCCTACAAACAGGGTA
Source organism: Trichobilharzia szidati (assembly GCA_944472155.2). Lineage (NCBI taxonomy): Eukaryota > Metazoa > Platyhelminthes > Trematoda > Strigeidida > Schistosomatidae > Trichobilharzia > Trichobilharzia szidati. The sequence continues at coordinate 11,770,084 of OX235277.1, forward strand.
GAAGTACTTTGGACGCTGCTGCTGTGTTTCATCACAACATTGTATCCTTATTAGACAAAGGAGCCAAGTTTGTCCGTTGTGCGTTCCTTGACTATACATCTGCTTTCGACTCTGTACCTAGAGGCCTATTGTTAAACAAGCTTAGCCTTAAACAAACTAAGCCCTGAGCTTTCAACTGGCTACACTCTTACTTCTCTAATAGGATGCAGTACACGGTATATAATGGTGTATCTTCCTCTCCATTGCTTACTGAAGCTGAAGTTCCTCAGGGTGCTGTTCTTTCTCCGTTTCTCTTTTCCTTCTTCTTACATGATTTACCTCTCTCAGATGAAATCAACTTCGTCAAATATGCAGATGACCCGTCTGTATCGTTTCCCATTAAGTCTCAGTCAGACTGTCTCAAATTAAATAGCTTCCTGTCGGACATCAGTGAGTGGTCCAAACTAAATGGTCTCATGCTGAATCCCTCAAAATGCCAGACTATTGACTTCTCCCTTAGGCATAAACGAGATCTACAAACACTAGAAAGTTTTCATGAAGCCTGTTGCATTGAGGGGACTAAAATTGAAACTAAGTCTAATGCTAAATACCTCGTTCTAGTTCTATCTTCCGACCTTACTTGGACATCTCATATCCTAATGATTTCTAAGAAAGTGTTCTGTCTTACCTACTACATTAAGAAACTTAGACAATCTGGAATCACCCAACCTCTACTTTCACAATTTGTCAACTCGTGTATCTTACCTATTCTACTTTACTGCTCCCCGTTAGTCTTTCCTGGTCTACTGAAAAGGACTATACCATACTGAGAAGGATGTTGAAGGTAGTCAGTAGGACTAGTGGTGTAAATCTCAGTCAGCTCGTCACTACTTTAGTTGATAGGCATCTGAATACATGCGAAAAATGGTCAAAAACCATACTCTCAGACCCCCAACACCCCCTCTATTCCCAACTCTAGCCTTGTATCTCATCAAGTAAAACCAGAAATCAGTATAAAATAATCTATGCTCGTACAACCAAGTACAGGGACTCAACAATACCATACTTGGCCCGTGTTCTAAGCGACAGAGACAATGTTAAGCGTGAAACCTATGACTTGCTTCGTTATTAACAACACAATTTTAGGCTTCTTTATTTCTCTCTTATTTTGTATTCTTTAGTGAACTCCTTCTTCAAACATACTTAGCTACCTAAAATATTATTATTGGCTTCCTTTTTTGTACCTTACTATATTCCTTCTATTGTGTATCCACTTGTTCCGACTCTATTAGCACTATGAGCATTACAAAATTTTCCTGTCATTGACCATCATGTAATTATTAATTTTGTGGTTGTTTTTTCTTATTTTCTATACTTTTCAGCAATATTAAACTGACAATCATTGTTTGTGAACGCCATAGTCACCACCTTAAAAATTTTTGTATCATTCAGGATTACTCACACTACCACCACAAACACTGCATTAGACCTTGGTAGACTTTGGTACTTTTTCGCATTCATAATTATTTTGTGTTTATCCTGTTTTTTTGTTTTTTTGCTGTTGGTGTCTTCAGATTTATTTTTTTTGTTTGTTTAATACTTATTTTAAATGTCGGTAAAATTAGATGCAAATATTGTAGATATGTGCCGAAAATTCCACACTGCACCACTAGTTCTGTTTCTGGAATAAAGCAAATTATTATTATTATAACTCGATGCCACCTGTTAGGAAGAAGCAAAACATATGCAATTATCAGGTCATTATCATCTCTCAGTCAAGTTATTATCGCGTTATAAACATGTCGTTGACATGCAATCGTTTCGGCTTCTGACTGGACGCTTGCACAATTCAAACTCTCAAGCGGATTGGTTGATTTCCAGTCTACCTTATTTTCTGTATAAATACAGTCACTTTTGTCATATTAAAGGAACCTGGTTTTACCGTTGATTCTCTTCGTGTTCTGCTTTACCAGTTAAGTGAACACTGGTCAGTAGTTAAGCAGTGACCTGATGACAAAGGATCTAGCATCATAACACTACCCAATTTAAGCCAGTGAAGGAATGTATTTAACTGCGAAAATGTTAATCATACGCAGTTAGATTGACAGTGTAAATTCTAGTGAAACTAACAATTTATTCGTTATTCAATGAGACCACTTGATCAGCAAACTCCTGTTAACACATGTGAGATTGGCAATTTTACTGAATACGTGAGATGTCGAATAAATCTGTGAATTTGTCATTAGAAAACAAGGAAATTGTCAAAAATGATTTATTTCCCATTATTTCGAAACCCATAAATAAATTTCACATTTCAGTTTTCATTTCCAATTACCACATCGAGAATTTCGACATTTTTTTTCACAGCAGTCTTCATCTACCTCACAACGTCCATGCCTTCGTTGACAACAGAATTGAATACCTGTTGATTTGCGACGTCGACATCGAGAAAGGCTGCAACACTTTGCAAACATAGAACTATTAAAATCGGAATCCACACACTCACAAGATTGTTGTCCTTTGAAAGAAAACAAATACAAAGATATTGGTATTTCGTGAAAAGGAGTGGCGCAGTTTGCTTTGAAAGTCAACATGAAATTGTCAAGAATGAATTATTAATCAATAATGTGACTATGGTAGGGAAATGAACATTAGAAATATGATGGACAGCACTGAATTGTGAATAAATGGGATGCTATTCTAACTCAGCAATATTCACCATTTATATATCCGAATATATTCTGTTGGTGAACGTGTCAATCTTGTGAAAATTGGACTATAATTGGCGTTTGCTTTGGTACTAATGAAACACAATTCGACTTAGGGTAGTTGTTTGCCACTTTCTGACTAATATCATTAGTTCCTGCTTCGCATACAGTTGACACCATCGGAGTTTGGCACACTCAATTCATGCATCATTATTTGAATATGAGATAACGAACATAAACCACACCGCCTCTGTCATATTTCACTCACAATCACCTCACTAATATGAACACGCAAACAAGTGGCTGAATTCTTCAGTACGGATGACTAACATGTGGATTGGGTAATTTTTTCGATTCGTGTAATGTGGGATTAAGATATCAGATGTTTGTGAGGAAACATGAAAGACAGATAAAAAGTGATTAATCTTTACTAAATCAGTTGGCGAAATTCTACACGTTTATGAGGTACGCTGTCGCCGATTTTTAAATCACCGGTGATGCACACGCAGTTGTGAATACTTTTTCGTGACCAGTCAATTTGCAAGCCTGTTGTTCTAACTACTAATTATAATAACATATATGACAACGCGACGCATTCGCTGAAATCAGGGAATACTAGGTTCACGAACATGGTGAGAGCATGTATGAATGCGATACTCTCCTTTTAAGAGACACGATGATCACAGTTCTCAAGATGTAAGACATCTATCATTCCGTGGCTCAAACCGTTCACACCCAAAACCTTCACAACATGGCCTTGATAGTGAATTCTTACAAATTCCAAGAAAGGCTGAGAACTAAGACTCTTTAGAGGAAAAAACTTCCAATGAAATTCAGAGACACTCTGCAGGATGTTTGACAGGCAGTTTTATTCTTTCAGTCGACTTCTTTTTTTCCCCTTACACCTTATTAGATGAGCTTGAAAATTCTGATGGAATCAAGTGATTATCCTAAGTCCTTGATAGAGACATATTAAAATGTGAAGACATGGATGGATAGAAATCTGTTGGTAATCATTGGGTTATTGACAGTGGTGAGTCCCTGACTGCATTGCCGTATATGTAGAAGAAACCCCCAGTGAGCTAAATATAAGAGTGAAAGAGCATTAGCGATGATTAAATGTGGTCGCAAAGATCTCTGCAGACCTGAAGAAGCTAGAAACAGGTCAGCGGTGGCACTGCATTCGATACAAACGGGACAGAAAATCGACTTTGATAGGACTAAGCTTCTGCGAAAATGTTTTGGGTAGTATGAACAAAGACTGACAGCAGAGGCCCTAGATACATGAGTGAATTTCAACAGTTTGAACAGGCGTGCAGGTGTGATGTTAGCTGATGCATGGTAAATCCTGATTGATAAATTAAAAATGGATATCTATCACTAATTATTCATACTTGATATAAATTCCTGATTGTCTTTATCTTCTGATGGAGAGGCTTACAAACGTTGTACAACTGTTTAACAAAAACAATTATAAACTGCATTCTGTTTTCTGCATATGCACATATATTTTTATATTCAGTTATCTTCGACCATCAACTTTCATTTGAGCATAACCTGATGAAAAGTACACTCTGTTCAAAGTGTATAACTGATGTTGAGCAATATTTGAAAGTCTGAGGTCAAGTTTCGACCAACGCTCATACCCATTTTTTATTATACTTTTTGATGCCTGTTTCATGACTTGTACTTTAGGACGAATTTTTTAAAGACATGAGTTATCCTGTTTTTTCATAAACCTCTCTTGTGTTAATTTGGATTATTTCCCTTGATGAAGTTTGGACAAGATTCCTGAACGAAACTTTGGAGTCACCAATTTCAAATTGGCTGAAATTGTACTCAAACAATTTTTGCTAAGAATATTTGACTTGTTCGTGTCTTGACAATTGATCTATAGTGTGCATTTCATTCAAACGAGAACTAATCCAGTGAACACAAATGAATAATAATGAGCCATGATATTCGGAAAATGACTTCATTGACACTGTCATCGATTGAGAAGCTGTTCAGTTTTCAAATAGGCTACATGCCAGACAAAATACAGAGCCTGACAATTTACATCATGTGTGTTCAGTTACAAATGAGCAAGAGACCAGTTAAGACATTGTGTGGATATTAACCAATGGAGAAACCACATCTTAGTCACAGCTATGCTATAGACTAGAGACACGGATCTACCGAAAACAATCACAATGCTCTCCCATCATTAAGAATATATCAATATTTCACACATTTTGCTTCCTATCGATTTCATCTAATGTAAACATGACACTCCGAAATTGACGAAGCATCTCATGCTCACAAACACAAATATCATGCAAGTTATCAACAGAGTGAAGTTGAAGTCTACCCTCGTGAACACCTCCACATCAACGACATTACCACACAAAGTGGATCAAGCGACATTCAGAATAGCTGAACAGTAAATTAGGCATCTATCAAATTTCAAATAATACCCAACCAGCCTAATGAATATAAATCTACTATAATCACAGTATAATGCACATCACAAGAAAACATACCTGAAGCCTGTACAACCTGGTCGCCCATCATCAGAACTGACAATACGATTACCAAAATCGTGAGCAACGTAGAAGTGTGCATTATTATTGCCACAGTGTAAACGGGAAAGCAATTTTATATTTCCCACTGTATCCGAATGGTGGACATATCTATGCCGTTGTGATCACACACGAATGAAGATTGTTCACACTGGAACATAAGTGAACATTTAGTTATGCACAGGGATTAGTGGCAACGTAGTCAGTGTAGTGAGATCAATGAGAAGAACACGAGTATTCGTCACGTAATTTATTCTAATTGAATGTAACATTGAGGACATACATTGTGTCTGTGTATAGCTATAGTTTGTGCATTGTGCAGTGTGTAGATCAAGTCAGTTATTATAATTCTATTACAATAGTTGTTCGCTGGAAATAATAACAGAAATATATAGAACTCGTTGTTACACGTAAACGAATAATGTAACAGAATTAAGAATATTTTAGTTTCCATGTTACATGTGTAACATTGACCGAAAATGAAATGAGAGAGGAACATGATTGGCGTGGAAGAAGCGGTCAGCACAGGACTTCTTGCAGACATAGATAACACAAATGGGATGAATTTACTTAACCAACAACAGTATTCCAAAGTCACGATCAGTAGGAGGGATTTGAAGGACGTCGGTTCGTTCACCTATCTAGTTCTCTTCCACCCCTCACTTTACTTACATGCCTTATTAAAAATGTGAGAAAACTTGATAAATTTCATACGGCTGGTTCCTTAAATTAGATAAAAAAAGGAAGAACGAACATGTTCTCTGGGTAATACAAACTCCTTTTATTGCGTGGATTCTCATCATCTGCGTACATCCGAAATAAATAAACCAAAATATATTGCGAGAATTCTGAACCTAGTTTTATCAATGACTTCAAGTAATGGACAGAATGTGTAAGCAATATAATTTCAAGGATGGCGGAATTAGATAATTATTTAGTATTAAAAGAGTAACCATTTTCATAGTAACCAGACAAATGGGGTGAAATTTTGATTTGGCTTAGAAACAAGGATAGACAAGTAGTGACAAAATAATAATCAGAGCAGCAGTGTTAATTTATACATACAATTTGAGATTTCAGGAGGGTGAGCATGAATCGTAAAGTAAAATCATAAGACAGATAAAATAATCTAAATCAGTTGGTTTGGAACTTTGACGGTAAGTTGAACTCATTGAGTGAAAATCAAAATCAAGATTGACTGGAATGTTACACAATAGAACAAAACACACAAAATCAAACGAACGGGACAGTTATGCCCACTAGGTAGGGTGGTGAGAGATTAGTCACACTCTCTACCCTTGAAGCATTCGTTGGGTCAAAGTCTTTTAATTTATTGAAGTAAGACGCAGTTGAAAGGAATCCACAAAGTAAAACGAGATCGTGTTATTTTAGAATCTAGAAAATCTGTAGAAGATAAGTTACAAAAATATTCCTATTGAAAGCACGCTTCTTTTACCGATTCATATGCTCGTTATTTTTGCGATTTATTTTGTGCAACCTTTCATAGCCGATACAACTTCACGAACACAGCGAATAGAAATACTATTTTTAGATCCATACATTGTTGGTTCAGACACATGGTGTTTATTGAAAAGCAGTTAGACTGCTGCAGACGTTTATCAACAGCTACCTACTCCGGTTTCATACTGAATACTCAGATGGCCTGTTAGAAAGTATGAGCAAAAAGCAGCACTGGCAAAACATCAGCCAAGATCCCAATTGCCTAAAAAATACACACAAGGAGGTGGAGATGGATTGGAGATACACTGAGAAAATCGTTGAACGACATCATGTTCCATGCAGGCTTTTCAGTGCATTACAACAACCAGTTGGTGCAAAGATGTTACAGAAGATATTGTGTGAGGAGGAAGTGGAAGTCCACAGTCAATAAGAGAATGGGCTGCAGGTGAGTAGAGAGAGGGAAGATGAAATGCAATTGTGGTGTTGACGACCTATATTCCACTAGGAACCCACAAAAAAGTCAAAAAACAAAATCTACTACATTTACTTCTGGTGTGATTTCATTTGCTGGAATTCACTTAAATGAACGGAAGCATATTTGTTGGTCACATAATGTGATGGTTGACTGGAACGAAACTGAATTATACATAAGCGAAAAACCTCCTGTCTATAAAGAATCGGTTTTCCACAGATAATTAAGATAAATATAAATCAACTGGAAATACTTCGCTTAACAAACAAGATTAAGCTATCACAGATGAAAATGAACCATGTACCATGTAGAGTTGTGTTTACATTACAGAAAAAAGGTTTCATGCAGCACTAAATATAATTTTACCAGAAAACACATGTGATAGTAGAGATAACTAACGTCATTTTTATTATATCGGGGGTTGGTTGGTGGAGTTGAAGTGGATAAATTTTCAAATATCTAATGTGCTTATTGAATACGTGAATTTATATTAAAAGTTGTAAAGCAGGTCAGGTGTTGTGAAAATATTAAAATTCTGACGATGAGGCGATAAGAAAGTGAAGTGGAGTGAATGCAAGTTGCGAAAAAGAACAGTGTTAAAACAAAGCAGAACATGACTACGACTAAGGTAAAGAAAAATGTGTAACAAAAGCTTTCTGAGTGCATTTCTGCAGTTTTACTCCATGTATAGATAAGTGGAGAAAAGGCAAACTATTGGAGTAACTTTATTCAGTCCCAGAAATAAATTTAAAGGATAAATCACGTGCGGCTGAATAACCTGAATGCAGAACGTGTTCAAAAATAAGAGAATACGTCATTTCATGCTCATATTCCATCAACTAAACCAAGCAGGGTTCAGCCATGCGCATTCACATAAGACGACTCAAACGTCCAGTATAATCAGCTCATCAGGATCATGTGAAATAGCGAATTTTCTATTGCATTGAATTTAAATAAAGCGTCTTAATTAGTGCATGGTAGTGTCTACACTACCATATTTTCATATCCGCACTTCCTTTTTATTTTGTTATTATACTATTTCTACATTTCTAACCCTTAATTGCACAATTTCGATCTTCGTAGTTATTATGCCACTTTGAGTTTCATCCATCCCCCAGTTTATTATGGCATTCTATTTCCTGATTGTAGTTTTTATCAATTTGACCCTTAACTGGAAATTATTCTGGAACTTTCCCATCCATTTGATATAAATACACGAATGTACAGCCTAGATGATGACTTCATCGAAAAGAAAATTTTCTTTGCTGCAACTGTCTTTTTACTCCTTATAATAAAGAATTATGATAATTTGAATTTTTCGTCAAAAATTAGGTGTTAAAAGTAAGTACGAAATCGTATCTTTCGGAAAACGTTTTTTACCAAGAAATATAATAACTATATCAAGTATAGGAAGTTACTTTAGCTGAGATAAACTCTGACATTATTATAAATGTTAGAATTGAATCAGTCCACCAATTTGTGTACTAATGATTGACCGAAACGAGTAGCTTCATAACATTCACATCAATCTGCATCTCTTCTCTTTAGCTTGTTTGTATCAGTTCAGTGAGTAAATCAAATAGCCTGAAACAAACAAGACACATAAAATTATAAGAATTCTTCTTCCATACATTCATAATGATAGTGAAGTGAATCTGAAGATCTGTGTGAATTTAATCCAGTTGTGAAATACAAAGACATTTGAACTTTGATCATAAACGGACTACAGGTAGAGAATTATTGAAACAGAGGGTGTGCAGTCCGAATGTCTCCTTCTAGTTATGGACTCCTCATATGTAAGCACCCACAGACTCAATAGAAATTGAACTAAGGATTTTCAATTTTAACTGAGAGCTCATCAAGCGATTAGCCAATGCATTGAAGCACTGTGGCCGATCAAATCTAGCTTCAGTAGTTTCAGGTTGTATGACATGACCGCCAGCCATTCTCATCAGCGAGAATTCTTTCTCCCACCCCACCGATCACACTTTCTCACTAAAACGTTAGGAAACTTCGTCTTGTAGTCAGTGATCATTCAGCACTGTAGTGAATCTTAGGAGAAGATTGCCCAGTCATCCTCTGACCAGACTGATATATACTACCAAATGGCGTCATAGTACTACATCAAAGATAGAGTGTATTTTGAGACTCCGTCGAGAAACATAGGGAAGCAATGACTGAACATTAGCAATGAAAATCAGAATCTGCTTCGTCATGATGATTACAGGAAATATTCACCCTGAATTCAGAGTATTAAACTTCTATCTTGCTTTTCCAATCGTGACTTTGACATTCTCATCAGTTCTACCTGTTGCTGAAATGATGTCGCCTAGATAATTCCAACTGATGAGCTGAAGAAAGGATGAACATCACGTATGCGATTTCGTTGCTTGTCACAGTAGACCAAGTACCAAAATGATTTGTAACTCAACAATTAAGACAGTACAAAAGTACAACATTGGGAGAGTAAACGATGAAACAATTGATGTATGTTCCGATGAAATTTTAGTTATTTGAAGATATAGAGCATAAAAGAAGTTGTGAACTAATGAAAGCATGAAATAAAACTAAGTTATGTAGAAAAACTAATTTGACCATTGTGTGCGAATAATTTTCAGAATTGTCACAGCTGTTTTCCATGTTTCCCCATTCTATATGGTGGTTTCACTCGAGTGGTATGATTAATCTATTTGATAAAACACTAATAAATTTGTTTCAGTTAAAGCTTTTGCACAGAAGAAAGAGAAATAAGCTATTTCTACAACAGGAATAAATTTCAATTTATCTGTGTACTGTGAAGAGTTACCGCAGAATCTGTGAACATTCAACAAGAAAAATCTCAATTTATACCATCTCTGATGAAGATATGACCGGACAATTCGCCACAGGCATTGGAAACCTAATGAAAAGTAGAAGGTTTGTAAGAAAAAGGTTATATCTTTATAAATCTCTTCAAGATGAAAATGAATAATATGAACGTCTCGTTTGGTATACTGGTCCGAATTCGTACAGGGAAATAATCATAATTAAAGTATCAGAGGTATGTACAAATGAGCACATCTTACCATAAGAATTACTTTCCAATCATGTATGAGTCCTGAATAGTCATCAAAATACAAAATAAAAACTGTGATCTAGATTTGACTGGATGGTTCCACAAACTTATTATTATTATCCTCTTTTGTTGTGCACTGTAACACTCTGTGTGTTTTTATGTTAGTTGTGAGCGTAAATGTTAAAAAGTAGATCATGGTGACTTAGTAATCAGTGAGGGAATATACAATAATACACATGGATGCGAAATAGCAAATCACGTGGAAGCATGTTAAGAATAAAATATGGGTTTCAGTTGTTAGTGCATTAATTTCAGTTTGTAGTGGTGTGGTAAACATGAGGAAAACATTGGACACTTCAGTATGCTTTCCGCTTAAATTTGGGCCACCGAAAAATCCCATCGATATTTCACAGATATTTTCTCCTGTTCAGTTTCTTCAAATCTGATAAAATATGACCTGTAATTAAGTTTAATATCTGACGAGTATTTACTGTGTTCACTATTTGCTGATTTACAAGTTTCTAGTTATCATGAGAAAAACCACAACCATAGGTTAGGGTGTATTGCAATGCAAGGAGCAGCTGCTCATGCGTTGTGTCCTTTGTTCACAGAATGGATTCTTAAACCTTTTTCTAATTGCCGTTCAACCAAATTACATGCATTTACCGAGGAACACAAAGAAGAGACATCATCGTTTCTGGATTTGTGCTTCATGTCAGGGAGAAGTGTTTCACATGGTCTACTGCCACATGATATTTTATTTGAAGAACCTGAATGAGGAGAAAATATCATGCAATGAACTATGCTGCTCTACTTACTAATCAAGACTTGCTTACATAACAACGCCAAATCTATAAAAAATGGTAGTTCACAAACATGTACGCGGCCTCTGTAGTGAGTATATGTTGTAGCATGAACCGAATTTTTTCTGCTGAACTTCTTTCTCATCAGCATTGAACCTAGACAAAATTCTGATGACTTTTTATTATTCTGTCTGAACCGAAAGTATATTGATTATTTGTTCGTTGTCTGATAGTAGTGAATTGTTAATAATACTTTAGTAGTAGCTTTAATGGCGACATTCGTGAATAATGATGATGAACTAATCATCAGTTCATCTTGTCACAGATTATCACTAGATATATTCTATTATCTTCAGTCTTAGATATAATAAAAGCATGTGTTTAGTTCAGCTGAATAAAGATAACAAACTGCACATAAGCGTTACTTTACCAAGTCTCTCGTCTTCTTATTTTACTATATTGGTTAGAGGTATCTATCCTAGGGAATAACACCTTTGATAGACTACAGACAGGCGGTGATTTGTTTCCTCATTCTCTCTTTGGAGTTAAAGGTATTCTTCATGTTGTTTTACATTTTGCGTTTCCGTTAATACGACTGAACCAGTCAAAAAAATTTACTGTAATGTAGTTATTTTTCGATTATTCAAAATTTTCATGACTTCATGTTCAATTTAATATTTGATTATAGACTACCTGTAGTGCAACCCTAGATGGTGCATTTGTGAATCTCCTAAAGGGATAGAAGTTGTTTTGCGTCCACAAAATTCCCTTGCTGATGAGCTGAAGTGGGCATGAAATCTAGGTGCTAGACAACATCCAAGCTGAATCAAACCATTTAATTAATTTAACTGTATTTTATTTGGGATCAATATTGTTACTGTTACTTTGCCTGTATCCTTCAGGAAATCAGCCAAATGAGTTGATTTGAAAGTAATCAACAGTGATTTCAGTTCACTCTTTTAGTGTTCTATCTGACTGAAACATATTTCGATCTGCATACTACGTGCATGCGTTTAGCTGCAAGGAAATGAACTAATAAAATCAAATGCATCAAAGTTGTGTATGAACTAAGTGCCAACATGAGCCCCTTATTACTCTGGTTGTCAAAAAGGCATGAATAAGACATTCTGTTGGAAGAGAACCATTCATACTATTTGACTGCACACTTCATGACAAACAAGTAGATGCTTTATCACTAGCTATCAGTGTGTTTGATAAATTACATAAATTTTCAGCGTCAGTACCTAAGAAATTAAGGGAAAAATGCAGGAAAGTGTCAGTGGAGTGACACATCGATAACTCTGAGAATACAGATAAAGTAAATGTATATGTATAACCACCCACAGTTTACAGCACCTACCGAGTGATTGTTTTTGGAGATTTATTAGAAAATCTAAACTCCGCTTTTATTAACCTACCAATAATAATTTACCTAACTCTTTTCTCATGAATATTTACTCATTCGGAAATACATTTCGGTATCCGGTAAATAGTGACATTTGTGTTATCTTTCGACTAAAATATACAAACAGAAAACGAATAAAATAAAGACTTTTGTTGTGCGCTTCACAGCTATTTTCTAGCGGAATCACTAGTAAACCTCCTTGATTTGGATGTTCTACATAGTGGATGTGAACTGGCGACTACATTCAAGCTTGAATTAACCCCACCATCATAAGTATGATGCTGAATAAAATCTGTGTTTACAATCAGTAAACTCAAAGATATGAAATGCAACTTAAATGTTCACTGACGAACAAATCAAATGGTAGTGTAGAATAACCTGAATCCATTTCAGTTTGTTCATGTATCTCCTCTTCTTTGTTCCATTTTTGTGAAGAAGAATTGATAAATGAAATCAAATGTCAGTAGCTGGTGTCCAGATGAGCGGCATTTGTGATGGTAAATATTGCCATTATACGCAAAGAAATGTTTCGGAAAATAGTACTCACTGTGAAGCTATTACTTTTCAATTTATAGGACATTTAGCTGTTGGTACAGGAGTTCAAACCTACTCAGCCGTACGTGATACACCTTATGCTTGCTTTATTATAACTACATTATGAATTAGTAATATATATTGAGTAGAGTGATGACACTGAGAACAGTTTAAGCATATTATTCTGTCACTACTTTGATCCATCCTCTTTCAAACGTACCAGTGACATCATTGACTAGAATGGCTAATCAAATTATTGCAAATCCGACTAGTGAAATACTGAATCGCATCACGCCAAAATGCTTGTTTGGTTATCTTCGTGTGCATATAAAAAAAAGAATTGAATAAATTTTCATTGTGATTAATGTCATAATGTGTCAGTTTGCATTGTATGTCTATATCTTAGTCATTGTTAAACTGATGAGCTGTATAATTACTATTGTTGATTGGAAATCAGTGGATTGTGTTATATCATCATTTACTTTGTGCTTATTATTTCTAAAAATTTTATAGCGCATACACTGTTGCTGAAAACTGACATAATATATTTTGCTTCAGAGAATTAACAAGTGCCAAGTTGAAGATTGTAATACAGTTGGCATTTCAAAATCAGATGTGGAATGCATAGCATTTCGTTACTAAGATTAAATAATCCGAACAGTCGCAGCAGACATCATGCCAAACACATTTTTAGCTTTGACGGCTATCAAACTGCGGTCTTAATTTTATCTTTTTTGTATTTTGTATTGCTGATGTTAGTTGAAGGAAATCATTAAGTTACCGCACAAAGTTAAAAACGGAATATTTCAAAGACAAAGGTGAAATTAGAATAAGACATATAAGCGAACAATACTGTTGCTTTCAATTTGATCTTCTTCCGGCTGAACTCTAAATTACTTTGCTTTATGTGCAGAATTGTATCCAATGTCTGAGTTCATGGATCAATTTATAATAATAATAGTAATGTGTTTAGTGTTTCTAACGTCAGTAATAGGAATGATAACACAAAGTGACAAAAGGATTTTAGAATCATGAGAATAATTAACACTGCATTTAAAAACAAATCTAATCTTCACCTCACACTATTTACCAATTTACATGCGCATTTGGACAAATAACATAAGGAGGGGTAATCCCGCTTTGCATTCGAAAATGGGAGACCATATTCATACATGGTTAGAAAGACAGATGAAGTTTAAAAAGCCAATGGTCACAGGTGACAGACTACCAACTTCTTCTATAGCCATAAATAAATATATATATATATATGTATATACATATTTTACATACAAACCATAAGATTGATGCCAACACAGTTTTTAAGGTCATCTATAAATATGATCAAGAGCGCTTACTGAAATACGCTGAGGCTATGGCTATCTTAAAAAATTAGGCCGACATGTGTGTTCGAAAATCATTTATTATTACATCATGGTAATCCTAATTCGATTAGAGAACCAAACGTAGTGTTAATAAGGATTATTCAGGTAGTGATAGGAAAAACAAAGTTGGCAACATGTGTATATGTAAACTTACTAACTGCGTAAGTAGGGCTTAGGCTTGCGTCGGTCAAGGATTGAACCCTGTACTTTGTTGGTAGTTGGCGAGCGTTCAACCGCTGAACCACCCATGCACAATGAATAATTTATGTCAAATCCTAAACGTTGTGGAATATTAAAGGTGAAATGGGCAGAGTTTAAATAAATATGATGAAAGTACGAAGTAAATGGAAAATAAGATAAGCTGGGTGGGAATTTTCCAATTAGAATTTACCTAAGCAAAGAAACAGAGAGATGAAAGTGGGACATACATTTTGTACGCAAAACTGAGATTGTTATCTTAAATCCCCATAGCTTGGCCTATGAGTATAACGATGGGTTCAAATTCCGTTCAGAAGGTTCAATGAAATGTGATGGATAACTTGGAAGGCACTTCTTCTGTCCACTTGATGACTGCAATAAATCAATTGAGACGAGAAAGAACTTCTAATGAAATTTACTTGGCATTTTCGGATCCATGTAGGTAGATGTTCAACAATATGTCCCAACTCTGTGTTGAAGAGTATGTCATTCTGAATTTATCATTCAAAAGATATTTCAAATACTCCGAAAAGAACCTTCATTGTATCTACTGTAGGATTAGTATTTTCTTGTGGCCCAACAATATTCAATGACCTGAAGGACATAAATGTTTATTATGGGATTCAGTTATTCCTATGAAGCCACATATAAAGGTGGTTCATTGTGTGTTGTATCCAGAAGAAATAAAGGAAAATTATCCCTTCGATCTTATTGAGTTACAAGATAGACAACAGTCACTGAATACCTGTGGGAAATTCAGTCAAACGTCGAAATTTGTTGAGGCTTTAGAAAATGCCATCCACTACGTTAAATCTATTTACATCAAACATCAAACTCTTTTCTTAAGGGTATGTAGTAAACGGATAGTTTAAAATCTGCCTCAGTAATACGTTAATTTGGTTCATTTCATACTAAGGTATAAAGTACATTGAGAATGTAGCTCTTCAGCTTAATCTTATAGCTTTCAATTAGTGAGTACCGAGTTCAAGGCCCACTTCACATTTTTTCAGTGAGAGCAACTGATATATGATAAAACATGGATATTCACACAAGTGACTTCGAACTGTAAAGTAAGTGCACACTTAGTGATACTGAAAAGCAGATACAATGAATTAGGATTTTTATGTGCATTCTTCAATCCACTAAAACTTCACTTAGCTGCAACTTACATTATAGTGAATATCTCAAAATTATTACCAGAGATTTACCATTTTGCATTATTGAATAACATAAAAAATAAATTTAACACAAAAGTCACTAAATTATTTTGTTTTTCTTTGAACTTTCTGTTTATTTAGCGATTATTAATCATGATACCTACAGGCGTTTGGATATTTGAAAAACAGAGATCAGGAAACTTTATTCCTATCTAAATTTGGTGAAAATTTAAACGCAGGAATTTAATATTATTGGTTTCACTTTGCTGTTGCTCTTACTATTATATTTCGACAATTAATTCAATCTAACATTTTCGAAAAACCAATTCATAAATAATAAAGTGAACTGAGTCGGATCTTTTTAGTTTATTTGATCAAAATCATTGCGATCATCCCAAAGTGTAATGGTAATTCTTTGCTCAGTATATCATTTCATCGGCAAACAATTTATCCATTGTCACTATGCCATTAAACTTAATTTATGAGCATCATTACTTCAGATCAGTCGAAGTGATAGGGAGAGAAAAATAACACAGAATTAAGAAATAGTTCAACTGAAAAAAAAGTTTTAAAAAGACATCAGTTGGTATGAGTGGTATTCATTTCCTTTTGTTGTTGTACATGTTCTGCTCTATTCACAGATAATTCCAAATACCGGCGACTAAATTACAAGTATTCACTCTAAGTCAGTGAAGGATATATCTACTATTCTTGTTCTTTTGATATGATTAAGGGGCATGAAAATAGATTAGGAGTAGATTGTACCAACTACTAATAAACAGAAAGTAGTATATCAGTGTAAGTGTGTATGAATCAGTGTACAGGCGTATCAAACATTGGAATAGATACATTGTATTTATATGAGAATGACGATTGCAGTCTAATAGGGTGGTAATATCCCCTTCATTTATTTCTCGTGAGTCATGCACAGCCGACCAGATATAATGGTCTTACACCCTGTAAAGAAAAAAATGAACTCAGTTGATTTGCGAGCAAAAAAACAATGTTGACCGTTTAAGCTTGTTAGTCTAATTAGTGTAAGGTATTCAAAGGTATTTCTGTTATGTTATTTTATTATAGCTTGATTCCACACAGCATTTTGATACAACAACGAAAGTTTCAGCGAGTGACATCCATGGAACAAATTAAGCAGTTGAAACATTGATATCAGGTTTGCGTCGGTGGAGAATCGAACCCAAGAGCATGTGTATGGTCGGTGAGCATCCTGACCACTGTGCCATACACACATTTGTTTCTCATTTGACAGTGCTTTGAGGCTATTGGTGATGACAGCAGTAAAATGAATTTACAGGTTGCATAAAATCAATAACATGTACACAGAGGTAAACGGTAAAACATCGTGATTATTACAGAAATATAAATAATCTGTTGTCAAATGTCAAATGCTTGGAGTTATTATCACAACATGAAATGGAACTCTGGGAAGGAACCAATCAAGAGTTTCTTGCCTAACAAATATGCAGAAAAATAGTCGTGAAGAATTGATTATACACTGAAGAGACCATCAAACGACGTCAAGTGTCAGATCCTAGGGTGGAACTCGACTTAAAAACAACGAGTTTGACGTGGATCCTAAGGTGGCATTTACCCGCTCGTGTGTAGAGTAAATGAAATATCACAAGCAATCGTGATGCCGGCTAAAAATGATCACAGCGAGTGAAACTCGTTCTACTTTACTCCCAATAACTGGCTGGAAAATGAATACCTCATCTAGAAATTAATATTTTATTATATTCTGATTAGATTTGAACTAGTAATCTGAACTCATGAGATCCCAACATTATTACAACTCGCATTCTATGTAGTTCTCACTCATCATGCATTTCATCACTACTTCTGTTTCTGTCCAGTAATCCCTTATGTAGCCAAATCAACAATTACGAATTTCAAATAAATTTTTTTAAATTATAAAGATCGTGTATACTTAATCATTTAATGAAAAACTTGGATAGTTTATTTTATTAGCACTACATGTAATCCTCCAGTTATTTCATTTCCTACAAGTCTTCATTCATATTTCATAGGCGAGTTGTTTTCATCCGTAGTAAAATGACAACTAATTTCTGCTTTTCGCTACATAAAAATCAGCAGGATACTATTTGTTTTAATGACACTGACGGACAGAAAGTCCTTCACATAAAGCCAGTTTGATATATGTAGTGAGTTATGAGTTTTGATGACGTTAATGAAACTCCACTTAGAAAAAGGTAAGACATAAAACATCATCGTATCTGTGGCAGAGTTTCATTTTTCTCATGTGTGTGAATATTTCTGGAAATGTAACAAACTGTATGAAATGTAACCTGGAAATAATAATTGTTACTTTAGAATACAGTATCATGAAGTTCTTAGTCAATTGGATGTTCAATGAAAACTTGAGGCAATATGTGAAAATGATACGAACAACTTGTGTTTACTTGCATCCCATTGAGTATTCATTATATTGCTCAAATAAAGTGTAAGCGTGAGGTCTCTTAGTTCATTTTTGTATCTAATTGAATAATCTTGTGATTTCAGAACCCTTTTGAGTTTCGTGAGTTGAATTCACCAAATCACTACTGAACCTGTTTGTTGCTTATCACTGACTTACCAATCTTTATTTCACCTTACATTGATTCATTCTGATGGTGTCTGCAGTCACTGAATTATTTTGAAGTACACGATACACAGATGCAGCTTCTTAGCACCTTCAACCGATTTCAAGATAAATGATGCAACGTTTATTTGAGCAGTGTTCATGAAAAAATCCTCAAAAAATGACGATGCGACAATCTTCAGCGAATAACTTTCAAGTCAACTCTGGCTGATGTGCATATCTGATATTATTTTTTCCAAATATATGCAACTCAGTGAATGATAAGTGTTCATTATGTTGAGATAAATACACTTATTTTGCTTGATCAAATCTGTTCTATTAGTTTTATTCATCAAATTTGAAACATTCTTCTTTCTCCTAATGATTCTGTGATATTCACTGAAATTGGATAAAAAGCTGTGAAATAAAATTTTCTAGATTTTCCAACCACTTGTATTTGAAACTAAATCAATAAATACACCCAATGACGCTGAGTAAATCTGGAATGTTCTGCACAACATGTGATTCCTTTCACTATTCATAAATAACACTAGACGTTCCTATGATCACATGTTCGTGGATGAAAGAATCAAAAATTCTAGATGATAACGGTGAATTTCTGCTTATTCACTAATTGAGATATTTTGTTGAGTGAAGAAGTGATTTATGCTTCCCTAAATTTCTAAAATGCAGCTGTTGTACCATTGTTCAGGAAGAAGCAATAAGTGGGAAATATTAAGGTGATTTATATTTAGTTATTCGCGCTAACTTTTACTTATATGAGCTTATATGACTTCCGTTTTCTGTAGCGCAATGGATCCAGTTTACGGAAAAAAATTGATTGAGCAGTTCGGGTGTTTCATCCTTGTCGTGCTTCTCTGCTTATTGACCGTTTTAGCTCAGTTCTGACGGTCAATAAGCAAAAAAGCATGACATGGATGAAACACGCGAACTTCTAAATCAATTTCTTTTCTTTAAACTGAATCCATTGCGCTACAGAAAACCGAAGTCAGTGGTGACCTCTACAGTGTATGTTTATTAAAACCCTCAAACACATGCATTTACCCTTCTTCATTTCAAATCATGCAAATATTTGGAAAAAGTATGCATTCAATAATTCTATTTTGTAGTTGCTTACATACTGTTACAAAGAGTTATCCCACTGGATAAGGATTCTTCTCATTGTCTGCCACAGTTAGTCACGCAATATCCATCAGTTTATAAGCAAACTATGGGTCAATTATGCGAAATTATTCATTATGAATTGAAATGACTGAAGTGATGTTTTTAACTGATACGACACTGATCAGTTGAAGAATAATCTTTGCATAATCTCGTTCCGAAGCTGTATAGCTACACAGTGTTCTTATAGATCAAGGAAATATCTATACTGTTGATTCTTCATACTGGTTGAAGTTTGAAACTCCTGACTTTGCTTCTCATGTATTCTGTATCACTTTCCATTTTGAACGATACTCCTTTATTCAAGTGCTTGTAGTTTCAGTGGTAATCACTCCTGAGTGATACTCATTATTGTTGATGTTTTTAAGTTGCACGATTGATTATTTCCTTGACATTTTATTTCATGTGCCTTGTTCCCAGCTGATACAAACATCTCAACTTCCAGAATATTTTATGACTGTACACATTCGAAGTGATGTTGCGAGAAGGGATATTTTATGCCCATCTACGCCTTTTTACTTTATGTCACCGAATTCACTCCGCAGTATCCGACCGCCCTTCTATCTACATAAGTGATTTCATTTAACATCATAATAAAGTAGACCCATTTCACACGACTTGTTGAGAAAAGACCTAAAGGAACCGTGTATGACATCTGGCCAGTTGCTGAATATGCGCGTAATATTCTGATTGTCATAACTGCCTCACTTTGTGGTTAAAAGTTCACATAGTTTTCAATTAGCGTTTGTGTAGAAAGATCAAATATCCGAGAACACTCAGATTCACAACTAATGATTTCTGATTTCGCAGATTTTGAAGGACGTAACGCAAAGTTGTCCTCAAAGACACAGGAAATGATATGTGTTGTGTTTATCTGAATAAATGAGGACATTTTAGAATTTTTACAAGATACTGTTGCCTGAAGGAATGTTATTACAAAATGGTATACAGAGTGACATTGAAGCAATAAGAAGGAAGTTGAAATAGTTGGAATTGGATGAATGTTTAGTGTGAGTAGTCGGAAATAAAACACTTTCGAATTCCAATCTTCAGACTGAAATCCGCTAAGGAATGAAAAATTATTAATAGTCAACAGAGAATTAGTTGAATGAGGAATGAGAAAGTAATTAGAGTACTCTTAAGCCAACAGAATTCATGTGATAATTGTTGAAATGAAATTTATCTCATTTAGTGAGTTCATTGAACACACAACACCTTTTTTATTCGTCTGTTATCCTATAACAGGTCTGGTAATGAATAATCCTGTGATTATAAGTTGTCTTAATCCGGAGAGGAGTACTGAGTGTCTATGTGGAAAGTCAGTGGAATTAAATGCCATTTCAGACATTTTTAGTCTAAATATTCCCCTGTTAAGGTAAATCAACTTTCTATGCAGTGCATAGATAACAGTCTAGTGTCTCTGTTTTTCTCTTTTTTGAAATCAAAATTTTTCAACCAAAATTAAACAGCAACGATTTATCATTAGTAACCAAGTTGATTTGGATGACCAATTTCAGGTGGCTGATCTTTCACATAACTCTCAGTCCTAATAGCGACTGATGTCAACACGTGTGTATGATATTCATCTACTCATAATAGTGAGAAATATCTGCAATCGATTCTTGTTAGTACTAGAAGGGTGTAGCCTGAAATACTAAGAGTCTTGTGTGTTCCAGAATAATTCTGAACAAAATAACAGTTGATAACTGGTGTACATTTGGTGTATTTACGTCACGGATTTCCTTATCAAAAATAAAAGTGAGTACTCACTATATACATATATATATGTATATATACCCAATATCATCTGTATTTGTGACTGTTTCTTCATTTCTTCTGCATGCTGTTTATGTTTGCAACGAACGTTGCCTTTACCTGATTCAAATTGACCTTATTTAATATTAAAAGCTGGTGTGAAGAAGGCAGATCCCCGTCATTGTTTGGCAATTAAATACAAAGTCTACAAACAAATGTTAAGTACAAATGAAGTTATAAAGTACTTTTATTCGTGTTCTTTCCACCTTCTTCCAACTTGCACACGATCGTACTTTTCGCGCCTTCGAATTGGCCACCAATGGCTGCTAGTTCCAATAAAAAAACGTTCAATGTTCACGTCCACTGACCTCCGTCATTCCTCAGTTTACAGTTATTTTCACTTGAAAAACTCAACCGTCTAACAACTTATTTCCATAATTTGATATAGATTCAACTTTTGAAGTTGAACAAGCCATTTTCAGAAAAGACCAAATAGTAGTTGGCATTTAATAGAAAACATACTTCCGAATTTGTTCCCACTTAACAGGTTTGAGATAGATTAAGTGTCTATTAGTTTTTGTCATGAAGGAATAACAAAACTTATTTAGCTTTACGGGATTTTGAAATAACAATGTTCAGTGGTCTAAGACAAACACGAAAAGAATAAATAGACAGCAACATCTACTATCAAAATCTCCTTATACATAGTCTTCACTTACTTCTACAAAAAGGGATGTGAAATTCAATAATGTCAGCATCTTGCGACATAAACTTTGCTGCTGAATGATGTTGAACCGATGTCAAGAAGTCCATGCGAACAGGTGCCTCTGTGCGTATAGTAACATAGAGCTATTTGTAAAACATCTCTAATGGATTGGGATGCGTGTTCTTTCGATAT
Source organism: Trichobilharzia szidati (assembly GCA_944472155.2). Taxonomy (NCBI): domain Eukaryota; kingdom Metazoa; phylum Platyhelminthes; class Trematoda; order Strigeidida; family Schistosomatidae; genus Trichobilharzia; species Trichobilharzia szidati. Next base: position 11,792,230 of record OX235277.1, read on the forward strand.
CCATTCGTTTCTTAAGCAGACAGTTTAACATTAATTCTTTTGAATATTTAATTACCATTAATTACAAGGAACTTCAACACTGCTGAATGTGTAGGCAAATAATTACACAGCAGCTTTTAACATTTGGAGATCAAGTTGATAAGTGTCTTAATAACATCACATAGAGAAACCCCACATTAAGGAAGCTGAGAGACACCTTTCTTAACCACTCGACATTTCACACTGATGCATATATCAAAGAAAGTGAATCACGCCACTACAGAAAAGCTGTGATGCTTACATTTTGTGGTCACACGATATTTATCTCTATGAAAATAGGAAAACCTCATTTCAAAAGTGTGATGCACATTTGCTAAGCACAAGTGACTTTCGAACTTCAGAATTTTGGTCGTCTTTGTCTGGTTCTTCTTGTTGGAACCACAGTGTGAGCAGTTGAACGAATAAGTTCAAATCTGTCAGTAAGAGCAAATGTCAGTCAAATCAGTTGATAAATCTTCCTGATGTCTGACATCAACCTGACATTCTTTGACAATTCAAAAATCAACTAAACAGCACTAAAAGATAAATTCTGCGTTTAAAATCAGTCTGGTTAGTTGAAGTTCAATGTTCAACAAACACAAACGCCACAGACAAAAATATCAACAGGAAAAATGGATAGTTAAATAAGCAAAATGAGTAAAAGTGACAGCCTTATTTTGGACAAAATCCTAACACAATTTACAGAATTCTCAGATTAATTAAATGCATAATATTTCGCCTTCATCCACTGACGTCAGTCTGTTTTATATATTATGAAGCAATACTGTTCAATCTGATATATAGACTAATCTCTTATGATATTTTCATCTCGTCCTCATTAAATACCCACCGGTAGTGTGAAAGCAGACTTAAAATCTGCGTGAGAAGATTTAGCGAATAAGGACATATAGAGATGGTTAAAACTAAAAGGAATTGGAGAAAATATAATGACCTGTGCTGAATGGAGATTTAGATAACCCAGTATTCCAAGCAGACAAACATGAATAGCTGGTGTTTCTCATCAAATTAACATTCTATCACATGATGCTATTTATTTTATATACTAAAAGACATGTGTAGTCTGGCAAAACGATCTTGAAACAAAGTGCTCATATATGCATATATATATGCTGTTGGTCATTGACGTACCCAGATGACTTGATTTCAAATAAGCAGACGGTTGATTCAGTAATGGCGTCAGTAAAAAAAGCAGAAAAAACTGATAAATAATGAGACTAATACTCATCTGATTATACGAAAATGAGATCAGGTTTGTTCGTACATTGCTAATTTCGACTTTGGGAAATGTTCTTTGACTTCCTAGCGTAATTAGGAATGAAGCATTTTATAGAAATGAGAATAACCTACGTATGAAGAATAAAATATCATTACTTATGTTATAACTCAGTATAACTGACAGTCTAAGACGTAACATATTACCAAATTCTGTATGTAATTCAAATTGTTTTTGTTTAGGAATATTTCAGCATCTTTTTAAGTAAAATTCAAGGTGGAAAACTGGGTAGACATTGTTGTGCTTTTTATTCTTTCGTTATGTTACGACTACATAAGGGGGTTCCAAAAGCACATCGCTATTTCGTCATTTGAAAACTTATTTAGCTGGTCAAAATAATGAAAATCACCTTTCATTTCCTCTTCACACGACCACCTCCAGAGAACAGTCTGACCCACGACCGACTTATCGATACGTCCCCATAGTGATTCCATTTCATGGCCTGGTCGGTCGAAGTTATTCAGTTGTCTCGTACGCATTCATCCAATCCATCTTCAATTCCTTCTCGCTATGATTGTGGTGTTAGATTATTGTTTGGTTGGTAGTCAAGCTTCTTTATTGATTATTCTTTTCCCGTAGGTCATGCTATGAATGAATTCTTTCCTCACGTAAACCACAAGCTCCTCGATTTCAAAAACTGATGATTGAACACTCGAGAATGAGGAATCATTTGTCAAACATGAACAGTCATCTACTGTTAACAGACATGGTCGTTGCAATCAGAGTCTATGAAATGTTTAATGGCCTTGCTTCCTACTAATGCTCTTCTCATTTTGTAACCCTGAAAGGCAGTGTCAATGCAAACGTCTCTTCAGAACAATTTTCTCTAGATAACTTACACAGTGAATACTGGATTACGAAGTAATAGTCTACAGATACAATTTATCTGGTACAGTGAACCAGTGGCGAATCAGAAGAATACACATTCAACCTCAGGGCTGCAGTTATAAACCACTATATTGTCATCTATCGGTATCTCGTTGACTTCTACATTTATTGTCCTAATTTTCAGGTACAGACACATGCATGCGTATTCCTGTAATTCCTAAAGCTGAGGTTAGGTTTTGCGTGATAGTTCACAAATTACAAAGCACATCTCTCATCACACAGGCTAATTCACACTCAAAATGCTCATATTCGTGATGCATGTAGACTGAATGTGGTTGTTGTTTCATGCATCAAATATCCATCTGTAATATCCAAGATTTCCCTCCTACGTTACGCAATAGTTTCGATAGACGGAGTGTAGGCAGGAATACACTTTACTAATCACTCACTATATTTATGAATTCTACAATTGCCTTCGTTTATCTTCGATCACATTTATCAACAGAAGATTCGACTACTGGTCGCTGAATACGGCTTTGTATGCATCCCACAGGAAATAATCGATGCCGCCTATTTTGAGCCAGTGAAGGAATGTATTCAACCGCGAAAATGTTAATCATACGCTGTGTAGATTGACAGTGTAACTTCCAGTGAAATTAACTACATCAGGTCATTCATTGTTCATTGAGACCACTTGATCAGCAAACTTCTGTTAACACATTTACAACTGGCTAGCTGATTTCGGAGATCACGTGAGATTGGCAATTACCCTGAATTCGTGAGATATCGAATGATGCTGTGAATTTGTAATCAGAAAACAAGGAATTTGTCAAAAGTGCTTTATTTCTCATTATTCCGACACCCACAAACAAATTTCACATTTCAGTTTTCATTTCCAGTTACCACATCGAGATTTTCGACATCTATTTTCACAGCACTCTTCATGTTCTCTACATATATGACCACGTGGCTTACAACAATATGTATTACCTGATGATACGCGATATCGACATTCAGAATGCGAACAACACTTCCCAAATATATTAGAGCCAATATCGTAATCCCTACACTCACAGTTATCTCCTTTCAAGGAAAACAAATACAAATATATTAGTATTTCATGAAAACGAAACCGCAGTTTGCAATGAAAATGAGTATTTAATTGTCAAGAATGAATTATTCAATAAATTATTGCGAGATAAAACATTCACATTACTACCATAACACCACTTCTCCTCTGGATTTGTAGGCGACGTCAGTTTGACCCACGTGAAATGTAGTCAGAGATCAGGTTCAATTAATAGTTGACAGAAATCTGACATCCATTCACGCACAAAAGTATTATCAACTAGCATACATTGAAATGACAGAGATGCAGAGAGTTTATTCAAGGCAGCCGAGCCATGTCCTGCAAACCTATAAGCATCTGAATATCTACTGTTCACTGCTATTCATACGAATGCTTATGATTATCTCCATTGTGTTCAATGACCAGTATGTCCTGCGTTGAAACCGACTAATTTAATTATGAAGACACAATTTCACAAATTTCGTTCTCTGTTTCCTTTCATGCAATGGAATAATGCAGATATATGCACATCAGTGAGCATACATTTCAACAGATCTATTCTTCTGATTCGACTATCCATCATGCGTACAACGATGAAACAGTGTGATTGACACACGAAGAGTGTTCACTCAGATGACAGAAGTGTAGAAATTACAAACTGTCACGAATGTACCACAACGGTTGAGGAGAAGGCGACGAGCTTCACTGATTTGTGATTAGTTGGTTATGAGAAGAAAGATCTTCAGTGAAATGGTACCAGTTCTTCTATGTCAACTACCGAACTCCAGAATGAAAGTGACCACTGACAACACTACACAAAACATAAGATTATCAATAGTCATGACCTGAAACACTGATCTGCCAGTGATAATCATTATTAGTGTTACTATGGTGGATAGATGAACATTAGAAATGTGAAGGACAGCACTGAATTGTGAATAGTTGAGATGCTCTTCTAACTCAGCTATTCCCACTATTTATATATCCGAATGTATTCTGTTAGTGAACGTGTCAATCTTGTGACAATTGGACTATAATTAGAGTTGTGTTTCGTTACTAATGAAACACAATTCGACTCAAAGTAGTTGTTTATCACTTTCAGACGTATATCAGTATTTCCTGCTTCGCATACAGTAGACGACATCGGAGTCTGGCGCACTCAATTTGAGCATCATGATATGAATATGAGATAACGAACACAAACCACGCCGCATTGGACATATTTCACTTACAAACACCTAAGTAATATCAACACGCAAACAAGTGGCTGAATAGTTTAGTACAGATGACAAGCATGAGGTTGGAGTAATTCTCTTCGACTTTTTTGACGAGGGATAAAAATATCAGATGCTGATAAGGGAACATGAGAGACAGGTATGAAGTGATTTATCTGAACTAAGTCAGTTGGCGAAATTCTACACTTTTTATTGAAATGCGCTCTCACCGATTTTGAAATAACCGGTGATGCACATGCAGTTTTCAAAACCAATTTCCTGACTACTCAATTTGCAAGCCTGTTGTTCCAAAAACTGTTAGCAATAACATATATGACAACTTGACGCATTCACTGATATAAGAGTATTTTAGGATCGCGAACATGGTCAGCATATGTCCGAATGTGATACTCTTCATCGAAGAGGCACGATGATCGCACTTCTCAAGATGTAAGATATCCACCATTCCGTGTCGCAAATCGTTAACACACAAAACCCTCACAACATGGCTTTGATACTGAGTTCTTATAAATTCCACCAGAGGCTGAGAAGTTGGAATCTTTGGAGGAAAACAAATGTCAATGAAAATAAGGGACACTATGCAAGATGTCTGCGATGCACTTTTATTATTTCAGTTGACTTCTGTTGTTTCCATTACGCCTAATTAAATGAAATTGAAAATTCTGACGGAATCAAGTAATAATCCTAAATCCTTCATAGAGCGATATTCAGGATTGCTGAACAGTAAATTAGTCATCTATCAAATAATAAATAATACCCAGCCGGCCTAATGAACACAAATCTACTATAATACACATCACAAGGAAACATACCTGAAGCCTGTACAACATGGTCGCCCATCATCAGAACTGACAATACCAATATCGTGAGCAAAGTAGAAGTGTGCATAGTCCGATTATTATTGCCACAGTGTAAAGGGGAAAGCCATTATATATTTCCCACTGTATCCAAATGGTGGACATATCTATGCCATTGTGATCACACACGAATGAAGATTGTTCACACTGGAACATGAGTGAACATTTCGTTATGCACAGGGATTAGTGGAAACGTAGTCAGTGTAGTGAGATCAATGAGGAGAACACGAATATTCGTCACGTAATTTATTGTAATTGAATGTAACATTTTGGTTATACATGATGACCGTGAGTAGTTGTATTGTGTGCATTGTGGAATAGACCAAGTCAATTATTATAAATTTTATTATAATATCTGTTTGCACACACACATAAGTTCTACTTCTTCACTGCACATGATCATACTGACTGTTCGAATTGTTATTTTCATTCTCATTTTGAATTCGGATAAATGTGACTAAAAGAGGGTAGACGCCCTGGCGGTAATCTCGCTGGAAATAATAACAAAAGTATAAAGAACTCGTTGTTACACGTAAACGAATAATGTAACAGATTTATGAATAATTTGGTTTCCATGTTACATGTGGAACATTGATCGAAAATGAAGAGGAGAGAGGAACCAGTTGGGCGTTGACGAAGTGAGATCGACATGACTTGCTGTATGTCACACTTCAAATTGAATACAAACTTACCATGTTTGAGAATTCACTCCTGTGTTCGAATTTCAGATTACCACTCATAGCGTACTGTAAATGTCTGATTGAAGTACATTATCAGCGTAGTCGCGGGATACATTTCAACATAACATTAGGCACCACAATAATTATATCGACAGACTGGTCGACAGTCTCAAATGCTATTTCGCGGGTGATAGTGATTCCTAATTAGTGACGTCATTCGCAATAGAACAGTCAAATGCCACGTTGGAAACAGATTCATTGAACCACCACTGCGAAGTGACTGAAATCCGGAGAATGCATCTACCCTGTTGGTGACATATACGGTTGAACCCATTTAAACTGTCACTCTCACATTCATGCGGGTCTATTAGTTGAGAATCGATTTGAGACTGAATCCCACAATTCGCACATAGAAGCGTTTCTCGGATGAATGAGGTTAATTCCTTTCTCATATTAAAGTGAAGTTTGAATTTAAAGCATATTCAAGCACGAAACATTGACCTCGCATCACATTTCAGATGAGTGTAGAAATATTGACGTGTCTATTTTACAGCACTCTAAAGAATTTGAAGTATACGAATCCTTTCAAATCATTTTAAAGTTTGGTTAATATATCAGTCTGTCATTTGAAGATTATGTAGAAGAAGATTCAAGTACGAGTGGTTGCTCTGCATAGAATGAAACACACAACACAGTCATTCCTCACAATCTCTGAAAGGAGGCGATTCGAAATTGAAAAGAGTAATCACTGATCAAGGAATACACTATTCAATATCTTACTCATCACCCTCGGTAGCTGTATGCCCACAATAGTCAAACAGTAATTGTTATCTGCAAGACAACTAATAAAATCCAGTTAGCAATAGCCATAACTTGTGCATGTGGCCTGACTCACAACCGTCATTAAATTTGAATGAATAGGAAATCAGGCAATGTGAGTTATGTGTTTATACACCTTTGGTAGTCAACAAGGTATGTGAGGAATAGACGCCTTAAGGATGGACTGTGAGGAATGCAATCTATGCTGTGTACGGTTTTTATGAATTTGTTGATTTAGCGCCGACCAAGTTATTAACAACACCGAAAACTGTGATCGCACACAGAGAATTCTGTCATTGTTGAGCTATTCATTGCATCACTGGGGTTTTAATCATTCGTCAACTATGGACTTCAGATAGTTTATTCATCAGTCGATAAATGACATTTTGCCGCATGAGCATTGTTTTTTGACTGCCCCAAGTATTTCGATTTCGTATTCGTTCAATTCGCTTCTTCGAATTTTTTCTCGCACACTCGTAGATACTCTGGAGCACATAAACTTAGAAATTCGATGGAACGGCTGATAGGACTGCTTCAGATGATGATTTCAATGTATGACTGTGAGAGATTTTGTCTCGTCTGGTCACTGTTTATTCCGATTTCGAAATCTCAACCCTATGCGTTTGCGATCCCAGCTCAAGCTCATCACTGTTATACGCCTTCACAAATGATAATCTAATAATATCGAATATTGCTTGATACGGAATGTGATCTACACAATGTGTTCGTATTTTCAGTGGCTTCGTATCAAGAAATACGGCAAGTCAATTTTTCGCTTCTGTCACTTTCCAGTTTCTTATGAACATCTTTCACTTTTCATTTCTTGTGCTATATGCAGACTCACGCGCATCCTGATTTACATCTTGTCGACAGCCAGCTGTCACTCTTCAGCCGGATGTCGTAAACACATTCATTTTGGACTACATAGGAGTGTAAAATCAGTGGATTTCAAATGGAGCCCTGTGCATGTCCTCTTCACGAATCGACTATTGTAAACTATGTAACAATGCAGAAGTGCTTTGCTTTCGATTGAGTCGACTTGGAAATACTTACACTCACTGGTCACTTTTCACATTGACTTATGGATACTGAATTTATTCGTCTCAATTCCACAAACCTCAGCAATTGTTAGCATCTTTCTTTCCCCTTGTCTGTTGACAACACTCATGGACGTGACAGAATCCTTATCATTTTTGAAGTCTTGAAGATTTTTCTTTATTCATCCATTTGGTTGTGTCTTCATTTTCTTGTCCGTGTACTTTCACTTCCAGGATCTCTCAATACCCTGCCTACTCAACTGCCTCTACTAACGACAAAAAAAATTTGAAATCCGAATTGTCACTGTTACTTTACACATAGGCTTCAGGAAATTAATCAAATCGTCTAATTTGAATGTAATTAACGGTGATTCAGTTCACTCGTTTGGTATTCTATTTAACAAGAACAGAATTCGATCAGTATACTACATGCATGAGTTCAGCTGCAAGAATCCATTTTTGTTTGTGCAGATATCTGCTCTTCATCTTCCCATTATTGTGAAGAAGAATTGATACATGAAATCAAATGTTATTAATTGTTAGTAATAAGCGGAATTTGTCATGGTAAATATTGTCATTATAGGCAAACAAAAGTTACGGTAAAAAGTACTCACTGGGGAGCTATTACTTTTCAGTTTAAGGGACATTTAGCCGTTGAAACAGTCGTTCAAACCCACCCAGACATACTTGATAAACCAGCAGTTATGCTGCCTTTGCTATAATTGCATTATCAGTTGGTTATGTAAAGTTAGTACGGTGATGACAGTTAGAATAATTCAACCATAATACGCTGTCACTACTATGATCAATACTCTCTTAAACGTACCATTGACTTCATTGACTAGAATGGCTAAACATATGATTGCAAATCCAAGCAGTGAAGTACTGAATCCCATCATTCCGAAATGCTTGTTTCATTATCTTTGTGTGTGAATGAAAAAGGACTGATTAAATTTTCAATGTGATATAATGTGTCAGTTTGCATTGCTTGTCTGTATTGTGGTCATAATTATACTGACGAACCAAATACTTATCATTGTTAATTGATAACCAGTGGGTTGTGTTTTGTCATCGTTTACTTTGTGTTTATTATTCGTACTTGCCATTTGATTTTTAAAGTTACTTTACTAATTGTGTCTAACATCAATCTGTAAACTTTATATTTTATATACTACCACTAAACACTGACAGAATCTGCTTCTTCAGGGAATTAACAAGTACCTATCTAAAGAATGTAATACAGTTAGCAATTCAAAATTAAATGTGGAATGAGTAAGATTGCATTACTAAGATCAACAGTCAGTGTACACATCATACTGAACACACTGTTAGCTTTGACTGTTGTCGAATTGAGGTTTTGTTTTTTATTTGTATTTCTTATTGCTGCTACAAGTTGAAGGAAACCACCAGGTGTTCTACAAGTAGATTAAAAAAAAGAAAGATTTCAAAAGTAAACGTGATATGAGAACGACATATAAGGGAACAATATTGTTGCTTTCAATTAGATCTTCTTCAGCCCTAACCCTAATGTACGTTGCTCTATATGTAAGATTCTAGCCGATAATGGCGAGTTCATGGATTAAATTATATTAATAATAATGTGTTGAATGTTTCTAAGCTCAATATTGTCAATGATTTTAATGAAAACAAAAAAATGATAATAAGGTTTCTATGAAAATTAAAGGGCAATTAAACTACACAAAGTGACAAAATGAATTTAGGAATAATGAAAACTTTTAACACCACGTTTTGTGATCTTATCTCAACCCCACACATAACATAGATATGCGTATTCACGCGGTGCATGTGTAGATAGGAGAGCATATTCAGAGATGAACTTTGGAAAATCAATAGTTGCAGGTGACAGACCATCAACTTCGTGCATAGACAAATATTTAGTTCATATGAACGATAAGATCGATTCCAACACTGCTTTTAAGGTAATCTGTTAAAGTGGTCAAATGCGCGTACTGATATAGGCTGAGACCATAGCTATTCATTAACTGAAGACCCCACTGGTGTTCTGAGATGAAGTAGACAAATAATCAGACTTTAAATAAATATATCACTTAAATACGAAGGAAATGGGAAAAATAAGAAGGGTTGGGCGATAGGTTTTAATTAGAATTTACCCAGGCTAATGGAGAGATAGAGATAATGATGGAACAAGCTTCTTTTATATGCAAATACTTCGGTTATATGTAAAAGGCGAGTTCGAATTCTTTTCGAAAGCTCTCAAGGAATGCGATATATATATCTTTGAAGTCACTCTTTCTGTCCACATGGTGGTTCTTATAGGCTTAACTCGGTCTTTTCTGAACCATGAAAGAAGATGTTAACTAGTATGTCCCAACCATATATCGAAGAATAAGTAATTCACGAATTCAGCATTCAAAGGAGACACACTATAAAGGAATTTCAAATATTTTGGAAAGCACCTCCAATGTTTCTAATTTAAGATTAACATTCTGTTGTCCAAAATAATCCAATAAACTGAGAGACAGGTTATCTTATTTTTAAAGATCGACATATATTGTACCTTTGGAAAATGCCATCAACTACGTTAAATCTACTAACATCTAACATCAAATTCTTTTCTTAAGGGGATATACTGAATAGACAGCTTACAACCTGCCTCATTAGAACATTAAATTGGTTCATTTGACACTAAGATATAAAATATGGTGAGAATGTACCTCATCAGACAATCTCAAAGCGTTCGGCTAGTGACTACTGGGTTTCAGTCTCACTTCACATTTTTTCAGTGAGGACAGCTGATATATGATTAATCATGGATATCCACACAAGTGACTCCTGGTGATATGGAAGAGCGGTTACAATGAATTATGATTTGAACTTACATTCTTTCCTCAACTACAATTTCATTTAACTACAACTTTCTATGTAGTGAATATCTCAAAATTATTATCAAAGATTTGACTTTTTGCAAATATGAATAAGATAAAACATACCTTTATCAGAAAAGCCACCAAATTATTTTGTTTTTCTTTTGACTTTCTGTTAATTAAGTGATTATTAATCATGATACCTACAGCCGTTTGGATATTCGAAATATAGTGAGATCAGGAAACCTTAGGCCTTCTTAAATTTGATGAAATTTTAAATGCAGGAATTTGATATTACTGGTTTTACTTTGCTGGTGCTGTTAATTTTATATTTGACAATTATTTCAGTTAAAGACTTTTCGGAAAATTATCTCATAAATAATAAAGTGAACTGACTCAATTGTTTTTAGTTTATTTGATCAAAATCATTTCGATCATCTAAAAGTGTAATGGTAATTCTTTGTTCAATAGATCATTTCTTCGGCAAAATATTTATCCATTATCACTTTGGGATTTAACTTAATTTATGAGCGTCATTACTTCAGATCAGTCAAAGTGACAATGAGAGAATATTAACACAGAATTAAAAAAATATTTCAACTGAAAAAATGTAGAAATATTGTCTGCAACGCAATATTGTCTGGTCACTGTTCATTTTGATTTCAGAATCTCAGACTGTCGAACACACGATCCAAGATCAAGTATTTCGGGTATTTTCACCGCCTCTATACTTCCAGTTAATTTATATGTTCTAAAACAGTTTGTCAGTCAGCATCAGAGACAATAAAACTGAGATACCTATGGCAGTCAATTGCCGCGAGGAAACCAGACATTTATTGAGTTCATGGGTTTCAGCATGAGGGTGTTGACATAGACGGATAACATGAAGTTTACTAACTTCAAAACTAGTAATCACAACCTCCATAGTATTCGTTTCGCGTAGACCAAAGGCAAAGCAAAACATCAGAATTGGTCGTCCAAAGTACTAACTTTATTTCGGACCGAATCGGAGTGCAAGATGTTTGCACGAATGAACGCAAGTAACAAGACAGCGTGTCGACTGACATGGATGCTTGGCCGGTAGCCTTCAGACAAACAAGTTGACCTAAACAGTTCGGGCAGCATCCAATGTTCACTCATTAGTGCAGTTGTTAATAATTCTGAGGAGTTAACTACAGCTACAATTGATATTATCCACGTGTGTACGCTATGCCTGCATGTGAATGAATCCATCCACTAAGAGCTAAACTTGTTATCGAATTATTCTTGCAGCTTCCATTCATTGTGCACATTTCAGTGAGTAGCAAATCAATGTTGGTGGACCAATGGTAGTGCACTACTTAGGTACGCACTTCATACGGAATTCGACCTTCGGCCGTCGCCTGACTTCATCTTGCTTAGCATGATTGAGTCCAGTAAAATTGAGTGTCAGTTATTAGGCTATCCACCTTACTCCGAAGAAACACCACTGCTACTGAAGTTGATTTTGTCGTCGTTTTCGCTCTCAGTGACGATGACCAAACATCTCATGGAGAAATATATCCTCAGTGTATTAGGAATTGTGAATGAATTCCTTCTTTTTGTACACCGCCAGCTCCCTGATTCCAAAAATAGATAACTGAACACTCGAGAATGATGAATCATTTGTCAAAAATGAATAGTCATATGCTGTAAAATACATGTTTGTTGCAATCATTGTCTATGAATTGTGGAATGGCTTTGCTTCCTACATATTATTATTATTGTTCCTTTGGGTTCCTAGTGAAACATACGGCTTCAACTACACGCCTCCACTTGCTTCTGTCTTCTGCTGTATTTTTCACTTGCATCCATGTTAATCCATACTGTTTCAACTCCTCTTCACACGATCTCCTCCAGATCACTCTTGAACGTCCCACTCGCCGCTTCTCTTTCGGGTTCCACTCGAGGGCCTGACGCGCGATGTCACCCAAAAGCCATAGCTTCTTGTTGGTGATTTTTTCCCGCTATTTGATCTTGAGTATAGAGCAAAGACAGCTGTTGATAAAAGTCCGCAACAGGCTGTTGGAAATATTCTTTGTGACACACTGGCCAAGTTTCTGATCCGTATAGAAGAACTGACTGACTTGACGTTTGTATTGAAAATCCGAATTTTGTTGTTGATGCTGAGTGACGAAGATTTCCACATTGGTTTCAGGTTGATGAATGTGTTTCTCGCCTTCCCGATTCTCGATTTGACATCTTCGTCTGTTCCTGCTGTATTTGAGACAATGCTCCCTAGATAAGTGAATGAAGTAACCTCTTTCAAATCCCTCCCGTTGATGGTGATTGGCGCTGGACGTTGCTGCTGCTGCTGCTGTTGTTGTTGTTGGTTGGTTATTTTCATAACCTCCGTCTTGTCTATGTTCACCTGGAGTCCTGTCTTTGCTGCCAGCCTCTTCGACCAGTTTGTCGATTTTCGCTTGTAAGTCTTCGATTTTGTGTGACATCAAACATAAGTCATCCACGCGCGAAATCCAGGTCATCTAGGTTCTTCACGTCGGTGGTCTAGGATATCCCTGTCTCCTCGTTTCACACTGTCTGACGCATAATCCAGTCCACCACAATTAGGAATATCATTGGTGATAATAAACACCCTTGTCTGACTCCTGTGTTTACTCCAAACGCCTCGCTGAAATTTCTGTTGTGGATCATTTGACATGTGCCGTTGTCGTACAGCTGTTGAATAAGGTTGATGAATATTTGAGGTACGCCGTAGTTCTCGAGTAGTTTCCAAATTACTTCGCGGTCAACGCTGTCGAAGGCCTTCTCAAAGTCTATGAAGTTGAGATAGAGGTTTGATTGCCATTTCATGCTTTGTTCTGTGATGATGATGCGTAGAGTTGCGATTTAGTCAGAACATGATTTGCCTTTCCTGAATCCAGCTTGTTCTAGTTGGAGTTCTGTATCCAAAGCGTCCTCCCTAGTTCTTGCAAAGTCCTAAGTCACCCTTCTTTCGTAGTTTCACGAGGTAACCTTTCCTCCAGTCAGTAGGCACCTCTCCCTCCTTCCAGATCTTTTGCAATAATGGAGTCAGCATATCTGCTGTCGTTTCTGGGTCCGCTTTCAGTGCTTCAGAGGGTATTCCATCTGGTCCAGCTGCATTTCCAGCTTTCAGAAGCTTGATTGCATTCAAGACTTCAGCATTCGTTGGAGGACTGGTGTCAACTTGCAGTTGTGTACGTGCTGTTGTTGGTATTTCTGGACGGGTTGCAGGTAATGGTCGGTTCAAGATTCCTTTGAAGTGGTCCGCCCATTGTTTAATCTGTCTTTCTTCTTTGGTAATTGGGTTCCCTTGGCTGTCTTTTATAGGTTTCACTTGTGTTGATCTCTTCCCGGATAGAGACTTGGTTATCTGATATAGTGTCCTCAGGTCTCTTTTGCCTGCTGCCTTCTCAGCTTCAATAGCCAGGTTGTCGTAGAATTGTCTTTTGTCCTTCCTGGCACTCTTCTTCACTTCTTTGTCCAGTGCTGTGTAAGTTGAGTTCAGCGTCTCTTTCTCTTGTCCATCTTTGCATTGAATCATTTTCTCTTTCACCATTCTCCTCTCCTCTATTAGCTTCCGAGTGTCCATTGAGAGCCATTTTATTGTCGTGTTTCTTCTTTCTTCCTTAAACCGTTGAACACGTTTCGTTGAAAATTACCTTCAGAGAGTTCCAATGGTCTTCCACGGATGATTCCTCAGTGGTGCCACGTAGTATTTCCTGCTTTGGTCTGACAGTTGCAGTGAAGGTGTCTTTTATGGTTGTGTCCTCCAGCTTTTGCGTGTTGAACTTGCATTGTGGCGTATCCCTAGCTATCCTCGAGGCTTTTGGCTTCACCTTGAAAGTCCTTTGTACTAGATAGTGGTCTGAACCCACATCTGCTCCTCTCCTCGATCTTGTGTCCAGTAGGCTCCGTCTCCTTTTCCTTGAGATTGAAATGAAGTCTATCTGGTTTTTGGTGTGTCCATCTGGTGAAATCCATGTTGCCTTGTGTATATCCCTGTGTTTGAACACACTGCCACCAATCACCAAATCATTGAAGGCGCAGAAGTCTGAGAAGAGTTCACCATTGTCATTCATTTCACCGAGGGCCTCGCGACCCATGGTGAGTTCTCTTCTTGTATTGTCTCCTCCCAGTTTCGCATTCATGTCACCCATCAGGATTTTGATATCGCTCTTTTGGGACGTTGTCCATTACTGTTTGTAGTTGACTGTAGAAATCCTCCTTCTTCTCTTTTTCTGAGACGTTTGTAGGCGCGGGGCATTGAATTATTGTAACCTTTTTTCCTTTTGAGTTGAACCTGGCTGTCATTATCCTGGAGGGGATTGGTTCCCACTGCATGAGAGCTTTGGCTGCTGTTGGTGACATCATGATGGCTACTCCCTCGGTGTGCTCGTGATCGTCCTCTGGGTGACCGGAGTAGATTATTGTCTCTCCAGTTGATAGTTGGCTCCTTCCACATCCGTTCCATCTGCTCTCGCAGATTCCCAACACTTCTATTTTATATCTTTTTCATTTCTGCGGCTACCTGAGCAGCCTTTTAAGTTTCGTACATTGTAGGAATATTCCACGTCCCCATCCTTATTTTTGCTTTCATCGAAAAGAGGCACATCGGCTGACTGGCTTCCCGAAGGCTTTCACCAGTCTGCGTCATTTCACTTCCCCGACTCCAGCGAAAAATAAGGTTATTGTTTGTATTTTTAGAATTTAAAATATATTTGTGCGTCCTAATTGTCCTAATTTTGCGTGATAGTCCACATGTTATAATGCACATCTCTCATCGCACTGGCTAATGCACACTCAAAATGCTCATATTCGTGATGCATTTCGGGTAAATATGGTTGTTTCGTGCATCAAATATCCATTTTCCTTCCTCCTACGTTACGCAATCACTTCGATAGACGGAATGTAGGCAGAAATACACTTAATAATCACTCACTATATATTTATGAATTCTAGAATTGCCTACGTTACTCTTCGATCGCATTTATCAACACAAGAATCGACTACTGGTCGCTGAATACGGGTTTGTATGCATCCCACAGAAAATACTCGATGCCACCTTTTTTTAGCCAGTGAAGGAATGTATTCAACCGCGAACATGTTAATCGTACGCTGTGTAGATTGACAGTGTAATTTCCAGTGAAATCAACTACATCATGTCATTCATTATTCACCGAGACCGCTTGATCAGCAAATTCCTGTTAACACATTTATAACTGACTAACTGATTTTAGAGATCACGTGACGTTGGCAATTATCCTGAATTCGTGAGATGTCGAATGAAGCTGTGAATTTGTGATCAGAAAACAAGGAATTTGGCAAAAGTGATTTATTTCTCATTATCCCGACACCCACAAACAAATTTCACATTTCAATTTTCATTTCACACATCATTCATGACATCGAGCATTTTGACATATTTTTCCACAGCAGTCTTCATGTGTACCACAGTTTTCCCCTCGTAGTTTACAACAAAATGGAAGACCTGATGATTTACGAAGTCGACATTTGGAAAAAGGACAACACGCCCTATAAGATTCTTTGTCACCATCCATATTCAAACAATAACAATTTTCTCCTTTGAAAGAAAAAATACAAAGAAATTGGTATTACATGAAAAACGGTGATGAAAATGAACATTAAATTGTCAAGAATGAATTAATCGGAAAATTATTGCGAGATAGAACATTCACATTACTAACTCAACACCACTTCTCGTCTGGATTTGTACGTGACGTCAGTTTGACTCAATTGAATTGTAGTCAGAGATCAGGTTCAGTTCATATTTGGCAGAAATCTGCCATCCAATTGCGCACACTAATGTTATCAATTAGCATACGTTAAAATGACAGAGATGTAGAGAGTTTATTCAAGGCAACCGGAGCATGTTTTGCAAACCTTGTCAAACTTGATATAAAAGTAGATCCTGGGCACTGTTGTAGAGAGTAATTCCATTATGGTTGAATTTTGTTTTGATAAAGTCTCGCAGTGTTATACAGTAATGTTTACTGATGACGTTCCGCGTACAATTTATTGGTCATAATCATAACAATGTGAGCAATAATTGTGCTCGCAACGTCATCAGTAAACATTACTGTATAACACTGTGAGACTTTGTCAAAACAAAATTCAACCATAATAGAAAAGATGACATGACAAACTTCCTATAAACATGCGAATGTCTACTGATCACTGTTATTCACAGGAATGCTAATGATCATCTCCATTGTGTTCAATGACCAGTGTGTCCTGCGTTGAAACCGATTTATTTACTTTTCAGTACACAAATTTCACAAATTTCGTTCTCTGTTTCCTTTCACGCAATGTAATAATGCAGACATATGCACATCAAAGAGCACATATTTCAACAGAACTATTCTTTTGATTCAAATATCCATCATGCCTACAACAAGGAAACAGTGTGATTGACACACGAAAAGTGTTCACTCAGATGACAGAAGTTTAGAAATTATAAAATGTCACGTATGTACCACAACGGTTGAGGAGAAGGCGACGAGCTACACTGATTTGTGATCAGTTGATTATGAGAAGGAAAAATCTTCAGTGAAATGGTAGCAGTTCTTCTACTTCAAACAACGAACTCCAGAATGAAAAAGATCACTGTAAACACTACACAACACATACGATTATCTGAAGTCATTACCTGAAACATTGATCTACCAGTGATAATCATTATAAGTGTGACTATAGTGGAGAGATGAACATTAAAAAGGTAATGGACAGCACTGAATTGTGAATAGTTGAGATGGTGTTCTAACACAGCAATATCCACCATTTATTTATCCGAATACATTCTGTTGGTGGACGTGTCAGTCTTGTGACGATTGGACTATAATTGTCGTTTGCTTTGGTACTAATGAAACACAATTCGACTCAAGGTAGTTGTTTATCACTTTCTAAGTAATATCAGTAGTTCCTGCTTCACATACAGATTACCCCATCGGCGACTGGCGCACTCAATTCCTGCATCATTATTTGAATATGAGATCACGAACACAAATCACACCACATCAGGCATATTTCACTTACAAACAACTAACTAATATCAGCAGGTTAACAAGTGGATGAATACTTTAGTACGGATGACAAGCATGTGGGTTCAGTAATTCTTTTCAATTCGTGTGATGAGGTAGAAAAATGTCAGATTGTTATGAGGGAAAATGAAAGACAGGTAAAAAAAGTGATTTATCTCAACTAAATCAGTTGGCGAAATTCTACACGTTTATGAAATGCGCTCTCGCCGATTTTGAAATCACCGGTGATGCACATGCAGTTGTGAATACCGATTTCCTGAATTGTCAGTTTGCAAGCTTGCTGTTCTAACTAATATTTACAATAGCATATATGACAACGCGACGCATTCGCTGAAATAAGGGTATATTAGGTTCGCGAACATAGCGAGCGCATGTCCGAATTTGATACTCTCCATCGAAGAGACACGATGATCGCATTTCTCAAGATGTAAGATATCCACCATTCCGTGTCGCAAATCCTTCAAACACAAAACCCTCACAACATGACTTTGATACTGAGTTCTTACAAATTCCACCAGAGGCTGAGAAGTTGGAATCTTTGGAGGAAAACAAATGTCAAAGAAAATGAGGGACACTAGGCAAGATGTCTGCGATGCCCTTTTATTCTTTCTTTCCATTACAACTAATTAGATGAACTTGAAACTTCTGATGGAATCAAGTAATAATCCTAAATCCTTCATAGATAGATATTCAAAATGTGAATAAAAGGATGGATAGAAATCATTTGGCACGAATTAAGATATTGACAGCGGTGATTTCTTACCGCAAAGAAACATAGGATGAGATAAGGCAGATCTTGAGGAGTAACGCTATTGGAGTGCTTCCATGTGGAACCAACAACTCATGTTCATCACTAATGAAAGAAAGACTGACAGCAGAAGCTCCACATACATGAGTGAATCTCAACAGTTTGAACAGGCGTGCAGGTGTGATGTTAGCTGATGCATGGTAAATCCTGATTAATAAATTAAAATGGATATCTATCACTAATTATTCATACTTGATATAAATTCCTGATTGTCTATATCTTTTAATGGAGAGACTAAGAAATCTTTTACAACTGTTTAACAAAACATTCATAAACACGTCATTGTATACTGCATATGCACACATATTTTCATATTCAGTTATCTACAATCATCAACATTCAGTTGAACGTAATCTGATGAAAAGTACACTCTGTTCAAAGTGAACAACTAAAACAGACCAACATCTGAAAGTGTAAATATCAACTGGTGCACAACCCACATCTATGTCACAGCTTTGCTATAGATTAGAAACAATTCCAATGCTTTCTCATTCTCAAGAGTATCAATATTTCACACATATCTCTGCAATTTTATTCATCTAATGTAAACATCACTCTCTGAAATTGACGAAGCATCTCATGCTCACAAACACAATGATCATGCAAGTTATCAACAGAGAGAAGTTGAAGACTACCCTCATGAGCCCTTCTACATCAACGACACTACTACTTAACCGACATTCACAATAGCTTAACAGTAAATTAGTCATCTACCAAATATCGAATAATACCCAACCGACCTAATGAACACAAATCTACTATAATCACAAAATAATGCACATCACAAGAAAACATACCTGAAGCCCGTACAACCTGGTCGCCCATTACCACAACTGACAATACCAATATCGTGAGCAACGTAGAAGTGTGCATAGTCAGATTATTGTTGCCATAGTGTGAAGGGGATAGCCATTATATATTTCCCACTGTATCCAAATGGTGGACATATCTATGCCATTGTGTTCACACACGAATGAACATTGTTCACACTGGAACATGAGTGAACATTTTGCTGTGCACAGGGATTAGTGGAAACGTAGTCAGTGTAGTGAGATCAATGAGAAGAACACGAGTATTCGTCACGTAATTTATTGCAATTGAATGTAACATTTTGGTTATACATGGTGACCGTGAGTAGTTGTATTTTGAGCATTGTGGAATAGACCAAGTCAGTTATTATAATTCTATTCCAATAGTTGTTTGCACACACACATATAAGTTCTACTTCTTCACTGCAAATGATCATACTGACTGTTCGAATTGTTATTTTCATTCTCATTTTTTATTCGAATGAATGTGACTAAAATAAAGTACACGCCTTTTGCATAATCTCACTGGAAATCATAACAAAAATATATAAAACTCGTTGTTACACTCAAACGAATAACGTAACAGAATTATGAATAATTTGGTTTCCACTTTACTTGTGGAACATTGATCGAAAATGTAGAGGAGAGGGGAACCAGTTGGGCGTTGACGACGTGAGATCGACATGAATTGCTGCATGCAGCACGTCAAATTAAAACAAACTTTCCGTAATTAGAATTCACACCTGTGGTCGAGTTTCAGATTACCACGCACAGCTTACGGCAAACGCCTGAATGAAATACATCATCAGCGTAGTCGAGGGATATATTTCAACATGATATTAGGCACCACAATAATTATATCGACAGACTTGTCGACAATCTCAAATGCTATTTCGCGTGTGATAGTGATTCCCAAGTAGTGACGTCATTCGCAAAAGAACAGTCAAATGCCACGTTTGAAACAATTTCATTGAACCACCACTGCAAAGTGACAATTCGCACATAGTAGCGTTTCTCGGATGAATGAGGTTAATTCTTATCTCATAATAATGTGAATTTTGAATTTAAAGCATATTCGAGGCCAGAATATTGACCCTGAATCACATTTCAGATGAGTGAAGAAATCCTGACGTCTCAGTTAGATAGCATTCTAAAAAATTGGAAGTCTACGAAACCTTTCAAATTATTTTAAAGTTGGGTTAATATATCAGTCTGCCATTTGAAAATTATGTAGAAGAATATTCAAGTACATGTGATTGCTTTGCATAGCCCAGGACACAAAACACAGTCATTCCTCACAATCTCTGAAAGGAGGCGATTCAAAATTGAAAAGAGTAATTACTGATCAAGGAATACACTCTTCAATATCTTCCTCATCAACTTCGATAGCTGCATGCGCACAATAGTCAAAGAGTAATTTTTATCTGCAAGACAACTAATAAAATCCACTTAGCAATGGTCATAACTTGTGCACGCGGCAATACTCACAACCGTCATTAAATTTGAATCAAAAAGAAATCAGGCAATGTGAGTAATGTGTTTAAACATCTTTAGCAGTCAACAAAGTATGTGAGGAATGGATGCCTTAAGGATGGATTCTCAGAGATGCAATCTATACTGTGTACGGTGTTTATGAATTTCTTGATTTAACGCCGGCCAGGTTAACAATAATACCTGATACTTTGATTGCACACAGAGAATTCTGTCAACCTTTTTACGCATATTCGTAGAAACTCTGCAGCAACTTAACTTATGATCCTGGTGGAACGACTGATAGAACTTCTCCACATGATGATTTCACTGTATGTCTGTGAGAGATTTTGTGTCGTCTGGTCACTGTTTATTCCAGTTTCGAAATCTCAGGACTATACGTTTGCTATCCCAGCTGAAGCTCACCACTGTTATACGTCTTCACAAATGATAATCTAATAATATCGAATATTGCTTGATACGGAATGTGATCTACACAATGCGTTTCAATTTTCAGTGGCTTCGTGTCAAGAGATACGATGAATCATTTTTTCGCTTTAGTCACCTTCTAGTTTCTTATGAACATCATTCACTGTTCATTTCTAGTGCCATATACATATGTTGTCGACATCCAGCTGTCAAACTTTAGCCGGATGTCGTAATCATATTCATGCTGTACTATATGGGAGTGAAAATATTGGATTTCGAATGCAGGCCTGTGCATGTTCTCTTGCTGAATCAACTATTGTAAACTATGTAACAATGCAGAAGTGCTTTGCTGTCGATTGAGTCCACTTAGAAACACTTACACTCACTGGTCACTTTTTACATCGACTTATGGATACTGAATTTATTCGTCTCAATTCCACAAACCTCAGTAATTGTAAGCATCCTTCTTTCCTCTTGTCTGTTGACAACACTCATGGACTTGACAGAATCCATATCATCTTCGAAGTCTTCAATATATTTCCTTATTCACCTATTTGTTTGTGTGTTCACTTGCTTGTCCGTGTACTTTCACTACCAGGATCTCTCAATACCTAGCCTTCATAACTGCCTCTAGTAAGGACATTAAAAAAATGATGTTCTCGTTATGGTTTGCACTTCTTATGTTAGGACGAAGTCTTTTTATTCATTCCAAAAACAAGCAGTTGAAAAGAGTCCACGAAGTAAAACGAGCTCGTATTATTCAGAATCTAGGAAATCTGTATAAGATAAGTAACAAAAATATTCCTATTCAAAATACACTCCTTTTACTGATTCGTATGCTTCTTGTTTTTGCGATTTATTTTGTGCGACCTTTACTAGCCGATACAACTTTACGAACACAGTTAACAGAAATATCATATTTGTATTCATACAGTGTTGGTTCAGACACATGATGTTTTTTGAATGACATTTAGACTGCGGCAGACGTTTATCAACAACTACCTACTCAGGTTTCATACGGAAGACTCAGATGGCCTGTTAGAAAGTATGAGCAACAAACAGCACTGGTACAACATCAGGCAAGATCTCAGTTGCCTGTAAGTGCACAGAATAAATGGAGATGGATTGGAAATAAACTGAGAAAATCGTTGAACGAAATCATTGTGCAACGCAGGCCTTCCAGTGCAGGTCAATTGGGAAACAACCAGTGGGTTTGAAAATGTTATAGGAGACATTGTGCGGGGAGGAAGTGGAAGCATACAATTAATAGTAGAATTGGCTGCAGGTGAGAACAGGGGGGAGGATAAAATTCAGCTGTGCTGCTGATGACCTATATTCAATTAGGAACCCACGATTAAGCCAAACAACAAAATCTACTACAATTGCTACTAAATAATTTCAGTAACTGGAATTCAATTAAACCAACGGAGCCATATTTTCTTGGTCACACCATGTGATGGTTGAGTGGAACGAAACTGAATTACTAATAGGTGAACAATCTCCTGTCTCTACAGAATCAGTTTTCCATAGAAAATTTAGCAGGATATAAATCACATGAAAATACTTCATGTATCTGTGATTATCCACATGGAAATACTTCCCCATCCAACAACTTCTTTTATAAACTGTAGAGTTGTGTTTACATTACAGTAAAAGGATTCAAGCAGCATTCAAAATTAATCTACCGGAATACACATGGTGAACTTGAAGTGGATAAATAATGAAATCTCTAATGAGCTTATCAAATACGTGAATTTATATTAACAGTCGTAAAGTAAGTCAGGTTTAGTGAAACAATTTAAATTGCGACGATGCGAATAGCAGTAAAGAAGGCGATAAGAAAGTGAAGTGAATAGAAGTTGTAAAAAAGAATAATGTTAAAACAATGCGGAACATGACTGTGACTAAGGCAAAGAAAAACGTGCAACAAAACCTTTCTGATTACACTGCTGCGGATTTTGTTCATGCATAGATAAGTGGAGGAAAGGCAAACTATTGTAGTGACTAAATTTAGCCCTGTAAATAACTTTAAATGATAAATCACGTGTGGCTGAATGTCCTGAATACAGAACATGCCCACAAGTGAGAGAATAAGTCATTTTATGCTCGCTTCCCATCAGCTAAATCAAGAAGGGTTCAGTCATGTATGTTTGCTTGTCATTCAACCTGAAAGACAATTAAGCAATATGTTGACATATTTATGTATTAATTTGTCAAAAATAACTCATAATGATAGAAATGTTAAAGTTTCGTGACCGTAAAACTAATTTCATTGTCACTCATCTTTCAATTTAAATTTATGTTATCTATCAACTAGAAAAAGATAACGAAAGTAAGAAAAATCAGGTGAATTGAATTTGACATATTGACTCCTTTCAATTTGCAAATTCTTGGAGAAAAATAAAAGATTTAGTTGTGGAACTTAATTTACCTCAGGGAGGTAGACAGATAGACTTTACTTCTTTCATCTCTCATTTATCTTGAGGTACTTTTAGTTTGTCCCTTGAATCTGCAAGCTATTCAGGCACATTCTTGAAGTAACTAGCTGGTAGACAGAGCTCGAGTTATTTATTACTGAATCATGGATGTCGGAAATAAGATGTGGATTGTTCTTTAAGTGAAATTCAGTGACACATAAGCCTTCAGTGTCCATATGGACGACATCTTCAGCAAAGATTTAACTTTTGAACATTTTCCAGGAGATCTGCGTTTGTATAGTCAGTGCACTTGTGGTTCGCTGGTAGAATGCTCACGAGCCAAGCTGGTTAACTTGATTCGATTCTCTGGTGATGCACACCTAAGTCTCCCCTGGTTTAATAGCCAATAGCCAGCCCGTAGAAATCGGTCATGGATAGAGAAACCCTGACCTATAGAAACAACATCAATGTTACTGAAAATTTATAGCTTCAATCTTGAAGCCCTACATTCTCCTCGGAACTCAAAGTCATATAAACACTTCTCTGTTGTTGAGTAGCATGGTGAAGGCGAAAAAACCCTGGTTTTAACAGCACTTATAAATTAACATCTAATTGAATGCTTTGATTTCAGGTACATTTGTAAAATTACATTTTTACTGTCATATATGAAGCCGCATGGTCTGTGATGGTAACAGCAGTGACTATAACAGATTAACTTTGTCCCTCAAATTGATACGAAGGTATTTGACATTTTGTAGTGGAGGAAATGACGAACTGAATTAGTATGTTAAAGCAGGTGACAATGGTGTGTTAGAATTATCAGTTTGAGATTAACACATTTCGAGGTGCGAATTCACTTTATTTTCCTTTGATAATCAAACATTTTACAGACCACAGTATGTAGTCTGCTTGATACCGAAAATGGCATTAAAAAATTTGTCGATGTTCTATGATAGTATATGCTGCAGAGTGATATGGATAGTTGTAAACCCAACCATGTGGTCAGTTGTTTATTTCTAGATCGACATCTGGTAAACAAGGGGTAGCAAGTTTATTTCCCTCTTCGGACACCAGAGTAAGTTGATGGTAGAATGCTCACCAATCACGAGTGTGTGTGGTCCGAGTTTCAGCTCACGACTGACACCCAGTTGGTTTGGGTCGGACAAAATTAGGTACGTCGCTAGCGAGGTTGGCTTATTTACTAAAACACTAAAATAATTATTACTAAACGTGTCTAGATGAAGACAAATGCAGAAAAGAAGATTGATAAATAAAGCAAAATATGTAGTGCATGTTAAACATTTCATGCATAATGTCCAATAGATTGAAGAAAAAAGGTAATGGGAACATAAGACTTCAGCGGTATGTCTCCATTTCAACCTCTTCGGTGTGCAGTCTTGTTTAGCTGTCTCCATGATTGCCCAGAACCTTATACTCTCACTAAATGATCTACTCCACTTCACTGTCAGACTGAAGCCCAACTCATTTTCTCTCATTTCATGTTACACTGAGGGGTCTGGCACGTCATATCTGTCGACGGTCTCCATAGTGTATGCTGGCTGATTCAACTAACATTTCTTTGCGAATAGTTTTTAGATGACTAGTTTATGTTTAGTTCTCTGCCTGGCCGAATTCCTGACTGTCTGATATTTCAAATGGAGTAAAAGTGGCTGTTGATAAAAGTCTGAAGAAGCTTGTTGGATATGTACCAACCACATATCAGGCTGAATATACCATTGACAGTCACCATGTAAAGAAAATGGTATGGGCCACTTACGACTGAAGAAATTAGAAAATGAAACGACGGGCTTACGAATCGGTAGGAGTTATTGACGGTCACGGATCTTTTACAGATTTTCCAAGTATGATTTTATTTTAACAATGCATAAGGGTAAAGCGAAGGATAGGAAAATATTTGAAATTTGTTTCGCCTTGAGAGATAAAGAATAAAGATAGAGGGGCACTTCAGCACTTGAAATATACTCAGTGATCCCGATTTAACTGAGTTAGTTCCAACATGAAACTATGTAAAACATGGTGGGGCAGTTCAAGCTGACATAGTACATGTAAGTCAAACAAATAAAAATAATAAGGAGAACAGAAATTCCAAAGCATTCAGCTGACGAGAAATATCCGGGAGAAAGGTGGAATAGGAATAGGAACATGGTAAAACGGGAGGATTCAGTGGATTTCGGAGATC
This sequence comes from Trichobilharzia szidati, assembly GCA_944472155.2. Classification (NCBI taxonomy): domain Eukaryota; kingdom Metazoa; phylum Platyhelminthes; class Trematoda; order Strigeidida; family Schistosomatidae; genus Trichobilharzia; species Trichobilharzia szidati. Next base: position 11,818,107 of record OX235277.1, read on the forward strand.
AGAAAAAGTGAATGTATCTGCTCCACTGACAGCGATTCTAAATTGTATAAGCAGTAGCCAGAAATTCTATCAAACATTAACAAGCTGAATCTACAGACTTGAAGGAACTAATGTACACTCGGAGATTAGCACTCATGTGACTAAATGCTGGAGGCAGACAATTTACCGCTGAAGTGTTCACGTTAACGTTTGACCTCTAGTTGGATTTTACGTCGGTTATCGGTTCGTCACTTGAGAGTAAAGAGTGGGGGTCGAGTGCTTAGTCCTCATTGCTAATAATGGCTGAATTAGTCGACCAATCAGCGAGACAATCTCAGACATCTGGGGCCACCTAAATTTTAGCTTCCTATTGAAGAATCATTTTCAAATAACTTTCCCTCAAAAATTATATTTCATTTATAAGTTACAGCTCATTTCATAACATGTATTCACACACTCAGCATATGATGGAAAAGATTTGTAGTTCAAGTGAGTGATTTTGGCGTGGTCGTGTTCTCTGAGCTTTCACTGCCTGTCTGGACAATGTGTTAAGCAAATCGTACAATTTGAAATCAGTTAAGTGTCGATAATTTTTATAAAACGCATTGTGTGTCGGTGGCACAGCAGTAAGGACTCTCGCTGACCATGCACATGGTCCGAGGTTCGATCGCCCGCTGACGTTCACCTGATATCTATGGTCGGCCTGCTAAATTTAGGCTACCGATATCACATACTGAAAATTTCATACTTGTACCAAAATACTGTGTGCAATCAAGCTATACTAAAAAAAATATTTCTGGTGATCTATTTAGCTGTGATACAGTCAAACAAGTTTATTTTTGTCAGGTGAAATGCATATTTGACAGTTTCTGAATGAAACATGGGAGATGGATATGTATATGCTATTTCTAAAAACTTGTCACTCATTCACAAGTACATTATCAAGGACGAGATATACACCACAATATTATTTTTAAGTGAGATGAAATGATGAAGGCAGTAAATTTCTCTTGATACTATTAGCCAAGGGAAATAAGTATAATACTTTTAATTCTACAATGTCTCAGAGTTGGTTTATTTACTCAATCAATGTAAACGTATAATCGAGTCCTATTACACTTTCCTCTAAGGAGAACCAAAATATGAGTTATTTGTGACGCTTACAGAGTTTATTGAAAGTTAAAGAAATGCGCGGACACAAACTTCTGTGTTATAACTGTCTGTATAATGATCTGCTTGGCTAGTGTTTGTGTTCCTATGTAAATTTATTAGCAATAGACTGTCATAAAAATGTCTTGCAAATCCAGGGAAACTCTTAAGCGGTCTTTTCCGTAGAGAATGCGAAAGTTCCTCAATCTACGAAGTAGCATTTCTGATTGTGGGACATTCCCATAGAGACACAATTTATAATTTCTAATTGCTTCGCAAAGACCGGAACACAAAACGCAGTCATTCCTCACAATCTGTGAACGGAGCCTATTCAGAATTGAAAAGAGTAATCACTGATCAAGGAATACACTCTTCAATATCTTCGTCATCACCTTCGACAGCTGCATGCGCACAATAGTCAAACAGTAATTGTTATCTGCAAGACAACTGATAGAATCCACTTAGCAATGGTCATAACTTGTGCATATGTCAATACTCACAAACTTCATAAAATGTGAATGAATTGGAAGTCATGAAATGTTAGCATTGGAATGGGTTGAAGAGGTAATCGGTTCTGCCAAATGTTTAATTGGTAACATTTGCCACATGTATATTTCGGTTTTTGGTGCAGCCTGAACCATTTCTGTGAAGTTAGCAGTGTTGTCATCATATAAGGTGATTCACCATCCTGACACACTGTGAATGGTTGTTATTGATTGGTTGCCTGTAATCAAAAAGAAAGACTTAGATCTAGCTTTTGTGTCTTTTTTCACTCATCAATAAAGGGTACCTGCAACCTTGAAGGAAATCATATCGCCACCAAGATTCGAAGTCGTGTCACATAGTGTTACAGTCAGGGACGTTAGCACTGGGCTAATTACTTCCAACTATCTAATATTGACAATTGGCAATGCATCGTGATGGCCAGTCAACTTGTGTCTAATCGAAGTACCCAGTACAGTCACACCGTAAGTCAATCATGAGCCTGAATAGCTTACAGCTAACGTATTTGATTGTAACACCAGGTGTCACGGATTTTAATCTGAGAAGGGACATGAGTTCCTTCAAGATTACAAATACTCATCTCTGACTAGTGACGACAATAACAACAAAATCTAGATCCGAAGCTTTCTTCTGATTGTCTCCATCCATCTAATAACAGCTTTAGACTTAATGTATCAAGACGTCGAGGGATAATGGAAGATTTAAAAATGAAGTAACACATTGGGTTTAATGGTTTTGCCAGTTTAACAAGACTATAATAATCGCATAATACATTTTCACGGAATACGCAGTTTCAGTGATGTCACACAACACTTTACAGTAACATAGGGAAATTATTAAGCCTTCATATTCAAAACCAGTATTTTTTTTCCTTCACGTTCCCAGTGGAACATAGGGCTTCAAGCTAGTGGCTTGAGGTCTCTATAGCAGCGTTTACTTTACGGGATGGGGTTGCTAGCCTCATGCCCAACCGTTCCTCTTCACCAGGATTATTTCTGGCTTAGCGAGGTAAAGGAGTGCGTCGGCCGGGGATCGAACCCCAGGCCATGTGCATGGTCGGCGAGCGTCCTCACCGCTATACCACCGACGCACTTCCAAACCAGTATGGTCACTAGAAATAAAATTTGGACATACAAATCAGTGGATAATAATCGTGGCAATCATAGTGGTAATGATAATAGATCCATGCAAGCGTGTCTGTAGGCAAGGCAGTCAGTGACTGTGAGTTTGTGAGTAGAATGTGTAAATTTGAAAGCTTGAGTGGAAAAAATAACTAATACCTCACAGCAATTACATAATTGGATGTGTGGTTGTGTAGTACATAAATTCTGAACTAAGCTCAAATTTCGACACTAAGTGATATAATGATGTAATTGCAAAGTTTGATGAGTAATTATCGAGAATATATGTATTCTTCTGAAATGGCACTCTCTAATGAAAATAATGCGAATAAATGTGAGTCAGCATTATAGAAAGAAACCTGATGAATAATTGAATAGAATCCTGTTGATCTCTTAGGTCAAAATGGATGAAATTCTCAGTTCAATTACAGTAACAAAATTTTGGGAATCCCTGTTGTTAAACTTGTTTCGTTGCAATGCACTGCAAGTTCATGTGTGGCAAAGGTGGGGGTCGAAAGGTGATGTTGATAGTGTTATTGAGGTTATGTTCAATAAGCGGGATGATTTAAGTACGAAGCTTCCATAGCCATTCTAGGAAGTATCTTCACTGTGGAATACAATATGAAGTCTTCAATTTTCTATACTGTAGTCTTCTCTCTGATTATAACGTTGATGCTTTCAGATGCAAGAAACTGAAGTGTTCAACTCAAATACGTTTAAACGTGTTTCCTCTACGTCTTAACAGTAACAAAAATGAGGAATTTTGTTGGATAAGTAACATTTATACAATCTAACTACAGAATTAGTAAGTATTGTAAAAATGTTTAAATACTTCATTGCTCAGAAGTAGATGTTTGTACAATCTGTCATCAGTGTGTTTCATAAGTCACGCTTGTGTACGTTTTTAAAGACCAAGACTTACCAGATTCACTTAGAAAACATACAGAGGATGCAGGAAGTTATGATTATATTTCTATAGTTGGCTTATAAGAGTGAATTTTGTTTTTACGAGGTGATCACGGATTAATATCAGTTGTGAAACCATTGAAAAACAGCTGTGAGTACTGGACAGCTGTTTCATTCCAGTATGGGAATCATCGGCAGTACGCACTAACTGAGATGATACTTGCTAGTGACTTGCTACAGAATGAAGTTTCCTGGAGTTCCAGTGAGAAGTCGTGACCAGTGAGGTCCATCCAGTCACGTGTGGGGATGAATGTCCCAACGACGACATTTGTTTTGATCGCGCTAAAATCTCGAATTGGTAAAAGTTAGAATTCATGAGCCATTGAATCGTGTTCCAGTGGCTGAATGGTTTACGACCTTCAGGTTACCTACGGATCTGTTATTTCCTTTAACGTGTTGGGAAAACCGAAATCCGTTTCAGCAGCCACCATTGATGAACTTACCAAACTCGGTTCATTAATACTTATTCAGTCAGATAATTATTCCCACTTCTTTTGTTAGTGGAATTTGTGATGTATTCCAACCAACCAAATTAACCAATTACTTTCGTTATGCACTCGGTAGCTGTTCGCTAACAGAATGTGTGACAACACCAGTTGAGCTTCTTGTTTTACAGTGTTTGCATAACCGACGAGAACAATATTTATGTTCCAGTTTCAAATTAAACACATCATCGCAAATATGAAACTTGAGCAAATATGTGTTTAAAGTCAGTAAGCTAAGAGATGAGAAAGTGACTTTACTGCTCATTGACAAACTGAAATGTCGGGTTCCTCCTTGTATAACTTTATTCAGTAGGGATGAAATAACGTGACACTTGGTGATTCAGGACAATTTATAATTTGGCACACAAAAACGTCCCATTATACTTTCTATCCTGTGGATCAACAGATTGTTCTGCTCTAAATCAGTACCAAGTATGTAGAAATCAATCAAGATCAGTCACGCCATCAGTACAAGTTTAATCATTCAGGATATCTACAGGAATAATACCAAAATATCAGACTGACAAGTCGTTGTTTTTCTACTTTTAAGAGACTTGGAATATGCACGTCATTGAAAGCCTTTACAACATACTACTGCAAACTTTATTCAACAGTAGACATCCTCTGGTGCTGAAGAAACATCCGTACAATCTAGCTACACGAAGAGTGAGTACTGATTAAGTGTGTGTTTAACAAATTAACATTCCGTAGTTTTTCTTTCGAAGACATTTACTTATCAGCTTCATTGCCTCAGAAAGTGTGGAGATAATGCAGGAAATTATGGATGTCGAGAGTGCCAAGGTAAGCAATCGCTCTTGCAAATACCTGAGTATTTTGACTTCGTCAGTCACCAGTCATACAGGGCATGGACTGACTGGCTGTCTCTGCAAACTCGATGGGTAAACCCAACTTGCTTTCCATAAACACTAAAGATCAGTTTGCCTGACTTCGTTTTCATGAATTCCTATCCAATGAGATATTAATTTCCTCATCCGTAGTTAAAAGAATCTGTGATACGTTTACAGTAAACTTTACAAACATAGACCGAGTGAATTTATTAGGCCTGTGATGCAATTGATAACTTTTTCCTGGTGTGATGTGTGAAATCGCTAGTGGAGCGCCTACCCCGCGGTTTATGATTTTTCCATGAAACAAGTTTATTAACGATTAGATAGAATTTTCAAAAAACCACATCACCATTAATCTGATACTTCAGCGAATCTGAGTCTGCAACAGTTATGCTCAAAGGTGATAATGTGACTTTTGTGAAATATAACTTTACAATAACTTGAATTCATTTAATTCTGCTCTAATGTTTGTTCATCCTCGTCCTATTTTGATGAGAATAGATTCATGGATGAGGCAAATGTCAGTGGATGATAGGTAGCTTATGTACTACGTATAGAATTGTATTAGGTCTTCTACAGAGAGTTGGAGAATCTCCTTGTAAGAATATCTGCACCTAGGTATCCCTTGAATTCCAAAGAAATGTCACAGTGAACACTTAATTTGAATCTGGAATTCAAGGGAAACGTAGCAGCAGATACCTTTGAAGGAGAATCTCCAATTCCCTGAAGAAGACTTAATACACATCAGTACCTATAGAATGTCAAATATTATCAATAATGAAGAATAACATTTGTGGAAAAAAATGTCGTTTGTGAAGCGATTTTTCTTCTCAATGGGATATTTAACCCACTGGGATCAAGAGTTTAACCCGCCCAGATTTGCTTCAAACAGTTTATGCTTCTTTTATTGTAATTACATTATCATTTTTAAGATTTACGGTGTACAGCGACGACAGTCACAATGGCTATTCATGAGTATGACCACTCTCACAAATGTTCCATTGACTTCATTTCCAGAGCTGCGAGGAATACGACAGCAAATCCAAGTAATGAAATAATAAATCTCATCACTTCAAAATGATTTATGATCTTGGCGAATACGATGAGATCTTGATTAAATTCTCATTGTAATGCACCGCATAATGTATCTGTTTGCATTGCATGTCCGTATCTCGATCACTGACGAATTGATGGACTAAATAATTACCAAGTTAATTTGCAATCGCTGGATTGTGTTATATCATCATTTCAACTGTGCTTATTCGGTTAAAAGGCATCTACCCTTTTAACGGATCAAATATGTTAAATATATCTCATGATATTAACTGTTATTTCTTTGATGATGTATGTAATGTTTCTGCAGATTCGAAATTATAGCTAGTGATTATTTGTGGATGGATATCAAATAAATAAATAAATCAGCAGAATAAACATTCAACCTGATGGGTGCAGTTAGAAATCACTATATTGTTATCAATCGGTAGGGGTCTTTTATTAATCGAATTCCTGTCTCGTCAACTTCTACATCTATTGTCCTAATTTCCAGGTACAGACACATGCATGCGTATTCCTGTAATTCCTAAAGCTGAGGTTACGTTTTGCGTGGTAGTCTACAAATTACAATGCACATCTCTCATCGCACAGGCTAATTCAAACTCAAAATGCTCATATTCGTGATGCATGTAGACTGAATGTGGTGTTGTTTCATGCATCAAATATCCATCTGTAATATCCGAGTTTTCCTTCTTACGTTACGCAATCATTTCGATAGACGAAATGTAGGCAGGAATATACTTTTATAATCACCCACTATATTTATGAATTCTAGAATTACTTTCGTTTATCTTCGATCGCACTTATCAACACAAGAATCGACTACTCGTCGCTGAATATGGGTTTGTATGCACAACACAGGAAATACTCGATGCCACCTATTTTAAGCCAGTGAAGGAATGTATTCAACCGCGAACATGTTAATCATACGCTGTGTAGATTGACAGTGTAACTTCCAGTGAAATTAACTACATCAGGTCATTCATTATTCACTGAGACCACTTGATAAGCAAACTTCTGTTAGCACATTAACAACTGGCTAGTTGAATTCGGAGATCACGTGAGATTGGCAATTACCCTGAATTCGTGAGATGTCGCATGAATCTGTGAATTTGTAATCAGAAAACAAGGAATTTGGCCAAAGCGATTTATTTCTCTTTATCCCGACACCCACAAACAAATTTCACATTTCAATTGTCATTTCATACATTATTACTGACAACGAGCATGTTGACAATTTTTGTCACAGCAGTGTTCATCACCCATACAATATTTACCTCGTGGTCTACAACAATATAGATGACCTGCTAGGCGAAATCGACATTCAGATAACGGACAACACCTCTTCACAAAAATCAAATTTTGATTATCGAAATCCTCACACTCACAGTTTACGCCTTTCAAAGAAAAGAAAAACAAAGATATTGGAATCATAGGAGAAACGACAACAGAGTTTACTTTGAAAGTTAACGTGAAATTGTCAAGAATGTATTAATCCATAAATTAATGCGAGATGAAACATTCACATACTTCCTTAACACCACTTCTCAACCGGATTTGTAGGCGACGCCATTTTGATTTAATTGATTGCAGTCAGCGATCAGGTTCAATTCATAGTTGGCAGAAATCCGCCATCCATTCACGCACAATAATGTTATCAACTAGCATACATTGAAATGACAGAGATGCAGAGAGTTTATTCAAGGCAACAGAGGCATATCCTGCAAACCTTGTCAAACTTCCTATAAACATGTGAATATCTACTGATCACTGTTATTCATAGGAATGCTAACGATTATCTCCATTGTGTTCAATGACCAGTGTGTCCTGCATTGAAACCAACTTATTTACCTATTAGTACACAAATTTCTCAAATTTCGTTCTCTGTTTCCTTTCATGCAATGGAATAATGCAGACATATGCACATCAAAGAGCACATATTTCAACAGAGCTATTCTTCTGATTCAAATATCCATCATGCCTACAACAAGGAAACAGTGTGATTGACACACGAAAAGTGTTCACTCACATGACAGAAGTTTAGAAATTATAAAATGTCACGTATGTACCACAACGGTTGAGGGGAAGGCGATGAGCTACACTGATTTGTGATAAGTTGGTTATGAGAAGGAAAAATCTTCAGTGAAATGGTAGCAGTTCTTCTACTTCAAACAACGAACTACAGAATGAAAAAGACCACTGTAAACACTACTCAATACATACGATTATCTGAAGTCATGACCTGAAACATTGATCTACCAATGATAATCATTAATAATGTGACTATGGTGGAGAGATGAACATTAAAATGGTGATTGACACCACTGAATAGTGAAAAGTTGAGATGCTATTCTAACACAGCAATATCCACTATTTATATATCCGAATGTATTCTGTTAGTGAACGTGTCAATCTTGTGACAATTTGACTATAATTAGAGTTGTGTTTTGGTACTAATGAAACACAATTCGACTCAGAGTAGTTGTTTGCCAATTTCCGACCAATATAAGAAGTTTCTGCTACCCATACAGTTGATACCATCGGAGTCTGGCTTAATCAATTCGTGCATCATGATTTGAATATGAGATAACGAACACAAACAACACCGCCTCTGTCATATTTCACTCAGAAACACCTAACTAATATCAACAGGCAAACAAGTGGCTAAATAGTTTAGCACGGATGACCAGCATGTGTATTGGGTGATTTTCTTCGATTCGTGTGATGTGGGATAAAAATATCAGGTGGTTATGAGCAAACATGAAAGACAGGTAAAAAGTGATTTATCTCAACTTAATCAGTTGGCGAAATTCTACATGTTAATGAAATGCGCTGTCGCCGATTTTGAAACCACCGGTGATTCACATACAGTTTTGAAAACCAATTTACTGACTAGTCAATTTGCAAGCCTGATGTTCTAAAAACTGTTAGCAATAACATATATGACAACGTGAAGCACCCGCTGAAATAAGGGTATATTAGGTTCACGAACATGGAGAGCGCATGTCCGAATGCAACACACTTCATCGAAGAGGCACGATGATCGCAATTCTCAAGATGTAAGATATCCACCATTCCATGTCGCAAATCGTTTACACACAAAACCCTCACAACATGGCTTTGATACTGAGTTCTTACAAATTCCACCAGAGGCTGAGAAGTTGGAATCTTTGGAGGAAAAAAACTCCAATGAAAACCAGAGACAATCTGCAGGATGTTTGACAGGCAGTTTTATTCTTTCAGTCGACTTCTTAAATTTCCATTACACCTAATTAGATGAACTTGAAAGTTCTGATGGAATCAAGTAATAATCCTAAATCCCTCATAGATAGATATTCAAAATGTGAATAAAAGGATGGATAGAAATCTTTTGGCACGAATTGGGTTATTGACAGCGGTGATTTCTTACCGCCAAGAAATATAGGATGAGATAAGGCGGATCTTGAGGAGTAACGCTATTGGAGTGCTTCCATGTGGAACCAACAACTCATGTTCATCACTAATGAAAGAAAGACTGACAGCAGAAGCTCCACATACATGAGTGAATCTCAACAGTTTGAACAGGCGTGCAGGTGTGATGTTAGCTGATGCATGGTAAATCCTGATTAATAAATTACAATGGATATCTATCGCTAATTATTCATACTTGATATAAATTCCTGATTGTCTATATCTTCTGATGGAGAGACTAACAAATGTTTTACAACTGTTTAACAAAACACTCATAAACACGTCATTGTATACTGCATATGCACATATATTTTCATATTCAGTTATCTACGATCATCAACATTCAGTTGAACGTAATCTGATGAAAAGTACACTCTGTTCAAAGTGTACAACTAAAATAGACCAACATCTGAAAGTGTAAATATCAACTGGTGCACAACCCACATCTATGTCACAGCTTTGATATAGATTGGAAACAATCCCAATGCTTTCTCATTCTTATGAGTATCAATATTTCACACATATCTCTGCTATTTTATTCATCTAATGTAAACATCACTCTCCGAAATTGACGAAGCATCTCATGCTCACAAACACAATTATCATGCAAGTTATCAACAGAGAGAAGTTGAAGTCTACCCTCGTGAACCCTTCTACATCAACGACATTACTACTTAACCGACATTCACAATAGCTTAACAGTAAATTAGTCATCTACCAAATATCGAATAATACCCAACCGACCTAATGAATACAAATCTACTATAATCACAAAATAATGCACATCACAAGAAAACATACCTGAAGCCTGTACAACCTGGTCGCCCATTACCACAATTGACAATACCAATATCGTGAGCAACGTAGAAGTGTGCATAGTCAGATTATTATTGCCATAGTGTAAAAGGGAAAGCCATTATATATTTCCCACTGTATCCAAATGGTGGACATATCTATGCCATTGTGTTCACACACGAATGAACATTATTCACACTGGAACATGAGTGAACATTTTGTTATGCACAGGGATTAGTGGAAACGTAGTCAGTGTAGTGAGATCAATGAGAAGAACACGAGTATTCGTCACGTAATTTATTGCAATTGAATGTAACATTTTGGTTATACTTGGTGTCCGTGAGTAGTTGTGGAATAGACCAATTCAGTTATTATAATTCTATTCCAATAGTTGTTTGCACACACACATAAGTTCTACTTCTTCACTGCACATGATCATACTGACTGTTCGAATTGTTATTTTCATTCTCATTTTGTATTCGGATAAATGTGACTAAAATAAGGTAGACGCCCTGTGCATAATCTCGCTGGAAATAATAACAAAAATATATAGAACTCGTTGTTACACGTAAACGAATAATGTAACAGAATTATGAATAATTTGATTTCCATGTTACATGTGGAACATTGATCGAAAATGAAGAGGAGAGAGGGGAACCAGTTTGGCGTTGACGAAGTGAGATCGACATGAATTGCTGCATGTAACACGTCAAATTGAAAACAAACTTTCCGTAATTAGAATTCACACCTGTGTTCGAGTTTCAGATTACCACGCACAGCGTACTGTAAACGCCTGATTGAAATACATTATCAGCGTAGTCGAGGGATACATTTCAACATGATATTAGGCACCACAATAATAATATCGACAGACTGGTCGACAGTCTCAAATACTATTTCGCGTGTGATAGTGATTCCCAAGTAGTGAACATAGTTAAGCTGCCGCTGTCCTATCCATGCAGGTCTCTTAGTTGAGATCTTTTCGAAACAAAATCCCATGATTCGCACATAAAGGCGTTTCTCAGATGGATGACGTTAATTCCTCTCTCATACTAAAGTAAAGTTTGTATTTACAGCATAGTCGAGCACGAAATATTGACGCTGAATCACATTTCAGATGAGTGAGAAATTCTAAAGAATTTGAAGTATACGAAACCTTTCAAATCATTTTTAATTTGAGTTAATATATCAGTCTGACATTTTAAAATTATGTAGAAGAAGATTCAAGTACGAGTGATTGATCTGCATAGCCCGGGACACAAAACACAGTCATTCCTCACAATCTGTGAATGGAGCTGATTCAAAATTGAAAAGAGTAATCACTGATCAAGGAATACACTCTTCAATATCTTACTCATCACCCTCGGTAGCTGTATGCCCACAATAGTTAAACAGTAATTGTTATCTGCAAGACAACTAATAAAATCCACTTAGCAATGGTCATAACTTGTGCATATGTCAATACTCACAAACTTCATAAATAGTAATTGAATTGAAAGTCATGAAATATGAAAGAATCGTTTGTACACCTGTATTAGTTAAAAATGATATGAGGAATGGACACCTTCAGGATGGATGTTCAGAGATGCAATCTATGCCGTGTAGAGTATTTATGAATTTGCTGATGTAATGCCTCCTGGCTTAAAAATATTACGTGAGAATTTGATTGCATGCAAAGAAATCTGCCAGTCTTGAGCAATTCATTACAGCATTTTTCTTCGAATCATTTAGCAACTAGTGGCTTCAGAGTGTTAATTCGGTAGTCGATAAATGACAGATAGATTTTGTCACTTGAGCATTGTTTTCTTGCTTCCCCAGGTTTTTTGATTTCGTATTCGTTTAATTCGCTACTTCAATCTTTTTACGCGTATTCGTAAATACTCTGGAGCAACTTAACTTATGATCCTGATGTAACGACTGATAGAACTACTCCAGATGATGATTTCAATGTACATCTGTGAGAGATTTTGTTTCGTCTGGTCACTGTTTATTCCGATTTCGAAATCTCAGCCCTATGCATTTGCCACCTCAGCAGAAGCTCATCACCGTCATACGTCTACACAAATGATAATCTAATAATGTCGAATATTGTTTGATACGGAATGTGAACTACACAATGCGTTTCAATTTTCAGTGGCTTCGTGTCAAGAGATACGATAAATCAATTTTTCGCTTTTGTTACCTTCTAGTTTCTTATGAACATCATTCACTGTTCATTTCTGGTGCCATATGCAGACTCATGCGCATCCTGATTCACATGTTGCCGACACCCAGCTGTCAATCTTTAGCAAGATGTCATAAACATATTCATCCTGTACTAAATAGAAGTGACAACAGTGGATTTCGAAAGGAGCCCTGTGCAGTTTCTCTTCCTGAATCGACTATTGTAAACTATGTAACAATGCAGAAGTGCTTTGCTTTCGAATGAGTCCACTCAGAAGCACTTACACTTATTAGTCTTTTTTCACATCGACTAAGAGAAACTGAATTTATTCGTCTCAATCACAAAAACCTCAGCAATTGTAAGCATCTTCCTTCCCTCTTGTCTGTTGACAACACTCATGGACTTGACAGAATCCATATCATCTTCGAAGTCTTCAAGTATTTTCCCTATTCACCTATTTGGTTGTGTGTTCACTTGCTTGTCCGTGTACTTTCACTACCAGGATCTCTCAATACCTAACCTACATAACTGCCTCTAGTAACGACATTCAAAAATGATGTTCTCGTTATGGTTTGCAGTTCTTATGTGATTTCACTGTGTAAATGTCTGTCATTGTATTGTAGTACCATAAGGAGCTGAATTCACTCGTCCTGAAAACAAGGGAATAATAATTTCCCCGTAAAACTGAGCCAATGAATAATATCTAATTCCTATTACTCGCTATCTGAGACATATTCATTCACATTCATGGATATTTTGGACACGCAAACGTGAAAAGAAAGAGCTCAGCGGCCTGTTTTGATAGATGTTGTCTCGTCCAGTCACTTAGATCATTTTAACTGCACAAACCTCCGCAAAGGGAAGTATTGGCAGTAAAACTGATCCTTCGTTTAGCAGTAAATAAGTCTTTTCACAGTGATCTCATTGGGCTATTTTATAGAATCTCAGCTGGAGTATCGCATTTAAATTCAAACTTCACGAATAGCAGCTTCCTCAGCACCATATGGTTTCTTTCGTGTTTTCGCCTTAATTTCCACTTCTTCTCGCTCAATACTTGAAGGATATTCATTTTCGGCGAAGATCCGTCTGAGTCACTACAGTTCACCATTAATTGTAGTACAGGTACATACTCTAATCATTCTTGAAGAGAAGGAGTTGATAAGTTTTCTCTTTCTTTTACAAGGGACATAAATGTGAAAATACGTGTATTCACTTTTCCATATTGGTTTCTTGTAGATTGTTCTTCAAAGAGAACCCTCAGATCTCGTTTTTAGAAGAAAATCTGAAAAATGGAATTCTGATTTCACCTCTGATTTTGCTTTGAAATGGATAGCACAGCAGTACTTGTTGAACTCTTCAGTTATCAATTCGATGCCGGTATTGTCGTCAAATATGATGAAAGTATCTTCCATGTATCCTTGGTACGAATGAAAACTATCGATAGTAGGCCATAACATACTATTCTCAAAACTTGTCAAGAAGCAGTCTGCAAGAAAAGAACCCTATGATGTCCCCATTTTCAATACATCTCTTTATCCATAAAGCGTGTTGTTGAACTTGTATTGCACATTTAAAGTGAACGTGAAAAGTAGATTCTTTAAGTAGTGGCTCGTAACACACACGCCTGCATAATTATCCTCAGTGAATTTCCATAACAATCAAATGGTTTCAGTGAGGGAACATTGGTAAAAAGGGACGTTACATCCATGGACATCATTTTTCTCCCCGGATTCATAATCATCACTTATTGAATCAACGAATTCAAATGAATTTGAGACACTAAGCTAACTGAGATTATTTTTGATGGAACATGTTATTTATGCATGGATGTGAGACTTGCGATTTTATTCCTTCAAGGTAAACTGTCATATCCTCAGACAAGAACAAAATCAGCCTGCTGTCTTGTGCACATTCGGATATTTTGAGAAAATCTTCTATTTTTATTTTGTGTAAAAGTGTAATCTGTACAAGCTGAGTTCTTCTCTTCAGTTTGAGATAGAAAGAAAACCACGCACTCACTCGATGATGATTCACTTTATTCTGTGTATAATTAAATTTGTTGTTGAAATATCCATCCTCCTCTATTGTAATAAAATAGTTTTATTCAAATTATCTATAAAAGCAAGATTGCAAAGAATTGTTGAAGACCAACTCGCCTAATTTGTGATTTCTATTAGATCGTGAAGTGTGAAGTTGATTTTGCCACTTCTTCGTTCACTACAGCATAACCTGCTCTTCAACAAACAGCAGAACCCACTGATGATGTACATCACATGTATAACATCATGCCGATGAATATCTTCGACCGTAATGAAGATTGAAGCAATGAATAAAATAACTGCAGATTTCGTCATGAACCAATGCCATTAAGAGATCGTTAAAACTGTTTCTCAGTTGTCACTCTTCATCTCATTGTCGGCTAATGGATGAATGTCCTGCAGCTGTATTCAGAAGTTATGACCAGTGGCGTACAGCATGTAAAAGTGAATTCGAATCTCAGTGAACTCACTGGTTTAGTGTGGTGCCATATCACACTAATTGGCAAATTTAGAATACATGCGTTAGTGAATTCTATCTCAAGAAGTTCACTGGTTTACAAGCTTAGTCTCGTTACCTGAAGTTCACGTGTTCGAAATTCTTGGGGGCAACGGATATGCTCTGCTGAGGAATCTCGAATTTATTGAAATGGTTTTTTTCAGTGCTATCTGGTTTCCAATCAACTCTGACTCCAGTTGGTTATTTGATGAAATCTACGTTCTCACTAATCCAGATAGCTACTAAATCCTACAGTTTAATTTTTTTTAAAATAAGTACGATATTCAAGTGTGTCTTTCATAAGCATACAGCTTTCCTCTCTTATTCTATCGTTTCAAATTCAAAACTTTAAAAATATGCTTTACACATATTTTGGATATCCTAATGTTTCGAACAATATTCCAGTTCTCTACAGCCTATATCTGCAACGATCATCATTTCTGAACGATAGTCATCAATTTATCTTTTTAGACTACTTGGTTTTTGATCTTTACTGACATAGACATTTCCCTGGACTTTTAGAATACCTTGTAGGTGAACAGTTTTGAAGTGATGTAACGGAAGGCATATTCTGTTTGCTGGCATGCATCTTTCTAATTTAATATCTCATGAGTATTTTTCGTCCATTTCCTTCGAAATTCTTCTGACTTTATTCATTCATGAGGCTTTACATGATCACGCCATCAGCGATGTTAAGAAATAATTATTTTTTGTATTCCCAGGATATTTATTATCCGTCTTGTATATTGTTGATGTTATCAATCAGAGACTATGTCTGTTTTACATAGTAATCAGCATTACTCAGTCATCAAATGAACAACAGATGTGATGGAATGAATGAATGAATTATTACCGTGGACAGCTTATCTATCCTTCAGGGGGTTATTTATGTATACTGACTTGATAAATAGACTAATCTCATGTAGAAAGGCTGATAGCTAGAGTACCATAGGGAAGAAGCATCAAGGGATGATAAACATATGAGAAAACGTCGTCAGCTGTTTTAGTCTTTTTCTAATTTTCATTATGACGTATTTTATGATGAATGTTTATCAAATTTTGAAATGAAAATAAAGCGATTCTTCAGTCAAAAAGTGTCTCTTGACAAATTGCAATGTGTGACGTGAGAATTTGCTCAGAGTTTTGCTTGGATGGCCAGAATATCCAGATCACAGCATGCGATCTACTGGGTAATGTACATTGGGATAAAGAAAGCAAGTGATAGAGTGTTTCAACATACACTGCTGACTAATAAAAGTAGTTGAAAAATCCTATCGTCAACCACCAGCACTGAATAGGCACATAAGATCGACTTTTAATACAAGGATAGCAATTTCATTCATTTCTCGTGAAGGTCATCAGTGGTGAATGAGTTCAAATTTCCTACATTCTGGTGTCTGAAATGTTGCCGAATGAATTTTAGCCATTCACTACGTGTTAAGGCAACAGAGTTACAATTTTATTTCAACAATTTTGGATTTAGTGCAGTGAAACACCACAGGTTACTAAGATACTCTAGAATTATTTTGTCATTGATCAGAAAAATTGTGGTAACTTCAGGTGAACATAGAGAAGACGGAAGGATGAAGATAACCAACGAGCCAACAATCACAAGCACCAATCATTGTCAATGGGATTAAATTGAAAGTAGTTCCTTCTTTCATTTATCTATGCACTGTCATGTGAACAACAAGTGAATTCGTAGATAGGAATTATAAAATCACAACCAGAGAGGCGAGAATAATTTGATAGTCATCTCCACTCAACATGAAGAACAAAATTCGGATTTTCAACAGTGAAGTTAAGTTAGTCACTTCTTGCATAGTGGTCAGAGATTTGAAGTGCGCGTCTTGAGAATCCTGTCAAACGGTCTACAGACTTGTATCAACAGCTGCCTTTGACCCACCATAGACTGGATGTCCATCGACAAGCAACTCTGGAAAAAAACTAGGAATCTTCTACTCAACCATGGAAGATTTCGGACAAAAAGAAGATAGGTCAGACACATTGTGAGCAAATTATGAGGTATATCTTACGCCAGGACATTCAGTGGAGCCATACTGAGGAACGGTGGGCTGGACGAAGGTCCTACGGTGACATAGATACGATCGTGTTAGAAGGAGATGAAACTTTATGTCCAATCGTGATGCAAGCAAATGAGGACTATAGGGAAAAGGATAAAAGTTGTTTTTGTTTAGGTCCCGTGTTCAGTCGGAAACCATAGGGGTAATTGTAACTCTCGCCTAGATTAATACCCTGCTAGTTTCCTAGCTGGTCTGAAGCTCAGGAAAATATATGGTGCTGGGAGTAGGGCAGGCGACCCTACTCTGGAAAACGAATCAGACTGCTGCGAAAGCTTTAAAGCACAAGGAAAATAATTAATAATAAAGATAACAATAGCTGGGACAGAATCAGACTCCTGTCCATGTAAAGCAAAATAATAAATCGCGTCATCCTGAAAGAAATAAAAGATTCAGTGGATGCAAAATCATTCGAGAAAATGATGAATTCAATTAAATCAAATAATTTGTTGATTGCAGCTCTATGCATCATCATTGAACAAGGCATGGAATAGTAGCCAAAAGTCAACCTCAACTTAATCCACTTTGCCTTCGATAGAGTTAAACGCGAAGTAATTTAAAAAGTACTTCAACACTATGGAATCCTAAACCTTCGGCTTCATGAAGAGCATGTTGTCGAAATCCTTTCGATCAGCTTCTTGATAATACTTTGTATTTGACTTTGAATGATGTCTCTGCTGATTTTGCATGACTAGGAGTAATAATGTACTCCAGAATTGAGCAGTTTACTGTTCTGAGTTCTCCTGAAGACCGCCATTTCGCATATTTATATATTCTCCGCAAATAACTATTCAGCTTTGAAGTGAATTTACGAAACAAGATCACTTTTAGCTGACTCATGTGATGTAAAAATAACACGACATG
The DNA here is from genome assembly GCA_944472155.2 of Trichobilharzia szidati. Taxonomy (NCBI): domain Eukaryota; kingdom Metazoa; phylum Platyhelminthes; class Trematoda; order Strigeidida; family Schistosomatidae; genus Trichobilharzia; species Trichobilharzia szidati. Next base: position 11,836,101 of record OX235277.1, read on the forward strand.
GGAGTTTTTCACACCTTAACAGCTGAATTTATTTATATCACGACTATTTATTACTAGGCATATATCAAGCGTTATGTAGATTTTTTTTCCTACATAATACTTGCAGTCGACATGCACGGCCTACCACTCTTCTACTAACCATCACGCAGACATTATCTCACTGAATGACTAAATTCACTTGTTAACAGATACGGGACAACATCAATCATTCCTGAATTGTGTTAACCAATATTCAGGTCAACAATAACCACACACACATAAATCCAAGTGTTCTATTAGTGTTACTATTATCGTTCTGGAGATTTAAAATTGATGAGATATTTGTAAGTAAACACAAGCAAAATAATAAAAATATCATATTTTATAAGGGTGTGTGTGGTGCAGTTTAATTTTAATCAGTCATCTGTTCATCAAGTGGAATGGTTAATTTAATATAAACCACTTATGTACTTACTCTGTGAAAATGGTTGTTGTTGTTGGTGGTGGTTTTTCTTTGGGAGAATGAATTATCTTCCCAGATTTGTTGAACGATTCATTGACTTCAGAATATGGGCAAAAATCACTTTTCAAAACAGAAAATCCACCTGTACACTTGTAGTTATTATTATTATCTAGATGGATGCATTTCATTGTAGAAATGTGGTGTGTTTGTTATTTGTCAACTTACCGCTTCAATGATGTTGGTCTTGAATTCAAAAGAAGAACACAGAGCAACAAGATGGATTTGTGAAATGATGGAGGAAATGTGTAGGTCAGGCGGCGTGGTTCTGGTGTTGTAGTTTTCTCTCAGTTGGAGAGTTTTACTGAGAGGCAGCTTTCAGTGTCCATCTGGACAAGATTTGCAGTGCTGACTTTAAGGTGGAGTCATCCTAAAGAATTCCGCATGAATGTAATATACATCTTTCCTAGCTGCCTAAACTGTGACTACGTGTTGTGAATTTATCTCATGTTAGTCATCGGTCGGATGGAGTTAAGCAAAGAGGATGCCGTGATTCCATCTGATATTGAATTATGCGACATTTTTCACAAACTAAATTACACCCAGTAAAGTGGTACATTAGTGTTACATTATCCTTGTAACTTATATCCAGTAAAGCTATACTGTTCATCGTTATTACTATTCTTTTTGACTAATGCCTCAGTTTACTGTCTCTATTTTGCATTTCTTTTACTTTATTCTCTTGCGACTCGAAATGCTGCACATTGGTGTAAAGTTGTATATTGAAACCAGTCAGTCAGTGAGACATTATCCTAATATTCCTATTATTTGAATCATCTCACTTAAGTTCTTCAAACGTTGATCGCGCCTTACGCTAATGATGACGTTACATGCCTAATAAGTAACACAAACAGTATGTTTTGAGTAAGGGCTCTACAGATGGTGAACATAAAAGAGTTATCTCACTAAAAACTGTTATTCTGATGTGAATCTGAGAACAGTAGGGTCCACCGTCTTGGGTGTGAAGATAAAATGTTGGCAATATTCACTGGTTCACAGTGGCTATAAAAACTGTGAAATGACAGAAGCTAGGACCGATAGGCCATCGAATTCAGTTCCGGTGGCCGAATGGCCAACGAGTTCACTTTGTAACCTGAAGATTTTGTGTTCCGTTTCTGATGAGGTTATGGGTGTTTACTTTTGGCAGATCTCAAACTAAGATGAAACGTTTCTTGGAGAATCCTTGTCTACAACTGTTTTCTTACTCATCTCAACCTGTGATCATAATGATTCTTTCTTCATTTTCTTCAAACGGAGATTGCGCTCAAACGATGTAGTTGACTCATTAGAATGCTATGGAAATGAAGTAAATATGGTGAATTCAGATATCACCTGATTTCCTGGCTAATGATGCAATCCAGAGGTCTCTAGCCCATATTCGTAATCTTCTGCGTATTTTTCAGGCAACAGGTTCTTGATTGGTTCGTTGTATGTCAGAGTTCCTTGTTGCTCATCATTTCTAGCCATTCAATTTTCATTACGGAGTGAAAGGGAAAGTCAGACATGAGGCTAGTGAACCTACCTAGAAAAGCCAGTTCATCAGCTGCAGAAACTCCAGAGCTCAGAAAAAATAATAAAAATATGGTCATTTTTATTAACTAAGTGTGCAATAATTGGCTCCACTGAATCGTTGTCATCGTCTATACATGTAACTAGTTTTCAAGTAATACATGCTTTTGAACTTATCTGTGAAGACACTCACGATAAAGAATTAAATTAAAGATTCATCAGATGTTCTCTAATTAACACAACACTGTCGAAGTATTATTTCCTCCATTTGATATTCTGTCATATATTGAAAGTATCAGTACTCCTCACCAATCAAACGGCTTTGTCATTTGTTTGGTTCTTTGATGTATTCAAAAACGTCTTCTCTACTGGACTGTTGAAGGAATCTTACAGATGAATACTCAGTTTACTTGGAGACTTTTTATCGTTCTGGCGTTGTATGCATTAGGATAGTTGCACTTTCGGTACCTTTTTGAAGTGAACAATTGCCTAAGGCATGAATTAATTGCCTAATTGAGAATACGCCTTGAAAGATAGAGAGAAATTGTGAAATATTGAAAAACATATTCTATGTCTTATCTTCGTGCAAACAATTGGTTATTACTATCTTACACAAAAAAGTGTGCGAAAAGTTACAATTATCAGACATATGCGAGTATATGTATGGAGTATTTCGTTATAGAAATTGACTTTCAATCACCTCAGAATGTAACACTTTCAGCCATACGGATATCAATTCCGAACTGTTATCTAATATTACTTCTAGTACTGAGAACTTATTAGCAAAGTAATTAGGACTGGGAATGAGAGATCGAAGGTAAAAGTGAAGAGTCGGATCAAAATAAGGATTAAAACAGTGAACATCGAATTATTAGTCTGACCGTCGAGTAGTAGTCACTAAGGTAAATCACTCAGTTGGCGATATTTTGAGTCTCTTGTGAGATCCAATTAGATACTCTCAGAAACAGTCATGTCAATATGATTATGAGAAATAAATTGTTCTCAAAACGTCATCCAGTTGTTTATACGGTGCTTACTATGTTCTGTATCAAATAATGTGGGATGATAGTCCACCACAGTGCTCACTGTACATTCTTACATGAATTTAAAGTTTTTCGTAGTGGTAGGTAGTTGATAACATTGGAGTAGTGGGGGAATAATCAAATGTCCAGTAGATGGTTTTAGCGTTTTTTCCTTTTCCTGAGCTGGATGACGTAATTACAAAGTAGCTTCCATCATCCATTTGGACAACATGTTCAGTGCTATCTTGAATGCGAGTTATTGACGGTATGTACTTTACATGTATTCTATGAAATAACTTGAATGAGTCACTTTATGCGATGTTCACTGACAGTGATGTTTATTTGATGCAGTGATAAAACTGTTTCGCATATATATCCAGAACTGCGCAATGTTGTAAACAGTATGGGAGATCACTAACCGTCCAGTAAACAATCATGAATACAGATTTACCCATTTGTTAAAGTTTACTTGTCATTGGCTGATTATTTCCGACTGGGGTTTTCCGTCTCTGTAGACACGTAGTGGCCTTCAAGCCTTATGGCCTACAAGGGATAAATCCTAAATGTGTTCGATAAGTTTTTTTTTTCTACGGTCATATCTCAGAGGGAACATCATCACTCCTTAGGCACAGCAGTTACACTTCTTGTGAATTTTAATTCCGGAGAACTGAAATGAGTTCGTTTGCACAGTTCCATGGTGGATTATCTTGACATTCAGACTAATGTTTTGAATGTAATTCTCTCAAATGATCTCAGTTTCATAGTTGGAATTCTCATGTATTTCGACTTTGGAAATCCTGATAAATAAATGGGGAGGATGGATGACTGGTACTCATTTATGGATGCTATTTTTATCTTAACTGATGACCAAGTGTCGAGCACAAACCATTGCTCATAATTATACCAAGTCACTCACACAGCTCTTTGCTTCATTAGTTTGAGTGACTTAAGGTTACTCTCGTGCCACAGTAGTCACTCAACTTCTCACCATCCTGCCATATCCTTGTCATCCAAGCATATACTTTCGATTCTGTAGCTAAGATCTGGAGTCCAGTTTTCAATATAAAATTGGCTTGAAAATATAGAGACGGATTTAATAACTAGTTCAGGCATTCACCGGAAAAAGTATTTTCAGTGCATCCCTTCGTCTCTTAGAAGGGGGACACTTGCGTAATCACAACATTACTTCGCTGAATGAGAGTATTCTGAAGCTGCTGTTCCTTATATTCATCACAGAAAATAAATTTTATAAAAGTTATCAAGTTATAAATAACTTCCACCTACTACATAATAGGCATTCATGGTGCGGCTAGCCTGCGATTATTGGTTAGAATTAACATTGCTATCTTACTGTTTGCCTGGATATTGTCTACACAACAAGGAATTTCAACAAAGAAACCGCTTCTTCTATTTTGAAATGACATCCTCTTTTCTTGTATATGTACTCTGCTAAGTAGCTTCGACGAGTCACGGTGCATCTCACCTAATACATCTGATCAATTCATCAGGAAAGTTTATGAATGCATTTATTGTCTGGTGCATATAGAGTTAAATGTAATGAGTATTTGAGACTTTGAACAATCAGTAAACCATGAGATCTTCGTTTATATGTTTCCAATGGCTTTGTTGCATAAAGCATAAGTTTAGGAGGCAGATTTCGAAGGCCAAGTCTGTTAACGCCTCGTCACTGTATATCTGCATAATTAAGATTTTGTATTAACGGCTTAATAGAGCACAGTTTACTCTGGTCTTATTCGATTAGCATTGTTACAATGCTTTACATTTGAGCTTTAATTTTACAGTTGCAATTGTAATCTTTTTACGGATTACGGTTGCCAGTTTCACATACAACTCTCTGTCATTTACAGGATTTCTTCCAGTATTTCGTGTTTGTTAATTATTGTTTGAAAGACAGCCTTCATTAATGGCATGAATTTCATTCTTCGTTGAAGAATATGTTGAAAATAACTACATTAATATTGCTTTCCTTTGTCCACTTTGCGTGAACGAATATGTAACTGTCAGATATGAATATGAAGATGCCGTTTAGACAAAACGTAAAACATAAAAAAAATCGCTGAAAACAAGATCCTCTTGTCATTAGAGAATGAGATGATAGTTATTGATTTGCCACAGAAGTGATCCTTTGATACGACTGAAAACGAAAGTATCATGTGGTCTGGATATTTTCACGTTTTGAAAAAACGTCACTTCAAACACTCACTGTACATGACATCTAATTCTACCCGAATCGTGATTTGTCTTCTAGAGATAAAAGAGGAGAGAATAACATTTTACATCATGCCACTTTGCAGACTAGCCAGTATCCTTTCAGATAGTCTGATGTTCGCCCCAGAACATTATAAAAATTTTTGTTTTGATGATATGAGACTTGTCTACTAACAGCAAAAGAGGATTTCTTTAGCTAATAATCGATATACCGTTTCTTGAAGTTTATTCCAGGCGCTATCAGAATATGGGGTCGTCTATAAAACTACTTCAGATATTCACTGGTGATTCTGCTTAAATTAAAACAAGAGTGACTGTGTGATTCTGTTGCTTACGCCATATCGCTCCAGTCCAATCACATTTGGAACATTGTCGGCTGATTATTCCTCGATATGATTTGTGCATTTCTCAGTGGTACTTGAATAGTCCCGTGGATACTACTTATTTTATTTATTTAATGGCTTGTAAAGTGAACACAGTCAGAAAGAGGACCATATTTGAACTATCAACCTTATATGTGTACTTATGTGGCAAATATTTGGAAAAAGTAAACGTGATGATACGTTGTATATTTAGGCAGCTTATTACTCAACTATAGTCGACGTGACATAGTTGCAATTAATAAGTCATTGACTGCCGAATGGTTAAGCCACTTGGTCTCGTAACCTGAAGCTCCCAGGTTCGATCCCTGACGAGGTTGTTGGCAGATAGTGCTGAAGAGCTTCAAAATATGGTGAAACAATTGTCCGGCGCTCCCAATTTCTCATGGATCTCTCTGAAGAATGTTTGTTCTTGACGACAATCTCACTGCTGAAATCACTCTGAAATTATCGATTTAGAGGATACAATCTCCCTGAAGATCTTTGAAGAGAAATCAGGTTGTTCAAAAAACAATAAGTAATTCATTTAAAGAATGACCCACTTGTATGAAACTTGGGGTGTGCGAACTGCAAGTTTGGAAGTTTCATTATCATCGTTTTAACTGGCTATGGATAAATTAGCACTGTGAAGATCCACTGAAGTGAACGCGGAAGACGTTCTGTTTTCATCCGAGGTATTCGTCAGTCGAATCATTGGTGCAAAACACCATGTCAGAAAGTTTCTATTTCAATCTGGTATGCAGTGTAAAGTTCTCATGATGGATAGGGGTAGCGAAAAAGCCTACAGTAACTGAACAACATCTAAAGTAGAAGAATAAAAATTTGTCGATAATTCCAGGATTCACAATGCCCACACTAAAAATGTTTAATGTTGAAGGTAAAATTAGGAAACATAGAAAAAGGAAAGATGTCAAATGAACAAAAGATTAACAAGAAATATTATAGCTAGCACATAGGAAGAGGGTGAGAAGAATCTTCGTGAACAGTTAAATAACATTCAAGGTATTCAGGACAGGTGGCTGGGGAAATTACGGAGAATAATAAATTGAAGTGTGCGCTGAAGTTGTTGTCTAGAAAGATAATGCCATTTTAACAGATAAATGATCCAGCTCAGAGAAAGTAAGTACGCCAACATTATCCACCAAAGCTGTACATATTCATCATCGTTTCATTCGGAATTATTTAGTACTCTCTTGTCGGATACTTCGTGTAAATTCCATTTTTGTCTGATATGTTAAGTAATAAAATTCCTCAAAATTCCGAAGGAATACATATAAATGTGTATATATACAGTCTTGACTACACTAAATCGCATTTGTCTGGCAGTAGGAGAAACTGTCTGAGTGCTAATCAGCAGAAGAAACACTAGACAGCTAGTGAATATTTGCACTCCTGTTTATTATGGTACTATGATTTTATAGTATGATTTGTAGATTATTTTATTACTTTTTCCATCTTTAATCATCATCACCATTCTTACCATCTTCTAGAGCTACTTCAAGCGAAAGTGATTCACGCATTTATGCCTGTATATTCCTCACAATAAGTATCGGTAAATTGTTTACTCATTTTTAGGGGTAACAGTGCAGAAAAGAACTTCCAAATAAAAGGAACTTCAAATATGTGATGATTTTATGCCAACAACTGTTGTAACAAAATGCAAACCACTTAAGGAGTATTCGAATAATTGGATTCATGAGAAAGATATCTAAACACTTAACGATAACCAATATACTACTATATTCACACATTTAATTGGAAACACTTTTGGTAAGTTTGTCAGAAATATTCTTAGATTATTAGGTATATAGTGAGTAAGATAAGTAACTTCTCAAGGTGGAGTGTCATCTCAAGTCGCGGTTTAATTCCCACAAGTGACCTGCTAATTGAAAGTCCAGTATTCTACTAGATTATCAAGTGTTAGTTTGCATGCATTTAATCGGTCACAGGACTTCATTGTGAGCTTACATCAGTGAGAGAACAACTGGAAAACCTGGGAGTACTGGACAGCTGATTCGTCCTAACTTGAGGCTATTCATCAGTACGCACCCACCACAATGGTTAAAGCTTAGAACCTTCTGGTTACAAGGCGAGCTTGCATACGATTCACGCGACTACTGGGACCCCATCGAATGGTCCATTAGTTCCAACTTCTGCCAAATCATGAGGCCACTAGCCAATATCACCGGCGAGTATTTATCCTGACACTCAATCTACTGCTAACCACTGGTCACGAAGTCTCACTAGAATCAAGAGTCAGTAGCTTGTAGGCATTTGATTGACGGTCCACTAATAGTCTGCAAGGATTTAATTTCATTGATCACACAAATTGGTTGCATTATGAAAAAAATGGAATTCGCAAACAGCCATGTCTGTAAGTTGTTATTACAGAAGGTAATTACTTTTGTGTTTGTTAAAAGCCACGAAGATAATCACTCTTAACTGTTACTTCTACATAAAAATATTTTATCCATCTGAAATTTACGTCCTAGTTTCCAAGTGTGTTTTATGGTAGAATCTTATTTTGCTAATTGGCATTAGAATGAGTTGAATAGATAATAGGTTGTGCTGAAAGTTTAGTTGGAACACTCAGTAGCAAGTCACTGTTGTCACATATCTCTTTTTCTTTTTTGGTGCAGACTGAATTAAATCCGTGAATTTAGTTTTGTGACCGACATCTAAGATGACTCGCCATCATGATCCACTGTGAATTGTTGTCATTGATTTGGTTTGAAGTAATCAGTAGGAAGACTGAGACCTAGTTTCCGTATCTGTTGCCACTCATCATTAAAGGGTATATGCAACCTTTCGTCACCGAGATTCGAGGCCGTGTCACATAGTGCTACAGTCAGAGACGTTACTACTTAGCCAATTATTTACAAGAATATAATATTGCAAATTAGTGATGCAGTGTGGTGGCCAGTCACCTTGTATGGTAGCTAAATTACTAACTTGACCAGCAAAATTAATATGGGGGACTAGACGCATGCTATTAGTTACTAGCTAGTGTCTTCTTTGAGTATCCAAAATAGTCCTACCGTAAGTCAGTCAAGAGTACGAATTGCTCACTGTTAACGTATTTGATTGTGCGCCGGTGGCACAGCAGTAGAGTGCTCGGCAACCACGGATGTGGTCCGTTTCGATTTGACGCACTCCTTTACCTCGGTAAGTCAGTAATAAGACTGGTAAAGAGGAATGGTTGAGCATGAGTCTAGCAACCTCATCCTGTAGAAATGAACACTGCTAGGGAAACTTCAAGTTGGAGGCCTGAAGCCCTATGTTCCACTGAGAATGTAAAAGGAATAAAAAAAGTATTTGACTGAAGCAATAGGTGATACAGATTAGAATCTGAGAAGGAACATGAGTTCCTCTGAGATTGCAGATCTGCATTTCTGAATACTGACAAGAACCATCAGACCTAGATCCAATGCTTCCTTCTGATTGTCTCTAACAGTCCAGCATTGGCTTAAGAGTTAATGCATTAGGACGTCTAGGACTACTGAAAGACTCCAAATGAAATAACATAACATATTGATTTAAGTGGCTGTAGTCAGTTTACCAAATCAGTGTTAATCGCATAATAAATTTTCATCATATACGTAGTTTCGGTAATGTCACAGTACCCTTTGCAGTTACATAGTGAAATTATTTGGCTTACATGTTTAAAACCAGTGTGGTTAGTAGTAGTAAAGGTCGGGCATAGAAATTGGTGGATAATGATCGAGGCAATCATTGTGGTAATAAAAGTAGGTTCATGCAAATGTGTCTGTAACCTGGGCAGTCAGTGACTGTGAGTTTGTGAGTAGAATGTGTAAATTTGAAAGGGTAAGACCAAAAAAACTAATACCTCACAGCAATTACATAATTGGTTGTGTGGTTGTGTAATATAAAAGTTTCGAGCTAAGCTCAAATGTCGAGGCTTAGTAATTTAATGATGTAATTTCAGTGTGTTATCAGTAATTATCGTGATTATGTATTCTGCTGAAATGGCACTCTCTAATTAAGGTAATGCAAATAAATGTGAATCAGCATTATGTCAAGAAATCAGATAAAGAAATGAATAGAATCCTCGACGTCGCCATGGAACTCCTAGAAGACGGTAGTCTTCAAGGATCAATTTATCGAAAGTCCACATGGAAAGAACAATACTTGCATTTATAGCTTTTGTCCAAATAGTTTCAAACGCGAACTAGTCAAAACTCTGTACTATAGAGCGAAGAAAATATACTCTATAGAGAAATTAGAGGAAGAACTTGAAGAGCAATGGGTACCCTCAAAGGTTTATTAACAAGTATGGAAGATCTGAAGTTACAAATGAAAAACAAATCATAGTAGGAAAAAGGCCAACCTACTATGAGCTTGATTGTAAAGGCGAAAACATTGCAGCAGTGAACAACAGAAGGCTGAGCACATTACTAGCCACAGCCTATCTTGCAGCTAAGCTCGTTCCCGTCTATCGAACAACTTGTTCGTTGATGCAATCGAAAATCGGTAGATATCCTTCTCATGTTATCTCCAACTGTATATCCAAATTTACATGTATCTTCGGGAGCAGTAACATTGTAAGAACACAAAGAAGAAGGGCGTGTCTACGATTTTCTGAACGTGTACCACAAAGCTTACGTCTAAAGGGAACAAATGCTTTAAGCAGTGCCATCGCCAGACATCTCCTCAACATGGGTCATGAGGTGGACATCGAAAATTCGTTCGAAATTATCAATAGGCAAAAGAGCTCAATTCTCCTGAAGTTTGCTGAAGCCATTACCATCAAGCGCCTTAAACCTGATTTTTGCGTTCAGAAAGAATCGGTTTTCAGTCATTGTTTGCCCTGAAAACTGGATATTTTTCATCAGAATGCGAGATATTGAATAGATTTCATTGTGTGTGATTATTATTGTTCGTAATAGTGTTTAATATTGCATATATATATGTATATATGTATAAATCAGTAGTAATCGCCTAATACACTTTCATTGAATACGTAGTTTCGGTGATGTCACACAACACTTTACAGTTACATAGTAAGCCTGCATACTCAGAATTAAGGTTTAGGCATGAAAATCAGAGAATAATAATCGAGGCAATGATAGTGGTAATTTTAACAGATCCATGCAAGTTTGTATGTAGCCTAGGCAGTCAATGGCTGTGAGTTTGTCAGTGGAATGTGGAAATTTGAAAGGATGAGTGGAAAAACTAATTAACACCTTATAGCAACTGCATAAACCGGTGTGTGGTTGTGTGATGTATAATTTTTGAACAAAGCTGAAATGACAATGCTTAGTAATTTAGTTATGTAATTGTAAAGTCTGATCGGTAATAATGGAAAATATGCATGTGCTGAAATTGCATTCTTTAATTAACCTAATGCGAATCAGCATTATGTCAAGAAACCTGATGATTAAATGAATAGAATCCTGTTGATATCTTCAGTCAAAATGGATGAATTTCTCAGTTCAATTACAGTTCCAAAATTTTAGGAATCCCCGTTGTTTAACTTGTTTCGTTGCAATGCACTGCAAGTTCATATGTAGCAAAGCTGAAGATCATAATGTCATGTGAACAGTGTTATTGCAGGTGTTTTTTCACTAAGCTGGATGTTTTAAGTGCGAAACACTCAGTGCCATTTTAGGCAATATCTTGAAGAAAAAAGCCACGTTGTATGTGTGAACTGCCTGTCATATATTGTTTTTACTGATAACAAGCTCAAACACTAACCAAATTAAAATGAATCGTAATTCTACAGCCTAACATCATCATTTAAGAGTGAGTTTCAATAAAGAGATTAAGTTGAGTTTGTTTTAGAAGTCTGATTATTTATGGTTACTGGAATCGACGTTACGTTCCTATCCTTTCAAATACCTTTCTAAGGGAGTTTCACTTTCTGATTTAACGAAGACGTACATCTGAATTTCTTAGGTGCTTGATGGTCTAATTTCAACAGTTTTCACTGTCCTTTTTACAGAACATCTTTAGTGATTAATTCAGTATGAAGTTAGTGTCCATTTCAATGTTTACTTCAAAAAAATTTCTATAATTTCTATTTGATTCACCTTACTTGATTTAACTGTCAAGGGAGACTGCATGAAACTAAATTTTCAGCATGTTACATTGGAGTGGGAAATAGCACATTGGTAACATGCTTGAAGCAATGGACTACCTAAAAATTATCCACCTTGGTGTTCCGACTTTTCTTCGTCTTTCTCCGTGGTTTTAAACATTCATTTATATATATCACCGGATAGTGTCATGAACTCATGTATACCTTCAGAAGACCCCCAAACTACCACTGTGTACTTCAAGAAGACATGTAATTTACTGTCGGTGAACATTTTTCACGAGGAGATAATAACTCAAAGAAATTACATTGAGAATTGTTTATTGTGTTTATGAATCGGAAATAACAGACACTTCATAATATTGATAAAAATAATATAAATAGTAGACACACTCAAAGATACACTAAACTTACACTTTGTATTCTATACACACTGCATTGTCACTTACAAGTTCTCATCGTTTTGTGGCCAGAATAGTGTTCTGAACGTCGGTTTCACCATGTGGTTTTACGTATATGCAAAGGGATAGGATTAAAGAATTAGTTAAATGCTTACTACAGACAACGGCAGAAAACAAAAGAAAAGTCAAAAGTTAACGAGTAAGAATGTATCAACATCCCTATTGAGAGAGAGGCAAACTAGTCATTGAAAAATACTTGTACTGTTTTGTAAACATTTACCGGGAAGGACTTTGAATTTGTAGACATGTTGAAAATATGCATGGACACAACTTTGTACTGTCGCCTGTAGGATAATTCATCACTACTGTGGAGATATTTTTTTATTTGTTAAAGTGAACAATCATGTTCGGCACGCGAACACTTGAAATAAAAGTCCATTGTGGATTCTGAATTCATTATACCTATTACAAATGTAGATATTTATTAATTACGATAATAATTGCTGAATTTGTATCGAAATACGCTCACCTAGGAGGACGTAGTATCAACTGGGCGTCGATTTATGTGCTTAAGTGGATACATCATATTGTTGTCTCGAATTATGAAGTGGATGACGAAAATAAACCTAACTTATACCATGAACTGACCTCAGCTAGACACTCTGTGGAAAACTTGAAAGAAATAGATAGATATTTTTACCCATCCTGGGACTCTTTGACAGTACACACCGCTGACATCATTCGGGATAGAATTCCAAATCATCCGGTTACGAAGCAAGCTCTTTGGCTATTCAACCACTAGGGAGGAACTCAGTGTCTCGTGTGGTTTTAATTTCTACAAATTTACGGCATACAGAGGCGTCAACAGCTGAAAACTTTGACGAGTATTTGTCCTTACATCCAGACAGGCAGAACCCACTGATTTTAAATACTGACTAGTGTGTGCAGGATTAATTTTATCTCGAGACGTCATTATCAGTGGAAAACACAGAGTCATAAGTGACGACAGGCATTCTGCAAATAACAGCTATATAACAGGAATTGACAGAAGTAAAACACCACAGGCTGTTGGATTCCGTCACAGTGGTTGAATAGCCAACTGCCCTGCCTAGTTACCTAAAGGTTTCGATTTCGGCTAATTTCAAGTTTGTGTGCTGATGAAGAGCCAAGGAATTGAAAGAAACAGCATAACATTACTCCTTGATTCTCCAGTGAAATTCTTCGATTCGATTCGTGACCCAAAATGAAACCAGCCAAGTCCCTGCAGCCCAGTATATATATATATATATATAAGGTTCTCAGCATTAAAGTAAATCAGCAAAAGAACATTTAAGGCTGTATTCTATTTAAGCGAAGACGGAAGCTTTTTAAAATATGAAAAAAGAAATAGCCTCTAGTCGGAAGACTATTTTCTTCATGAACAGCTTGTATTACGCAACACTTAGCACTGTGTGTCTGCGAAACCCTGTGGGACTTCTCTATTTTTTTATATTTTCAGATTTTCATACTATAGATAAGGATCATGTGGTTTCATTGAGCAATATCATTAAATAATGTGGTGAAGTCTAGACGTCTAAATACGCAATTTGTTTTTCTGAAATGAGCAACATGATGCAGTAGACAGAATGAAAGGATTTCCGCATATTTACTCTGTATTTCAACTTTAACGAATGTCGATTTTTGACAGTACGCCAGATGGGTCTGATTTGCCGTTGATACTTTTGCAATGAATCTAATAACTCCATTCTGATACGTGAACGTTTGAAGCCAAATGGGTTAATATGATAAAGGATATCAACAATGGCATGAAGAACAACCAATGATCAGGATAGAACATTCATCTCGCAGTCCATTGCAAGCCTTAGATTTAGCAATGCGAATCGTTTTGCCTACACGTGCAATCATTTGCAAGTTAATTTAAGAATACTGATTCATCCTTTAAGCCAACTGTCACAAAAGCCTGACGAAATGTGATTATTTTGGCCAGTCAAAACGAGCGCTTTCTCCTGAATTTTTTAAACAAGTAACATTTCTTTGATTGGACATACAATAGTCTCAAGTTCCTTGTTCTTTGTTTGGTACAGAAAAAATTCTATCAGTCACCTTTGCAATGTAGCCACCGTGCTAGGTGGCTCATCATCAAGGTATACATTAGATCATTGGGAGCGATCAGCAGAAAGCCTTAGATCTAGGTTTCATGCTACCTGGTACTTGAATCTCTGAATGGATATGAGTTACTACAACGTTTCAAGTCCGACTTGCCAACGAGTGCCAACACATATCTAACCTGGGTCTATGGCTTCCTGCCGATTGGTTTCAAGCATCTGATAACAGGAATCACATTTCTGCTTACGAGAATTCAAAGTCATGTTATAGTTTAGTGGAAAGTCATTTTATGCACTTAACACATGACTTCAAAGACTGAAGTAAGGAAAAACAGACAACAGTATGGATATTTCTGTGTTCCGATGAAGAACACTCAGTCTTTAAGGAAACCACATCTGAGAAATAGCATATATTCCATTGTTCCTGCAAACAGTCTAAGCAGTCTCAAACACTGAACATTTAGAAATAGCCCAGAAACATAATTGAGTAAAATATACACCTTACAACCAACAGATTCCTACTGGGACAACAGAAACCAAAATAAGCGAGTAGGCGCGGTTCGCTCCGTCTTCAGGAAGATTAGGTGTTCAAACTTCTTATACGAATACCATGTTCACCAGTAGATGAATAGACACCGGTGCCGTCTACGGTCACAAAGTTGATCTGAAGTACTGGACTTGACTAATGTGTTTGAGCAGCATCACGTGTGTACAATTATCCACATAATGAGGCGAATAATTACTAATGCATAGTTTCTCAGATGGTTTGCTTGACTGCAGACTAACTAGGGATCTTTGATTAGATTTTCTATACCAGATGACGTTTATCGGTGGTTGATTAGAAATCCCTTTGCAAGATAAACCAACGGATTCATGGAATTGAACATACACAACTGCACTGATTTTCACTAATGGGGCAACTGAATAAGAAAACGGATAGACAATAATACGAAAAATGTAACTGCCAAAAAGTAGTAAAAATAATGATGAGGTCTACTAGACGAAGTGACATTTTTCAAAATATGTAACAGTGACTGAAAAGTGCTTGAAATATTCATGCCTACTACTATTCCACTCCGATTTAAGTAGTTTATGTTTAAAGTGACTAGAATATTTGTGTATAGTCTCACACTTAACGTTATTTCACTGAAACCTATGTAAACAGCGACATTTATTCAAAAAGCATACGAATACGTCTTTTAAATGTATTGTTACGATCACTTATTACTGCGTCTTTCTACATATATGTCATTAGATGTATTACTGAAAGCATAATCAATGGTCTGATATATATATATTCTATAGTTATTAATTGAAAATAATATCGAAAACCGATAAATGCTCCTTATTTTCATTTTATGTGATCCAATTCAGTTTGCTTCTATAGGAATAATGTGAAATACATCATTTAAGGTGAAATAAACTCCCATGTGTTATAAACTGATGCGATACTGGTCAGCAAAGAATAATCTTCGCATAATCTCATTATACAGCTGTATAGCTACACAGTGTTCTTATAGTTCAGGGAATTGTCTATACTGTTGATTGTTCATACTGGTTGAAGTTTGAAACTCCTGACTTTGCTTCTTATGTATTCTGGATCACTTACTATTTTCAACGATACTCCTTTATTCAAGTGCTTGTAGTTTCAGTGGTAATCACTCCTGAGTGATACTCATTATTGTTGATGCTTTTAAATTACGCAATTGATCATTTCCTTGACATTTTATTTCATGTGCCTTGTTTCCATCTGATACAAACGTCTGACCTTCCAGAATATTCTGTGACTGTAAACATTCGAGGTGATGTTGTGAGAAGGCATAGTTTATGCCCATCTACGTCTGTTAACTTTATGTCACCGAAGTCACTCCGCAGTATCCGACCGCCGTCCTATCTAAATAAGTGATATCATTTAACATCATAATAAAGTAGACCCATTTCACACGACTTGTTGAGAAAAAACCTAAAGGAACCGTGTATGACATCTGGCCAGTTGCTGAATATGCGCGTAATACTCTGATTGTCATGATTGCCTTATTTTGTGGTTAAAGGTTCACATAGTTCTTCAATTGGCGTTTGTGTAGAAAGATCAAATATCCGAGAACACTCAGTCTCACAATAAAAGATTTCTGTTTTCGCAGATTTTGAATGAAATAAAGCAGAGTTGTTTTCAAAGACAAAGGAAATGATATATGTTATGTTTATCTGAATTAATAAGAAAATTTTAGAATTTACAAGATACTGTTGCCTGAGAGAATGTTAATACAAAATGGTATACAGAGTGAAATTGAAGGAATAAGAAGGAAGTTGAAATAGTTGGAAGTGGTTGAATTTCGTGTGTGGGTAGTCGGAAATAAAATACTTTCGAATTCAAATCTTGAGACTGAAGTTCGCTAAGGAATGAAAAATTATAATAGTCAACAGAGAACTAGTTGAATGAGAAATGAGAAAGTAATCAGAGTACTCTTACGTTCACAGAATTCATGTGATAAGTGTTGAAATGAAATTTTATCTGATGTAGTGAGTTCATTGACCACACAACACCTTTTTTATTCCTTTGTTATCCTATAACATGTCTAGTATTGAATAATCCTGTGATTATTAGTTGTCCTAATCCGGAGAGGAGTATTGAGTGTCCTTTCGGAAAGTCAGTGGTATTAAATGCAATTTCAGACATTTTCAGTCTAAACATTCTCCTGTTAAGGTAAATCAACTTTCTATAAAATGCATAGATAGCAGTCCAGTGTCTCTGTTGTTTTCTTTTTTGAAATCATGATTATTTAACCAAAATTAAACATCATTGATTTATTATCAGTAACCAAGTTGATTTGGATGACCAATTTCAGATGGCTGATCTTTCACATAACTCTCAGTCTTGATAGCACCTGATGTCCACGGGTGTGCATGATATTCATCTACTCATAATAGAACTAGAAGGGTATAGCCTTATCTACTAAGAGTCTTGTGTCTCAGAAGAATTCTGAACAAAATACCAGTTGATAACTGCTGTACATTCGGAGTATTTATGTCATAAATACTCGACTACAAAACTGTCCTGTTGATTTATTCTTAAATTGCTTTTTGTTCCGTCTTCGCCATGTGTCTATTGGATGAAAGTGAACATAATACTCATAGAGTCAGCCATTTCTTTAAAAAATACAAGTCATTAAACCTGGGAAGTGAGATGTATTCTAGATAAATATTTTATGTGATCTTTCTTCCCACTTTCATTTGTGAATGTTTCTCCAATCTTCTGCATGCCGTTTATGCTGAGCAACTATTGTTGATTTTACATAATTTAACTTGACCTAATTTTCTTTTAGAAAGTGGTGTGAATAAGGCAGAAACCAGCCATTCCTCAGTTTACAGTTATTTTCATTTGAAAAGCCCAATCGTCCAACAACTAATTTCCATAATTTGATATAGATTCAACTTTTGAAGTTAAACAAGCCATTTTCAGAAAAGACCAAATAGTAGTTGGCATTTAATAGAAAACATACTTCCGAATTTGTTCCCACTTAACATGTTTCAGATAGATTAAGTGTCTATTAGCTTTTGTCATGAAGGAATAAAAAAACTTATTTAGCTTTACGGGATTTTGAAATAACAATGTTCAGTGGTCTAAGACAAACACGAAAAGAATAAATAGACAGCAACACCTACTGTCAAAAACTCCTTATACATAGTCTTCACTTACTTCTACAAAAAAGGATGTGAAATTCAATAATGTCAGCATCTTGCGACATAAATTTTGCTGCTGAATGATGTTGAACCGATGTCAAGAAGTCCATGCCAACAGGTGCCTCTGTGCATACAGTAACATAGAGCTATTTGTAAAACATCTCTAATGGATTGGGTTGCGTGTTCTTTCGATATCCATTCGTTTTTTAAGCAGACAGTGTAACATTATTTCTTTTGAATATTTAATTACCACTTAATACAAGGAACTTCAATACTGCTGAATGTGTAGGCAAATAATTACACAGCAGCTATTAACATTTGGAGATCAAGTTGATAAGTGTCTTAATAACATCACATACAGAAACCCCACATTAAGGAAGCTGAGAGACACCTCTCTTAACCACTCGACCTTTCACACTGATGCATATATCAAACAAAGTGAATCACGCCACTACAGAAAAGCTGTGATGCTTACATTTTGTGGTCACACGATATTTATCTCTATGAAAATAGGAAAACCTCATTTCAAAAGTGTGATGCACATTTGCTAAGCACAAGTGACTTTCGAACTTCAGAATTTTGGTCACCTTTGTCTGGTTCTTCTTGTTGGAACCACAGTGTGAGCAGTTGAACGAATAAGTTCAAATCTGTCAGTAAGACCAAATGTCAGTCAAATCAGTTGATAAATCTTCCTGATGTCTGACATCAACCTGACATTCTTTGACAATTCAAAATCAACTAAACAGCACTAAAAGATAAATTCTGCGTTTAAAATCAGTCTGGTTAGTTGAAGTTCAATGTTCAACAAACACAAACGCCACAGACAAAAATATCAACAGGAAAAATGGATAGTTAAATAAGCAAAATGAGTAAAAGTGACAGCCTTATTTTGGACAAAATCTTAACACAATTTACAGAATTCTCAGATTAATTAAATGCATAATATTTCGCCTTCATCCACTGACGTCAGTCTGTTTTATATATTATGAAGTAATACTGTTCAATCTGATATATAGACTAATCTCTTATGATATTTTCATCTCGTCCTCAATAAATACTGACGCAGACTGAAAATCTGCGTGAGTACATTTAGCGAATTAGGAAATATAGAGATGGTTGAAAGCAAAAGATTTAGAGAAAATTTTGATGAATTGTACCGAATGTAGATTCAGATGACCCAGTTTTCTAATCAGACAAGTATTTATAGCTACTGAACATTCTAAGACATATCGCTTGTTATTTTATAAACTAAAAACATGTGAACTCTGGCAAAACGATCTTGAAACAAAGTGCTCATATATGCATATATATATGCTGTTGGTCATTGAAGTAACCAGATGACTTGATTTCAAATAAGCAGACGGTTGATTCAGTAATTGCGTCAGTAAAAAAAGCAGACAAAACTGATAAATAATGAGACTAATACTCATCTGATTATCCAAAAATGAGATCAGGTTTGTTCGTACATTGCTAATTTCGACTTTGGAAAATGTTCTTTGACTTTCTAGCATAATAAGGAATGAAGTATTTTATAGAAATGAGAATAACCTACGTTTGACGAATAAAATATCATTACTTATGTTATAACTCAGTATAACTGACAGTCTAAGATGTAACATATTACCAAATTCTGTATGTAATTCAAATTGGTTTTGTTTAGGAACATTTCAGCATCTTTTTAAGTAAAACTCAAGGTGGAAAACTGGGTAGACATTGTTGTGCTTTTTATTCATTCGTTATGTTACGACTACATGAGGAGGTTCCAAAAGTATATCGCTATTTCGTCATTTGAAAACTTATTTAGCTGGTCAAAATAATGAACATCACCTTTCATATCCTCTTCACATGACCACCACCACAGAACAGTTTAACCCACGACAAACTTGTCGATATGTTCCCATAGTAATTCAATTCGACGGCCTGGTCTGGTGAAGTCATTCAGCTGTCTCCTATGCATTCATCCAATCCACTCGAGAATAAGGAATCATTTGTAAAAAGTGAATAGTCATCTACTGTGGACGGATACGGTCGTTGCAATCAGAGTCTATGAAATGTTTAATGGCCTTGCTTCCTAATCATGCTCTTCTCATTTCGTAACCCTGAAAGGCAGTGTCAATGCAACCGTCTCTTCAGAACAATTTTCTCTAAATAGCTTACACAATGAATACTGGAATCTGAAGTAACAGTCTACAGATACAATTTGAATGGTACAGTGAACCAGTGGCGAATCAGCAGAATAAACATTCAGCCTGATGGGTGCAGTTAGATACCACTATATTGTCATATATCGGTAGTCGCATTTTATTACTCGAATGCATGTCTCGTTGACTTATACATCTATTGTCTTTATTTCCAGGTACAGACAATCATGCGTATTCCTGTAATTCCTAACGCTGAGGTAAGGCTTTGCGTGTTAGTGCACAAATTACAATGCACATCTCTCATCGCACAGGCTAATTCACACTCAAAATGCTCATATTCGTGATGCATGTAGACTGAATGTGGTTGTTTCATGCATCAAATATCCATCTGTAATATCCGAGATATCCTTCCTACGTTACGCAATCATTTCGATAGACGGAATGTAGGCAGGAATACACTTTAGTATTCAACCACTATATTTATGAATTCTAGAATTGCCTTCGTTTATCTTCGATCGCATTTATCAACACAAGAATCAACTACTGGTTGCCGAGATTGTATGCACAATACAGGAAATACTCGACGCCACCTATTTGAAGCCAGTGAAGGAATGTATTCAACCACGAATTTGTTAATCATACGCTGTGTCGATTGACAGTGTAACTTTCAGTGAAATCAACTACATCCGGTCATTCATTGTTCACTGAGACAGCTTGATCTGCAAATTTCTGTTAACACATTTACAACTGGCTAGCTGATTTCGGAGATCACGTGAGATAGGCAATAACACAGAACTCGTGAGATGTCGAATGAATCTGTGAATTTGTAATCAGAAAACAAGGAATTTGTCAAAATTGATTTATTTCTTATTATTCCGACAGCTACAAACAAATTTCACATTTCAGTTTTCATTCCCAGTTACCACAATGAGAATTTCGACAACTATTGTCACAGCAGTCTTCATCTACCTTACAATATTCACCTAGTCGTCTACAACAAAATTGAACACCTGTTGATTTGCGTTCTCGACACTGAGATGACGGACAACAATCCATAAAGTTAAAACTGTTACTATCGACATCCACACATTCACAGCGTTCACCTTTCAAAAAAATAAAATACGAAGATATTGATACAGCATGAAAAAGAGTGGTGCAGTTTGCTTTGAAAGTCAACATGAAATTGTCAAGAATGAATTATTCGATAAAATATTGCGAGGTAAAACATTCACATTACTACCTTAACACCAGTTCTCGTCTAGATTTGTAGGTGACCTAAGTTGAACCCAAGTGAATGGTAGTCAGAGATCAGGTTCAGTTCATAGTAGGCAGAAATCCGCCATCCATTTACGCACCATAATGTTATCAACTAGCATACATTGAAATGACAGAGATGCAGAGAGTTTATTCAAGGCAACAGAGGCATGTCCTGCAAAACTTTTGAATCTTTATATGAACATGTGAATATCTACTGATCACTGTTATTCATACGAATGATAATGATTATCTCCATTGGGTGATTCGCAGTGGTAAGTCTTTGACAGCATCGCCGTATATGCATGAGAAACACCAGATCAGCTGAATATGATAGTAAAAGAGCATTATCGATGTTTAAATGTGGTTCCAAATATCTCTGCTAGAGAACAGGTTAGCGGTCACACTGCATTCAAAAGAAACTCAACAGAAAATCGACTTTGATAGGACTAAGGTTCTGCGAAAATGTTTTGGATCGTATACAAAAAGAACGACAGCAGAAGCCCTACATGAATGAGTGAATCTCAACAATTTGAACAGGCATTTAGGTGTCATGTTAGATGATGCATGGTAAATCCTGATTAATAAATTAAAATGGATATCCATCACTATTTATTCATACTTGGTATAAATTCCTGATTGTCTATATCTTCTGATGAAGTGACTAACAAATGTTTTAGAGCTGTTTAACATAACACTTATAAACACATCAGTGTATACTGCATATGCACATATATTTTCATATTCAGTTATCTGCGACCATGGACGTTCAGTCGAACGTAATCTGATGAAAAGTACACTCTGTTAAAAGTGTACAACTAAAATAGACCAACATCTGAAAGTTTGAGATCAAATCGTAGTCACAGGTGATACTATCTTTTTTATTATACATGTTGATGCCTGTTTCAATACTTGTACGTTAGGACAAAGTTTTCAAAGAAATGAGGAGTCCTTTTATACATAAACCTCTCTTGTGTTACTTTGCAGTTAATTCCCTTGAAGATGTTCGGACCAGTTTCCTCCACGACACTTTGAAGTCGGTCTCTTCAACTTCGCTGAGATTTTACTCATATCATTTTTACAAAGAATATTTGACTTTTTCGTGTCTTGACAATTGATCCATAGTGTGCATTCCATTCAATTGAGAACTAATCCAGTGAACACAAATGAAAAATAATGAGCCATGATATTCTAAACGTAACTTCACTGATGCTGTCATCAATTGAGAAGCTGTTCAGTTATCAACTAAGCTACATGCCAGACAAGATACAGAGCACGACGATGTACATCAAGCAATGAACAGGGTTCATTGAGTGTAGAGTTACACATTAGCAACAGACCAGTTAAGACATAGTGTAGATATAAACTGATGCGGAAACTACATCAAAGTCATAGCTATCCTATATATTGAAGACAAGGATCTACCGAAAACAATCACAATGCTTTCCCATTCCTAAGAATATCAATATTTCACACATATCCTTGCTATCGAATTCATCTAATGTAAACATGACACTCCGAAATTGACGAAGCATCTCATGCTCACAAACACAATTCTCATGCAAGTTATCAACAGAGTGAAGTTGAAGTCTACCCTCGTGAACGCATCTACATCAACGACATTACTACACAACCGACATTCAGAAAAGCTGAAAAATAAATTAGGCATCTATCAAATTTGTAATTCTTCCCAGCAGTCCTAATGAACACAAATCTACTACAATCACAGTATAATGCACACCACAACGAAACATACCTGAAGCCCGTACAACCTGGTCGCCCATCATCAGAACTGACAATACCAATATCGATAGCAACGTAGAAGTGTACATAGTGGGATTATTATTGCCACAGTGTAAAGGGGAAAGCGATTATATATTTCCCACTGTATCCAAATAGTGTACATATCTATGCCATTGTGATCACACACGTATGAACATTGTTCACACTGGAACATGAGTGAACGCTTTGTTATTCACAGGGATTAGTGGAAACGTAGTCAGTGTAGTGAGATCAATGAGAAGAACACGAGTATTCGTCACGTAATTTATTGTAATTCAATGTAACATTGAGGTTATACATGGTGTCCGTAAGTACTTGCATTGTGTGCATTGTGGAATAGATCAAGTCAATTATTGTAATTCTATTCCAATAGTTGTTTTCACACACACATAATTTCTACTTCTTCACTGCACATGATCATACTGACTGTTCGAATTGTTATTTTCATTCTTATTTTGTATTGGGATAAATGTGAGTAAATAATGGTGGACGCCCTCTGGATAATCTCGCTGGAAATTATAACGAAAATATATAGAACTCGTTGTTACACGTAAATGAATAATGTAACAGAATTATGAATAATCTGAATTCCATGTTACATGTGAAACATTGATCGAAAATGAAGAGGAGAGGGGAACCAGTTGGGCGTTGACGAAGTGAGATCGACATGAATTGCCGTATATAACAATTCAAATTGAATAAAACTTTTCCGTATTTTAGTATTCACACCTGTGTTCGAGTTTCAGATTACCACGCACATCGTTTTGTAAACGCCTGATTGAATAACAATATCAGCGTTGTCGAGAGATACATTTCAACCCGATATTAGGCAACACAATTATAATATCGGCAGACTGGTCGACAGTCTCAAATACTATTTCGTGTGTGATAGTGACTCCTTAGTGATGAAGTCATTCACAAAAGAACAATCATATGCCACGTTTGAAACAGACTCATTGAACCATCACTGTGAAGTGATTGAAAACCAGAAAATGTGTCTACCCTGTTGGTAGCATTTATGGTTGAACACAGTTCAACCGGCACTGTCACATCCATGCAGGTCTCTTAGTTGAGAATCTTTTCGAAACAGAATCCCACAATTCGCACATAGTAGCGTTTCTCGGATTGATGAGATTAACTCCTGTCTGATATTAAAGTGAAGTTTGTATTTACAGCATAGTCGAGCACGAAATATTGACCCTGAATCACATTTCAGATGAGTGTAGAAATCTTGACGTTTCTATTAGATAGAATTCTAAAGAATTTGAAGTCTACGAAACCTTTCAAATCATTTTAGAGTTGCGTTTATATATCAGTCTGCCTTTTGAACATTATGTAGAAGAGGAATCAAGTAAGAATGATCGCTCTACATTGACTGGAACACACAGCACAGTCATTCCCCACAATCTGTGAATGGAGCTGATTCAGAATTGTAAACAGTTGACACTGATCCAGAAATATACTCGCCTACATCCACCTCATCACCTTCAACAGCTACTGCGCACATTAGTCAAACAGTAATTGTTATATGCAAGACAACTAATAAAATTCACTTAGCAATGGTCATAACTTGTGCATATGTCAATATTCACAAACGTCAAACCAACAGAAATAATGGCGAATGAGGAAATGTGAGGGATATATTTGTACACCTATATAAGTCAACATGTGACGTGAGTAAATGACATCTACAGGATGGATGTTCAGAGATGCAATCTATGCTGTGTACGGTATTTATGAATCTGCTGATTTAACACCGGCCAGGTTAACATTAATACCTGAAACTGTGATCGCATGCAGAGAATTCTGGCAGTCTTGAGCGATTAATTACAGCACTGCTCTTTGTATCATTTGGCTACTACTGCCTTTAGACAGTTTATTTGGCACGCGATGGAGGAGAGAGATTGTTTTACTTGAGCAATGTGGTCTGGCTGTTCTGGGTGTTTTAGCATAAATCTTCATGTAAGACCTTGACAAAACAAAGTTGAAGCATGCAATTGATCAAACAACTTCATATTGTCGATATGTCGATGACACATTTGTAGTATGCGACAACGGAAGTCCTACCTCCTACCTACTCAGACTATTCAACAACGCACATACAAATATTGTATATACTATGGAAAATGAAAATGATGGAAAGTTGCATTTCCTTGACATTGCCATGCAACGCCTAGAAGATGGTAGTCTCCACAGGTTGATTTACCGAAAGTTGATATGGAATGGACAATACGTACATTTTAATAGTTTTTGTCCAAGTAGCTATAAACGAGCACTAGTCAAGACTCTGTACTATAGAGCGAGAAAAATGTGCTCTGCAGAGAAACTAGAGGTAGAATTTGCGATTCTCGAAAAAGTGCTGGAAAACCACGATTATCCTCAAAGATTCATTTACAAATTTGGAAGATGTGAAGGCTCAAACACCAAACAAATCACAGTTGGATAAAAGCCTGTCTTCATCCAACTGATTTTGAAGGTGAAAACATCGCAGAAATGGTCAACAGTAGACTGAGAACGTCACTAGCCAGAGGCTATCCTGCAGCTAAGTTGGTTCCTGTCCATCGAACAACGTGCTCTTCGATGCAGTCAAAAGTCGATAGATACCCTTCTCATGTTAACTCCAACTGTGTATACAAATTTACCCATGTATCTGCAGGAGCAGTTACATTGGGGGAACAGAAATAAGTGCACACCTTCAATTTTCTGAACATGTGTCGAAAAGCCAACTTCTCAAGGGAACACGCACTTACAGCAATGCCATTACCACACATCTCCTTGATTGATATGGGTCATGAGGTGGAAATCGAGAAATTCTTTAAAATTATCAATAGACAAAGGAGCTCCATTCTCCTCAAGTTTCACGAAGCAATCTCTATCAAAAGCTTGAAACCAGATTTACGTGTTCAGAAAGAGGCATTTATTAGTCAGTCCTTGCCCTGGTGACTGGATTTCTTTATTCGCTTATGTGATTGCGTAATCTTTTTCTTTAGCCTTACTCTCTTCTATAATATCTGTAAATTCGCTTGTCTCTTCTTTCTATGATTTCAGTTGAACTCAGTAAATTGTTACCTAATTTATTAGTTACTCTGCATCTAACGCATATCTCGACTTGATTACGTAACTCCTTTAACATTGTATGCATACATTTATTTTGTTCAAACTTGAACTGCCTGTGTAAAAGCAATATAAGCGCGAATTTCTGAGCACTGTCCACTAATTGTGGAACTTTCTGCCAACTGAAAACATGTGAAATTCGCAGGTATGTAAAAGCTTTTCTGTACGTAAAACCTCATAATCCTTATAGGCAGTAAGCAGGCAGCTAATGAGAAGCAAGCGAAATAAATATCGAAACCATGTAATTCTGCACAAACCACTGTTGTTCTTGCTTTATTCAAAATCATCAAAGGGGGAATAAATGCATAATGTTTTCATATCGAATTTGTATTACTCCAAAATTCGCCCATATTCACTCACACTCGAAGATATTTCGCATCACGTAGACCGAGGATTTTGATGGAAGGACTGATGGAACTGCATCAAAGTAGGAGATCGGTTGATGACCGTATGCAATATTGTCTGGTCACTGTTCATTTTGATTTCGGAATCTCAGACTGTCGAACACACGATCCAAGATCAAGTATTTCAGGTATTTTCACCGCTTTTCCACTTCCAGTTAATTTATACATTCTAAAACGGGAAGTCAGTAAGCATCAGAGACTATGAAACTGAGACACTCATGGCAGTCAATTTCCGCGAGGAAACCAGACTTTTATTGAGTTCACGGGTTACAGGTTGAGGGTGTTACACAGTGAATACACAGTGGAATCTGAAGTAACAGTCTACAGATACAATTTGAAGGCTAATGTGAACCATTGGCGAATAAGCAGAATAAACATTCAACCTGATGGATGCAGTTAGAAACCACTATATTGTCATCTATTGGTAGGCGCCTTTCATTACTCGAATCAGTGTCTCGTCGACTTGCGTGCGTATTCCTGAGGTTTAGTTTTGCGTGGTAATCCACAAATTACAATGCACATCTCTCATCGCACAGGCTAATTCACACTCTGAATGCTCATATTCGTGATGCCTGTAGACTGAATGTGGTTGTTTCATGCATCAAATATCCATCAGTTATATCCGAGATATCCTTCCTACGTTACGCAATCATTTCGATAGACGGAATGTAGGCAGGAATACACTTTAATAATCACTCACTACATTTATGAATTCTAGAATTGCCTTCGTTTATCTTCGATCGCATTTATCAACACAAGAATCGACTACTGGTCGCTGAATACGGGTTTGTATGCATACCAAAGGAAATACACGATGCCACCTATTTTAAGCCAGTGAAGGAATGTATTCAACCGCGAACATGTTAATCATACGCTGTGTAGATTGACAGTGTAACTTCCAGTGAAATCAACTACATCAGGTCATTCATTATTCACTGAGACCACTTGATCAACAAACTTCTGTTAACACATTCACAACTGGCTAGCTGATTTCGGAGATCACGTGAGATTGGCAATTACCCTGAATTCGTGAGATGTCGAATGAATCTGTGAATTTGTAATCAGAAAACAAGGAATTTGTCAAAAGTGATTTATTTCTCATTATCCTGACACCCACAAACAAATTTCACATTTCAATTTTCATTTCACACATCATTTATGACATCGAGCACTTTGACATATTTTTCCACAGCAGTCTTCATTTGTACCACAGATTTCTCCTTCTAGTTTACAACAAAACGGAAGACCTGATGATTTACGAAGTCGACATTTGGAAAAGAGACAACACGCCCTATAAGATTCTTTGTCACCATCCATATTCAAACAATAACAATTTTCTCCTTTCAAAGAAAAAAATACAAAGAAATTGGTATTACATGAAAAACGATGACGCAGTTTGCTTTGAAAATGATCATTAAATTGTCAAGAATGAATTAATTGGAAAATAATTGCGAGATAAAACATTCACATTACTAACTCAACACCACTTCTCGTCTGGATTTGTAGGCGACGTCAGTTTGACTCAATTGAATTGTAGTCAGAGATCAGGTTCAGTTCATATTTGGCAGAAATCTGCCATCCAATTACGCACACTAATGTTA
Organism: Trichobilharzia szidati; assembly: GCA_944472155.2. NCBI lineage: Eukaryota > Metazoa > Platyhelminthes > Trematoda > Strigeidida > Schistosomatidae > Trichobilharzia > Trichobilharzia szidati. Next base: position 11,864,278 of record OX235277.1, read on the forward strand.
TCAATTAGCATACGTTGAAATGACAGAGATGCAGAGAGTTTATTCAAGGCAACCGAGGCATGTCCTGCAAACCTTGTCAATCTTCCTATAAACATGTGAATATCTACTGATCACTGTTTTTCATAGGAATGCTAATGATTATCTCCATTGTGTTCAATGACCAGTGTGTCCTGCGTTGAAACCGACTTATTTACTTATTAGTACACAAATTTCACAAATTTCGTTCTCTGTTTCCTTTCATGCAATGGAATAATGCAGACATATGCACATCAGTGACCATACATTTCAACAGATCTATTCTCCTGATTCGACTATCCATCATGCGTACAACGATGAAACAGTGTGATTGACACACGAAGAGTGTTCACTCAGATGACAGAAGTGTAGAGATTGCAAAATGTCATGGATGTACCACAACGGTTGAGGAGAAGGCGAGGAGCTCCACTGATTTTTGATCAGTTGATTATGAGAAGACGAAGTCTACAGTCATGATCGCTATTCTAAAGATTTAAGACATCTTCCATTCCGTTGCGTAAACAGTTCACAACATGGCTTCGATACTGAATTCTTACAAATTCGACCAAAAGACACGAAGGCGGAATCTTTGGAGGAAAAAAATTCCAATGAAAATGAGAGACACTATGCAGGATGTTTGACAGTCAGTTTTATTTTTTCAGTCGACTTCTCTTTTTTCCATCACATCTGATGGAATCAAGTAATTATCCTGAATCCTGGAAAGAAGGACACACAAATTGTGAATGAAACGATGGATAGAAGAATCTGTTGGTAATAATTGAGTTATTCACATTGTCGAGTCTTTCGCTACATCGCCGTATATGTAGGAAAATCTCCAAGCTAGATAAATATGAAAGTAAAAGGGCACTCACGATGGCTGAATGTGGTTCCAAAGATCTCTGAAAACCTTAAGAAGCTACAAATGAGATCAGCGGCCGCACTGCATTCGATAGAAATAGGACACAAAATCGAGTTTGACAGGACTAAGGTTCTGCAGAAAAGTTTCTGATAGTACAAACAGAGAATGACAGCAGAAACCCCACATACATGAGTGAATCTCAACAGTTTGAACAGGCGTTTAGGTGTGATCTTAGCTGATGCATGGTAAATCCTGATTAATAAATTACAATGGATGTCTATCGCTAATTATTGATACTTGAGATAAATTCCTGATTGTCTATATCTTCTGATGGAGAGGCTCACAAATGTTTTACAACTGTTTAACAAAACAATCATAAACACGTCATTGTATACTGCATATGCACACATATTTTCATATTCAGTTATCTACAATCATCAACATTCAGTCGAAAGTAATCTGATGATAATTACACTCTGTTCAAAGTGTATAACTGAAGCAGACCAACATTTGAAAGTCTGAGGACTAATTTCAATCACCGATCATACAATTTTGTTTATTATACATGTTGATGCCTGTCTCATGAATCGAACGGAAAGACAAAGTTTTCAAAGACATGAGATATCCTTTTTTATACATAAACCTCTCTTGTGTTAATTTCAATTGATTTCCGTGAAGAAGTTCGGACCAGTTACCTGATCGAAACTTTGAAGTCAGTCATTTCAATTTCAATGAGATTTTACTCATATTTTTTACAGAGAATATTTGACTTGTTCGTGTCTTGACAATCGATCTATAGTGTGCATTCCATTCAATTGAGAACTAATCTCGTGAACACAAATGAATAATAATGAGCCATGATATTCTGAACTCAACTTCAGTGACACTGTCATCAATCGAGAAGCTGTTCAGTTAACAACTAGGCTACATGCCGGACAACATAAAGAGCACGACGATGTACATCAAACAATAAACAGGGTTCATTGTATGTACAGTTACACATGAGAAACAGACCAGTTACGACATAGAGTAGATACACACTGATGCAGAAACCATATCTAGTTCACAGCATTGCTATAGATCTGAGACACAGATATACTGAAAAAAATCACAATGCTTTGCCATTCCTAAGAATATCAATATTTCACACATTTCCTTGCTATCGGATTCATCTAATGTGAACATGACACTCCGAAATTGACAAAGCATCTCATGCTAACAAACACAATTATCATGCAAGTTATCAACAGAGTGAAGTTGAAGTCTGACACTCGTGAATCCCTCTACATCAACGACATTACTACAGAAAGTGGACCAACTGACTTCCAGAATAGCTGAACAGTAAATTTGGCATCTACCAAATTTCAAATAATACCCAGCCGGCCTAATGAATAGAAATCGTCTGCAATCACAGTATAATGCACATCACAAGAAAACATACCTGAAGCCCGTACAACCTGGTCGCCCATCACCACAACTGACAATACCAATATCGATAGCAACGTAGAAGTGTGCATAGTCGGATTGTTATTGCTACAGTGTGAAGATGAAAGCGATTATATATTTCCCACTGTATCCAAATGGTGGACATATCTATGCCGTTGTGTTCACACACGAATGAAGATTGTTCACACTTGAACATAAGTGAACATTTCGTTATGCACAGTAATTAGTGGCAACATAGTCAGTGTGGTGAGATGAATGAGAAGAACACGAGTATTCGTCTTGTAATTTATTGTAATTGAATGTAACATTGAGGATATACACGGTGTCCGTGAGTAGTTGCTTTGTGTGCATTGTGGATAGATCAAGTCAATTATTATAATTCTGTTCCAATAGTTGTTTGCACACACACATAAGTTCTATTTCTTCACTGCACATGATCATACTGACTGTTCGAATTGTTATTTTCATTCTCATTTTGTATTCGAATGAATGTGACTAAAGTATGGTAGACGCCCTGGCGATAATCTTGCTGGAAATAATAACAAAAAATATATAGAACTCGTTGTTACACGTAAACGAATAATGTAACAGAATTATGAATAATTTGATTTCCATGTTACATGTGGAACTTTGATCGAAAATGAAGAGGAGCGAGGAACCATTTGGGTGTAGAAGGAGCGGTCAACACAAGTCTTCTTGACAATGAAAGGTGAGAAGAAAGAACTAATCCAAGGAATTTAATGCTTGACTTGGTTTCAATTTCAGTGCCATCTATGCCTTAGGCATCATGGGAACTAACTAGATCATGTATGTCACGTCGATGCTTGAAAGTGAAGTTGACTATCTGACATCTGGAATTCACTTCAACCAAAGGAGACAACCCCATCCTGTAAAATAAGCACTGCTACAGAAACTTCAAGCCACTAGCTTGAAGCCCTATGTTCCACTGGGGAACGTGAAGGAAATAAAAAAAGGAGGCATATTTTGTTTGTCACACCATGTGATGATTGACTGGAACGGAACTGAATTACTAATACGTGAAAAACCTCCTGTCTATAAAGAATCAGTTTTCCATAGAAAACTTAGAAGGATATAAATCACGTGAAATTTCTTCACATGACAAAAAAGCATTATTCTATCAAAGACGAAAATGTACCATGTACCTGAAATTATCCACTTGGAAATAATTCCTCATCAAACGACTTCTTTATCAAACTGTAGAGTTGTGTTTACATTACAGTTAAAAGGTTTCAAGTAGCATTAAAAATAATTCTACCGGAATGAACATGCGGGGGGTGGTGTAGCTGAAGTGGATAAATTATGAAATCTCTTATGTGCTTATCAAATACGTGAATTTGTATTAACAGTTGTTAAGTAGGTCAGGTGATGTGAAAAAATTAAAATTCCGAGGATGAGGATAACAGTAAAGAAGGCGATAAGAAAGTGAAGTGAAGTGAATACAAGTTGTAAAAAAGAATAATGTTAAAACAAAGCGGAACATGACTGTGACTAAGGCAAAGAAAAATGTGCAATAAAACCTTTATGATTACATTGCTGCGGATTTAGTTCATGCATAGATGAGTGGAGGAAAGGTAAACTATTGAAGTGACTAAATTTAGCCCTGTAAATAACTTTAAAGGATAAATCACGTGTGGCTGAATGTCCTGAATACAGAACGTGCTCACAAGTGAGAGAATAAGTCATTTTATGCTCGCTCCCCATCAGCTAAATCAAGAAGGGTTCAGTCATGCGCATTCACATAACACGACTCCAACGTCCAGTAAAATCAGCTCGTCAGGATCATGTGAAATAGTGAATTTTCTATTGCATTGAGTTTCACTATGGCCTTTAAGTTAGTGCATAACTGGAAGAAGACAATGTCGACATCTTTTTAACTCCATTCTCATCATGAAATAAATAAAGAAGTATGATAATTTCAATTTCTCATCAAAAATTAGGTTTTAGAAGTAAATACAAGATCGTATCTTTCGGAAAACGTCTTCTTATCAACAAATGTATTCATTATTTCAAGTATGGGAAGTAACTTAAGCTGAGACAAACTCTGACATCATTTGAAATGTGAGAATTGAGTCAGTACATCAATTTGTGTCCAACTAATTGACCGAAACGAGTAGCTTCATACCACCCACACCAATCATTGACGCCGATCAGCTGTCAAAGACCGAAGTCTAAATGTCAGATGACCACTTCACCAGATTTTAAGTGAGCACACAATTTATGTACCTGGTGTAACTTAGCTGATTGACCAGAAGCAGTTGCAACCACCTGATTTCTCTCTAGCTGTTGGAGCGAACTAGTAATGCATGGAAGCGAATTCTCAAATGCAATCGTATTTTTCAACGCTTCCTTTCTTATTTTCACTTTATGGTATCCGATAGATCACATATAGAAGTGACCTGAACAAAAACTTGTTTAAATTTCAACTAAGTTTCCCCAAAGTGATTACGAACCGATAAATGGCGAATGAATTAATTTACCATGTTCGAGTTCGCTTTAAATGAACGTGCCTAATTTCTCCTCATATTGACAAACAAGTGGCGATGACAAGTGGCAAAGTTGAAATGCATGTTACTTAATACCTGTTATTATCATTATTATTGTTATCACTATTACTAGTGATATCACATAATAGCTGAGAAGAAAACTAACTTCTTTACTGACGCATGAACATACATTTTTATACTGCATGTTTGCTTGTCATTCAATCTGTAAGACTCTTAAGCAATATGTTGACATATTTATGTAATAATTTGTCAAAAATGACTCATTATGATAGAATTGTTGAAGTTTCGTGACCGTAAAATTGATTTCATTGTCACTCATCTTTCAATTGAAATTTATGTAATCTATCAACTAGAAAAAGATAACGAAAGAAAGAAAAATCAGGTGAATTGAATTTGACATATTGACTCCTTTCAGTTTGCAAATTCTTGGAGAAAAATAAAAGATTTAGTTGTGGAACTTAATTTACCTCAGGGAGGGAGAGAGATAGACTTTACTTCTTTCATCTCTCATTTATCTTGAGGTACTTTTAGTTTGTCTCTTGAATCTGCAAGCTATTCAGGTACAGTCTTGAAATGACTAGCTGGAAGACAGAGCTCGAGTTATTGATCACTGAATCACGCATGTTGGAAATAGGATGTGGATTGTTCTTTAAGCAAGATGAAGTGACAGAGAGGCCTTCAGTGTCCTTCTAGACGACATCATCAGCATGGATTTCACTTTGGAACATTTTCGATGAGATCTGCATTACTTTAGTCAGTGCGTCTGTGGTTCACTGGAAGCATGCTCTCGAGCAAAGCAGGTTAACCGGATTCGATTCTTTGGTGATGCACACATAAGTCTCTCCTGATTAAAAAGTGAATAGCAAACTCATAGAAATCGGTCTTGGAGTGAGGAACCCTGACCTAGAGAAACAAAATCAATGTTACTGAAATTTCATAGCTTCAGTCTTGAAGCACTACATTCTCCTCGGAACTCAAAGGGATAAAGACACTTCTCTGTTGTTGAGTAGCATGGTGAAGGCAAAAAACACGGGTTTCAACAGTACTTGTAAATTAACATCTAATTGAATGCTTTTAATTCAAGCACATTCGTTAAATGGCATTTTTATTATCATATATGAAGTCACATGGTCTGTGATGATCAAACGAAGTCCACTTGCGTGGAGTATATAGTTAATTGTGGTTAAAAGAATTGTGATTAAAAATGTTGCAGAGGGTTATCGATTAAAATTTATTGTCATCTAGACTAGGAAACAGAGGCTGAACTGAGAACTGCCTGCCATATCTTGAGAGAGAGAGAGAGTGCAAACAAACAGCATAGTGAGTTCAAGGCACTTTCTGACTAAAAATAAATCTGTGTTGTGGACCTTAGTATGTGACTGGCAGTAAAACATGATAATCAAACTGTTCATGACATTTATTAGGAATATTAAATTATCAGAGTACACAGTCAGCTGAACGCAAATTTAGTCGGCACGTCGTATGCTACAATGTTTCTTCTTAACTGCAGATTTGCCATTCTCGTCTTCAATTCTTCTTTGTAGGGAAGATGTGAATTTCCAGTAAACTTCTTGAAAATGCGACCAAGAAATACAATGGCGACAAGGGCAAAAGCATGTGTATATCTTTATAACTTTGGTGTAATAATTGTATTCATCGAAAATTGCAGAGATGAGATGTTTCTTCAAAAATATGAAACTTTTGCTCACGTAACGAATTCGATACAAGCAACAAATGTTGTTAATGAAGCAGGATCTATAGAGTTCATCAAATTTCGATAGAAGTCTTTAGTCGAATTCTTCACATACAGTGATAACAATAACATTGGAAACATTCTTGACCAAAATGTTTACAGCGTGTGCCCTGAGTTCTCAAGGTAATCTATAGCATACGATTTCTCTTCATCTGGGATCTTCACATATAAACTTAAATCGTAGTACATAACGAAATGTAATGCAGTTTGGTCTGAATCATACACTGATCCCTTTTGATAGTTTTCCTTCATCTTTAAGAGATTTGCGCTGTCAGCTGGAAAACAAATTTAAAATTTACGTGATTTAATTTCGCTGCCCAAAGACGCAAGTGAAAATTTAAAACAATTAGAATCAGAGTGAATGTGACATGCAGTGTTGAGTGGAAGATGAATATTCAGCTCAACGACCTCATTAAATACTCATTTGCCAATACTTGTCACTCATTTCAAAAAAAGACGTGTTGTCAAATCAATCAGGTGTCGACCAACCTAACATATAAATATCCTTATTGTCCAGACATTAATATAATTGATACTAGATACTATAAATCTTGACATTTCACTGCTTCCTGAATTACTACGCATCTATTGTCAGTTATAAAGAAACACTTACAAGAAGCTCAAAGAGAATTTCCTCAGAAATATAAAATTAAATCTTCTTTCAAACACTTCATACAGATTTTTGATTTTTACCTAAATCAACTAATTACTGGACACTATTCAACAGTCTTAATTTCCAGAGGGGATGATGATTTACCCTTTTCATCTTCTTCTTTTTTGTATAAAACATTCCTACATTGTCCGATTATGTTCTTCAATAAATCTCTAAGAGATAATGAGACGAATTTCAAGTGTTAATAAACCATGAAATTTCACACACACAAAGTAGTGAAGTGAGATTATGCGAGCAGATTTTGAAAGTGAAGATGCTTTAAAAATATGGAAAATTAGCAAAAGAACTACTTTCTAAAGAAATCAAAAGTGAGTATCTGTAGAGTACTCAAAAAATCACTGGCCAGCTGATAAATATTAAAATTTCACGCTTCTCGTTTTTCTTTTCCTAAAAACCGCTTCATATAGAGTGAGGTATTCCAATCAATTTCACCAAAATGAAATGGAAGGTTTCAGCCATAAATTTTTTTGATATTGTGAAGGAATAAATTTATGAACTCAAACTCACATTTCATGAAAACTTTGTCAGTGTTTTTTGGAGTAGATCAATCTATGTACACCAAAGTTCACCTTCAAACATTTGCGGCGATTATGTGTGTTTAGTAGAGAATTTAGAATCATCGAGGCTGATCTTGCAATAACCTGACCTCAAATTGACTCTAATCTACCTATAATCACCCTTATCAGATCAATCTCAGCCTAAACTGTCCCGAGGCATTATCCAACCTCATTCTTTTCTTACGATTAGCTGAAAAACTCTTCAGATATCTTGTTCACATCGCTGCATTTCAATCAAATCTTTTCTTTTTGACTTGAACCGAGAGATCGTTCCGAGGCGTGTTGGGTGTTAATAGTTTAACTTCTGTTTATATAATAAGACGTAGGATTTCAATTTTATTATCGTTGGGTATGCCAAGTTATGGTTAGGTTGAACTTTCAGTCTAGTGTTATCACTAAATCACAACTGGTCGTGTGATTTTGAATGGAAAAATAAGTAATTCAGAAGTTGTGGTAATTTTTTCTAAGTGACGTGAACTTGTGAATATGTGTATGTGCAAAAAATATATGGGAGGGTAATTTAATCTAGTATTCTCTGAATAAAACTGTATCACATATGATGCAATGCACCATCTAATTGTTACTGCCAAGTGCTTTCGACAGTTATCGAATATGGAATATCGAAGTTTCGAAATATGTGAGACAGGAGACTGTAAGTGGATAATATTGATTTCAATTAGATGTCGATTTGGTTATCCTGAAGGCAAATAAATTCATTTAAAAAGTTTTCTGACTAATATGGCGAATTTATTGATCAAAATTTGTGTTGAATTCATTTTGGTTGCTGGTGACTAGCCGTGAAATTTCGACTACGCACTTTGTCCTATTTGGTGCTCGTCGGCTTGGTGAATTTGAATGCCCTGTGATTTGTTGTGTTATCGTTGAGATTTCAACCCAACAGTCATTATTTCAAACATCAAATCACTACCAACTAAATAAAGAGTGCCACAACAGCCATTTCTTCTGCAACGGGTGTGATTTTTGCCTTAAATATATGTGTAACACTTAGGCACTGTGATAGTAAGTAATTCGATGGTAGTTTGTGCATTAAATGTATCATACAATGAAAAAGTGTTATTTACTGGTTGATGTTTCGAACAAAATTTATTGTTGATAATCATATCAATTGTAATCACACAACTTCGAAACTTGAGTTTTATAGTTTTCTTTGTTCTCTCTTAATTGTCTTCATTGGGGTACTAGAATTATCGAGATATCTAGGACAAGTGTTGAATCATTCTTATTACACGTATTTGCAGTTAATCAATAAACAAAGCATGTGTTATCGATCTCTCTCTCTCCACCCTGTGACATTATATTTTAAAACTGTCATCCTATCCCATCCTATTGTATGGTTGTGTGTAATTGCATGTGGTGCTATATACCTGAGCTATTCTCGAGATTTCCTATCTTATTCGGGTCAACAAGTTTACATCTTTCCAGGTTTTTATGGTCGGCTGGTCTGACTGCTCCTGTTCTACTAGTTTGACCTATGTATTTCACCTTACATTCAATCCAACAGGGTATAAGAAAAACTAAATTGTTTTGTTTTAAAGGCTTCACAGGATCCTTTAACCGACAAAAATTGTTTCTAATTATGTTTGTGGTTGGTTTGAATGCCAGCCACTTTTATTCCTGCCTTGTTAAGAATTCTGCGTAAGGTGGTTTCCGAGGTTCCTTCCTTGCATGAAACTACTTCTGATGATTTAGATTCCTTATTGTTGGTGATGTCATTATCTTGCGCATTTTTCATAAGCATGTGGTCAATAATATTGATATTATTATTGCCATCAATAGTATCATTATTTATTTTATTCTTACATGTCCCTTAATGCTTTCTGACTAATATATCAGGGTAATTTTTAAGTTTCAAAGCTTCTCCTAAATGCCTCAATTCCTGTCTTAGAATTTCCTTGTGCAGCAGGTATAATTTTTACATAGTTTTACGGAAATTTCTGTATTTCACATCGATTAATCATGACGTCTGAGACGCTATCTCTTAGCTTCCATTCTCAGTTTGAACACCGTCACCCATTTATCCTTGAAGCTTTGTTTAGCTGAAGGGTTCAAAATTGAACGGGATTTGCATCCGACATTTCACTGCTAGTCATTATCAACCACAATAACTTCATGTGAATCCTCGACAGTAGCCAACATGTCAACAGATAGTGTATGTTTCGGTCCAACATGTTCAATTATTAGGCAATGTAAAAATTCACTTAAAATAAAATATTTATCTAATGTTGCAAAGATATCAGTATATATGATTAGTATTATACTAACTATAGAAATGTTAATGGGGGTCAATGATACAGGAAAGTACATGCAGTGGATACAGGTGGCGATGAGAACAGTGAATGCAGTATTTATAATAATACAAACAAATCAACAGTTAAATTTGGTCAAAATGGTATTCAATTACAAGTCGCATAATAGTAAAGCCGAAATTGATAGGCAACCGGAGTTGTTTTGAATAACAAACTAGTACAAAATGATTGAGGAATGAAAAGATATTGTAAGTTTCGTTTAGTTATTCACATTTACTTAGGTGAGAGGAGAGACAGGGGTAGAAAAAACTTCTTTTCTTTATAAAAACTAGAGTTGTTCTCCATATTTACCACGAACTCGCTGACCTCCATACAATGGAAATGAATCTGATGGAGCTCCAGCTGCTTGCTCATTTGGCTTGTCTTAATTTTAACTATTCGAATATTGAGAAATTTTAAGTCATCATGAGACAGACACTGATTTGCTGCTCAATTGAAATAGTTAGTGCTGACACATTTATACCACTGGTTATTACACTGTGGAATGGCTAAGGGACTGCAGCAAGTTAATGAGGAGAGATTTCATACTTCAGGTGCATCATTTAGATGATGTCTTGTTCTGTTAATACGATACTTTTAACTACAAGTACAACCGATCACAGTCATGGTGGTTATTTCAGTAACAAACACTTCGTATGGCTCTCAAATTAAAAACAAAATGCTTCAAAATGGTGACAAAAACGAAAAGTCATCAGAAACAAATTACCCTTCAGCTCTTCAGGAAACTTAAATTTGCTTTACACATAAATCAATGAAATACAAAACAAGCACTAGAGTTAGTCTTGTACGTCAGTGATGGTTTCGTATTCTCTAGCGAATGTTATGTCGCCAGTGGAACAACTCTTCATTCAATAAATTATAATCATAACAGGAATATGAAAAGATTCTTGTTGTGTTGGTATGTTGTTCAGGTGTTCAGTTTTATTCATGGAGAGTTGTCAAATTTCTTGTTTAACTGCGTTATTGTTTGTGATTAAATGACAATGAAATTCACATTTTAGTAGAAACCGTTTGCTGATATTAAACACACATTTTGTTATCGCGTAATAATTCTACTCATTAGGCGGTAATCACAATGCACGTTTGTTAATCAGTATATTCTCAGATTTCTCTATTCTCAGTTATGAGAATTTGTGTGTAGTTCTTACTAGTCAAATTCCTCATTTTACAGATGCTCGACTTTTTATTGAAACTTAGCTGCCTTTAGACTCAAGTAAATGGAACTTCAACTATCATCTCCCTCACTTACTGTTTTCTTCAAATCCATATGTGGACCTCCGACTTTTTCACTGTTATATCAGTAAAAATCTTACTTTGAAGTGTGAATTTTTGGAGTATTGCGTAGAGGCGTACCAAGTCAATATATCGACCCTGCTTTGTTACCTTTTATGAGAGATATTAAAGCATACGGCTTAATTCACCCATAGTCTGCGACAGTAATTGTTGTTTGATAACCATAACTAGGAAGTAAGATTCAGAGTTGAACGTTGTGTGTGTGGCAGATTTCATCAGAATTGTTTTGTTTCTGCATTGAAACTGACGTCTTTTTGTGATGTGCTTTGAAAATCAGCCGCTAATAACGATTAAAGACATTCACACAATTTGAGAAATCTCAATTATACTATAATTTTGTCACTTTTGACAGTTTAAATTAAAATATTTGGGAAAGGTGTATGAATTGCAGTGCTGTGTGCCACTGTTCTCCATTCCCACAAGTCACAAGGAACTCTGAAGTTGTCAGTGTAAATCAGGTTACCCATCATATATCAAGAGCACAGACGTAGTTGATTGTGTCTGCAATTAACAGAAAGGTCAATGGTTAAATATAATGATGTTAAGTTTTATTCCAAATTACCTTTATATGCTTTATTCATGATAGTTTTACTGAAAATAACTGTATTCTAAAGATTAAGCAACGCAGAAATTTTCAACAGGTTCTATTTCATATCATCTGCTCCTTCACATTAGATGGTAGGAAGCAATCGGCAGGAAGCCTTGCTTGACGTAATTTTCGCGCCAGATGCCATTTGTCAGCAAAGTGGATTTTCATACTTGAAGGGACTCATTTCGTCAATAACATTCGAGCACATGTCATCCAGCGATGCAGTCAGAGACGGCGACGCTGAGTTTTTAGACCTCAAACTGTAGTCGATGACTAACATCCTTAAGTAAATAGCATTACTAGTAATAATAATAGGCAGAATATTACTGAAAACAATACTGTTCTCTCCAAAGCAAGCTTAAGCAACGTGCTGCGCTTTTTGATAATTACTATTGGAAACACACATGTTAAGTCAGTCACATCTTCTATAGGGGTAAGAAAATTGTAGTGCGCGTCATGGAAAGCATTTCCAACATGTTGAAGACTTTTGTCAACAGCTTCCTTCGCTGGTTGTTGTTCATACCGATTTGACAGCGGCTAACTGAGCATACCGAAATGTCCTGTTGCTGGCACTGTTATGTTTTCCTTTTCATATCTGATTTTGGCGATCGCAATTCTCGTTCACATTGTGCACATAACATTATTGAGTGTATACGTGTACTTTTTGTTGCGGGGTTGTAACTATATTTTAACTCAAGACGTATACAGTGGAATGTAAACTTCCATTTGAATTAGAGTAATGTGAATGAAGCATTCCACTGATATTGTTAACCTTCATCGTGGATAACAGCAATGTGGAAATGCTTAGAAACTCCTGGTTGTGAATGTCACACAGTCTAAAATTGTGTGCAACTCAGCTTAGGTTATTTGTTTTCAAAATTAAGCTCGCATTTTTCAAATGTACTTTGATTTTTACTCCTTTTTCGAAGATAAGCTGGTTGAGTATTACACTGAATCGAGTTGTCGCATGTTATGATATTTAGTAATGCATTACAATACACAGGAAAATAAAAAAAACACGCCAGAATGTACAATGTAGACGTGAAGGTGGCAGAGATTACTTGCCATCATAAAACAAATGTAAACAGGTAAGTAGTAAGTCGCCATGTTGATAGAAAATCGTCTTGCACTCACTGACAAGGAATTTTTCAAAAGTGATTTATTTCTCATTATCCCGACACTCACAAACAAATTTCACATTTCAATTTTCATTTTACACATCATTTCAGACATTGAAAAAATTGACACGTATTTCCACAACATTCTTCATCTGCTTTACAGAATTCACCTCGTGGTTGACAACAAAATGGAAGACCGGTTGATTTCCAACGTCGACATTCAGATAACGGACAACACTTCCTATAATAAGGATTGTCACCATCCATATTGGAACACAAACAATCTTCTCCTTTCAAAGAAAAGAAATACAAAGAAATTGGTATTTCATGTAAAAGAATAATAGAGTATGCTTCGAAAGTTAAAATGTAATTGTCAAGAATGAATTAATCGATAAATTATTGCGAGATAAAACATTCACATTACTACTTTAACACCACTTCTCGTCCCGATTTGTAGGCGACGTCAGTTTGACTCAAGCGAATTGTAGTCAGAGATCAGGTTCAGTTCATATTTGGCAGAAATCTGCCATCCAATTATGCACACTAACGTAATCAATTAGCATACGATGAAATGACAGAGATGCAGAGAGTTTATTCAACGTAACCGAAGCATGTCCTGCAAACCATGTCAAACTTTCCACAAACATGTGAATATCTACTGATCACTGTTATTCATAGGAATGCTAATGATTATCTACATTACATACATTTCAACATATCTGTTCTCCTGATTCGAATATCCATCATGTGTACAACGATGAAACAATGTGACTGATACACGTAGAGTGTTCACTCAGATGACAGAAGTGTAGAAATTACAAATGGTCACGAATGTACCACAACGGTTAAGGAGAAGGCGACCAGCTTCACTGATTTGTGATCAGTTGATGATGAGAAGGAAATATCTGCAGTGAAACGGTACCAGGTCCTCTACTTCAAATACTGAACTCCAGAATGGAAGAGACTACCGTGAACACTACACAACACATACGATTATCCGATGTCATGACCTGAAACATTGATCTACCACTGATAATCATTATTATTGTGATTATGGTGGGGAAATGAACATTATAAATGTGATAGGCAGCACTGAGTTGTGAATAGTTGAGGTGCTGTTCTAACACAGCGATATCCACCATTTATATATCCGAATATATTCTGTTGGTGAACGTGTCAATCTTGTGACAATTTGACTATAATTGGCGTTGTGTTGGTACTAATGAAACACAATTCGACTCAGAGGAGTTGTTTGTCACTTTCGGACTAATATCAGTAGTTGCCCCTTCTCATACAGTATACCTCATCGGCGTCTGGCGCAATCAATTCGTTCATCATTATTTGAATATGAGATAACGAATACAAACCACACCGCATCAGGCATATTTCACTTACAAACACCTCACTAATGTCAACACGCAAACAAGTGTCTGGATAATTTTGTATGGATGACAAGCATTTGAGGTTGAGAAATTCTCTTCGATTCATTTGATGAGGGATAAAAATATCAGATGGTTATGAAGAAATACGAAAGACAGGTAAACAGTGATTTATCTCAACATAATCAGTTGGCGAAATTCTACACGTTTATGAAGTACGCTGTCACAAATTGTGATATGACCGTTGATGCACACGCAGCTGCAAATACTAATTTCCTGACTAGTCAATTTGCATTCCTATTGTTCTAAGTACTTGCAAAAACATATATGACAACGCGACGCATTCACTGAAATAAGGGTATATTAGGTTCGCGAACATGGTGAGCGCATGTCCGAATGCAACACTCTTCATCGAAGAGGCACGATGATCGCAATTCTCAAGATGTAAGGCATTCACTATTCCATTTCACAAACCGTTCACACACAATACTCTCATCACATAGCTTTGAAACTGAGTTCTTACAAATTCCAACAAAAGCTGAGAAGTCGGAATCTTTGGAGGAAACCTCATTCCAATGAAAATCGAACAAACTATGCAGGATGTTTGACAATTAGTTTTATTCTTTCAGTCGACTTCTTTAATCTCCATTACACCTAATAGGATGAACTTGAAACATCTGATGGAATCAAGTACTAATACTGAATCCTTCAAAATTTGAAGAAAAGGATGGATAGAAATCTGTTGGTAAGAATCCGGTTATTTGCAGTGGTGAGTCCTTGACTGCATCGCCGTATAGGTAGGAGAAACTCCCAGTTGGCCAAATATAAGAGTGAAAGAGCATAAATGATGTCCAAATGTGGTTCGAAAGATCTCTGAAGACCTAAAGAAGCTAGAAAACAGATCAGCGGTAACACTGCATTCGGTAGAAACGTGACACAAAATCGACTTTGATAGGTCTAAGTTTCTACGAAAGGGTTTTGGATCGTATAAACAAAAACTGACAGCAGAAGCCTCACATACATGAGTGAATCTCAACAGTTTGAACAGGCGTGCAGGTGTGATGATAGCTGATGCATGACAAATCCTGATTTATAAATAAAAAATGTATATATATATATATCACTAATTATTCATACTTGGTATAAATTACTGATTGTCTATATCTTCTGATGGAGATGTTAACAAATGTCTGACAACTGTTTAACAAAACACTCTTAAACACGTCATTGTAAAATACATATGCACATATATTTTCATATTCAGTTATCTACGACCATCAACATTCAGTCGAACATAATCTGATGAAAAGTACAGAATGTTCCAAGTGTTTATCTGAACCAGACCAACATTTGAAAGTCTGAGGTCAAATTTCGATCACACATCATACAATTTTGTTTATTATACATGTTGATGCCTGTTTCATGTCTCGTACATAAGGACAAAGTTTTAAAAGACATGAGATAAACTTTCTATACATAAATCTCTCTTGTGTTAATTTCAGTTGATTTCTCTGAAGAAGTTCGGATCTGAAGAATATTTGACTTATTCGTGTCTTGATAATTGATCTATCGTGTGCATTCCATTCAATTGGGAACTAATCCAGTGAACACAGATGAATAATAATGAGCCATGATATTCTAAACCTGACTTCACTGACATTGTCATCAATTGAGAAGCTGTTCAGTTATCAACTAGGCTACATACCAGACAATATAAAGAGCACTAAGATATACATCAAGCAATAAACAGGGTTCATTGAGTGTACAGTGATACATGAGCAACAGACCAGTTAAGACATAGTGTAGATATCATCTAGTGGAGAAACCACATATATGTGTCACAGCTAAGCTATAGATTGCAGATACGGATCTATCGAAAACAATCACAATACTTTCCCATTCTTAAGAATATCAATATTTCGCACTTATCTTTGCTATCGGATTCATCTAATGTAAACGTAACACTCCGAAATTGACGAAGCATCTCATACTCAAAAACACAATTATCATGCAAGTTATCAACAGAATGAAGTTGAAGTATACCCTCATGAACGCCTCTACATCAACGACATTACTACACAAAGTAAATCAACCGACAACCAGAATAGCTGAATAGTAATTTGGGCATCTATCACATATCAAATCCCACCCAGCCGATCTAATGAACACACGTATGCTATAATCACAGTATAATGAACATCACAAGAAAACATACCTGAAGCTCGTACAACCTGGTCGCCCATCACCACAACTGACAATACCAATATCGTGAGCAACGTAGAAGTGTGCATAGTCGGATTATTATTGCCACAGTGTAAAGGGGAAAGCGATTATATATTTCTCACTGTATCCAAGTGGTGGACATATCTATGCCATTGTGATCACACACGAATGAGGATTGTTCACACTGAAACATAAGTGGGCATTTCGTTATGCCCATGGATTAGTGGAAACGTAGTCAGTGTAGTGAGATCAATGAGAAGAACACGAGTAGTCGTCACGTAATTTATTCTAATTCAATGTAACATTTTGGTTATAAACGGTCTCCATGTGTGGTTGTATTGTGTGCATTGTGGAATAGATCAAGACAGTTATTATAATTCTAATCCAATAGTTGTTTCCACACACATAAGTTCTACTTCTTTAGTGCACATGATCATACTGACTGTTCGAATTGTTATTTTCATTCTCATTATGTATTTGGATAAATGTGACTAAAATATGATAGACTCCCTGTGCATAATCTCGCTGGAGATATAATGAAAATATATAGAACTCGTTGTTACACGTAAACGAATAATGTAACAGAATTATGATTACTTTGATTTCCATGTTACGTCTGCAACATTGATCGAAAATGAAGAGGAGATAGGAACCGGTTAAACTGGCACTGTCACGCCCATGCAGGTCTCTTAGTTGAGAAACGTTTCGAGAAACAATCGCAGGACTTGCATAAAGGAGCATTTCTCGGATGGATGAGGTTAATTCCTGTCTCATAGTAAACTAAACAGCACAGTTATGCACGAAATATTGACGATGAATCACATTTCAGATGAGTGTTGAAATCCTGACGCGTCTGTCAGGTAGTATTTTAATGAATTTGAAGTCTACAAAACCTTTCAAATCTTTATAGGGATGCTTTTATGTCTCATTCAGCCGTTTGAACATTATGTATAAGAAGATTCAAGTACGAGTGGTTGCTCTACATAGACTGGGACACAAAAAACTGTCATTCCTCACATTCTCTGAATGGAGCCGTTTCAGAAATTAAAAGAGTAATCACTGATCAAGGAGTACACTCTTCTATATGTTCCTCATCACTGACAGCTGTATGCGAACAATAGTCACATAGTAATCGTTATCTGCAAGACAACTAATAAAATCCACTTAGCAATATTCAAAACTTTTGCATGTGGCAATACTCACAAAGTCATCATAAGCTGAGTGAATGGGAAATCAGGAAATGTGAAGGATTTGTTTGTACACCTGTATTAGTCGACAAGTGATGTGAGTAATTGACACCTACAGGATGGATGTTCAGTGTGTTGCACACCAGGTTAACAACAATTTTTTAAACCGTGATTGCACATAGGGAATTCTGTCAGTCATGAGCTAATCGTTACAGCACTGCTGTCTGATGCATTCGGTATCTAATTGCTTCAGACAGTTTATTTGGCACGCGATGGAGGAAAGATAGAGATTGTTCTACTAAAAAATGGTTTTCTGGCTGTTCTGGGTGTTTTGATATCGAAATCATCTTGCTTAATACTTCAAATATATTGGCTTACACTCAAATCACGTAGACTGAGGATTTTGACGGAAAGACTGATGGAACCTCATCAAAGTAGGAGTTCAGTTGATGACTCTATGCAATATTGTCTGGTCACTGTTCATTTTGATTTCAAAATCTCAGACTATCGAACACACGATCCAAGATCAAATATTTCAGCTATTTTCACCGCTTTTCCACTTCCAGTTAATTTATATGTTCGAAAACAGTTTGTCAGCCAGCATCTGAGACACCTAAGGCGGTCAATTGCTGCTAGGAAACCAGACATTTATTAGGTTCATGGTTTACAGCATGAGGGTGCTGACATAGACGGATAACACGAAGTTTATTAACTTCAAATCTAGTAATCATAACCTGAATGGTATTCGTTCCGCCTAGACCAAAGGCAAAGCAAAACATCAGAGTCCATCGTCCAAAATACTAACTTTATTTCGGACCAAAAATCGGAGTGCAAGATGATTGTTTAGCTAGCTATGGATCGTGCACGAACGAACGCACGTGACACGATGGCGTGTCGAATGACATGCATGCTTGGTAGTAAGCCTTCAGGCAAACAAGTCGACTTTATATATTTGTGTCAGAATCCAATGTTCACTGATTAATGCTGTGGTTAATGATTCTGGGGAATTAACTACCGCTACAAATGATATTATCCACATGTGTTCGATTGTCTTCATGTGAATCAATCCACTGAGAGCTGAACTTGTTGTCAAATTATTCTTGCAGCTTCCATTCATTGTGCACATTTCAGTGAGTATTAAATCAATATTGGTGGATCAATGGGATTAGACTGGTTAAAAAGGCACTTGGTCAGCTATTCGACCTTCGGCCGTCACCTGACTTCATCTCGCTTACCATGAATGAGTCGAGTAAAATTAAGAGGGCCAGTTATGAGGCAAACAGCCCCACCTCAAAGAAACACCACTGCTACTGAAGTTGATTTTGTCGTCGTTTTCGCCCTCAGTGACCATGAAAAAACATCTCATGGAGAAATATATCCCCAGTGTATTCCTATTGTTTCATAAGGAAAGAAAACATTGTCCAGTGTGAATGAATTCCATTTTGTACACCGCCAGCTCCCTGATTCCAACAATTGATGACTGAACACTTTAGAATGAGGAATCATTTGTCAAAAATGAATAGTCATATGCTGTAAATATGCATGTTTTTTGCAATCATAGTCAATGGATTGTGTAATGGCTTTGCTTCCTACTCATTATTATTATTACTGTTCCCTTGTGTTCCTAGTGGAACATAGGGCTTCAAATACACGCCTCCACTTGCTTCTGTCTTCTGCTGTATTTTTCAATTGCATTCATGTTAATCCATACTGTTTCAGTTCTTCTTCACAAGATCTCTTCCAGGTCACCCTTCGACGTCCCACTCGCCGCTTCCCTTTAGGGTTCCACTCGAGCACTGGCCTGACGCGCAATGTCACCCAACGGCCTCCTCAGTGAGTGTCCAATCCATCTCCAATTTCTTCTGCATATTGGTTGAGCGATTGGTTCTTGTTTTGTTTGTTCCCATAGCTTCTTGTTTGTGATTCTTTCCGGCCATCTGATCTTGAGTATAGAGCGAAGACAGCTGTTGATAAAGGTCTGCAACCGGCTGTTGGAAATATTCTTGGTGACCCACCAAGTTTCTCATCCGTACGTATAGAAGAACTGACTTGACTTTTGTATTGAAAATCCGAATTTTGTTGTTGATGCTAAGTGATGAAGATTTCCAGATTTGTTTCAGGTTGATGAATGTGTTTCTCGCCTTCCCGATTCTCTATTTGACATCGTCGTCCGTTCCTCCTTCCCGTAGTTGAGGCAATGCTCCGTAGATAAGTGAATGAAGCAACCACTTTCAAATCCTTTACGTTGATGGTGATTGGCGCTGGATGTTGCTGTTGTTGTTGTTGTTGTTGTTGCTTGTTTATTCTCATAACCTCCGTCTTGTCTGTGTTCACCTGGAGTCCTGCTTCTTCGACCAGTTTGTCGGTTTTCGCTTTTAAGTCTTCGATTTTGTGTGACATCAAACATAAATCATCCGCAAAATCCAGGTCTTCTAGGTTCTTCATGTCGGTCCAGGATATCCCTGTCTTCTCGTTTCTTACTGTCTCACGCATAATCCAGTCCACCACAGTTAGGAATATCATTGGCACCCTTGTCTGACTTCTGTGTTTGCTCCAAACGCTTCGCTGAGTTTTCCGTTGTGGATCACTTGACATGTGCCGTTGTCGTACAGCTGTTGAGTAAGGTTGGTGAATATTTGCGGTACGCCGTAGTACTCGAGTAGTTTCCAAATTACTTCACGGTCAATGCTGTCGAAGGCCTTCTCAAAGTCTATGAAGTTGAGGTAGAGATTTGATTTCTATTCCATGCTTTGTTCGATGATGATGCGTAGAGTTGCAATGTGGTCAGAACATGATTTGCCTTTCCTGAATCCAGATTGTTCTGATCGAAGTTCTGTATCCAGTGCGTCCTTTATTCTCTCCAGGATGATGCGACTCAGGATTTTACTTGGCGTCGACAGGAGCATGATTCCTCGCCAGTTCTTGCAGAGTCCTAAGTCGCCGTTCTTTGATAGTTTCACGAGGTAACCTTTCCTTCAGCCGGTAGGCACCTTTCCCGCTTTTCAGACCTTTTGCAATAAATTTATTCTATAATCGGATAATTTTAGCCTTTATCATAAGACTTGAGCCTAATTATACGCCTAAACTTGTAAATGACTGATGTTTGAACATTAGCGGCACTCATGTGAATACCACTAACACATTTTATTACTTCACTATACTTGCTATTTATCAGGATGCTTCGCCACTTAGATATTATAAAATTCATATTCTGCATTCATATTCAATAAGTAGTTAATTTGGAGATCCTCAAAGTATTATCCTGTTAAGTTGATGCATCCATCTTCTACAAAACACTTAGTACCAGGGGTTAGCCTCAATAAATTCCCATAGAATTATTGTGATGCATTAGGACAGATAATGAAATGTGCAGACATTACCTCAGCTTATCCTGATTCCAGAATCTTTCACTCCTACACCCTGTTAGAAGCCTTCAATCAGTGAATGAATCATTTCTTAAATTAGAAATTCGAGAGAGTTAGGGGACGAAATGTTCTGGTATAGGTTCAGAGGATTCTAAGACATTTTCAAGTTAGTGCCGCTTGGTACATTGTGGAATTATTCTTCTAATTTCGCATGGTTCAATTTTACTAGACGGAGATGTTTCATCTGTCAGACCTCATGCTAAGAGCCGATATGTTCACAGAGACTCGACATTTCAGTCTTGTAAATTCAGTCAACGAGGGATTCTGTCAGTAGTTTCAATAAGTAAAACATTTGTAAAGTTCGACTTCACTAAAGTCACTTGTCTCGTTTCCCACTGTCTGACGCATAATCCAGTCCACCACAATTAGGAATATCACTGGTGATAATAAGCACCCTTGTCTGACTCCTGTGTTTACGCCAAACGCTTCGCTGAGTTTTCCGTTGTGGATCACTTGACATGTGCCGTTGTCGTACAGCTGTTGAATAAGGTTGATGAATATTTGGGTTACGCCGTAGTACTCGAGTAGTTTCCAAATTACTTTGCGGTCAACGCTGCCGAAGGCCTTCTCGAAGTCTATGAAGTTGAGGTAGAGATTTGATTGCCATTCCATGCTTTGTTCGATGATGATGCGTAGAGTAGCAATTTTGTCAGAACATGATTTGCCTTTCCTGAATCCAGCTTGTTCTGGTCGGAGTTCTGTATCCAGTGCGTCCTTTATTCTCTCCAGGATGATGCGACTCAGGACTTTACTTGGCGTCGAAACAAGCATCATTCCTTGCCAGTTCTTGCGGAGTCCGAGGTCGCCCTTCTTTGGTTTTTTCATTAGGTAGCCTTTCTTCCAGTCAGTAGGCACCTTTCCCTCCTTCCAGACCTTTTGCAATAATGGAGTCAGCATATTTGCTGTCGTCTCTGGGTCCGCTTTCAGTGCTTCCGGGGGTATTCCATCTGGTCCAGCTGCTTTTCCAGCTTTCAGAAGCTTGATTGCATTCAAGACTTCAGCTTTCGTTGGAGGATTGGTGTCAACTTGCAGTTGTGTACGCGCTGTTGTTGGTATTACTGGACGAGTTGCAGGTGGTGGTCGGTTCAAGAGTCCTTTGAAGTGGTCCGCCCATTGTTTAATCTGTCTTTCTTCTTTGGTAATTGGGTTTCCTTGGTTGTCTTTTATAGGTTTCTCTTGTGTTGATCTCTTCTCGGATAGAGACTTGGTTATCTGATATAGTGTCCTCAGGTCCCTTTTGCCAGCTGCCCTCTCAGCTTCAGTGGTCAGGTTGTCGTAAAATTGTCTTTTGTCCTTCCTGGCAATCTTCTTCACTTCTCTGTCCAGTGCTGTGTAAGTTGAGCTCAGCGTCTCTTTCTCTCGTCCGTCTTTGCATTGAATCATTTTCTCTTTCACCATTCTCCTCTCCTCTATTAGCTTCCAAGTGTCCATTGAGATCCATTCCTTGTCTTGTCTCTTCTTTCTTCCTAAAACCGTTGAACAGGTCTCGTTGAAAATTACCTTCAGAGAGTTCCAATGGTCTTCCATGGATGATTCCTCAGTGGTGCCACGTAGTGTTTCCTGCTTTGCTCTGACAGTTGCAGTGAAAATATCCTGTGTGGTTGTGTCCTTCAGTTTTTGCGTGTTGAACTAGCATTGTTGCCTATCCCCAGCTATCCTCGAGGCTTTCAGCTTCACCTTGAATGTCCCTTGTACTAGATAGTGGTCTGAACCCACATCTGCTCCTCTCCTCGACCTTATGTCCAGTAGGCTCCGTCTCCACTTCCTTGAGATTGAAATGAAGTCCACCTCGTTTTTGGTGTGTCCATCTGGTGAAATCCATGTTGCCTTGTGTATATCCCTGTGTTTGAACACACTGCCACCAATCACCAAATCATTGAAGGCGCAGAAGTCTGAGAAGAGTTCACCATTTTCGTTCATTTCACCGAGGGCCTCACGACCCATGGTGAGTTCTCTTCCTGTATTGTCTCCTCCCAGTTTCGCATTCATGTCGCCCATCAGGATTTTGATATCGCTCTTTGGGACGTTGTCCATTACTGTTTGTAGTTGACTGTAGAAATCCTCCTTCTTCTCATGTTCTGAGGCGTTTGTAGGCGCGTAGCACTGAATGATTGTAACCTTCTTTCCTTTTGAGTTGAACCTGGCTGTCATTATCCTGGAGGAGATTGGTTCCCACTGCATGAGAGCTTTAGCCGCTGTTGGTGACATCATGATGGCTACTCCCTCGGTGTGCTCGTGATTGTCCTCTGGGTGACCGGAGTAGATTATTGTCTCTCCAGTTGATAGTTGGCTCCTTCCACATCCGTTCCATCTGCTCTCGCAGATTCCCAACACTTCTATTCTATATCTCCTCATTTCTGCGGCTACCTGAGCAGCCTTCCCAGCTTCGTACATTGTACGAACATTCCACGTCCCCATCCTTATTTTCGCTTTCATCGAAAGAAGGCACATCGGCTGACTGGCTTCCCGAAGGCTTTCACCAGCCCGCGTCATTTCACTTCCCCGATTCCAGCGAAAAATAAGGTCACTATTTGTAATTTTAGAATTTTGAATATATTTGTGCGTTGAAGTTTTAGTAGCAATTTGGTTAAGTTTTGGGGGTGGATTTGCTAGCACCACGCCCCAACCCTCCCTCTTTATCCGGGCTTGGGACTGGCTAGAATACTACTGACCTAGTAATCTAGGCGAGGTTCCTACTCATGCCCTCCTCATTTTGTAACCCTGAGACGCAGTGCCAATGCATCTGTCCCTTCAGAAGAATTTTCTCTTGATAACTTACACAGTGAATACTGGATTCCGAAGTAACAGTCTAGAGATAAAATTTATCTGGTACATTGAACCAGTGGCGAATCAGCAGAATAAACATTCAACCTGATGGGTGCAGTTAGAAACCAATATATTGTCGTCAATCGGTAAGCGCCTTTTATTACTCGAATTCGTGTCTCGTCAACTTCTACATCTATTGTCCTAATTTTGAGGTGAAGACACGTGCACGCATATTCCTGTAATTCCTAAAACTGGATGTACGTTTCCCGTGTAAGTTCACAAATTACAATGCACATCTGCATGCAGGCTGAATGTGTTTGTTTCATGCAACAAATATCCATCAGCCTTCCTTCCTACCTTACGCAATCATTTCGATAGACGGAATGTAGGCAAGAATACACTTTAGTAATCACTCACTATATATTTATGAATTCTAGAATTGCCTTCGTTTATCTTCGATCGCATTCATCAACACAAGAATCGACTACTGGTCGCTGAATACGGGTTTGTATGCATACCACAGGAAATACTCGATGCCACCTATTTTAAGCCAGTGAAGGAATGTATTCAACCGCGAACATGTTAATCATACGCTGTGTAGATTGACAGTGTAATTTCCAGTGAAATTAACTACATCAGGTCATTCATTATTCACTGAGACCACTTGATCAGCAAACTTCTGTTAACACATTTACAACTGGCTAGTTGAATTCGGAGATCACGTGAGATTGGCAATTACCCTGAATTATTGAGATGTCGAATGAAGCTGTGAATTTGTAATCAGAAAACAAGGAATTTGGCAAAAGTGATTTATTTCTCATTATCCCGACACCCACAAACAAATTTCACATTTCAATTTTCATTTCACACATCATTTCTGACATCGAGCATTTTGACATATTTTTCCACAGCAGTCTTCATGTGTACCACAGATTTCTCCTTCTAGTTTACAACAAAATGGAAGACCTGATGATTTACGAAGTCGACATTTGGAAAAGGGACAACACGCCCTATAAGATTCTTTGTCACCATCCATATTCAAACAATAACAATTTTCTCCTTTGAAAGAAAAAAATACAAAGAAATTGGTATTACATGAAATACGGTGACGCAGTTTGCTTTGAAAATGATCACTAAATTGTCAAGAATGAATTAATCGGGAAATTATTGCGAGATAAATCATTCACATTACTACCTCAACACCACTTCTCGTCTGGATTTTATAGGCGACGTCAGTTTGACTCAATTGAATTGTAGTCAGAGATCAGGTTCAGTTCATATTTGACAGAAATCTGCCATCCATTTACGCACAATAATGTTATCAACTAGCATACATTGAAATGACAGAGATGCAGAGAGTTTATTCAAGGCAACCGAGGCATGTCCTGCAAACCTTGTCAAACTTGATATAAGAATAAAACCTGTGCACTGTTGTAGAGTGTAATTCCATTATGGTTGAATTTTGTTTTGATAAAGTCTCGCAGTGTTATACAGTAATGTTTACTGATGATGTTCCGCGTTAAATTTATTGCTCATAATCATAACAACGTGAGCAATAAATTGTGCTCGTAACATCATCAGTAAACAATACTGTATAACACTGTGAGACTTTATCAAAACAAAATTCAACCATAATAGAAAAGATGACATGAGAAACTTCCTTTAAACATGTGAATATCTACTGATCACTGTTATTCATAGGAATGCTAATGATTATCTCCATTTTGTTCAGTGACCAGTGTGTCCTGTGTTGAAACCGACTAATTTACTTATTGGTACACAAATTTCACAAATTTCGTTCTCTGTTTCCTTTCATGCAATGAAATAATGCAGACATATGCACATCAGTGAGCATACATTTCAACAGATCTATTCTCCTGATTCGACTATCCATCATGTGTACAACGATGAAAGAGTGTGATTGACACACGAAGAGTGTTCACTCAGATGACAGAAGTGTAGAAATTGCAAACTGTCACGAATGTACCACAACGGTTGAGGAGAAGGCGACGAGCTACACTGACTTGTGATCAGTTGATTCTGAGAAGGAAAAGTCTTCAGGGAAGCGGTACCAGTTCTTCTTCTTCAAATACCGAACTCCAGAATGAAAGAGACCACTGTAAACACTACCCAACACATACGATTATCTGAAGTCATGAGCTGAAACACTGATCTACCAGTGATAATCATTAATAATGTGACTAAGGTGAAAAAACGTACATTAGAAATGTGAAGGATGGCACTGATTTGTGAGTAGTTGAGATTCAGTTCCAACACAGCAATACCCAACATTTATATATCCGAATGTGTTCTGTTGGTGAACGTGTCAATCTTGTGACAACTGGACTATAATTGGCGTTGTGTTGGTACTAATGAAACACAGTTTGACTCAGTCTAGTTGTTTATCACTTTCAGACTTATATCAGTATTTTATGCTCCGCATACAGTTGACGCCATCGGATTCTGGCGTTCACAATTCGTGCATCATCATTTGAATATGAGATAACGAACACAAATCACACTGCATGAGGCACATTTCACTTACAATCACCTAACTAATATCAACACGCAAACAAGTGGCTGAATAGTTTAGCCCGGATGACAATCATGTGGGTTGGGTAATTCTCTTCAATTTGTGTGATGAGGGATAAAAATATCAGATGGTTATGAGGGAACATGAAATACAGGTAAAATGTGATTTATCTCAACTAAATCAGTTGGCGAAATTCTACACGTTAATGAAATGCGCCGATTTTGAAATAACCGGTGATGCACATGCAGTTGTGAATAACAATTTCCTGAATTGTCAATTTGCAAGCTTGCTGTTCTAACTAATATTTACAATAGCATATATGTCAACGCGACGCACTCGCTGAAATGATGGTATATTAGGTTCGCGATCATGGCGAGCGCATGTCCGAATGCAACACTCTTCATCGAAGAGGCACGATGATCGCAATTCTCAAGATGTAAGATATCCACCATTCCGTGTCGCAAATCGTTTACACACAAAACCCTCACAACATGGCTTTGATACTGAGTTCTTACAAATTCCACCAGAGGCTGAGAAGTTGGAATCTTTGGAGGAAAAAACTCCAATGAAAACCAGAGACAATCTGCAGGATGTTTGACAGGCAGTTTTATTCTTTCTGTCGACTTCTTAAATTTCCATTACACCTAATTAGATGAACTTGAAAGTTCTGACGGAGTGAAGTAATAACCCTAAATCCTTCATAGATAGATATTCAAAATGTGAATAAACGGATGAATTGAAATCTGTTGGTAAGAATTGGGTTATTTACAGTGGTGATTCCTTCTCGACAAGAAACATGGGATAAGATGAAAAATATCCTCATCAGTCATCATATTGGAGAGTATTCATGTTGAACAAGAACTCATGTTCATCACTGATGGGGGCTTAGGATAAAATAGAGGAATTATACTACTAGAATTATGCATCCTAGATCGTTTCTATTGTTTGCATCGTCATATATGTAGGAGAAACACCCATCAAGCTAAATATGAGCGTGAAAGAGCATTAGCGATGTCTGAATATGGTTTCAAAGATCTCTGCAGACCTAAAGAAGCTAGAAAACAGATCAGCGGTCACACTGCATTCGATGGAAAGGAGAGACAAATTCGGCTTTGATAGGACTAAGGTTCTGCGAAAAGGTTTTGAATCCTACAAACAAAAACTGATAGCAGAAGCCCTACATAAATGAGTGAATCTCAACAGTTTGAACAGCCGTGGAGGTCTGACGTTGCTGATGCATGGTAAATCCTGATTAATAAATTACAATGGATGTCTATCACTAATTATACATACTTGATATAAATTCCTGATTGTCTATATCTTCTGATGGAGAGACTTAGAAATGTTTTACAACTGTTTAACAAAACACTCATAAACACGTCATTGTATAATGCATATGCACAAATACTTTCATATTCAGTTATCTAAGATCATCAACATTCAGTTGAACGTAATCTGATGAAAAGTACACTCTGTTCAAGGTGTACAACTAAAATAGACCAACATCTGAAAGTGTAAATATCAACTGGTGCACAACCACATCTATGTCACAGCTTTGCTATAGATTGGAAACAATCCCAATGCTTTCTCATTCTTATGAGTATCAATATTTCACACATATCTCTGCTATTTTATTCATCTAATGTAAACATCACTCTCCGAAATTGACGAAGCATCTCATGCTCACAAACACAATTATCATGCAAGTTATCAACAGAGTGAAGTTGAAGTCTACACTCGTGAACCCTCCTACATCAACGACATTACTACACAAAGTGGATCAACCGACATTGAGAATAGCTCAACAGTAAATAAGTCATCTACCAAATATCGAATAATACCCAGCCGACTTAATGAACACAAATCTACTATAATCACAAAATAATACACATCACAAGAAAACATACCTGAAGCCCGTACAACCTGGTCGCCCATTACCACAATTGACAATACCAATATCGTGAGCAACGTAGAAGTGTGCATAGTCGGATTATTATTGCCACAGTGTAAAGGGGAAAGCCATTATATATTTCCCACTGTATCCAAATGGTGGACATATCTATGCCATTGTGATCACACACGAATGAAGATTGTTCACACTGGAACATAAGTGGGCATTTCGTTATGCACAGGGATTAGTGGAAACGTAGTCAGTGTAGTGAGATCAATGAGAAGAACACGAGTATTCGTCACGTAATTTATTGCAATGGAATGTAACATTTTGGATTTAAACGGTCTCCATGTGTAGTTGTATTGTGACCAATGTGGAATACACAAAGTCATTTAATATAATTCTATTACAATAGTTGTTTCCACACACTGTTCGAATTGTTATTTTCATTCTCATTTTGTACTGGTATGAAAGTGACTAAAATATGGTAGACGCCCTGGCCATAATCTCGCTGGAAATAATAAGAAAAATATATAGAACTCGTTGTTACACGTAAACGAATAATGTAACAAAATTATGAGTAATTTGGTTTCCATTTTACTTGTGTAACATTGATCGAAAATGAAGAGGAGAGAGGAACCAGTTGGGCGTTAACGACGTCCGATGTACATGACTTGCTGTATGTAACACTTCAAATTGAATAAACCTTTCCGTAATTGAGAATTCACACCTGTGTTCGAATTTCAGATTACCACGCCCAGCGTTCTGTAAACGCCTGATTGAATTACAATATCAGCCTAGATGAGGGATAAATTTCAACACAGGTGAATAATACTTTCCTCGTGAAACTGAGCCAATGAATAATATCTAATTCCTATTACTCGCTATCTGAGACAAATTTACCCGCAATCATAGATATTCCGGACATGCGAACACGAAAGGAGAGAGTTCAGGTGATGGTTGTGAGAGATGTCGTCTCGTCCAGTCACTTAGATCATTTCACGAGGACCTGTCTGAGTATCTCCAGTTCACCATCAATTGTACCACAGGTGCATACTCCAATTATTCTTGAGGATAATGAGTTAATAA
This sequence comes from Trichobilharzia szidati, assembly GCA_944472155.2. Lineage (NCBI taxonomy): Eukaryota > Metazoa > Platyhelminthes > Trematoda > Strigeidida > Schistosomatidae > Trichobilharzia > Trichobilharzia szidati. Next base: position 11,893,926 of record OX235277.1, read on the forward strand.
GTTTTCTCTTTCTTTTACAAGGGATCCAAATATGAAAATTCGTTTATTTACTATTCCATATTGGTTTCCTGTAGATCGATAATCTGAAGGAACTGTCAGTTATCCTTATAAGAAGAAAATCCAAAGAAATTAGAATTCTGATATCATCTCCGATTCTGTTGTGAAACTGATAGCACAATTGTAGTCGTTGATATGAAATTTGAGCAGGATAACAGCTGTGATGTGAACAGAGTACTGGCTGTCAACTAGATTTCTGGTGTCAGTTGTCTTACAACCTGCTAAATTTTCATGTTTCGATAAGCTGAATGACGCTGACGTATTTATTCAATAAAAATTCAATACGCAGTGGATACCAAGGAATATACAATATACAAATGAATCAGGGACCTCATTTAAAAAAAGCGAGCATATTTATTAGGAAAGGAAACTGCAGCATGTTCAACACTGACTGCTATTCTTGGCCATATACAGTTTCTGGCAAACGACTCGAATTATTTTCTGAGACATAGTTAGCCTCCGCCAAGGCTATCGAACAGAGACTTGTAAGGTGGCATGAAGGTTCACACACTTCGCATATGTCACAACCACTGTAGTCGGTGTTTCCGGAGGATGACACACTCTGACGAGTTCAAATTACTCACATAATGAAGTCACTGAACGGAAGCGATATTAAGGAGACAGCAATATGGAGTCCCCTCTCAACTAGCACTATACAACTTTCGCAAGTATGCTGAAATTGTTTTGACCATAAACTTCATTATATCTTTTGTTTGTACACTGCTTATTACAAGCTGACGAAATAAATGATGGTACAATCTTATTCTGCACAAACTGCTGTTATTGCTGTGTTCAAACAAATGAAGAGATTGAGTGACCCTCCTGGTTGAGAACAATGACGAATGTCCTCACTGGACCTGAATTGTCTTGTATAATGCTTAAAAAATAGTTAACAAACTTCTCAGGTAAACCTCTCCGCAACAGATAGTTCCAGGGAGCAGTTCTGTCCAGCGAACCGAAGTCAGCTCTGATTGCCAAAATGTCAACGATCGTTAGCCCACAGTATATATATTGGTGTTCTGGCAACTGGTGAAGGGTGAACGCATGGTCAGTGCATCTACGGCCTGGAGTGAATCTTTTTGCTCCGCATGAAACAGTTCGACTCGAATTTCTCGCGGCCTAAGAAACAAGATAACAGCCAATATTTCAGACGCGACTGGTAGCAAACTGATACCGCTATGACTGTCACACGTCTCTCACTTGCTGATTGGTAAACATACAGCATAAAACCGTTGAAAAATTCTGAAATCATTATACTTTGTGATAAATATTTTGTGTAAATTACAGGTGAACACTGTAAAACGTATTCCGTTTGTCACGAAAACAAAAACACTTTTCAATTTGAAATAGATTCCTTGGGGAGCAAGATGTCTGATAAAACAGACGACCATGAATTACTTCATCATGAGATTAGTAGAAACGTTTTGTTCATTACCAAATTGCTTGATGTCTCTCGTAGGAGGTTTCGAATCGAAGAAAACTTTTATTAGCATTCATAGAACATAAGTTTTCCTCGCCATTTCAGTAGTTTTGTCATCTCCTATCGCCATAGAATGAAAAATTAATGCAACTGAACTAACAGAGACGGAAATGTTTTTTTAAATGTTGCGCTTATGAATGTGAAACAGCGCATTGTACAATGATGTGCCAAAATGGATTACAGGATTAGGGTATGAAACATCTGAATGTGAGTTTTTAAGCCATAAGAATATTTTACTGAAATATAAAACTCTGTGTCAATCATTGTCTGTAAATATTCAACTATGTAAGCCGAAAGATAGACAAACGTCCTCCTTAAACTTTAGTTGATTGACATAAACCCTGCAGTCTCTTGTAGCACCAAGGGGTTGGGTTTTCACCCATTGGGCATTTATTGATTTGACTATTAGGTACCCTAGTCAATCAACATTAAAACGTCTGATTTTGAATGTGTAATCTGTGTAATCGATCAAGTCAATGAAAAGGGCATGTGCTCTGGTGAAATAATAAAATACACAGATTGGATGGTGTGTGAAACAAACGAAAACAAGATTTCATAGCACTAAACATGTTACACAGAACCATCAAATGATATTTTAAGGATGATAAGCTATGTAAAATGTGTACATGTATGTTAGGACACAGTTGAATACAGAAGTTAAATCATTTAATATCTGTAATAAATCTTCTGTTGTCATATCCAACGGTTTTGTTCGTCTGGTTCGTGGTTTTTCAGGACAATAGTTACAGCAACACTTCCAGGAGATCAGGATTTTCAACTTGATATGAAATTCCAAAGGTGCGATGGAAGATGAGGACATGCGAGAAGGCCAATTTGATCACGCTAGTATGTTGTCAGAAAAATAGTTGAGACATGTTCAAAAATGTTACCGACATCCACAGTGGTAGCAAAGCAGCCAACAGGAATAGGATCCATTAAAACTGAAGATGCAAAATATATGAAAGGAGTGGAAAATACCTGTGTTTATTATGACATTATGCAGCTATACTGTTAGGCTTATGTAATTTCATATCACGTTGAAAATCTGAAACAACTGAAACAATGTTCGAGGACACTTTGAAAAATCCATAGTCTGATGAGGATGTGTTATCAAAGAAGATCAATTCAAGGTTTATACAGTGAAATCGTTATTTGATTTGTCGAGCTGAAATGCTTCGTATATGAAGAAATATCAGCTTCTAATATGGACACTCGTGTGTGTCGCTTAAAGATTGGCATGACGGTATTCTGTTAAAGGCAGTGTCGAGAATGCACAGCAGCCGGTTACTACTCTGAGGTAAGTGTGAATAGATTCACAGTGCTTAGTACAATATTTCAACTGTCATTTCATATCACTGCTTCTGTGCGGTGGTGAGACTTGACGCGTGTCAACATTACCATTTCCCATAGGCTAATTCAGTCTTACATCAGAAGTGGTAATCTTCATTGGATACTCAACATTAGGTGAATGTGCAGATAGGATAATCGAAAATTAAACACTGAAAAGCTGTGAACCAACTAAGAACATATTGTTTAACAAATGTACAGAAGAAAATTCATAAGGTGTAGTCGGACGCTATAGAGTCATTTAAGTGTTATCATACGCTATGGAGGCACACGAGTGTCATCTGAATAGGTAGTGACCGATCAACTATCGCAAGGTTTTACGAATATGATAATGCAAAGCGGGAATGAAAGATTTTGAGTATTCGTGAAGCCAGATGACAGTGATGATGACGAAGTGAATGAGCTATAGGTGTGTCAATGAATCCAAACGTTCATCTTACAGGGCAAGGAATAGATATAAGTCGTGATCATAATCACATCAGTCATATCATATCTGCGTTAAAGCCTTCTTCAGTCTGCCACAAATGGCTTGACTGTCAGTAATCTAGAAGAAACTCTTGAATTCATCCTCTTTTTCCTTATTATGTGATGAAATTGAGAATTTAAAAGTGGCGAAATAACTTGATCGTTCAATGTTCAATACTATTAACTTGATTCACTTCATTGTATTGAGCATGTCATTACTTTTAATGATTTTTGTGACTCTCTGTCTCCATGCCTGTCAACTCTCAGTCAGACTTTTATTTCTTTTATTTCTCTTTTCTCTTTTTGTTGTTGTTGCTTTTTGTTTTAAAAATCTTATAAAATTTATGAGGTAATTAGATGCAATATTGTAATGCAGGCTGAAAATTCCATACCTGTACCACAAATACCGTTTGGAATAAAGCCATTATTATTATTTGAAATTTGAGGTTCAATACCAGCAATTTTTGCGGCTGACTTGGACAATGTCGGGTATTTTCTTCAGTTTTAGATTTTTGTCTATGAATCTAAGTAGGATTCAATTTTCTAACAAGGTCGCACGGAGATTTTGTGATACCTCACCAAAAGACTCTTCAATGAAAATCTTCCGGATCCTCGAGGAAAGAAGTTATATCAGGTTTCTCCTTGTGCTTAGAGGCACAAAACTTTGAAGGTCAAATTAATGACAACAATTAAACAGAAGCAGGTGAAAATCCATATCTACTTCAATAAATAAAACGGAGTTCAGTGTAAATATTTGGCATATTGACGAAGAAAATTAACCTGATCCATTCTGCTATACTCTACATTCTAGCCATGGTTCGGACGTACATGTTGGATGTTTTATACCAAGTATAATAAAAGGAAAAATGAACAAGTTAGTAGAAGGGGCGGTCAACACATGACTTCTAGAAAACATAAAAAGAAAAAAGAGGTTGAAGTTACTTAACCAACTACAAAACTCTGAAGCGATCAGTAGGACGCATTCAAAAGACGTCAGTTCATTCACCTATTTGCCTCTCTCCCAACTTTGCAGTTGATTTCGTCGTCGTTTTTGCCCTCAGTGACTATGACCAAACATCTCATGGAAAGATATATCCTCAGTGTATTACTAATGTTTCAATAGCAAAGGAAACATTGTCGAGTGTGAATGAATTCTTCCTGATTTCAATAACTGATGATTGAACACTCGAGAATGAGGAATCATCTGTCAAAAGTGAATTGTCATCTACTGTGGACGGAATTGGTCGTTGTAATCAGAGTCTATGAAATGTTTAATGGCCATGCTTTCTACTCATGCTCTTATCATTTTGTAACCCTGAAAGGCAGTGTCAATGCAACTGCCTCTTCAGAACTCTTTTCTCTAGATAAATTACACAGTGAATACTGGATTCCGAAGTAACAGTCTACAGATACAATGTATCTGGTACAGTGAACCAGTGGCGAATAAGCAGGATAAACATTCAACCTGATGGATGCAGTTCGAAACCACTATATGGTCATCTATCGAGGAGCGCCTTTTATTACACGAATTCCTGTCTCGTCAACTTCTACATCTTTTGTTCTAATTTCCAGGTACAGATATGCATGCGTATTGCTGTAATTCCTAAAGTTGAGGTTAAGTTTTGCGTGGTAGTCCACAAATTGCAATGCACATCTCTCATCGAACAGGCTAATTCACACTCAAAATGCTCATATTCGTGATGCATGTGGACTGAATGTGGTTGTTTCATGCATCAAATATCCATCTGTAATATCCGAGATATCCTTCCTACGTTACGCGATCATTTCGATAGACAGAATGTAAGCAGGAATACACTTCAATAATCACCCACTATATTTATGAATTCCAGAATTTCCTTCGTTCATCTTCGATCGCATTTATCAAACCAACAATCGACACGAGAATCGACTACTGGTCGCTGAATACGGGTTCGTATGCGTACCACAGGAAATACTCGATGCCACTTATTTGTAGCCCGTGAAGGAATGTATTCAACCGCGAACATGTTCATCATCCGTTGTGTAGATTGAAAGTGTAAATTCCGGTGAAATTAACTACATGAAGTCAGTATTCACTGAGACCACTCGAACAACAAACTTCTGTTAACACATTCACAACTGGCTAGCTGATTTCGGAGATCACGTGAGATAGGCAATTACCCTGAATTTGTGAGATGTCGAATTAATCTGTGAATTTGTAATCAGAAAACAAGGAATTTGTCAAAATTGATTTATTGCTCATTATCTCTACACCCACAAACAAATTTCACATTTCAGTTTTCATTTTTTAACTCGACATCGAGAAAATCGACAACTATTTTCACAGCAGTCTTCATCTGTTCTACAAAATTCTATTAGTTGTTTACAACAAAATTGGAGACCTGTTGATTTTCGACGTCGACAGTAAACAGTGGGACAACACTTTCCGATGTAAAACGGAGTATAAATGCCATCCCGACACAAACATTCATCTCCTTTCAGAAAAAACAAATACAATGACATTTGTATTTCGTGAATAAACGTGGCTCAGTTTGCTTTGAAAGTCAAAAGAAAATTGTCAAGAATGAATTAGGCGATAAACTATTGCGAGGTAAAACATTCACATTGCTACCTTACCACCACTTCTCGTCCCGATTTGTATGCGACGTCAGTTTGACTCAAGTGAATTGTAGTCAGACATCAGGTTCAGTTCATTTTTGGCAGAAATCTGCCATCCATATACGCACAATAAATTTATCAATTAGCATAGGTTGAAATGACAGAGATGCAGAGAGTTTATTCAAGGCAACCGACCCATGTCCTGTAAACCTTGTCAAACTTCCTATGAACATGTGAATATCTACTGATCACTGCTATTCACAGGAATGCCAATGATTAACTCCATTGTGTTCTGTGACCAGTTCGTCCTGCATTGAAACCGACTTATTTACTTATTAGGACACAAATTTCACAAACTTCGTTCTCTGTTTCATATCATGCTTTGGAATAATTCAGACAAATTCGACCAAAAGATGCAAAGTCGGAATATTTGAAAGAAAACAAATTCTTTTGAAAATCTGAGAAACTATGCAAGATATCTTAGAGGCGCTTTCGTTTTTTTTAGTCGACTTCTTTTATTTCCATTACACCTAAGTAGATAAACTTGGAACTTCTGATGGAATCAAGTAATTTTCCTTAGTCTTTCATTGAGAGATATTGAAAACGTGAAGAAAAGGATGGATAGAAATCTGTTGGTGAGAATGGGGTTATTTACAGTGGTGAGTCCCTGACTGCATCGCCGTATATGTAGGAGAAACACCCAGCCAGCAAAATATAATAGTGAAAGAGCACTAACGACGTCTAAAGGTGGTTCAAAGATATCTGCAGACCCAAAGAAACTAGTAAACAGTCACACTGCATTCCATATAAACGAGACACAAAATCGACTTTGGTTAGACTAAGGTTCCGCGAAAATGTTCTGGGTCGTATAAAGAAAGGCTGACAGCAGAAGCCCTACATACGTGAGTGAATCTCAACAGTGTGAACAGACGTGAAGGTGTGATGTTAGCTGATGCATGGTAAATCCTGATTAATAAATAAAAATGGATATCTGTCACTAATTGTTCATACTTGGTATAAATTCCTGATTGTCTATATCTTCTGATGGAGTGGCTAACAAATGTTTCACAGCTGTTTAACAAAACATTCATAAACACGTCATTGTTTACTGCAAATGCACACATATTTTCACGTTCAGTTATCTACGACCATCGACATTCAGTCGAACATAATCTGAAGAAAGGTACAGACTGTTTCAAGTGTATAACTGAAGCAGACCAACATTTGGAAGTCTGAGTACAAATTGTGGTCACAGCTGATACCAGTTATCAAAAGAAAACTTTGCAGTCGATCATTTTAAATTAGCTGACATCTTGCACATATAATTCTTACAAAAAATATTTGACTTGCTCGTGTTTTGACAATTGATCTATAGTGTGCATTCCATTCAACTGGGAACTAATCCAGTAAACACAAATGAATAATAATGAGCAAAGATATTCTTAATCTAACTTCAATGACACTGCCATCAATCGAAAAGCTGTTTAGTTATCAACTAGGCTACATGGCAGACAAGAAGCAAAACACGAAAATGTACATCAAGCAATAAATAGGGTTCTTCGGATGTACGGTTACACATGAGCAACAGACCAGTTTCAACATAGTGTAGATATCAACAGATACAGAAACCACATCTTTGTCAAAGCTATGATGTAGATTGAAGACACGGATCTACCAAAAAACATCACAATGAAGACGAAATCTGAAGTAAAAAATAATATCATTCTATTTTACAGGTTCTCGTCAGCTGCAGACGCCCTGAAATTATTATTGTTATATAAATGATAATATGATACTTTAATGTTTGAGCAGTAGTAAAGGGGAGATAAAATAAAATAAATAAAATAAAAATTAATAAATAAAATAAAATTTTATCTCTTCTCTACTGCTACTCAAACTTTCAAGTATGTTATTATCATTCACATAACCGTTGTAATTTCAGGTAGTCCGCAACTGATGAGAACCTGTTAAAAAAATGATATCATTTTAAACTGCAAATTTCGTCTTCCGTTCTTTATCGAAATTTATCAAGGGGACCAGTTGTATGAAGAACAATTACAATGTTTTCCCATTCTTAAGAATATCAATATCTCACACATATCTTTGCTATCGAATTCATCTAGTGTAAAAATGACACTCCGAATTTGACGAAGCATCTCATGCTCACAAACACAATTATCATGCAAGTTATTAATTGAGTGAACGCCACTACATCAACGACATTACTACACAAAGTGGATCAACCGACATTCAGAATAGCTGAACAGTAAATTAGGCATCTACCAAATTTCAAATAATACCCAGCCGACCTAATGAACACAAATCTACTATAATCACAAAATAATACACATCACAAGAAAACATACCTGAAGCCCGTACAACCTGGTCGCCCATTACCACAATTGACAATACCAATATCGTGAGCAACGTAGAAGTGTGCATAGTCGGATTATTATTGCCACAGTGTGAAGGGGAAAGCCATTATATATTTCCCACTGTATCCAAATGGTGGACATATCTATGCCATTGTGTTCACACACGAATGAAGATTGTTCACACTGGAACATAAGTGAGTATTACCCAATGCACAGGGATTAGTGGAAACGTAGTCAGTGTAGTGAGATCAATGAGAAGAACACGAGTATTCGTCACGTAATTTATTGTAAATGAATATAATATTGAGGATATACATGGTGCCGTGAGTAGTTGTATTGTGTGCATTGTGGAATAGATCAAGCCAATTTTTAGAATTGTATAACAATAGTTGTTTGCACACACGCATAAGTTCTACTTCTTCAATGCAAATGATCAAACTGACTGTTTGAATTGTTATTTTCATTCTCATTTTCTATTCGGATAAATGTGACTAAAATAGGGTAGACGCCCTGGCCATAATGTAGCTGGAAATATTATCACGAATATATAGAACTCGTTGTTACACGTAAACGAATAATGTAACAGAATTATGACTAATTTGGTTCCCATGTTACATGTGGAACATTGATCGAAAATGAAGAGGAGAGAGGAACATGTTGGGCGTATTGGAGGTGGTCAACATTGGAATTCTAGCAAACATCGATAACACAAAAGAGATGAAGTTAATTAACCAACAACAGTATTCCAAAGTCACCATCAGTAGGAGGGATTTGAATGATTTTGTTTCATTCACCTATCTAGTTCTAATCCACTCTTCACTTTACTTAGATGCTTTATTTAAAATGAGAGTAAACTTGATAAATTTCATACAGCCGGTTCCCTTAATTAGATTAAATAAGAAAAGAATGAACACATTTGCATGATAATACGAGCTCATCTTATTCCGTGGATTCTCTACACCTGCGTACATCCGAAATATATCACTTATAATATATCGCCAAAATTCTGAACTTAGTTTTAACACTGACTTCAAGTAATGGACAGAATGCGGAAGCAATATAATTTCAAAGATTACGGAATTATATAACCATTCAGTATTAAAAGAGTAATTACTTTTATAGTAATTAGACAAAACGAGTGGAATTCCGATTTCGCTTGGAAACAAGGATGAACTAGGGACAAAATACTGATCAGAGCAGCAGAGTAAATTTATACATACAATGGTGGAGAGTTCAGGAGGGTGGACATGAATCGTAAAGTAAAATTATAAGATGGATAAAATAATTTAATTTAGTTTGTTTGGAACCTTGGTAGTAAGTTGAACTCACTGAGTGAAAATACAAATCAAGTTTGAGCGGAATATTACACAACAGAACAAAGCACACAAAAGCAAACGAACAAAACAGATATGCTCAATAGGTAGGGTGGTGAGAGATTAGTCACACTCTCCGCCATATACATTGGTTAGGCCGAAGGTTTTTTAATTTATTAAAGAAACACTCATTTGAAATGAATCCACGAAGTAAAACGAGCTCATATAATTCAGTATCTAAGAAATCTGTAGGTGATAAGTAACAAAAATATTCCTATTGAAAGCACACTCCTTCTGCCGATTCGTATGTACCTTATTTTGCGACTGATTTTGTGCAACCTGTAGTAGCAATCATCATTCTCTCATCACAGCAAACAGAAATACCACATTTGGATCCATACATTGGTGGTTCAGACAAATAATGTTTCTTGAATAGCAGTTAGACTGCTGCAGAAGTTTATAAACACCCACCTACTCAGGTTTTATACTGAATACTCAGATGGTCTGTTAGAAAGTATGAGCAACAAGCAGCACTGACAAAACAACAGCCAAGATCCGATTCGCCCGTGAAATGGAGATGGATTGGAGATACACTGAAAAAAATGTTGAACGACATCATGAGCCACGCAAAACTCTCTATGGAACCCGAATGGGTTCGAAGATGTTTTAGAAGATATTGTGTGAGGACGAAGTGGAAGCCTACATTTAGGGGTAGAATCGGCTGCAGGTGAATACAAAGGCGAAGATGAAACGCAGTTGTGCTGCTGACGACCTATATTTCACTAGGAACCCACGAGTAAATCAAACAACAAAATTTACTATATTTACAACTAAGTGTTTCAGTAATAATTATAATTTTTACTCTATTTTAAAAGCAGTTCTAATGATGCACCAAGGTATTTTTCAGCATTGATTGCAATATTGCATCCAATTCACTCAAAACGCCAAAAAATAAACATTACATAATAATAATAATAACAAAACTTAGTCATAGCAGATATGTAGCTATTACAGTACGCGATAAGGAGAAAAATATGCATAAATTATTAAATTACAATACTAATAATAACAACTAAAATAAAATAGCTGAGTTATATTCAAACGATAGAATGTGTTGCACCATAAAATTACACAAAGATGAACGATGGAAGGGTCGATTCACTTTACTAATTACATTGTAACTTATATGTTTCACGTCTAACAGTGTCTCTTGCACATAAAATACAGGCTAAATAAGCTATTGTAGAATTCTTGTACTTAGTGGTGCGAGCATATAACTTCTTATATTGACATCTCGTACTACCTGATGAGATGCACGGGGAAAGTTGTAAATAAAGGGGGTCTGACGGTACGGCCTTTGCCCATTTTGTACAGGATTTTATATGTGTCTACAATATTGGCGAGCTCACGCAGTCGCATACCACAAGTCCTACTCACAGCATTTAATACCCTTCTTAATATAATATAGTCTTTTTTGAGAAGCCAGTAGAGTAAAATAGGTAAAATACAGGAGTTTAGAAACTGCTGATGTAAAGGTTGGTTGATACTTGATTGTCTTACCTTTGAAATGTTGAAGGTAAGATGAAACATTTTTTAGAGATTGATAAGATGTGGGACGACCATGAAAAGTGAGAGGGAAGAACTAATCCAAGGTGTTTAATGCTTGACTTGGTTTCAACTTCATTACAATCTATGCCACAGGCATCATGGGAACTAACTAGTTCATGTTTGCCACATCGATGCTTGAAAAAGAAGTTAACTGCCTGATATCTGGAATTCACTTCGACTAACAGAGGCATATTTTGTTAGTCACACCATGTGATGATTGACTGGAACGGAACTCAATTACTAACAAGTGAAAAATCGCCTCTCTATATTGAATCAGTTTTCCATAGAAAATTTACAAAGATAGAAATCATATGAAAATTCTCCACATGACAAAAAAGGATTATACTATCACAGACGAAAATGTACCATGTACCTGAAATTATTCACGTGGAAATACTTCCCCACCCAACTACTTCTTTTTCAAACTGTAGAGTTGTGTTTACATTACAGTAAAAGGTTTCAAGCAGCATTCAAAATAATTTTACCAGAATACACATGTGATAGTAGAGATAATAAAGCGTGGGAGGGCTGGTTGGTGGAGTTGAAGTGGATAAATTATGAAATCTCTAATCAGCTTATCAAATATGTGAATTTATATTAACAGTTGTAAAGTAGGTCAGATGTTGTGAAAAAATTAAAATTCCGACGATGAGGATAACAGTAAAGAAGGTGATAAGAAAGTGAAATGAAGTGAATACAAATTGTAGAAAAGACAATTGTACAAACAAATCAGAACATGACTATGCTTAAGGCAAAGAAAAACATGCAACGAAACCTTGCTGAATACATCACTGCGGATTTAATTCATGCATAGATAAGTGGAGAAAAGGCAAACTTTTGGAGTGAATGAATTAAGCCCTGTAAATAACTTTAAAGGATAAAACACGTGTGGCTGAATAACCTGAATGCAGAACGTGTTCAAAATTAACAGAATACGTCATTTCATGCTCATATTCCATCAACCAAACCAAGCAGGGTTCAGCCATGCGCATTCACATAACACGACTTAAACGTCCAGTGTAATCAGCTCATCAGGATCATGTGAAATAGCGAATTTCCTATTTCATTGAATTTCAATAAAGCGTCTAAATTAGTGCATGGTAGTGTCTACACTACCATATTTTCATATCCACACTTCCTTTTTATTTTGTTATTTTACTATTTCTACATATTTAATCCCTGAATGCATAAAGAATTATTCATCACACTAGTTTTTTACCCAAACATCCTGTCTATTTTGTTATTTCTACATTTCTAACTCCCAATTGCACAATTTCGACCTTCGTAGTTATTATGCCACTTTGTTTGAGTTTTATCCATCCCCCGGTTTATTATGGCATTATAATTCCTAATTGTATTTTTTATCAATTTGACCCTTAACCGGAAAATATTCTGGACTTTCCCATCCATTTGATATAAATATATGATGATTTCGTCGAAAAAAATTTTCTTCGCCGCAACTGTCTTTTTATTCCCTATAATAAAGAAGTATGATAATTTCAATTTTTCGTCAAAACTTAGGTATTAAAAGTAAATACTATATCGTATCTTTGGGAAAAAACGTTTTCTTACCAACAAGTATATTCACTATACCAAGTATAGGAAGTAACGTAAGCTGAGATAAACCCTGATATTATTTGGAATGTGAGATCTAAGTCAGTACATCAATTTGTATACTGCCGATTAACGGACACTAGTGGCCTCATACCACTCACATCAATCATTGGCGTCGGTCAGCTATCAAAGACCGAAATCATCTGAATGTCAGATGACCACTTCATTTGGCTTTAGCCGAGCACATTATTCATATACCTGGTGTAACGTAGCTTAGTGGTCAGAATGAGTTGAAACAACTTGATTTCTGATTAGCTGTTGGAGGTATCTAGTAATGCATGGAAGCGAATTCTCAAATACAATCATGTTTTGTCAACGCTTCCTTTCTTTATTGTCACTTTTATGGTATCCGAAAGATCACACATAGAAGTGACCTGAACAAAAACTTGTTGAAATCTCACCTAAGTTATTACAAACGAATAAATGGCGAATGAATTAATTTATCAACTTTGAGTTCGCTTTGAGTGAACGTGTCAAATTTCTCCTCATATTGACAAACAAGTGATGATGACAAGTGTCAAAGTTTAAACGCATGTTATTTATTGCCTGTTATGATCATTATTACTGTTATTACTAATACTAGTGTTACCACATAACAGCTGAGAAGAAAACTAACTTCTTTACTGATGCATTAACAAGCGTTTGCATGCTGTATGAATGCATGTCATTCAACCTGAAAGACTATTTAGCAATATGTTGACACATTTATATAATAATTTGTCAAAAATAACTCATTATGATAGAAATGTTAAAGTGTCGTGACTGTAAAAATGATTTCATTGTCACTCATCTTTCAATTTAAATTTATGTTATCTATCAACCAGAAAAAGATAACGAAAGAAACAAAGATCAGGTAAATTGAATTTGACATATTGACCTCTTTCTAATTGCAAATTCTTGGAGAAAGATAAAAGATTTAATTGTCTAGCTAAAGCAACCTCAGAGAGGGAGAGAGATAGAATTCACACATTTTCTTCTCGCGTTTGTCTTTCAGTAGTTTTCGTTTGTCCCTTGAATCTGAAAGCTATTCAGCTACAGTCTTGAAATGACTAGCTGGTAGACAGAGCTCGAGTTACTGATCACTGAATCGCGCATGTTGGAAATAGGATGTGGAATTTTCTTTAAGCGAAATGCAGTGACAGATAAGCCGTCAGTGTCCATATGCATGACATCTTCAACATAGATTTTACTTTTGAACATTTTCGATGAGATCTGCATTTCTCTAGTCAGAGCATCTGTGGTTCACTGGTAGAATGCCCACGAGCCAAGCCGGTTAACTGGATTCGATTCCTTGGTGATGTACACCTTAGCGTACCCTGATTTAATAGTGAATAGCGAACCCGTCGAAATCGGTCTTGGAGTGAGAAACCCTGACCTATAGAAACAACATCACTGTTAGTGAAATTTCATAGCTTCAATCTTGAGGCCTTACATTCTCCTCGGAACTCAAAGGGATAAAGACACTTCTCTGTTGTTGAGTAGCATGGTGAAGGCAAGAAACACAGGTTTCAACAGTACTTGTAAATTAACATCTAATTGAATGCTTTTAATTCAAGCACATTCGTTAAATGGCATTTTTATTATCATATATGAAGCCACATGGTCTTTGATGGTCGAACTTAGTCCATTTGCGTGGAGTGTATAGTTAATAGTGGTTAAAAGAATTGTGTTTAAAGATGTTGCAAAGGGTTATCGATTAAAATTTATTGTGATCTAGACTAGGAAACAGAGGCCGAAGTGAGAACTGCCTGTCATATCTTGAGATAGAGAGACAGTGCAAACAAACAGCATAATGGGTTCAAGGTACGTTCTAACTAAAATGAAATCTGTGTTGTGGACCTTAGTATGTGACTGGCAGTGAAACATGATACTCAAACTGTTCATGACATTTATTACTAATATTAAATTATCAGAGTACACAGTCAGCTGAACGCAAATTTAGTCGGCACGTCGTATGCTACAATGATTCTTCTTAACTGCATATTTGCCATTCTGGTCTTCAATTCTTCTTTGTAGGGAAGATGTGAATTTCCAGTAAACTTCTTGAAAATGCGACCAATAAATACAATGTCGACAAGGGCAAAAGCATGTGTATATCTTCACAACTTCCGTGTAAGAATTGTATTAACCGAAAATTGTACAGATGAGAAAAGCGGAAATCTTTAACTTCAAACAGGATATAAACACAATATTCATGTAGAAAGAAGTGTACTTTCTAAATATCTTAAAACAGCCATGAAAAATCAATTTTTCTCTCTCCACAGATGTTTCCTCAAAAATAGGAAACTTTTGTCTCACGTCATGAATTCAATACAAGCAACAAATGTTGTTAATGAAGCAGGATTTATGGAGCTCATCAAATTTCGATAGAAGTCTTCAGTCGAATACTTCACATACACTGATAACAATAACAATAGAAACATTCATGACAAAATGTTTACAGAGTATTCGCTGAATTCCCAAGGTAATCTATTGCACACGATTTCTCTTCATCTGGGATCTTCACATATAAACTTAACTCGTAGTACATAACGCAATGTAATGCAGTTTGGTCTGAATCATACACTGATCCCTTTTGATAGTTTTCCTTCATCTTAAAGAGATTCGCGCCGTCAACTGGAAAGCAAATTTAAGATTTACGTGATTTAATTTCGCTGCCCAAAGACGCAACTGAATATCTAAAACAACTGGAATCAGAGTGAATGTGACACGCAGTGTTGACTGGAAGAAGATTATTCAGCTCAACAATTTCATTGCCAATACCTGTGTTGGCCAACCTAACATATAAATATCCGTATTGTCAAGAAATTAATTAGGAATGTATACTAGGTAGTATAATTCTTGACATTTCACTGCTTTCTAAATTAATAACCATCTAATGTCAAATATAAGGAAACACTTACGAGAAGCTCAAAGAGACTTTCCTCAGAAATAAAAATTAAATTCATACGAATTTTTGATTTTTATCTGAATCAACTAATTACTGGACATTATTCAACAGTCTTAATCTCCAGAGAGGATGATGGTTTACCCTTTTCGTCTTCTTCTTCTTTTTTGTATAAAACGTTCCTACAGCGTCTGGTTATGCTATTCAATCAATCTCTAAGAGATAGTGAGAGGAATTTTAAGTGTAAATAAAACCTGAAATTTCACACACACAAAATAGTGTAGTAAGATTATGCGAGCAGATTTTGAACCTGAAGGTTCTTTAAAAATATGAAAATTAGGAAAAGAACTACTTTCTAAAGAATTCAAAAGTGAGTATCTGAAGAGTACTCAAAAAATCACTGGTCAGCTGATAAATATTAAAATTTCATGCTTGCCGTTTTTCTTCCTCTAAAATTGCTTCATATAGAGTGGGGAATTCTAATCGGTTTTGCCAAAAAAAATGGAACGTTTCAGGCATAAATTTTGTTTTGATATTGCGAAAGAATAAATTTATGAACTCAACCTCACATTTCATGAAAAGTCTCAGTGTTTTGTGTAGTGGATCAATTTACATGCTCTAAAGTTCACCTTTAAACATTGGCAGCGATTATCTGTGTTTGATAGCGAATTTGGATCCCGGAGGCTGACCTTGCATCAACCTGACGTCAATCTCACTACAATCTACCACTAATTAAACCGAATATCACCTAAATCAGATCATTCCAAGCCTCAAGTGTCCCTAGGCATCATCCAAACTTAACCTTCTCTTACAAATAACGGAAACTCTTCAGATATCACGTTGACAGCATCTCATTTCAATCAAATCTTTCTTTTTGCCTTGAACCCAGAGATCATTCCAAGGTGATGATGGGTGGTTTTTGTTGGGTGTTTGAATTTCAACCTCTGTTTTTTATGATTACACTTAGGTTTTCACTTGTTTGAGCATTGGGTATAGCGGCTTTTGCTTAGGTTGAACTTTCAGCTCAGTGTTATCAAGAAATCACAACTGGCAGTGTGACTGTGAAGTGTAGAGTAAGTAATTTAGAAGTTACTGTAACTTTGTAATTGCTGTGTACAGATTTATTGTATAAATACGGTGATGGAATAATTTAAACTGGTATTCTGTGAATATATATCTGTATCAGGTATGATGTAATGAACCATTTAGTTGTTAGTGAAAAGTGTTTTCGACATTTTTTGAATACGAAATTTTAAAACTTTCAAATATGTGAGACAAGACAGTGTAAGAAGATAATATCGTCTCCAGGTAGATGTTGATTTCCTTATACTGAAAGGAAATAACTTCATTTAAAATGTTTTCCAGCAAATGTGGCAAATTTATGGATCAAAATGTGTGTTGATTTCATGTTGGTTGCTGGTGACTAGCAAGGAATCCTCGAGTGAGCATTTCATCCCATTTGGAGCTATTGGCTTGAAAAATTTGAATTCCCAGTGATTTATTTTGTCACCTCTGAGATCCAAACCAGCAGTCATTTATCCGAACATGAAATAATTTTTCACTGGATCTCGAGTACCTCGAGAGGCATCTCTTTTGCTGCGCTTATGACGTTTCACCTAGTTTTTCAAAGATTTCTGTATTTCTCGCTCATTTTTTATGGGGCCTGAGACACTTTCTGTTAGGTTTGAGTCTCAGTAATGACACCACCGCCCACTGATGATTGCAGGTTCAACCGGCTAAGGGCTCAAAATGGAATGGCATATGAATCCTGGATTTCACTGCTAGTGTTTATTGACCAAAAAAACTTCATTTTAATCCTCAGACATTGTGGAAGAATCCATTATCGTAGACGACACGTCAACAAGCAGCAAACGTTTCGGTCCAGCATTATGATTTAGTAAGAATTGCAATAGTTGACCTAAAACAAAATGTGTTTCATGTTACAAACATATCCTTATATAATTTTTTACAAATGTCTACTTCTTACTCGGCGCCCAAATATTTTAGAACTATTTTGTCAAATCTTGACGACAGTTCATTTGAAACATATCCGTAGTTATGATTGTTATAATAGTGACAATAGTAATGGTACCAAGGTAATTGATGAGAATATTATAAGCAGTTTATGCAGGTGGCGATGAGAATAGTGAATGTACTATGGTAATACAAGCAAATCAACAGTTAAATTTGGTCAAAATGGTTTTCAATTACAAGCCGCATAGTAGTGAAGCCGAAAGTGAAAGGCAACCGAAGTTGTTATGAATAACAAACTAGTAAAAATGATTGAGGAATGAAAAGGTATTGTAAGCTTTGATTACATAATCACATTTATTTAGGTGGGAAGACAGACAGGGGTAGAAAAAACTTCCTTTCTTTTCATGAAAACTAGAGTTGTTCTCCCTACTTACCACGAACTCGCTGACCTCCATACAATGGAAATGAATCTGATGGAGATCTAGCTGCTTGCTCATTTGCCTTGTCTTAATTTTAACCATTCGAATATTGAAAAATTGTAAGTACTCATGAGACAGACACTGATTTGCTGCTCAATTGAAATAGTTAGTGCTGACACATTTATACCACTGGTTATTACTGTGGAATGGCTAAAGGACTGCAGCAAATTAATGAAGAGATTTTCACTTCAGGTGCACCGTTTAGATGATGTCCTGTTCTGTTCAAAAGATACTTTCAACTACAAGTACAACCAATCACAGTCATCGTGGTTATTTCAATAACAAACACTTCGTATGTCGGTCAAATAATAACAATATGCTTCAAAATGGTGACAAAAACGAATAGACATCAGAAACAAATTTCGCTTTAGTTTCAGGAAATTTAAATTTGTCTTACGTGAAAATCAATGAAATACAAAACAAGCACTAGAGTTAGTCTTGTACGTCAGTGATGGTTTTGTATTCTCTAGCGAATGTTATTTCGCCAGTGGCACAAGTCTTCATTCAATAAATTATAATAATAACAGGAATATGAAAAGATTCTTGTTCTGTTATTGTGTTGTTCAGGTGTTCAATGTTTTTTCATGGAGAGTTGACAAATTTCTTGTTTAACTGCGTTATTGTTTGTGATGAAATGACAATGAAATTCACATTTTAGTAGAAACCGTTTACTGATATCAAACACGCATTTTGTTATCGTAGCGTAATAATCTACTCATTAGGCGGTAATCACAATGCACGTTTGTTAATCCGTATATTCTCAGATTTCTCTGTTCAAGGTTATGAGAATTTGTGTGTAGTTCTTACTAGTCAAATTCCTCATTTTACAGATGCTCGACTTTTTATTGAAACTTAGCTGCCTTTAGACTCAAGTTAATCAAACTTCAACTCTCATCTCCCTCACTTATTGTTTTCTTCAAATCCATGTGTGAACCTCCGACTTTTTCACCGTTATATCAGTAAATATCTTACTTTGAAGTGTGACTTTTTGGATTTCTCTCACTGACTGCATTAGCATTCTATGCATTACTAGTGAGTTGCAGTATTGAGTGGAGGAGTTGTAAGTGAATATGTCGACCCTACTCTGTTACATTCTATGACACATATTAGAGCATACTGCTAAATCCACTCATAGCCTGAGACATTGATTGTTGTTTGATTACGATAACTAGGAAGTAAGATTCACAGTTGAACGTCGTTTCATATTGGTGTATGTTTGTGTGTGGCAGATTGATTTTGTATTCAAACTAGTGTATATTTGTGATGTGCTTTGGAATCAGGCGCTAAGTAATGATTAATTGGAGAAATCTCAATTAAACTATAATATTTTCACGTGTAACAGTTTGAAGTTGTGTATTTGGGATACGTGTATGAATTTCAGTGCAGTTTGCAACTGCTCTCTATTCTCACAAGTTACAGGGAACTGTGAAGTAGCCAGTGAAAATCAGTGGTACATGTCATATGTCACGGATATGGACGAAGTCGTTTGTGTCTGTTATTGTTTGAAAGGTAAAAGGCCAGAGAGAATACTGTTAGGCTTCAACGAAATTTGCCTCCAAATGCTTGATTCATGATGGTACAACTAAAAGTAGCTTCATTCTAAAAAAATGACTTCATAAGTAATGCAGGTTTTTTTACAAAGTTCTATTTCAGAGTATTTACTCCTTGAAGCAATCGGCAGGAAGCTTGGCTTCATCTGCATTTCGAGCTAGATGGCACTCATCAAGAAACTCTTGTCTTTTCTGAAATTCAATACAGCGTCATCAAGTGCTTCAGTCAAAACGCGTCATCACTGAGCTATTCACGCAAGCGAATTGTCTGACATGAAGCGACAAACCCAAAACCGAAGAAACAACACTGCTACTGAAGTTGAATTTTTCGTCGTTTTCGCTCTCAGTGACTACGACCAAACATCTCATGGAGAAATATATTCTCAGTGTATTAGGAATGTTGCAATTGGAAAGGAAACATTGTCAAGTGTGAATTCTTTCTTTCTCTATGTACACCGCCAGGTCCCTGATTTCAATAAATGATCTCTGAACACTCGAGAATGAGGAATCATTTGTCAAAGGTGAATAGTCATCTACTGTGGATGGACATGGTCGTTGTAATTAGAGTCTATGAAATGTTTAATGGCCTTGCTTCCTACTCATGCTCTTCTCATTTTGTAACCCTGAAAGGCAGTGTCAATGCAACCGTCTCTTCAGAACAATTTTCTCTAAATAACTTACACAGTGAATACTGGATTCTGAAGTAACAGTCTACAGATACAATTTATCTGGTACAGTGAACCAGTGGCGAATCAGCAGGATAAATATTCAAACTCATGGGTGCAATTGGAAACCACTAAGTTGTCATCTATCGGTAGGCGCCTTTTATTACTCGAATACATGTCTCGTCGACTTCTACATCTATTGTATTAATTTCCAGCTACAGATATTCATAGGTACATATTCCCGTTTTTCGTAAAAGTGAAATTATTTTGACGTTGTAGTCCACAAATTACAGTTCGTCGGTGACATAGTGCTTAGGACTGTCTTCGACCATGTACATAAAACGAGGTTCGATTCCATGCCGATACTCACCCGATATCTATAGTCAGCCTGCAAAATTTAGGCTACTGATATCCATGTTATAAATTCCATAATAGTTCGGCAAATGCGGTGTGGTATCAAGCTGTAATCAAAAAAATAAAATAAATAAAACATCTATCTTGACGCACAGAGAACCTCACACTTCGAATGCACAAATGCTTGATGCATCTAGGCTGAATGTGGTTGTTTCATGCATCAAACATCCATCTGTAAAATCCAAGATATGCTTCCTACGTTACGCGATCATTTTGATAGACGGAATGTAGGTAGGAATACACTATAGTAGTCACTCACTATACTAATGAATACCAGAATTGCCTTCGTTTATCTTCGATCACAATTATCAACGCAAGAATCGACTACTGGCTGCTGAAAACTGGTTTGTACGCACACCACGTGAAATACACGATGCCACCTATTTGAAGCCAGTGAAGGAATGTATTCAACCACGAATATGTTAATCATACGCTGTGTAGATTGACAGTGTAACTTTCAGTGAAATCAACTACATCCGGTCATTCATTGTTCACTGAGACAGCTTGATCAGCAAACTTCTGTTAACACATTCACAACTGGCTAGCTGATTTCGGAGATCACGTGAGATAGGCAATAACACAGAACTCGTGAGATGTCGAATGAAGCTGTGAATTTTTAATCAGAAAACAAGGAATTTGTCAAAAGTGATTTATTTCTCATTATTTCGACACCCACAAACAAATTTCACATTTCAGTTTTCATTTTCAGTTACCACAATGAGAATTTCGACAATTATTTTCACAACAGTCTTCATCTACCTCACAACGTCCATGCCTTCGTTGACAACAGAACTGAATACCTGTTGATTTGCGACGTCGACATCGAGAAGGGTTGCAACACTTTTCAAACTTGGAACTAGCAAAATCGTCATTCCAACACTCACAAGAATTACCTTTGAAAGAAAACAAATACAATGATATTGGTATTTCATGTAAAAGAATGACAGAGTAAGCTTCGAAAGTTAACATGAAATTGTCAAGAATGAATTAATCGATAAATTATTGCGAGATAAAACATTCACATTACTACCTTAACACAACTTCTCGACTGGATTTCTAATTGACCTCAGTTTGACCCAAGTGAATCGTAGCCAGAGATCAGGTTCACTTCACAGTTGCCAGAAATCCGCCATCCATTCACGCACAATAATGTTATCAACTAGCATACATTGAAATGACAGAGATGCAGAGAGTTTATTCAAGGCAACCGAGGCATGTCCTGCAAACCTTGTCAAACTTCCTATAAACATGTGAATATCTACTGATCACTGTTATTCATCGGAATGCCAATAATTATCTCCATTTTGTTCAATGACCAGTGTGTCGTGCATTGAAACTGACTTTAATTTATTAGTACACAAATTTCACAAATTTCGTTCACTGTTTCATATCATGCAATGGAATAATGCAGACATATGCACATCAGTGAGCATACATTTCAACAGATCTATCCTTCTGAATAGACTATCCATCAAGTGTACAACGATGAAACAGTGTGATTCACACACGAAGAGTGTTCACTCAGATGGCGTAAGCGTGGAAATTACAAAGTGATACGGATTTACCACAACGGTTTGGGAGAAGGAGACGAGCTTCACTGATTTGTGATTAGTTGCCTATGAGAAGGAATAGTCTACAGTCATGAGACCACTGTAAACACTACAGAACACATGCGATTATCTAATATCATGACCTGAAATATCATTAGCATTATTAATGTGAATATGGCGGAGAGATGAACATTAGAAAAGTGATGGACAGCACTGAATTGTCATTATATCTGTAAAACTTGGGCACTGTGGTAGTAGTTAATTCCATATTAGTTTGTTTATTCGGTATATCACACAGTGAAACAGTATTATTTACTGGATGACGTTTCCATCAAAATTTATTGTTCATAATCATATCAATTGTCATCACACGACTTTGAAACGTGAGTTTTATAGTTTTCTTTGTTCTCTCCTATTTGCCGTTTGAGTAGTAGAATTTTACAGATATCTGGGACAGGTGATGAATCATTACTATTACATGTATTTGTAGTTGGTTCGATAAACAAAGCTTCTGTTATCAATCTCTTTCTATAGCCTGTGACATTAGATTTTAAAACTGTCATCCTATCCCATCCTATTGTGTGGTTGTGTGTAACTGCATGTAGTGCTATAGCTGAACTATTCTCTAGATTTTTTATCTTATTCGGGTCAACCAATCTAGATTTTGCTAGACTTCCGATCGTCCCATCCTATGTCAGTAAAAATAGGATTGGTGAAGTGTTTAAATGACAGAGGACAAAAACCAAGTAGTACCAAAGAAAATCTAAAACAAGAAAAGATACACATAAAAGAAGCTTTGAAACTTTATAATTACCCGGATAAATTAGTCAAGAAATATGTAAGGAAATGTAAAAATGAAATAAATAATGATAGTAGCGATAGTGATAATAACAGTAATAGTGATAATGATAACAATGATAATAATAGTGATATCAATGACGACACCAACAATAAAGAATCTAAGTCATCAGTAGTAATTCCATACAAGGAAGGAACCTCGGAAGCCTTACGTAGAATTCTTAACAAGGCAGGAATAAAAATGGCATTCAAACTCACAAACTCAATTAGAAACAAGCTTTGTCGGTTTAAGGATCCAGTAGAGCCCTTAAAACAAAACAATTTAGTTTATCTCACACCCTGTAATGATTGTCAGGTCAAATACATAGGTAAAACTAGTAGAACAGGGGCAGTCAGACTAGCTGAACATAAAAACTTAACAAAATTTAGATTGGTTAACCCGAATAAGATAAGAAATCTAGAGAATAGTTCAGCTATAGCACTACATGCGGTTATACACAACCACACAATAGGATGGGATAGGATGACAGTTTTAAAATCTAATGTCACAGGCTATAGAAAGAGATTGATAACAGAAGCTTTGTTTATCGAATCAACTACAAATACATGTAATAGGAATGATTCATCACCTGTCCCAGATATCTGTAAAATTCTACTACTCAAACGGCAAATAGGAGAGAACAAAGAAAACTATAAAACTCACGTTTCAAAGTCGTGTGATGACAATTGATATGATTATGAACAATAAATTTTGATGGAAACGTCATCCAGTAAATAATACTGTTTCACTGTGTGATATACCGAATAAACAAACTAATATGGAAGCACTGAATTGTGAATAGTTGAGGTGCTGATCTAACACAGCAATATCCACTAGTTATTCATCCGAATATATTCTGTTGAAGAACGTGTCAATCTTGTGACAATAGGACTATAGTTGTCGCTGTAGTGGTATGACTGAAAGACAATTCGACTTAAAGTAGTTGTTGGCCACCTTCCGACCAATATCAGAAGTTCCTGCTACGCATACATTTGACGCCTCCGGAGTCTGGTGCACTGAGTTAATGCCTAAATATTTGAATATAAGATAACGAATACAAACCACACCGCATCAGACATAAATCCCTTCGATTCGTGTGATGAGGTGTACAAATATCAGATGGTTATGAGGGAACATGAGAGACACTGAAAAAGTGATTTATCTCAACTAAATCAATTGAGAAAATTCTTCACGTTAATAAAGTACGCTGTTGCCGATTTTGAAATCACCGCTGATGCACCCGCAGTTGTGAATACTAATTTCCTGACCAGTCAATTTGCCAGCCTGTTGTTCTAACTACTACTTGCAAAAATATATATGACAACGCGACGCGTTCACTGAAATCAGCGTATATTAGGTTCGCGAACATGACGGGCACATGTCCGAATGCAGCACTCTTCATCGAAGAGGCACGATGATCGCAATTCTCAAGATGTAAGATATCCACCATTCCGTGTCGCAAATCGTTTACACACAAAACCCTCACAACATGGCTTTGATACTGAGTTCTTACAAATTTTACCAGAGGCTGAGAAGTTGGAATCTTTGGAGGAAAACAAATGTCAATGAAAATGAGGGACACTCTGCAAGATATCTGCGATGCCCTTTTATTCTTTCAGTCGACTTCTGTTATTTCCATTACACCTAATCAGATGAACTTGAAACTGCTGGAGGAATCAAGTAATAATCCTAAATCCTTCATAGAAAGATATTCAAAATGTGAATAAAAAGATGGATAGAAATCTGTTGGTAAGAGTTGAGTTATTGACAGTGGTGAGTCCCTGACTGCATCGCCATATATGTAGGAGAAACTCCCATCCAGCTAAATATAAGAGTGAAAGATTATTAACGATGTCTAAAAGTGGTTTCAAAGATCTCAGAAGTCCTAAAGAAGCTAGAAAACCGATCTGCAGCCGCACTGCATTCGACAGAAACGAGACACGAAATCGACATTGATAGTCCTAAGGTTCTGCGAAAATGTTTTGCCTCGTATCAACAAAGACTGACAGCAAAAGCACTGCAAACCTGAGTGAATCTCAACAGTTTAAACAGGCGTGCAGGTGTCATGTTAGCTGATGCATGCTCAATCCTGATTAATAAATTACAATGGATATCTATCACTAATTATTCATACTTGGTATAAATTCGTGATTGTATTTATCTTCTGATGGAGACACTAAGAAATGTTTTACAACTGTTTTACAAAAACAATCATAAACACAATAATGTTTTCTGCACATGCACATATATTTCCATATTCAGTTATCTACGATCATCAACATTCAGTTGAACGTAATCTGATGAAAAGTACACTCTGTTCAATGTGTATAACTGAAGTTGACCAAAATTTGAATGTCCGTGGTCAAATTTCGATCATCCGTAATATACTTTTGCTTATTTTACATGTTAATGCCTGTTTCATGACTCATATATAGAGACAAAGTTTTCAAAGACATGAGAAATCCTTTTTATACATAAATCTCTCTTATGTAAATGTCCCTGAATAAGTTCGCACCTGTTTCCAAATGAAACTGTGAAGTCGGTCTTTTCAACTTCGCTCAGATCTTACACATATCATTTTTACGAGAATATTTGACTTGTTCGTGTCTTGACAATTGATCTATAGTGTGCATTCCATTCAATTGACAACTAATTCAGTGAACACAAATGAATATTAATGGGCCATGATATTCTGAACTCAACTTCACTGACACTGTCATCAGTCAAGAAGCTATTCAGTTATCAAATAGGCTACATGCCAGACAAGATACTGAGCACGGCAATGTACATCAAGCGATAAACAAGGTTCATTGAGTGTACAGTCACACATGGGCAACAGACCAGTTAATATATAGTGAAGATATTACCCAGTGCAGAATCCACATCTGTCACATCTATTCTAAACAATGGAGACACGGATCTGTCGAAAACAATCACAATGCTTTCCTATTCTTGAGAAAATCAGTATTTCACACCTTTCATTCCTATCAAATTCATCTAATGTAAACATGACACCTTGAAATTGACGAAGCATCTCATGCTCACAAACACAATTATCACGCAAGTTATCAACACAGTGAAGTTGAAGTCTACCCACGTGAACACCTCTACATCAATGACATTACTACACAAAGTGGATCAACCGACATTCAGAATAGCTGAATAGTAAATAAGGCATCTTCCAAATATCAAATAAAACGCAACCAGCATAATGAATATAAATCTACTATAATCACAATAAAATGCACATCACAAGAAAACATACCTGAAGCCCGTACAACCTGGTCGCCCATCACCACAACTGACAATACGAATACCAAAATCGTGAGCAACGTAGAAGTGTTCATAGTTTGATTATTATTGCCACAGTGTAAAGGGGAAAGCCATTATATATTTCCCACTGTATCCAAATGGTGGACATATCTATGCCATTGTGTCCACACACGAATGAAGATTGTTCACACTGAAACATAAGTGAGTATTTCCCTATGCACAGGGATTAGTGGAAACGTAGTCAGTGTAGTGAGATCAATGAGAAGAACACGAGTATTCGTCACGTAGTTTATTGTAATTCAATGTAACATTGGGGATATACACGGTGTCTGTGAGTAGTTGTATTGTGTGCATTGTGGAATAGATTAAGTCAATTATTAAACTTATATTACAATAGTTGTTTCCACACACTGTTCGAATTGTTATTTACATTCTCATTTTGTATACGGATAAATGTTACTTACATTAATTGGACGCCCTGGTAATTATCTCGCTGGAAATAATAACAAAATATATAGAACTCGTTGTTACACGTAAACGAATAATGTAACAGAATTATGAATAATTCGGTTTCCATGTTACTAGTGGAACATTGATCGAATATGAAGAGGAGAGAGGAAGCAGTTGGGCGTTGACTAAGTGAGATCAACATGACTTGCTGTATGTAACACTTCAAATTGAACACAAATCTTTCCGTAATTTAGAATTCACACCTGTGTTCGAGTTTCAGATTACCACGCACAGCGTACTGTAAACGCCTGATTGAAATACATCATCAGCGTAGTCGAGGGATACATTTCAACACGATATTAGGCACCACAATAATAATGTCGAAAGACTGGTCCACAGTCTCAAATGCTATGTCGCGTGTGACAGTGATTCCCAAGTAGTGACGTCATTTTCAATAGAACGGTCATATGCCACGTTGGAAACGGATTCTTTGAACCACCTCTGCGAAGTGACTGAAATTCGGAGAATGCATCTACCCTGTTGGTGGCATTAACGGTTGAATACAGTTAAAGTGGCCCTTTCACATCCACGTAGATCTCTTATTCAGGAATCTTTTCTTGACACAATCCCTTAATTCGCACATAGGAGCGTTTCTCGGATGGATGAGGTTAATTCCTGTCTCATACTAATGTAAAGTTTGTATTTACAACATATTCGAGCCCGAAATATTGACGCTGAATCACATTTCAGATGAGTGTATAAATCCTGACGTGTCTATTAGACAGCATTCCAAAGAATTTGAAGTCTATGGAACCTTTCAAATCATTCTAGAGTTGGGTTTAGTTATCAGTCTGCCATTTGAACATTATGTAGAAGAAGATTCAAATACGAGTGATTGCTCTGCATAGACCGGAACACAAAACACAGTCATTCCCCACAATCTGTGAATGGAGCTTTTTCAGAAACACTGATCAAGGAATACACTCTTCAATATTTTCGTCATCACCTTCCACAGTTGTATGCACGCAATAGTCAAACATTGATTTTTGTCCTCAAGACAACTAATAAAATCCACTCATCAATATTCATAACATGTGCATGTGGCCATACTCACAAACGCCATTAAATTTGAATGAATAGGAAATCAGGTAATGTGAGTAATGTGTTTATACACCTTTAGTAGTCAACAAGGTATGTGAGGAATGGACGTCCTAAGGATGGATTGTCAGAGATGCAATCTATGCTGTGTACGGTATTTATGAATTTGTTGATTTAGCGCCGGATAGGTTAATAATTAACACCGAAAACCGTGATCGCACACAGAGAATTTTGTCATTGTTGAGCTATTCATTGCATCACTGGGGTTTTAATCATTCGTCAACTATGGACTTCAGATAGTTTATTCATTAGTCGATAAATGACAGTTAGATTTTGCCGCGTGAGTATTGTCTCTAGGCTGTCCCAGGTATTTCGATTTCGTATTCATTCAATTCGCTACTTCAAACATTTTCACGCAAACTCGTAGATACTCTGGAGCACATAAACTTAGGAATTCGATTGAACCACTGATAGAACTGCTTCAGATGATGATTTCGCTGTATGTCTCTGAGAGATTTTTTCTCGTCTGGTCACTGTTTATTCCGATTTCGAAATCTCAGCCCTATGCATTTGCGATCCCAGCTGAAGCTCATCACTGTTATACGTTTTCACAAATGATAATCTAATAATGTCGAAAATTGCTTGATACAAACAAAAGATTATCCAATGCACCGACGAGCAACAGAAACAGGAGTTGAATGCAAGCTACAATGCACTGAACAAAAGAGTGAAGAAAAGTGCCAGGGAAGACAAAAGAAAATATTGTGAAATCATGGCAAACGAAGCAGAACAAGCTGCAGGCAAAGGAGACCTCGCTACACTATACCAAACAACTAGGCACCTTTCGGGCAAACGTTCGACACAGATTAAGCCAATAAAGGACGACAATGGAAAGTCAATCACCAAAGAGGTGGAACAGAGGAAGCACTGGGCTGAACACTTCAAAAGACTTCTAAATCGTCCGCCACCTACAACGCGTCCAACAATACCAACAACGGAAGCAGAACTACCAATGAACATCGACCCTCCGACGAAATCCGAAGTCCTGAAGGCAATCAAGATGCTGAAAGCTGGAAAAGCAGCAGGACCAGATGGAACCCCAGCAGAGGCATTGGAAGTGGACCCAGAGACAACAGCAAACTTGATGACGCCACTACTGGAGAAGGTGTGGAAAGAAGGCAAAATACCCGAGGATTGGAAGAAAGGGTGCTTATTCAAACTGCCAAAGAAAGGAGACCTAAGTCAATGTAAAAACTGGCGTGGAATTATGCTTCTGTCCATTCCAAGCAAGATACTATGTCACATCATCCTGGATAGAATTAAACAAGCCCTAGATGAAAAACTTCGTCCTGAACAGGCCGGATTCAGGAGGAACAAGTCATGCATTGACCAAATCACCACCCTACGGATTATCATTGAACGAAGTTTGAAATGGCAGTCACCTCTCTATCTCAACTTCATCGATTTTGAGAAAGCCTTCGACAGCGTCGATCGAGAGGTGATTTGGCAACTACTTCGCTACTACGGGGTGCGGCCGACAATTATACATCTCATCCAACAGCTGTATGACAACGCTGCATGCCAAGTAATCCACAACGGGAGGCTCACGGAATCCTTCGAAGTGAGGACGGGAGTGAGACAATGCTGTCTACTATCACCAATGATCTTCCTGATTGCAGTTGATTGGATAATGCGGCAGACAACGGCAACCAACGAGGGAACAGGCATAAAATGGACCGACACAAAAGCCTTGGAGGATTTGGATTTCGCCGATGATATATGTCTGATTTCCCACAAACTGGAAGATATGCAAGTGAAAAGCAACAAATTGGCAGAAGAAGCAGCAAAGATAGGACTTCAAGTGAACATAGACAAAACAGAGGTAATGAAGATTCCTGGCCAACATCAACAGCAACAACCGACAACAATCAGCATAAATGGGAGGAACCTGAAGGAAACAACTTCTTTTACCTACCTGGGAAGCATCGTCTCAACTACAGGAGGAACTGACGAGGATATCAAAGCCAGAATCGGAAAAGCAAGACAAGTTTTCATTTCTCTCAAGTCTATGTGGAGGTCAACAGCATTCAGCGTCAAAAATAAGATCCGGATTTTCAACTCCAATGTGAAGTCAGTACTACTATACGGATCAGAGACTTGGCGTGTCACAAAGAGCAGCTCAAACAAGCTACAGACCTTCATTAACAAATGCCTTCGCTCAATACTCAAGATCAAATGGCCGGAGAGGATCAGCAACAAAGATCTCTGGGAGCGAACCAACCAGGAACCGATCGTGAAACAAATAGGCAGGAAGAAATGGAGATGGATTGGACACACTCTGAGGAAACCAGCAAGTGACATCACTAGACAAGCCATTGCTCGAGTGGAACCCGAAAGGGAAGCGACGAGTTGGTCGTCCAAGGGTGACCTGGAGGAGATCATGTGAAGAGGAATTGAAAGCGTGTGGGCAGACTTGGAGCCAGGTGAAAACTACAGCAGAGAACCGAACGCAATGGAGACGCATGGCTGAAGCCCTATGTTCCTCTAGGAATTAAAGGAAATAATAATAATAAATAATAATAAATTGCTTGATACGGAATGTGATCTACACAATGCGTTCGTATTGTCAGTGGCATCGTGTCAAGAGATACGATGAATCAATTTTTCGCTTTTGTCAGCTTCCAGTTTCTTATGAACATCATTTACTGTTCATCTCTGGTGCCATATGCAGACTCATGAGCATCCTGATTCACATCCTGTCGACATTCAGCTGTCAAACTTCAGCCGGATGTCGTAATCATATTCATGCTGTACTGAATAGGAGTGAGAATAGTGGATTTCGAATGAAGCCATGTGCATGTTCTCTTTCTGAATCAACTATTGTAAACTATATACTATGCAGAAGTGCTTTGCAGTCGATTGAGTCCACTTAGAAACACTTACACTCACTGGTCACTTTTCACATCGACTTATGGATACTGAATTGTAAGCATCCTTCTTTCCTCTTGTCTGTTGACAACACTCATGGACTTGACAGAATCCATATCATCTTCGAAGTCTTCAATATATTTCCTTATTCACCTATTAGGTTGTGTGTTCACTTGCTTGTCCGTGTGCTTTAAATGCCAGGATCTCTCAATACCTAACCTACATAACTGCCTCTATTAACGACATTCAAAAATGATGTTCTCGTTATGGTTTGCACTTCTTATGTTAGGACGAAGTCTTTTTATTCATTCCAAAAACAAGCAGTTGAAAAGAGTCCACGAAGTAAAACGAGCTCGTATTATTCAGAATCTAGAAAATCTGTATAAGATAAGTAACAAAATTATTCCTATTCAAAATACACTCCTTCTACTGATTCGTGTGCTCGTTACTTTTCCTTTTTTTTCGTGCAACCTTTAATGGCCAGAACAACTTTACGAACACAGTTAACAGAAATATCATATTTGTATTCATACATTGTTGGTTCAGACACATGATGTTTTTTGAATGACATTTAGACTGCGGCTGACGTTTATCAACAACTACCTACTCAGGTTTCATACGGAAGACTCAGATGGCCTGTTAGAAAGTATGAGCAACAAACAGCACTGGTAAAACATCAGCCAAGATGCACAGAATAAATGGAGATGGATTGGAAATAAACTGGGAAAATCGTTAAACGAAATCATGTGCAACGCAGGCCTTCCAGTGCAGGTCAATTGGGAAACAACCAGCGGGTTTGAAAATGTTATAGGAGACATTGTGTGGGGAGGAAGTGGAAGCATACAGTGAATGGTAGAATTGGCTGCAGGTGAGAACAGGGGGGAGGATAAAATTCAGCTGTGCTGCTGATGACCTATATTCAACTAGGAACCCACGATTAAGCCAAACAACAAAATCTACTACATTTGCTACTAAATAATTTCAGTAACTGGAATTCAATTAAACCAACGGAGGCATATTTTGTTGGTCACACCATGTGATGGTTGAGTGGAACGGAACTGAATTACTAATAAGTGAAAAACCTCCTCTCTACATAGAATCAGTTTTCCATAGAAAATTTAGAAGGATATAAATCACATGAAAATACTTCATGTATCTGTGATTATCCACATGGAAATACTTCCCCATCCAACAACTTCTTTTATAAACTGTAGAGTTGTGTTTACATTACAGTAAAAGGATTCAAGCAGCATTCGAAATTAATCTACCGGAATACACATGGTGAACTTGAAGTGGATAAATTATGAAATCTCTAATGAGCTTATCAAATACGTGAATTTATATTAACAGTCGTAAAGTAAGTCAGGTTTAGTGAAACAATTTAAATTGCGACGATGCGGATAGCAGTAAAGAAGGCGATAAGAAAGTGAAGTGAAGTGAATACAAGTTGTAAAAAAGAATAATGTTAAAACAAAGCGGAACATGACTGTGACTAAGGCAAAGAAAAACGTGCAACAAAACCTTTCTGATTACATTGCTGCGGATTTAGTTCATGCATAGATGAGTGGAGGAAAGGTAAACTATTGAAGTGACTAAATTTAGCCCTGTAAATAACTTTAAATGATAAATCACGTGTGGCTGAATGTCCTGAATACAGAACATGCCCACAAGTGAGAGAATAAGTCATTTTATGCTCGCTCCCCATCAGCTAAATCAAGAAGGGTTCAGTCATGCGCATTCACATAACACGACTCCAACGTCCAGTAAAATCAGCTCGTCAGGATCATGTGAAATAGTGAATTTTCTGTTGCATTGAATTTCACTGCGGCGTCTATTTTAGTGCATAACTGGAAGAAGACAATATTTACATCTTTTTAACTTCATTCTCACCACGAAATAAATAAAGAAGTATGATAATTTCAATTTCTCATCAAAAATTAGGTTTTAAAAGTAAATACAAGATCGTATCTTTCGGAAAACGTCTTCTTATCAACAAATGTATTCATTATTTCAAGTATGGGAAGTAACTTAAGCTGAAAAAAACCCTGACATTATTTGAAATGTGAGAATTGAGTCAGTACATCAATTTGTGTACAACTAATTGGCCGAAACGAGTAGCTTCATACCACCCACATCAATCATTGACGCCGATCAGCTACCAACGACCGAAGTCATCTAAATGTCAGATGACCACTTCACCAGATTTTAAGTGAGCACACAATTTATGTACCTGGTGTAACTTAGCTGATTGACCAGAAGCAGTTGCAACCACCTGATTTCTCTCTAGCTGTTGGAGCGAACTAGTAATGCATGGAAGCGAATTCTCAAATGCAATCGTATTTTTCAACGCTTCCTTTCTTATTTTCACTTTATGGTATCCGATAGATCACATATAGAAGTGACCTGAACAAAAACTTGTTTAAATTTCAACTAAGTTTCCCCAAAATGATTACGAACCGATAAATGGCGAATGAATTAATTTACCATGTTCGAGTTCGCTGTAAATGAACGTGCAGAATTTCTCCTCATATTGACAAACAAGTGGCGATGATAAGTGGCAAAGTTGAAATGCATGTTACTAAATACCTGTTATTATCATTATTACTGTTATTACTAATACTAGTGATATCACATAATAGCTGAGAAGAAAACTAACTTCTTTACTGATGCATGAACATACAATTTTATACTGCATGTTTGCTTCTCATTCAATCTGTAAGACTCTTAAGCAATATGTTGACATATTTATGTGATAATTTGTCAAAAATAACTCATTGTGATAGAAATGTTAAAGTTTCGTGACCATGAAACTGATTTCATTGTCACTCATCTTTCAGTTTTAATTTCTGTTATCTATCAACCAGAAAAAGATAACGAAAGGAACGAAGATCACGAAAATTGAATTTGACATGTTGACCCCTTTCTATTTGAAAATTCTTGGAGAAAAATAAAAGATTTAATTGTGGAACCTTATTTACCTCAAGGAGGGAGAGAGATAGACTTTACTTTTATCGTCTCTCATTAATCTTGAGGTACTTTTAGTTTGTCTCTTGAATCTGAAAGCTATTCAGGTACTAGCTGGTATATAGAGCTCGAGTTACTGATCACTGAATCACGCATTTTGATAATAGGATGTTGATTGACCTTTAAGCTAGATGCAATGACAGATAAGCCTTCAGTGTCCTTCTGGACGACATCTTCAGCATAGATTTTACTTTCGACCATTTTCGATGAGATCCGCTTTTATATAGTCAGTGCATCTGTGATTCACTGGTAGAATGCTCACGAGCCAAGCATGTTAACCGGATTCGGTTCCCTGGTGATGCACACCTAAGTTTACCTTGATTGAATAGAGAATAGCAAACCTGTAGAATTCGGTCATGGAGTGAGAAACCCTGACCTATAGAAACAAAATCGATGTTACTGAAATTTCATAGCTTCAGTCTTGAAGCCCTACATTCTCCTCGGAACTCAAAGGGACATTTCTCTGTTGTTGAGTAGCGTGGTGTAGGCAAAGAAACACAGGTTTTAACCGTAATTATAAATTAACACCCAATTGAATGCGTTTATTTCAAATACATTCGTTAAATGGCATTTTTATTATCGTATATGAAGTCACATGGTTTGTGATGGTCGAACTTAGTCCATTTGCGTGGAGTGCATATTTAATAGTGGTTAAAAGAATTGTTTTTAAAAATTTTGCAAAGGGTCATCGATTATAATTTATTGTCATCTAGACTAGGAAACAGAGGCTTAACTGAGAACAGCTTCCCATATCTTGAGAGAGAGAGGGTGCAAACAACACAGCATAGTGGGTTCAAGGTACGTTCCAAATAAAAAGAAATCTGTGTTGCGGACCTTAGTATGTCACTAGCAGTGAAACATAATACTAAAACTGTTTATGACATTTATTAGGAATATTAAATTATTTGCAATTATACCAACCAGCTCAGAGAACACTTTTAATTGCAAATCATCCACCTGAGCTACAAATCTTCTCTATTATTTCAATATTAAATTATCACAGTACACAGTCAGCTGAACGCAAATTTAGTCTGCGCGTCGTACACTACAGTGATTCTTCTTAACTGCAGATTTACCATTTTTGTCTTGTAGGGAAGATATGAATTTCCAGTACACTTCTTGAAAATGAGACCATTAAATACAATGGTGACAAGGGCAAAAGCGTGTGTATATCTTTATAACTTCGGTGTAAGAATTGTATTAACCAAAAATGTAGAGACGAGAAAAGTAGAATTCTTTATTTCAGACAGGATATAAACACAATATTCACGTTGGAAGAAATGTAGTTTCTAAATATCTAAAAACAGCCATGAAAAATCAATTTCTCCCTCTCCACAGATGTTTCTTCAAAAATATGAAACTTTTATCTCACGCGTTGAATTAGATACAAGCAACAAATGTTGTTAATGGAGAAGGATTTATGGAGTTCATCGAATTTCGATAGAAGTCTTCGGTAGAATTCTTCGCATACACTGGTAACAATAACAATAGAAACATTTTTGACAAAGTGTTTACAGAGTATACCCTGAATTCCCAAAGTAATCTATTGCAAACGATTTCTCTTCATCTAAGATCTTCACATATAAGCTTGACTCGCAGTAAATAACGCAATGTAATGCAGTTTTGTCTGAATCATACACTGATCATTTTTGATAGTTTTCCTTCATCTTTAAGAGATTTACGCCGTCAGCTGGATAACAAATTTAAGATTTACGTGATTTAATTTCGCTGCCCAAAGACGCAAGTGAATATTTAAAACAATTAGAATCAGAGTGAATGTGACACGCTGTGTTGAGTGGAAGATGAATATTCAGCTCAGCGACTTCATTAGATACTCATTTGCCAATACCTGTTGTCAAATCAATCAGGTGTTGACCAACTTAACATATAAATATCCTTATTGACTAGAAATAAATATGATGCATACTATATAGTATAATTCTTGACATTTCACTGCTTCCTGAATTACTGCACATCTATTGTCAGCTATAAAGAAACACTTACAAGAAAGTCACAGAGAGTTTCCTCAAAAATAGAAATAAAATCGTCTTTTAAACAATTCATATAAATTTTTGATTTTTATCTCAATCAACTAATTACTGGACACTCTTCAACAGTCTTAATGTCCATAGGGGATAATTATTTACCATTTCTCCTTCTTCTTTTTTGTATAAAACATTCCTACAGAGTCTGATTATTGTTATACAATCAATCTCCAAGAGATAATGAAAAGAATTTCAAGTGTAAATAAACCCCGAAATTTTACACACAAAAATAGTGAAGTAAGAATATGCGTGCAGATTTTGAAACTGAAGATGCTTTAAAAATATGAAAAATTAGCAAAAGAACTACTTTCTGAATAAAAACAAAAGTGAGTATCTGAAGAGTACTCAAAAAATCACTGATCAGCTGATAAATATTAAAATTTCATGCTTGCCGTTTTTCTTTCTCTAAAAATTGCTTCATATAGAGTGAGGAATTCTAATCAAATTTCTCAAAATGAAATGGAAGGTTTCAGGCATAAATGTTTTTTTATATTGTGAAACAATAAATTAATGAACTCAACCTCAAATTTCATGAAAACGTTGTCAGTGTTTTGTGGAGTGGATCAATCTACATGCACTAAAGTTCACCTTTTAACATTTGCAGCGATTATCTGTGTTTAATGGCGAATTTGGATCCTCGAGGCTGATCTTGCATTAACCTGACCTCAATCTGACTCTAATCTACCTCTAATCAAACCTTATTTCACCTAAATCAGATCAATCCAAGCCTCAAATGTCCCCAGGCATCATCCGAACTTAACCTTTTGTTACAAATAACTGAAACTCTTCAGATATCACGTTGACAGCATCGCATTTCAATCAAAACTTTCTTTTTGCCTTGATGTGAGAGATCGTTCCAAGGCGATGATGGGTGAATTTTGTTGTGTGTTTCAATTTTAACCTCTGTGTGTATGATAACACTTAGGTTTTCACTTGTATCAGCATTGGGTATAGCGGGTTTTCGTTAGGTAGAACTATCAGATCAGTGTTATCAATAAATCACAACTGGAAGTGTGATTGTGAAGTGCAGAGTAAGTAATTCAGAAGTTACTGTAACTTTTAAATTGTTGTGTACAGATTTATTGCATAAACACGGTGACGGAATAATTTAAACTGGTATTCTGTGAATATATCTGTATCAGGTATTATGTAATGAACCATGTAGTTGTTAGTGAAAAGTGTTTTCGACATTTTTCGAATACGAAATTTTAAAGTTTTCATATATGTGCGACAAGACAGTGTAAGAAGAAAATATCGTCTCCAGTTGGATGTTGATTTCCTTATACTGAAAGGAAATAACTTCATTTAAAATGATTTCTAGCTAATGTGGCAAATTTATGGATCAAAATGTGTGTTGATTTTATGTTGGTTGCTGGTGACTAGCACGGAATCCTCGAGTGAGAATTTCATACTTTTTGGAGCTCATCGGCCTGACAAACTTGAATTCCACGTGATTTATTGTGTCACCTCTGAGATTCAAACCAGCAGTCATCCCTTCAAGCATGAAATTATTTTTCACTGGATCTCGAGTACCTCGAAAGGCATCTCTTGTGCAGCGCGTATGACTTTTCATCTGGTTTTACAAAGATTTCTATATTTGTCGAGGATTTATTATGGTCTCTGGGACACTTTCTGTTACGTTTGAGTATCAGTAATAACACAACCGCACACTGACGTTTGCAGGTTCACCTGGCTTAGGGCTCAAGAGACAATGGAATGTGAATCCTGGATTTCACTGCTA
Source organism: Trichobilharzia szidati (assembly GCA_944472155.2). Taxonomy (NCBI): domain Eukaryota; kingdom Metazoa; phylum Platyhelminthes; class Trematoda; order Strigeidida; family Schistosomatidae; genus Trichobilharzia; species Trichobilharzia szidati. The sequence goes on from OX235277.1 coordinate 11,931,699, forward strand.
ATCGGCATAGAACAAAATAAATTCATGTTAATCCTTAGACATTGTGGAAGAATCCGTTATAGTAGAAGACATGTCTACAGAGAGCGAACGTTTCGGTACAACATTTTCAATTAGTAGGAAATGCAAAAACTGACGTGAAACAAAATGTGTTTCATGTTACAAACATTTCCTAAGTTATGTTTATTATAAAAGTGACAATAGTAATGACACCAAGTTCAGTTACAAGAATAGTATAAGCAGTTTATGCAGGTGGCAATGAGAATAATGAATGGATTTTGTGCTATTTATCTCTGAGCTAAGATCATGTGTAAAACAAATTAGCAGTTAAGTTTGGTCAATTACAAGTTGCCTAATAGTAAAGCTGAAAGTGATAGGCAACCAAAGTTGTTATGAATAGCAAAATAGTACACAATGATTGAGGAATGAAAAGGTACTGTAGGTTACGATTAGTTAATCACATTTACTTAGGTGAGAAGAGAGACGGGGGTAGAAAAAACTTCTTTTCTTTATAAAAACTAGAGTTGTTCTCGATATTTACCACGAACTCGCTGACCTCCCTCCATACAATGCAAATGAATCTGCTGGAGCTCCAGCAGATCGATCCTCAACTCTGATCACTCTATTGTTCGTGTTCTACCTTAAATCTACAGCAAAACATATATCTAAATCTTCTCACATCTGTCTATGAAAGCACAACAAAGATGCTACTCATCTGACAACTTACTCAATCTAAGGTGCATGTTAAAAATACTTACTGGGATTTATTCCATGGAAGTTCATTAGATGACACAATTGTCAATATAACAGATTATCTTAAGTTCTGCCTTGATATATGCTGTCTCAAACAAACACTATTCAAACGCCTCGACCGTTTCTCATCTCCTTATCTCAAACAACTTCGCAGGAAAAAAAAAACTTTATACAAATCCAAAGACAAATTAGGACTCAAAAAGAATAATGCTCGAATCATATCTGAAATCAAAAATCTTAATGCTATCTACAATTATATAATTTTACCAGGAATTTACTAGCAATAGTAAGCGTTGTAATGGTTTTCCCTCTTATGATGTTAATGCTCTTAGTCAGTCTTTTATACGCTGTCCTTCTACTTTAACTACTTCTAATGTTACCTATCATGTAGCTGAAAACTTTCATGACTTTTATACTCTCGATGTTCTAAAATGTCTTAAAACACTCAAGCCCTCACGTAGCCTTGGTCCGATGGTATACCAGCCTATGTTCTAAAACAATGTGCAGATGTGTTGTGTTCTCCACTAACCAACATACACGAGTGTTCGATTGTTTTCACGTGAATCAATCCATCCACTAAGAGCAAGACTTGTCATCGAATTATTCTTGCACATTTCAGTGAGTATCATATGAATGTTGGTGGATCAATGGGATTACACTGGTTAAGCAAGCACTTGATCCGGAATTCGACCTTCTGCTGTCACCCAACTTCAGCTCGCTTGGCATGTATGAGTCCAGTAAAATACAGAGTGTCAGTTATGAGGCTATCCGCCTTACTCCGAAGAAACACCTTTGCTACTGAAGTTCATTTTGTCGTCGTTTTCGCTCTCAGTGACTATGACCAAACATCTCATGAGGAAATACATCCTCGGTGTATTCCTGATGTTTCAATTGAAAAGGAAACACTGAAAAAGGTGAATGAATTTTTTTCTTTTGTTACACCACCAGCTTTCTGATTTCAAAAACTGATGAATGAACACTCAAGAATGAGGTATAATTTGTCAAAAGTGAATTGTCATCTACTTTGGACGGACATGGTCGTTGGAATCAGAGTCTATGCAGTGTTTAATCGCTTTGCATACTACTCATCCTCTTCTCACTTCGTAACCCTGAAAGGCAGTAGCAATGCAACCGCCTCTTCAGAACAATTTTCTCTAAATAACTTACACGGTGAATACTGGATTCCGAAGTAACAGTCTACAGATACAATTTATCTGGTACAGTGACCCAGTGGCGAATCAGCAGAATAAACATTCAGCCTGATGAGTGCAGGTAGATACCGCTACAGTGTCATCAATCGGTAGGCGCCTTTTATTACTCGAATTCATGTCTCGTCAACTTCTACACCCAATTTCCTTATTTACATGCATAAATATTCCTGTAATTCCTAAAGCTGAGGTTAGGCTTTGCGTGGTAGCCCACAAATTACAATGTACATATCTCATCGCACAGGCCAATTCACACTCAAAATGCTCATATTTGTGAAGCATGTAGACTGAATGTGGTTGTTTCATGCATCAAATATCCATCTGGAATATCCAAGATATCCTTCCTACGTCACGCAATCGTTTCGACAGACGAAATGTGGGCAGGAATACACTATAATAAACACTCACTATATTCATTAATTCTAGAATTGCCTTCGTTTATCTTCGATCATATTTATCATCACAAGAATCGAACACTGGGTTTGCATGCATCCCACAGGAAATAGTCGATGCCACCTATTTCAAGCCAGTGAAGGAATTTATTTAACCGCGAGCATGTTAATCATACGCTGTGTAGATTGACAGTGTAACCTCCAGTGAAATCAACTACATCAGGTCATTCATTATTCACTGAGACCACTTGATCAACAAACCTCTGTTAACACATTTACAACTGGCTAGCTGATTACGGAGATCAGGTGAGATTGTCAATTACCCTGAACTCGTGAGATGTCGAATAAATCTGTGAATTTGTGATCAGAAAACAAGGAAGTTGGCAAAAGTGATTTATTTCTTATTATCCCGACACCCACAAACAAATTTCACATTTCATTTTTCATTTTTTCACTTCACATCGAGTATCTCGACAACTATTGTCACAGCAGTCTTCATCTACCTTACAATATTCACCTAGTCGTCTACAACAAAATTGAACACCTGTTGATTTGCGATCTCGACATCTAGATGACGGACAACAATTCATAAAGTTAAAACTGTTACTATCGACATCCACACATTCACAGCGTTCACCTTTCAAAGAAATAATATACAAAGATATTGATATTGCATGAAAAAGAGTGGTGCAGTTTGCTTTGAAAGTCAAAATGAAATTGTCAAGTATGAATTAATCGATAAGTAACTGAAAGGTAAGACATTCACATTACTACATTAACACCACTTCCCCTCTGGATTTGTAGGCGACGGCAGTTTGACCCAAGCGAATTGTAGTCAGAGATCAGGTTCAGTTCATAGTTGGGGGAAATTTGACATTCATTCACGCACAATAATGTTATCAACTAGCATACATTGAAATGACAGAGATGCAGAGAGTTTATTCAAGGCAACCGAGGCATGTCCTGCAAACCTTGTCAAACTTCCTATAAACATCTGAATATCTACTGATCACTGTTATTCATAGGAATGCTAATGATTATCTCCATTGTGTTCAATGACCAGTGCGTACTGCATTGAAACCGACTTATTTACTTATTAGTACACAAATTTCACAAATTTCGTTCTCTGTTTCTTTTCATGCAATGAATTAATGCAGACATATGCACATCAAAGAGCACATATTTCAACAGAGCTATTCTTCTGATTAGAAACTAGTAAACAGTCACACTGCATTCCATATAAACGAGACACAAAATCGACTTTGATAAGACTAAGGTTCCACGAAAAGGTATTGGGTCGTATGAAGAAAGACTGACAGCAGAAGCCCTACATACGTGAGTGAATCTCAACAGTTTGAACAGGCGTGAAGATGTCATGTCAGCTGATACATGGTAAATCCTGATTAATAAATTAAAATGGATATCTGTCACTAATTATTCATACTTGGTATAAGTTACTGATTGTCTACTTCTTCTGATGTAGAGGCTCACATATGTTTTACAACTGTTTAACAAAAACACTCATAAACACATCATTGTATACTTCATATGCACATATATTTTCACATTCAGGTATCTACAATCATGAACTTTCAGTCAAACGTAATCTGATGAAAAGTACACTCTGTTCAAAGTATATAAATGAAGTTGACCAACATTTGAAAGTCTGAGGTCAAATGTTGATCACAACTCATAAAATTGTGTTTATTATACATGTTGATGTCTGTTTCATGATTCGTACGTAAGGCCAAATGTTTCAAAGACACGAAGTATACTTTTTATACATAAACCTCTCTTGTGTTAATTTCAATTGATTTCCCTGAAGAAGTTCGAAGCAGTTTCCTGAACGAAATTTTGAAGTTCGGCCTATTCAACTTCGCTGAGATTTTACCCATATCAGTTTTACAAAGACTATTCGACTTGTTCATGTCTATAGTGTGCATTCCATTCAATTGGGAACTAATTCAGTGAACACAAATGAATAATAATGAGCCATGATATTCTGAATATAACTTCACTGACATTGTCATCAATTGAGAAGCTGTTCAGTTATCAACTAGGCTGCATGCCAGACAAGGTACAGAGCATGACGATGTACATCAAGCAATAAACACGGTTCATTGTGTGTACAGTTACACATGAGCAACAGACCAGTTACGACATAGTGTAGATATTAACTGATGCAGAATTCGCATCAAAGTCACAGCTATCCTATAGATTGATGACACGGATCTACCGAAAACAATCTCAAGGCTTTCCCATTCCTAAGAATGAGAATATTTAACACATATCCCTTGATACCAAACTCATCTAATGTAAGCATAATACTACAATATTGACGAAGCATCTCATGCTCACAAACACAATTCTCATGCAAGTTATCAACAGAGTGAAGTTGAAGTCTACCCTCGTGAACGCCTCTACATCAACGACATTACTACACAAAGTGGATCAACCGACATTCAGAATAGCTGAACAGTAAATAAGGCATCTACCAAATTTCAAATAATCCAGAGATGGCCTAATGAATACAAATCTACTATAATCACAGTATAGTACACATCACAAGAAAACATACCTGAAGCCCGTACAACCTGTTCGTTCATCATCACAACTGACAATATCAATATCGTGAGCAGCATACAAGTGTGCATAGTCGGATTATTATTGCCACAGTGTGAAGGAGAAAGCGATTATATATTTCCCACTGTATCCAAATGGTGGACATATCTATGCCACTGTGATCACACACGAATGAATATTGTTCACACTGGAACATAAGTGAGTATTTCCCTATGCACAGGGATTAGTGGAAACGTAGTCAGTGTAGTGAGAATAATGAGAAGAACACGATTATTCGTCACATAATTTATTTTAGTTGAATGTAACATTGAGGATATACATGGTGTCCGTGAGTAGTTGTATTGTGTGTATTGTGGAATACACCAAGTCAATTATTATAATTCTATTCCAATATGTGTTTGCACACACACATAAGTTCTACTTCTTCACTGCACATGATCATATTGACTGTTCGAATTGTTATTTTCATTCTCATTTTCTATTCGGATAAATGTGACTGAAATAGGGTAGACGCCCTGGCGATAATCTCGCTGGAAATAATAACAAAAATATGTAGAACTCGTTGTTACACGTAAAGGAATAATGTAACAGAATTATGAAAAATTTGGTTTCCATATTACATGTGAAACATTGATCGAAAATGAAGAGGAGAGAGGAACCAGTTTTGCGTTGACGAAGTGAGATCAACATGAGTTGCTGTATGTAACACTTGAAATTGGATACAAATATTCCGTACTTAAGTATTCACTCCTGTGTTTGAGTTTCAGATTACCACGCACAGCGTATTGTAAAAGCATGATTGAAACACATTATCAGCGTAGTCGAGGGATACATTTCAACACGATATTAGGCACAACAATTATAATATCGACAGACTGGTCGACAGTCTCAAATACTATTTCCCGTGTTATAGTGATTCCCAACTGGTGACGTCCTTCGCAATAGAACAGTCATATGTCACGTTTGAAACGGATTCATTGAACCATCTCTGTGAAGTGACTGAAATCCGGAGAATGCATCTACCCTGTTGGTGACATATACGGTTGAACCAATTTAAACTGTCACTCTCACATTCATGCAGGTCTCTTAGTTGAGAATCGATTTGAGACACAATCCTACAATTCGCACAAAGTAGCGTTTCTCGGATGAATGAGGTTAATTCCTGTCTCATATTAAAGTGAAGTTTGTATTTACAGCATATTCGAGCCCGGAATATTGACCCTGAATCACATTTCAGATGAGTGCAGAAATCCTGACGTTTCTATTAGACAGTATTCTAAAGAATCTGAAGTCTACGAAACCTTTCAAATCATTTTAAATTTGATAAATGTATCAGTCTGCCATTGAAAAATTATGTAGAAGAAGATTCAAGTACGAGTGATTGCTTTGCATAGACCGGAACACAAAACAAGGCTTTCCTCACAATCTCTGAAAGGAGGTGATTCAAAATTGAAAAAAGTAATCACTGATCAAGGAATAGCCTCTTCAATATCTTCCCCATCACCTTCGGTAGCTGTATGCGCACAATAGTCAAACAGTAATTGTTATCTGCAAGACAACTAATAAAATCCACTTAGCAATGGTCGTAACATGTGCATGTGGCTATACTCACAACCGTCATTAAATTTGAATGAATAGGAAATCAGGCAATGTGAATTCTGTGTTTTTACACCTTAAGTAGTCAACAAGGTATGCGAGGAATGGACGCCTTAAGGATGGATTGTCAGAGATGCAATCTATGCTGTGTACGGTTTATGAATTTGTTGATTTAGCGCCGACCAAGTTATTAACAGCACCGAAAACTGTGATTGCACACAGAGAATTCTGTCATTGTTGAGCTATTCATTGCATCACTGGGGTTTTAATCATTCGTCAACTATGGACTTCAGATAGTTTATTCATCAGTCGATAAATGACAGTTAGATTTTGCCGCGTGAGCATTGTTTTCTGGCTACCCCAAGTATTTCAATTTCGTATTCGTTCAATTCGCTTCTTCGAATTTTTTCTCGCAAAATCATAGACACTCAGGAGCACATAATCTTGATGGAACGACTGATAGAACTGCTTCAGATGATGATTTCAATGTATGTCTGTGAGAGATTTTGTCTCGTCTGGTCACTGTTCGTTCCGATTTCGAAATCTCAGCCCTATGCGTTTGCGATCCCAGCTGAAGCTCATCACCGTTATACGTCTTCACAAATGATAATCTAATAATGTCGAATATTGCTTGATACGGAATGTGATCTACACAATGCGTTCGTATTTTCAGTGGCTTCGTGTCAAGAGATACGATAAATCAATTTTTCGCTTTTGTCACCTTCCAGTTTCTTATGAACATATTTCACTGTTCATTTCTGGTGCCATATACAGACTCACGCGCATCCTGATTCACATGTTGCCGACACCAAGCTTTCAAACTTCAGCCGGATGTCGTAACCATATTTATCCTGTACTAAATAGAAGTGAAAACAGTGGATTTCGAAAAGAGTCCTGTGCATGTTCTCTTGCTGAATCAACTATTGTAAACTATGTAACAATGCAGAAGTGCTTTACTTTTGATTGAATCCACTCAGAAGCACTTACTCTCATTGGTCACTTTTCACATCGACTTACAAATACTGAATTTATTCGCCTCAATCCCACAAACCTCAGCAATTGTAAGCATCCTTCTTTCCTCTTGGCTGTTGTCAACACTCATGGACTTGAGAGAATCCATATCTTTCTAGAAGTCTTCAAGATACTTCCTTATTCCCTTATTTGTTTGTGTTCGCTTGCGTGTCGGTGTACTTTCACTTACAGGATCTCTCAATACCTTGCCTACCTAACTAACTCTAGTAATGATATTCAAAAATGATGTTTGCACTTCTTATGTGATTTCACTGTGTGAATATCTCTCATTGTATTGTAGTAACATTAGTAGCTGAATTCACTCGTTCTTAAAACAAGTGAATAATACTATCCTCGTAAAACTGAGCCAATGAATAATATCTAATTCCCGCAATCATAGATATACCGGACACGCAAACAGGAAGAGAAATATTTCAATGTATTGTTGCCGGAGATGTTGTCTCGTACAGTCACTCAGATCATTTCAACTGCACAAACCTCTGCAGAGGTAATTATTGGAAGTATAAACTGATCCTTAGATTATCGGTAAATAAGTCTTTTCACAGTGATCTGAATCGGCGATTCCCTGGAATCACAGCTATAGTTTCATCTCTAAATTCAATCTTCATGAATAGGAGCTTGTTCAGCACCGCATGGTTTCTTTCGTGCTTTTGCTTTTATTTTCAGTTCTTATTGATGAATAGTTGGAGGATATCCATTTTCTACGAGGACCCGTCTGAGTCGCTCAAGTTCACCATCCATTGTATTACAGGCGCATGCTTCAATTATTCTTGAGGATAAGGAGTTGATAAGTTTTCTCTTTCTTTTGAAAAGGACCTAAATATGAAAATTCGTGTATTTACTATTCCATATTGGTTTCCTGTTGATCAATCTTCAAAGAGAACCGTCAGATCTCCTTTTTAGAAGAAAATCTGAAAAATGGAATTCTGATTTCATCTCTGATTCTGTTGTGAAATGGATAGCACAGTAGTAGTTGTTGAACTCCTCAGTTATCAATTCGATGTCGGCATTGTCGTCATATATGATGAAAGTATCATCCATGTATTTTTGGTACGAATGAAAACTATTGATAGTAGGCCGTAACATACTATTCTCAAAACTTGTCAAGATACTTACAGATTTCATTTCGCCTTTTCCGAACCATGTTAAGAGACGCAGTTATATAGCTATCTAGTTGCTTAGTCTACATGACTCTGCTCATAGGACAACGTGGACGTAACACGGTTAGATAGCTTATCTTTCACTTGAGCAGTTATAATTGCTCGGTTAGAAGTTAATATCAAATGATGTAGCCAGCATAAGTCTGTTTCATACCTGTAGATAATCTAATGTAAGGAACTCCTTTGTCTACATCCTTGTTGAATTCAGAAAACAACTTTTTCTTCTTTTTAGCCGTGGTAATTTTTAGTCCACAGTATACGATGTTCATGTATATTTGAGATTATCACAATAAAATTTAGAAGAAACCTCTTAATCAAACCATACTATCTTCATTCAGATTTTCACGGACTTCATTGGAATATAGCCACTCTAATAAGCATTCCATCATCCCTGGTCTTTAATTACACTGAAAACTGTTAGCTAATCCAAGGTATCTCATCACCGGTTAACAACCTTCTTAACTCCTTCTTGGTAAAAATGAACAGCACTAACACGAATTTCTAAATGGCAAGCTAATCTATTAATAAATGGACAGAAATGTACCATTATTTCACCCGGCAGTTGAGAATGATACGTGGTAACGACCGATTAGGGCAGTTGAATTTTCCAGCTCAACTGATCGTCCTCCGGACTAGTTATTCTGAGGCCACTAGTTCAAGTACTGCTGCAACTACGATTTCACTTCATTTCATCCCATTTCTAACTGTATAAATTACAGTTACATTTTTATAATAATAACCCCTTGAAAAACTTCATTATACAAGTCATCAGTGCTCATCAACGAATATATTTAGAGAAATTTACCACTTTCACATAGCTGAAAAGGCATCTATGAAATCACAGGTGATGGGGATGATCACATCAGAGCTGGAATCAAGAAATCAAGACACTCCTTTGTTAGGCTGAGATTAGATCAGAAGTCTAGTCATTAAGGATTAGCCAGAGACAACTCTGGCTCTAAATCAACCATGAGACTATCATGCACACATTGAGAAGCCCATCAATTAACACTTCTGACCAGGCATTAGAGTTGAACTTGAGTAAAAGTAAGAGAGTGGAATGGTAGAGATAATGTGAAGAGGAGATGAAAAACGATTAAGCAGTCATTGAACTAGTTTAATATACGTCAGTGTGCAGAGTCGAATGAGAATGAGCTTCAGTAGGACTACAATGCACTCGGAACACAAGAGATTAAAAATAACAATAATGATGAATAACTTTCTATCAAACGAATAATGCATCCGCGATAATATAAAACATTTATGTTGTTAGGATGCAGTCGAAAATATCTAACTCTAATGGTAAAATGCATAAATATATGTATAAATGGTCTTAATCTTAGATAAACATCTTAAAGGATTTTATTCCCTATAGAGATAATGAAAGATAAACGACTTATAGTGAATAATGGAATGTCAGAGAGTTTTGATTAATGGTCAAAATGAAGTTTTACTGCGAAAATGATGTTAAGAGTAAATGAAGCCGAATGTCATGTGTGCGCATGAGTAGATGTATATGTTCCTGTGACATAGTAACATTATATAAACAAATGTAACCGGGGGAAATAAAAGGTTCATAATGTAAAAAATGTAAGGAAGGAATAATGATTTAGTCAGATGAAGCTGTCTGATAAAATAAAAGATGGAATAGTGTTCACAACTAGGATGCAAAGTGGCCTGAATGGGATATTCCAATAAGGCGTTTAGCAGTTCGCAGGATTTAAAGCATGTTATAATGTGAAGTGTGTACTGAAAAGTTCTTGTAGGTAGCATACTGTGTGATGCTTTCTCTATAGCTAAGTGACAGATTAAGAGAGGGATCTTTGTGAAGGAATGCAGGAAACATGAAAGGAAGTCAGAGAAGCTAAAAAAACATGAGGATATGTAAAAATGGAGACTTCAGTGTAATGTTTTTGCATTCCATCATAAGTCTACATCGTTCCACCATATGAAATTGTGGCTGGCTATCACAACGGTGATAATAACATTGACCATGTATCTTTCTCTTGAGCATAAACTTACGCATGTTTGAACCAAAAAACAAAAGTTTCTACGGTTATTTTATTTATTTTTTTTATTTTTGTTACAGCTTGATGCCACACCGTATTTTTAGTACAAGTATGACATTTTCAGCATGGATATCGGTGGCCCAAATTTCACAGGCCGACCATAGATATCGGGTGTGCGCTGGCAGCAACTCGAACCTCGGACCATGTGCATGGTCGGCGAGCACTTTACCACTGTGCCACCGACGCACACATTGACCATGTTTCTTTCTCGTGAGCATATACTTAGGCATGTTTGAACCAAAAAACAAGAGTTTCTACGGTTTCAAGCATCTACTGGGTAGCGGCCTTTTAAAACCTGTTAGGCGGGTGATATATGATTCATCATCGCTGGTTCTGGGTAATGTGAATTTGCATTTAGTGTTTTTGATGCGCAGCTGTGATAATTTGCCTGAAAGACAAAAAATCTTTCTCCGTCATTTGCTGTCATTATGGACTCAGTGATCCCTATGGAGTTGATTACATATGTTGTTATCCAGACAGGCAGAAACTCAAACACTGATTCATTGTTTTCCAATATATAGGAGAGTACTGGTGGAAGAGTATTGGTTTTGCAATGATTTATGCAACTGCCAGTGTAGATTCAAAGTTACTTCTGCTTGGAAAGGGTGAGATTCTGAACTACGAATATAACATACCAGGCCAAAATTCACCTGCAGAAAAATAATGTGTTGTTCCAGCAGTCAGTTTGTCAGTGTGCACGATATTACCAGTGGCTTAAGGAAGAAGATGCTTAACGTCGTTAAGTCTGGCTTGCATCGCTGAACAATCATGAAGTCGGAACCCTGGAGAAGATAACTTCGGTAACAGCCACGTGGCCAATTATAAAGTGTATCTAAGTCCTACAGTAAGTTATTGCTTCAAGGGGAAAGCCTCTGATTTTGCAACATCGGATGCTGTGATTTCGAATTTTGGAGAAGAGATAAATTTCTTCAGGTTTGAAGATATATCTTTCTGACGAGTGTAAGCAAGCACAAAACACATGCCAAAGGCTTCTTGTAGTTTTCCTCTGCCCATTGATTATGAACAAAGTGTATTGAAAACGAAGATGGAGTACGTGCGTAGAAGACTCAGCGGAGCCAACCACCTGTGTGGTCTGGTTTCCATTCCTCGATGTTACACTCCTAAATAATCTAGCCAGTAGGCATTCGAGGAAAGAAGGAGAGCTGGACATGTGGGTGCCAATCCCATCGTCACATTATCAGACTTGAGATTTGAACGTAATCACCGAAACAGTTTAATTATAACTGGTAAAGGATTTCAAAAATAAATAAGTTCCAGTCATTCCCAGTCGATTTCTCTTGAATGAAAGGGGTTCCTTTCAGTCATCCACCTTCCAACACTTCAAAATAGACACAATGTTCTTTCATCATAGACAGCTTGATTCAAAATGTTATCTTTTTTAGTGTTTCCATCATGACTGCTTTCCACTGATATCACATATTTAGCTTTTAACTTCATTGTGTAATACAAAGTCAGATATTTCATTGTCATATTACTGGGAGGTAATACCCTCCCTTCCTTTATGCCTACGTGCACAGTCAGCTTCCTCATACCACTATAGTCACTCAATAGTTACAGTTCCTCAGGGATAACATCAGTGAAATATTCACACATTGCCTAATGAATACGGTATTAAGGACATTCAGCGCTGCTTAAGCATGCTGTGTCTATTTGGCGTTCTGGAGTTAAAGATAAACTGCCCAATGTCGCCTCTGTCGTTTATATCTATCAATTTTAGTACTCTTGCAGGGCTATTTACACATGTGGCACAATAAGGCATATTTATCATCGGATTTCCAAACACCATCGTGAGTGGTTAAGTAAGCGCAGCCGTCACATCTCGTAGATACAGAAAACAAAACTGATGTAAACAAAGCCTTCAGATCCATCAAATGTATACTGAATAATCCTCATTTCACCCCAAGAGTTCTTCTACCACATATCGCTGAAGCTGTTGGAATCTACATTAAGAAGCCTTAACCTATGTATCCAAAATAAACTAGTTCAGGCGCATTCCTTATCTTGGCCATCAAGGTTTTATTGATCCTCATTTTGTTGTGGAAATTTCCTTGATTTTAACTGATATTCTATTTTTTTTTTACATTTTTGTGCTTATTATAACTTATGCATCTTTATTGAGCTGTAACTGCATTCATCTTAATTAACAAAACGATCTTATAAAAAAACACCAATATTGTTAATGGCGATTACTCTAAATTACTCTGTGTATATAAATATACGTAATTGTAGACCCAGAAGAGGAAATTATCGAAAAGAACTTTCTTTTTGCTCAATTCTTTTGACGTACATGAACGGTTTTACCTTGTAATTGCCTGTGATTGTTTAAATGTTTCACAGAAATTCCATGATTTGTTTGATGGAGTTTCTCTATCCACAAATATCACCCTTTTCAGAATGTCATTTATATCTAGTCCTAAAGTGATTACTTACCCTGGAAGCGGAGAATTTCAGGAAAAAGATATTATGATAACATATACTATTAATTGACATGAGATGTTGAACCCACTTCCTTTGACAAATACTGTTAGATAGTTAGATTGAAGTGACGAAAATATCGGATGGCTGTTTAGCTCATTTCGAGGTGAACTCACTAACCTGGATTTCGGTGATGTTCCTTAGAGATCCAAGTGGAGGCAAGGGTTTCAGCGGTACACCTCTTTTTTATCGTATTCTGTGCAGTCCCTATTGGGTGGGTCTACGAACGCTGATAGTCTCCCATCTCCTCCGTGCAACGTCTCCCCTATATCTGCAGTTCCCAGCTGGAAATAGTTTTCTTCATGGATCTATATCTTGCCTTTCGTATTATGGTTCTGATATCCTCTACGGTGCTTTCTCTTGTTGTTGAAACAATCCTGCCAAGACGAATGCAGCAAGTTACACCTTTCAGACTTCTCCCTCGTATAGCGATTAGTACTTGTTATTATTTTTGTTTTTATTGTTTGTTTACCTTCATCATCCTCAACTTCTCTATGTTCACTTTTGTTCTGGTCTTTGCTATTTCCTCTATCAAACTCCTGATTTTCCCCTGAAAGTCTTCGAGTTTGTGTGATATTGAGTATTGAGCGAAGATAACTGTTAATGAAGGTCTGTAGTTTGTTTGAGGTGCTTTTTATCACGCGCAGTGCAAGTCTCTGACCCATATAGCAGGTAGCACTGACTTCACATTGGATTTGAAAATCCAGATCTTATTTATGATGCTGAGTGCTGTTGACCTCCACACAGACTTGAGAGTAGTGGAAGCTTGTCTTGCTTTCCCGATTCTTGCTTCGATATCCTCGTCAGTTCCGCCTATAGTTGAGATGATGCTTCCCAGGTAGGTAAAAGAGATTGTTTCTTTCAAGTTCCAGCTTTTAGCATCTTGATTGCCTTCAGGACTTCTGATTTCGTCGGATGGTTGTTTTTCACTGGTGATCAATAAGCTTCGAACAGCTTTATATTGAGAAGATGCAGGACTAAAATAGATCTTCACGGGAAAGAAGGAGAATTCAAAGACTCACGCACGACTTATTTGTTCCAGTGCGTAAGGAGATAGGAAATGAAAAACAACTAAACGCCTAGAAATGAGTAGAGTATTATTCATTTTACTGTTAAGTAATGACGGAATCAAAAACAGCCTCGGTTTTAATTTTCATAAGAATGAGTGTTAAATAAGCTATAATTAATTGATAGATGAACTGATGATAGTATACTTAACTTGATAGTAGATTACAGCATTTCAGGGATGTAGTTACGAGTATAATGTAATTTATATATTGATAGTGAACATAAAAGGCCAATTTACCTCAATTAAGAAGATCAGATGGTTGGTTTGGAAGAATGAGGAATAAGAATATCTAGCAATGAACCCTCTAATAACGTTTTACCAAGCAAATAATCATAAGGAAGTGGATCTTGCATACAGTGAGGGGATCGTTGGGTCATGTCGATTGTCATACACGTCCTCAAGGGTAGAATGAGGTGACGATTTGTATAGGGATTCGAAGATGACTTAAGGGAGACCATAGTGCACTGAACGAAGACAAGATACTTAGTTAAGGGATGTTTACATGCAATTCGATTTTCAAATACATGGAACTAATGCATACCTCATATTAAAATTATCATTTGTACCAATCCTCCGTGTTGTTTAACCCCACCCCGTTGTGTTGTTTTTCTTTGTCGTTGAATCTGTCTCTCCTGTATTTGATATATTTCTGCTGATGAATGTCTCTTTATATATACTACTGGCAAATCTTGTCAGAAGTACACTCCACGATATGGAGAGAAATCGTAGGCTTGTTGACCACAACGAAATGGTGACAGAGCACTGAGCGGAGTGGATATAACCTGTTGAAACCCTACTGGGATTGCAAGCTATCAGTGCAGTTAACATTTATTAGGCGCGTATCACCTACAATTGTTACAATTATCAACTTTCTTCAACGCGCTGTCAGAAGTAGTTTGAGATGAACAAAACTTCAAACCTGTTTCCTGAAGTTTTATCAGATGGATAAATGTCCAAGGTCTTTAAAAGTTATCAATTTTAAGTGGAAAGGATGTTTATCGAAGAGTGTTCGGAGAAATGCTTGTGTAAAACAAATTCCATGTAACTCCATTATGGAAAAGATTTGATTTTGATGAAAGAAAAATGAAATCTTATCCATAATGGAGTTATGCTCTACCAAAGTGCCCAAGTTTTATACTTACATCAACATTCCATGTAATCAGGGGACACTAGGTAATCATTACAATATGTTTCTGGTCAAGACTTACTTCAGAAAGTAAACTTTACACTCAGTTAATGAAGCATTGTTGGGAAATTTATTTTCTGACACTTTTGAAAGATGTTTTATTAAGGGACTATTGCTTTAAATACTCACAGACTCGTTTCACGTAAAATGGCCTTCTGATGCCTCAAGTTTGCCTTTTGGGTCAATATCTGATTGCAAAGTGTGGTTTCCTTATAAATACAAAACTGCTTTAAATTATAATTAAGGGATAGTGAATTCTTGTTAGACGATGGCACTATCAGAAAACGAGGATACTTAGACCACACAGACGACAGTTTCGAGTATTTCTAACATTGATTTCGGGTCTAGCACATGTTAGGTGATGCAGTGTGAGTGACCTGTACCCTCACTTACTTCTAGAGTGAGAAGTGCTGATGTTTAATAAATAAACCAGCTCATTTCATGACTGTGAGATATCTGGCTACCACTCAAGGGATGAGTATGAAGTACAATATTCAACTTCGCTCTACTTCACACCTTCAACACACGGCCACTAAACGTAGAAGCATTCTGAGTAAGACGGGGGTTGAAACGAGGAGTCAACTAACGTAATACACGGTGAAAACGTGTGTAGGATTTGAATGTTGGCATAAATAAACATAGACACAGATATTTTATTGGCAAAATTCAAGTCTTCAGTGGTTTCACTTTAGAAACACTTAAAAAGTGTAAATTCTCTGGAAGAACATATTTGAGAGGCAGTGCTGTGTCGTGTCTCGATGAGATTTACTTCCGGTTGAATTAGTTGTGATGGAAATTATATCTTCTGTGAAGAGAATACTTACTGTTTATTTCAAGTATCACTAATCCTCATTCTTCCATTTTCACGTCATCTTCTCTTCTTTCTCCTATCTTTCTGTGTGGTAAACTCAAAGAAGACAAGGCGATTCAACTGAATGCCTCAATGACTTTTTGCCATACTTTGCATAAATTGTAGTGAATAATAATTACCTCGTAACAGTCTGCGTTAAAACGGAGAGAGAAACAGAAGCAGAGAACGACAGAAGATTGGCAACTAAGATCTTTTGAATAATTTATTCAGTCTAACAAAGTTGTGTGCTAATTCCGGTTGGCAGTAAAAGAAAAGAATCAGTAAGGTGAAAAAAAAGAAATTTAGAAAGACATCAAAAAGAACACTGTTAGGTAGAGTATTTACTTCATGAATTTTAAATAGGACAGAGCTTATTACGCCTTTGTATTAAATCAAAGTAGGTCTGTCTGGATCAAGAATGACATGTGTTAAATTGAATGTCAAACAATATATGCACTAAGAGATAATTTTATTTTAGTGGGGCGTTCTAATCTGCATTTTATGATAAAAGTAGTATGATGCTTGTATGCATGATTATTGTCATTACTTATTAGGCATTCCTTGGGACATAGTGCTTCAGAATGCCATCGGTTTTCCTCATATCATTTTTGAGTAGCTCACTTCCTCTCCTATTAATCTGCTTCGTGTTATCCTCTAACCGATACCCGACTCGTTACTTCCTATTTGGGTTCAACTGCAGCCTCAGTATGTGGTGTGACTCAGCAATCTCTAAACTGTATGTCTAACCCATATCCATTTACGTCTTCTTATGTATTGGGTAATCGGTTGATGTCTGGTTCTCTGCCTGCCTCCTTGTAAATATTCTTTTTTGTTAGACATGAAACATAAATCATAAGCTAAGTCCATATTTTCCAGAGTTGTTGCTATTCCACAGTTTGACTCTCCTCCCACTTCCAGTAGTCTGGCTGTGTACTGCTCCATCTGATCGTCAAGAACATCATCAGTATTAGTAAGTATCTGTGCCTCACTACTGTCTTAACTTCAAACGATTCAGTTAGAATTCCTTTGTGAATAACTAAGTCAATAACATTGTCATCATCTGGGTGTTGAGTGAGGTTTATCAATATTTCGCTCTTTATGCCATTAGACGTGAGTGAAAGCAAATTTCCACTTCAGGTAGTCTTTTGTGTGTGGTAAATAATCAAATGGTCCTTCTTAGGTCCCGTACTTTACTCAAAACTTTATTTCAAGAAGATATTAGGTTTCTATTTCAGCAGACAAAATCGATAGTGGTAAATTAAAAAAGGCTGATTTTTCCCTGTTTAAGTTTTTCAAAATATGAAGTTGGTCTCTAGCATACAAGTACATTGCCTAAATTTTGATAATCTTTTTCAGGAGGGTTCTTCCCTGAATAAAATTGGATGGACGACGAATAAGTGTATATGTTCGCGGTTTTTATATACATCATGCCTTCATGTATTCGAAACTCTTAAATTCATCCTAGAATCTTGGTCATGACTCCATAAATGTTGAACAATTTCGAGTTCTACTCGTACATAGATTTTCATTTTATGACTTACATATGAGATATTTTGTTTATGCATGCCTACGTCGAGACGGCAGGACAACTTTGTGGAATGCAGTGCTGCCTGTGGGTATAATCACATGCTCATCAGCTGTGAACAGGGCAATAAAGATAACAGTCTAGTATAAAAGTAATAACATCAAGCTGTTTGAATCACACCAAAGATTTCGATTTGAAGATCAGTAAGACTGTACAGATGTATCCAATAATTTATGAGCTTGATTTTCTGTAAGCGAAACGTTCAAAATCACTTACACTTCACCTTCAGCATCCAGTAATCTTGGCAGATTCTGTAAAGATATTAATGGAATTTATAATTAATTAACTGAATGATGGAAAGGTCACTAAATAACACTGAAACTGCAGATTGTTTTAATGATAGTAATTTGAAATCACTGACGTTTCTTTGATTGCAATCTTTCTTTAATATGATGCAGACAAGTGTATTCCAAATGCCCTGATCCATTTGGTACTTTTATTAAATCAAATATTGATCGCGGGTCGTCAGTAACAAAACTCAGGTTTTGTTCTCATTCAAATAGAAGTGCATGCATTTAACTTTTGTAGTTTGTCCTTAAATTAGCTAGAATGTTTGTGACTGATTCACTGAAAGGTTTCTCAATATATTTCCTATATTCTCACTATAGTTAGTTTCCTATTGCTGAGTAAAAACTGGAATTCTGTATCTGTAGTGGACTATTGACTTAGAATGTCTTGTATTCCAGCAAATACGTTTTGCTTCGTCATCGAGTTTTGTTTGTTTTCAATTTTCGAGTGTTTAACGTGGTAAATTTCTTCTTTTGTCTGTGTCCTGTAAGTCTTTGAATGGTATCCGAATCAGGTCTCATGCTAATCACCTTCTGACCTGACTTCCTCGCTTCCAGTAACTTATTTCTTGTTTTTGAACTACCTATATCTAAGGTTTTTTAGTTGTCTGAGTCAAAGATAAGATGAACGACCAGAGTGGCCACGATTTTCACTTTGAATGTCCTACAATCTGGAATGTGTTAAAATTCTATATTGATGACGAGTCTATTAAACACCTGAAAACACTGTAAACTCGACTGCAAGCATCAAGCAGTATAAACCTCATTTTATTCTCAATAGCCACTAAACAATATCAAATTCATAGCTCACTTTAATGATTTCTGAACATTACGTGTTAGATATTTGAAGATGATCGGTATGATATCGGTAAGATATATCCGCTACCTCGAAGCAGTTTGTAAACCTTCTCAAACTCAAAGCCTCCACATCCATTGTTGAAGTCTAAGAATTCACCAGTGAGATTAATTGAAATTTCACATACTACCTGGTGCTTCAAGTGTAGTAAACTTTTTACACAGACAATTGTTTACGAGTGGTTTTCATATCTTCATTCGTTTGCTCCTGTACAGCTGAATACATAAGCTGTATAAGTAGGATACTGTTTAGAGGTGCACGAGAATATCTCAATACGGCTGCTACAAAGTGAAATTAAGGAACCGAAGGCTCATTTCTTGAGCACGTTGTTTGTACAAATTATTCCACATTGGTACAGAAATATTTGAAGTATTGTATAAGGTAAGGCTGAGTCTTCCTGTCACATCTTCTGGTTACAATAAGATGTCGTGCTACACACGTGGAAAACTGTGAACTACAAGTATGCACAGGTGTTTAATCTAATCCGTCCTCCCATCACGACTTTAAGGCTTTTTTAAACTAGTGCGATGATTAAGGATGTGACCCGTAGTCATATAGCTTTCCTCTCTTACTCTTTGCTCTCAAACTCAAAACTTCAAAAATATGCTTTACACATATTCGCGATATCTTACTGCTTTGAATAATATTCTAGTTCTATGCAGCCTATATTTGAAATAATCATCGTTTCTGAGCAGTTCTCATCAATTTATTTTTCTAGACTACTTGGTTTATGATCTTTCTTGACATACACATTTCCATTCCTCAATGTACTACTCACTAAGACACACGACTGTACAATCTAAAGATCGACATATCGCAAGCCAACATGGACTGGACAGTTTATCAACTTCCAGGGCTTTGTCTCACTGATCCGAAAGCAAAACCTGGTACGTACATTGTTTTCAAGGATAAGACAAATCTGCTCAGGAGACATGGTAGAGAAACAGTGAAATTTGTTACGTGTTACCCTGCTAGAAACGGGTACACACCAAGATTTATCAACAAAAACATGAAGGAGAAGCCTCCGGTGTCAGACATTGCAGCGGTTCCTAAGAAGACTCTCTTCATGAACCTAGAATTCAAAGGTGATGTCGCGGCAAAAATCTTAGGAAACCGCCTTTCTTAATGTCTGAAGAAGACATTTCCAACAGCCACACTACTTATCATATTCTCCTGCATACAGTTATTCCAGTCTAACGCTAAAGACAAGGTACCACTTTTGGCAACTTTTATGTGTATTTATCAATTTACTTGCTCGTGTGAAACAAAGTATATTGACCGTACGCAACGTCAAGTCCACAAACGTATTCTGAGACACTGTCAAGCTTGGTTAGCCAGAGGAGAAAAGAAGAAAAGCAGCAGCTCTATCCTCGAACACCTTGCCATCTCTGGACATCGAGCATCCCCATATGAATGCTTCACAGTGAAACATAGAGACCCTCAATATCGTACATAGGGACTTAGGATATGTCGTCTGTATATAGCTGAAGCATTAGCTATTCGAGATATGAAACCGGTCCTCTGCATTCAAAAGCGATACCTACTTTCAATCGCCCTACCATGGCCAGGGTAAAGTTCTTACTACAATTTTGCTTCTTCCTTTTATTATGAAAGTTCTCTATTTTTACTATCATTATTGTTAATATTACTTTTATTATCATTATTATTCCCATCACCCACATTTTATTACCACTCAACCACTGTTAATTAATTACATTATTTTTTCATACAGTTTTGGTATAAAAACACTATCGCCTTTCCACTAGTTGCCGTTCATTCTACACGAGCTTATTGATTAGTCATTATCTCACACTTATTACGTCATGCCAACTTCTGTCTCCTTTCTAGCTTACAATCAGTCATCCTTTCTTACACCTTACATTATGTAATACAATTTTTCAAGGACAAAGATTACCTGTGTCTGACTGGTCTAAAGATTTCTTTGTTTATTGTAATTACGATTGTACAGCTCATGAAAATGTATCGTCGAAACGAAAATTTACTTTGCTGTTTGTGCCTTTTCCTTATGACTCAATATGGGAATATTTCGTTCACATTGCCATTTCCCTGGACTTTTTAGAATACCTTGTTGGCGTACAGTTTTGAATTGATGTTACGGAAGGCATATTCTGTTTGCTGGCGTGTATCTTTCTAATTTAATATCTCATGAGTATTTTTCATCCATTTCCTTCGAAATTACTCTTATTTTATTCGTTCATGAGGCTTTGCATGATCACGTCATCAGCGATGTTAAGAAATAATTATTTTTTTGTATTCCCAGGATATTTATTTTCCGTATTGTATATTGTTGATGTTACCAATCAGAGACTATGTCTGTTTTCAAAAGTAATTACCATTGCTTAATGAAATCGAAAACATGTGTGAAGGAATGAATTATTAGCGTCGACAGCTTATCTATCCTTCAGGGGGTTATTTATGTATACTGACTTGATACATATACTAATCTCATGTAGAAAAACTGATAGCAACAGTTCAATAAGCACAAAGTATCAAGGGATGACAAACATATGAGAAAATGTCGTCAGATGTTTTCGACTTTTTCTAATTTTCATTATGACGTATTTTATGATGAATGTTTATCAAATTTTGAAATGAAAATCAAGCGATTCTTCAGTCAAAAAGTGTCTCTTGACAAATTGCAATGTGTGACGTGAGAACTTGCTCATAGTTTTCCTTTGATGGCTGGAATATCCAGATCACAGCATGCTATCTTCTGGGTAATGTACATTGGGATAAAGAAAGCAAGTGATAGAGTGTTTCAGCATACACTGATGACTGTTAAAAGTAGTTGGAAATCCCTATCGTCAACCAGCAGCACTGAATAGGCACATAAAAGCGACTTTTAATACCAGGATTGGCATTTCAATCATTTCTGGCGGAGGTCATCATTGGTGAATCAGTTCAAACTACCTACATGCTGGTGTATGGAATGTTGCCGAATAAATTTTACTCATTCAGTACGTATTAAGGCAGCAGAGTTAGAAATTTAATTCAATATTTTTAGATTCAGCGCAGTAAAACACCACAGGTTAGTAAACTACTCTGAAATAACAATCATAATTTCGTCATCAACAAGAATATATGTGGTGACTTCAAGTGAACACAGAGAAGGCGAGGATGATGAAGATAACCAACCAGCCAACAACCACAAGCACCAATCACTGCCGATGGGAGAAAATTGAAAGTGGTCGCTTCTTCTACTTGTGTAAGCACTATCATTTGAACTACAACTGAATCTGTAGGTGGGGATTACAATACCACAATCGGAGAGGCGAGACAGATTTTCGTTGCTTTGAAATCAGTTTGAGAATCTTCTGCACTCAACATAAAACGTTCGGATTTTCGACACCAATGTGAAATCAGTGAGCTCTTCTATATTGTTTAGTGACTTGAACTGTGCGTCGGGAGGGACATTTTTAACGGGCTGAAGACTTGTATCACAAAATCTGACCACATTCCATAATGAAGAGTAGATGGCCAGCAAGAAGTACTCTGAGAATGAAACAACCAGGCAACTAAAACTGGACAAAGGAATATTGCAAACAAAAAATGATGGTGGGTCGAATATGCGCTTAAAAGATTATGAAGGATATCTTTAGCCAGGCCGTTAAGATTCACCTTATTGAGAAACGGTGGGCAGGGTTGACATAAATACTGATAGGAGGACTTCATGGAAAGCACAAAAGCTATAGGTGCCGCTAAAGCCCAGTATTCTACTCCGGAACCAAAGAAGTATTGATAATCCCAGCCCAGAATGCTCGCTTCTTTTCTAACTGGTCCCAAGCCCAGGAAAAGGGGTGACGCTAGGAGTGGGGCTAGTAACCCTACCCCGGAAAATGAATCAGACTGCTATAAAACTTCAAAGCACACGAAAAAACATTAATAAAAGCCAATAACAGCTGGCGCAGAATCAGACTCTTGTCCATTCCAAGCAAAATATTTAGTCGCGTCATCCTGGAGAAAATAAAAAGTGCAATGTGTGCAAAACTCCATCAGGAAAAAGTGCGATTCAATAAAATCTTATCAAATCGCAACTCTATGCATCATCACCGAACAAAGAACAGAATGTCAGTCAAATATTTATCACCTTTACACAACGCCTATATCACAGAGCCACATGTCATGTGATCCACAACGGAAAAGCCAGCGAAGCGTCTGAGGTGATAATGGAGGTAAGACAAAACTGCCCACTTCTCTTTTCTTTCTTTCTACATGATTTACCATCTTCAAATGACATTCACCTTGTCAAATATGCTGACGACCTGACAGTATCTTTACCTGTCGAATGTCAAAGTGACTGCTGTAAACTAAATGGCTTTCTGTCAGAAATAAGCCAGTGATCCTAGGAAAACGTTTTACTTTAAACCCCTACAAATTTCAAACAGTCAATTTCACCGATATAAGAAAAAAACTTGGGCACTGTGGTAGAATGTAATTCCATTATGGGTAAATTTTTATTTTGATACAGTCTCACAGTGTTATACAGTAATATTTACTGTATACGGTGTAAACGGTGGTCAGTTCCTACTGCTTGTATGGATTTCTAAGGTTTGCAAGTGTTGATTTCTAAGGATCCCCTATTGTTTCAAATTTGATCACGGGTTGAGATCATTAAAAGAACAGCTGTAGACAAAACGTCCCTAAGAGTTGTTTCATCTTATCTTGGGACCCCAAAAAAGCAAACATCCATAACCTCACCAGAAATGGAACACAAAATATTTAGCGTACAAGGTGATCTTGTTGGCTATTCAGCCGCTCGGACTGAATTCAATAGCCCATCAGTTCTAACTTCTGTCATATCACAGTTTTTATAGTCACAATGAACCAGTGAATTTCAGCAATATTTTATTTTCACACTCCAGATGGTGGAACCTACTGTTCTCAGATTCACATCACAATAACAGTTTTTAGGGAGATAACTCTTTTATGTTCACAATCTGTAGAAGCTTTACTTAAAACATACTCTTTGTGTTACTAATTAGGCATGTATCTTTGTAATTAGCATGAGGCGTGGTCAATATTTTAAGAACTTAAGGTGAGGTAATTCAGATAATGGGATTATTAGGATAATTTTTAACTGATATTCAGATACTGTCTGACTGACTGACTCGTTTCAAAATAGACCTCTGCACTGATGTGCAGCAGTTTGAGACACCAGACTGACTTCGCATTGCAGTCAGCGCTGCAAATTTTTCTTCAGATAGACAATGAAACCTGCCTCTCAGTAAAACCATGCAACTGAGAGAAAACTGCAACACCAGAACTATCCACCTGACCAACACATTTCCTCCATCATTTCACAAATCCATCTTGTGGCTCTGTGTTCTTCTTTTGAATTCAAGACCCACATCATTAAAGCGGTGACTTGACAAATAACAAACACACCACATTTCTACAATGAAATTCATCCATCGAGATAATAATAATAACCACAAAGTGTCCAGGTTTTTTCTGCTTTCAAAAGTGATTTATGCCCATATTTTGAAGTCAATGAATCGTTCAACAAATCAGAGGAGATAATTCATTCTCTCAAACCAAAACCACCACCACCAACAACAACAACCATGTTCACAGAGTAGGTCCATGATTGGTTTGCATTAAATTAACCATTCCACTTGATGAGCAGATGAATGCTTAACATTAAACTTCACCAATATGACTCTCTATACCACACACACCCTTATAAAATATGATATTTTTATTATTTTGCTTGTGTTCACCTACAAATGTCTCACAAATTTTAAATCTGCAGAACGATAATAGTAACACTAATAGAACACTTGGATTTATGTGTGTGGTTATTGTTGACCTGAATATTGGTTAACACAATTCAGGAATGATTGATGTTATCGCGTGTTTGCTGACAAGTGAATTCATTCATTCAGTGAGATAATGTCTGCGTGATGGTTAGTAGGAGAGTGGTAGGCCGTGCATATCTACTGCAAGTATTTGGAAGGAATAAAATCTACATAGCGTTGATAGTCATGATATAAATAGATTTAGCTGTTAAGGTGTGACAAACTCTCATGTCGTGTTAATGAAAAGAAAGCTAAAATGGATCTATTGTTTCGTAAGTTCTCTTGAAAGCTGAATAGTTATTAGCGGGGAATATATATGCGAAACGGCTCAATTCTGCAGTACATTATTACTCCTCGTCATGCATAATCAGCAGAGACTTCATCCGAAGTCATATACAAAGGATTATCAAGAAGTTGATCGAAAGGATTTCGACTACAACCTCTACATGAAGCCGAAGGTTTCGGATTCCATAGAGCGAAAACTGAATTTTCTGTTCAGAAAGGTCTTATCCAGCCACTCTTACTATGGTAGTCTTAGTACTGAATTCTTCTACTGAGTAATATTTATTAATATTTTGTGACACTGTAAATAAGTTGTCCGTGTGTCTACATCTTCTAGAGCCGTCATAACACATCTCCCACATAATCCATTGAACCCCAGTTAGAAATGTTACCAATGAAAGTAATAATAATAATAACTTGCTTTATCCTAAACGGTACTTGTGATACAGAATGGAATTCTCAGCATTTTTACTACAGTATTGCATCCAGTTAGTACATTATCAATAAATAGAATTCTTTATAAATGGAGGAAATCTCAGTTCATTATGGCAACAACATATTAGCGTGTCGGTAGCAAAGCCAAAGTTAAACAGTGTTTGAAGGTGTTACAAAAGTAGGTGCTATCATATTCACTGGCGTAAGCGAAAGAAAGAAACAAAGCAGCACTTAACAGCAGAGAAAAAAGAAAGAGAAAAGGAAAAGAAAGAAAACGTTGTAGCTATAAATGATATGAGTTGGAATGACGAGGTCTAGTTGTTCTACTGACTATTTAATGAATTATAGGTGTCACGCCTAATGCTAAAGTTCTAAAAAGGAACATATTTCAGTATAGGAAGGAGGGAGATTGATCACTGAACCTCAGGGTAATAAATCAACATCAGTCACATGAAAGATGAATGAAGTAAAACGTTCTGATTTTTTGAAATCTATGCTTGCTACGACAACGTATTATTATTCTTTTAAGGTAATTTGTAAGTGCAGAACCTAAAGAGGCAGTAACGGTAGAAAGTTAACTAATATCCTGAATGGAGTCACAATGGAATCTAACAGACATTCAAAATGACTAGGCGTTAATGTTATGCATGAAGGTTATGAAGGTTGTCTTGAGTCTGTTGAGGATGTAATGACTGGAACTCAGAAATGTTTAAACAAAATGCTCGAACTGTATGCAAGTGATGCACTGGAACGTATTTTATTATTGCTCAATCTACTTTTTCGCTTTAAAGTCACTGTTCTGTTTTTAGCTATTTACTAAAAGCTCTTGCAATTTTCTTCCGAACTTGTAATGAATGAGTGTTTTTTTCCGTGTCGATTGTAATGATTTTTTCATCACACCGCACTCATTTCCGTTTTGAAAACTAAGATCTGCATGCCCAGCCATTTCTCAGCAGAATACAAAAATATATGTCCCAATTCCCTTGATTCTACGTATATTTGTGGCTGTATGTAGACCGAAAGGCACCTCAAAATAAAGTGAGCTCCTTGTTCTTCTGGCATTTACGAACATGATCAAGGGTACATGTTATAAGGACACTGTAACTACTTATAATACATCCTCACCCTCCACTAATTTCAGTGACTGACTGACAACCCGACGAGGTTAAATTGCCGCTCCAATGAATAAGAGAATAACGTTTTATTAGTGACGGTAGAGTTTATTGACGTCATGATGGAATAGACAGCTCAGAGAAAAGATAAATATTTATACAGTAGCTTTCTAAATGAATTAGATAATTGGGAAATACTCTGAAAGTAGAAAATCCTTTGAAAAGTGGAGTTTAAAAAAAGAAACAGTCAGATATATATCCATTCACTTAGAAACTGGTTATCAAAATATTTACTATAGAGTGTATAAAATGACTAGGAAAATTAAAAGAATTGATTTGCACCGAAAAACGAAATTTTTAATTATCATCAGCGTTGGAGGATAAAAACCGCCTTTTCTTCAATAAACATGTTTAGTCTCAATTTTTTAATGGAATATATCCCAGTGGGTTGTATCCTGTATTATTTGTACTATCTGATATTTCTTTTCAATTAATTTGGAATTCTCCAATGTAGTAAGCTTTTATTAGGGCACTGTATACTGCTGAGGAGTTTTTTAAATAAGTAATATACAGCTGCATGTATTAGCTATGCAGATGATATATTTCCTTATTAAAAAACACAGCGAACAAAAGTTTTGATTAGAAGTGGCATCAATACTTCTTTGTGCTGATAACTGGCAGCTCTCTCCTTATCTAGATTATATAATCTTTCGCTTCGGCCTGTCCCACTTCTCTGTATGATCCATTTACTTGTGACTTGTCTTTATCATTTCAGTTGGATTAATAACATTGTTTCTCAACTCACTAGTTACTCATCATCCTACTCATCTCTTGCTGTTGTTATGCGAGTCTCTCAACATTGTATCCAAGACTTAATCCTTTTTTTAAGCCGCACCTTTATAGGTGTAATTTCTGAGCCTTGCTCGTAACGTGTGGAGCACTCAAGCAACTGACCTTATTCAATATTTGCAAGTATGTTAAAATTCTTCTGTAAACAGTCCTAATTTCTTTAGGCTGTGCGAAGTGTATGAGAAACCAAATAAACAAATGATGGTACTGTCTTGTTGTGAATAAACTGTTGTTCCTACTTCATTCGAATACAATTATTCATTGACTGCTTTGATAACTATAAATTGTCTTATTTTCATCACTCATTGACTTCACTACTTCGAAATGTTTTTGAACTTCTGCGATTCGGGTTTTGCATATATTTGTGTTATCGTTGAATCATATTCTTGATTTCTGAATTTTCATTTAGCGATTTGAATGGAACAGCTAGTCCCTAAACCAACCTTCCCTTGTTTTTCTAGGCTTAGGACTGGTTAGAAAACTAGTGAACTGGAAAACTAGGCGCGGTCAAATCTTTTATTTGGTAAACGATGAATTGCCATTGATATCAGTCATGAATTGTAACATTTTGATGCACTTTTGATCCTTTAATTGTTAGATTTTCCAAATGGTAACGTGAAGTGTTTTATCATCGTCTCGTGCAAAATGGATTAGACCTATTTTTCAGTAATCATTGAAGTTATAAGGAACAATCAAATAAAGTGAGAATTGTGCACTGTAGATATCATATTTCTTGCTTGACCTATGACCTATGGTGGATATCCACTGCAAACACTTTGGTTCTCCGTTGACCCCGTGTAGGACTGTATTATATACTTCGATCGGACAATAACTAGGGTTCTTTCACGGGTTCTTGGACAAAATATATTCAGCTTCAAGTTCACAGTTGGTTTATCTATTGCACTTCAACACTGGACTCAAATCCGAGAGTTATAATTATTACTTACAATCACATAAACGTGTGGTTTAATCAAGTAGATTTTATTCACTTATTGAGGACTTCATTCACCAGGACGTAATTTAACACAAAATTTTAAAAAAACAACAGACTAATTTGTCTGGATTATAAAATTTCTGTGAAACAATTAAAAAAGTTTTGATTATGTCTGGAAATTTTATCACAGTGGATTAAAAATGGAACAGATTTAATAAATTAGTATTTAGTTTGTGATGACTGGTGGCTACTTGTGACGTAAATCTCTAAAGCCTCAAAATACATTTAATTCTGCCCGGAGTTGAATTTGAGGATAGCCACTCAAAACACCCCATCAACTGAGGATAAATACCACATTATGAGTTGATGTAAGTTTATCATATACAGAGTTGCTAGAAAACGAGATGGCTTGCCTGAATCACTTAGTGTTGTACACTCCTTATGCTTCGTTGGTTCACTAGTAGAATACTGTCCAACTATGTATGTGGTCCGAATTCCGATTCCCGGCAGATGTGTTCCTAAACTTTGTTTAATTAACTATCCCATAATAACCACGAGAAATACGGAACGTTAATAGTGAATCTAACAACCCCACAGCGTAAAAGCACCGTCACGCCTAATGAAACTTCAAGGATCCAGGCGTGAAAAAATCTAACTTTCTGCTAGTAACCCAAGGAGTTAAGAAATTTTCGTCTTCTCATGAAACTAAACTTTAAATCGTATGAGTTGTCTGAAATATGCTCACACTAAATATGTACCTTTCCTGAGAGCTGGTAGAGTTTCAGCATCAACAATTTAAAACTACAATTCACATAAAGTATTTGTTGCCCAGATTCTTTTGTTTTCATTTCATGTTTCTCGTACACCACTTAACTTTATTTCTCTTATTTTTATCCTTATTTACCGTTCCATTATTCAAGCTTCTTGAGGTAGATAATAATAGCTTTATTCTGAACAGTGTTTTAATCATGTACAGTATTTTCAGAAAAGATTATTGGAAAGTAGTTTGTCTTGGTCCTGGATGATTTTGCTGTTCCGCATATTTTTAATCATTCGAATCATTATGTTGTAGACATTTAAAATACTCATGAGGGAAGAAAACACCATCAGGAGGTCATATTTTATTAGATTATGAGAAACTGAAGAAGAAAAATCATCTGCAGTTTAAAGACGCAGTATTCGGATAGCCAAACAAGCCGCTATGGTGTGAATACGGTACTTACGAACACTTGTGAGTAGCATATTCCACAACCAGTCAACTAAAGAGTAATATCAACGGTGTCAGTGAGTGTTTTATTCAAAATTGAAGCGTCATTTGATTCCGCCCAAGTGTCTGAATTATTTGATGAGCTTGCCTTGTAACATGAAGGCCATGGGTTCGGTCCTCGTTTGAGTCATTAGTGCGTACTATTGAAAAGTCTCAAACTAGGACGAAATATCTGTCCAGTAGTCTGTGGATTTGAATGGTTCTCTGAATGGTATCAGTCCTTGAATAAGCTTGAAGCTTATTATATTTCTATCAACTGGAAATAAAACTGAACATGTCAGTGAAGAGATCTTTTTCAGGGAATTCATTCACTTAGCTGTATACCCCGACCGAATTTCGCAAAATTATTCTTGTATGTGCATGTTTATTAGATTGCAGTATTGTTTTAATCACCAAAACATGTCAGAATAATGATGAATAATCAAAATGCAACTACGTTGGGGGTCACTGTTGATTTTAGAATAAAGTTTGAGTTATATGAAAAACTTTCAGGAATATTGGATGTTAAATACACAGCATGCGTTTTTGAAACAAATGAAGGATTCATTTCATAGGGCATTTTATCTTGCTCAAGGTAGAATGATGTTTCGCCATATGATCTGCTGCTAATTTCTAAATTATTTGATCCTTAAGTCAACTTACATTTTCCGTTGATCGTATTGGAGTGAAATTCTCAGTCACCGTTGACACGACGGCTTTTAGTACGAACCCTTCCACGGTGACTGAGGATTATTACGATGCAATTGTGGTTGACGCTGACTAACTTTAGGAATAAACACTCAGGTGGAAACATTGCCACCAGGTGGAAATTCATGTGCGTCCAATTGACGAGGCCCAAATAAGACGGAACGCTCATTCTTGATTCCGCTGGTAGTCATTGTCAACTGCAGATAAATTGCCACATTACTTATAGACATGGCATGAAGAGTAATATTTAACAGTTTAATACACTGAGAATTCTTCACTTGGTGCAAATATGTTGTCAAGAATGAACTTGTCACTAATATTATTATTACTATTATTATTACTATTGTTATTATTATTATAACTCAATGGTGTTTTTCTTTCGATTTAACATCAGCATTTTCACCAGTATAGTCAAACATCCAATCCGAAAAATAACCACATTTTGAGTGGTACACTTGAGAATACAAAATACTTTAGCTTAAACCTACAGGTGTATACAATTTAAGCTTTTGACAATGACTGTCCTGGCAGAAATTTCAGGGTCGTCAAGAAATTGTCTGATGTCAGATGGAAGCTCACCACTGCTCCTTGATGGATTGAAACTCTCAGTCAGGTGCGTTAGCTTCATCAGAGGCGAGAACTTCTGAGCCTCTCTTGAACTTTCTATTAGTTTTCATTATTGAAAAACATCAATGCATATTGTTGAAATTTTGTTCTTAGCTAAACATTCATTTAAGGAAACAAAGCAGATTAGTGAAATCGTTGAAACATTTGTTAATTTGCAAAACGAATGTTTAATGCATTGCTATTAGCATCATGATTTATCACAGTGGACAATTTGTCTACATTTAATGGCTAACAGTCCATTAGCATCTTTTCCTATTCCTTGAACATTCAATTCATAAATTCTGTCTCTTTCAGTTTCCTAAAGGAATTTCAGAGTGAATAAATTACCATGTACTTTTTTTATGATAGAAATCGGTATAAAGTTATGCTACAAGTGAAATTATTTTCTCCCGGAAATGAGGTGAACAATGATTTCATTCTGTGGCATATATATTTATAGACATTTATAATCAACATTCCATTAGTGAAATACCTGTATGAAACGAAAGAATAATTTAGTACGAATTTGTACATAAGTTCATCTTTGCTTGTCAAATATGCATTTTTATCTTAAGTGTATTTTTCGCAGTATCATCGTGATGTGAAGAGAGTTCATTTGCGTTAAGACGTGGGAGACGAGGAAAATATTCGCTTCAATACAAAATGTATCTCACAACTAAAACCAAACTCTCTTCGTTACAGAAAATCCCTTATATGAATGTCATTCAATTTGTTTAAAAGTAATCAGTTTTCGGTTTTCACTCCACGGTATTTTGCCTATTTGTTAAGTAAAGTCTGCGTTGCATCTTAAGTTCACTGTTTTATGGACGTTTCAGCCGGAGAAGAATGACTTGTTGTACAGCTTGTGACGGTCACATCGTATTTTATTTCTTTCACATCAACTACAACCATTTTATGAATTATGGCGAAAAAAAGTACGTGTCTATCCAAAAAGTGGAAAAATGCTAATCGAATTAGATAACAGGTAATTTAATTAATTGATTTAAAATTCTGAAGACAAAAATGTTTGTAGATTATATGAAATCTAGTCATCTCTTTGAGCTGTAGAGTAAATGGATGAATTAAGTGTGCGTGATAGACAAATAGTCAGAGAACAAGTTTGTAACCGCTTCAGGTTACGATCAAATCATTCACAGTCATAATGCTGCAGTTTTCTAATATGATGGGATTTATTGATATATAAGTCTTCATTACGCGGAATGGAATGATTAAGGCATCTTGTACTAGAATCTCTGACACACCTACATGTATAGCTTATGGGATGAAAGGCGGAGGATTAGAGCTGTAGGAATGCTTATCTCAGTTACTCCTACAAATGTGGTAAAATCTCAGTTACCTCTACACATTTGTGCCTTCAGTTTATTTTGAATGTTAAAGGGCTGGTTTCAAGAGATCCAGACGATATCAAGGCATATGGTTAGGTGAAAATGGTCGCAGAATCACTCAACATCAGTGAGCACTGCACAACTGCTTTGTCCTAGTTGGGGATTCTTCAGCGTTGGCAACCAATTACCTCACCTGGATTAAGTGCGTTAGCAATAGTTGCGTTTTCCATTGTGTTCATTTGTTTAGCGATATTCCCAGTCAGGTTTGTTAATTTGCCATCCATAACAGCTTCACCGGTCTAATATAATTCATGTTCACTTTAATCTAAAGCAACTGAAATACGCGCTTCATTGTAAAAGCATTTTGAGGCAGATTTCTTCAATAACCGGCATCAGTGAAACAGTCACTGAAAAAACAGAAAGCACTGAGCCCCTGGTTGTTCATATTTCTAGTTCGTTTTCAGAAAGTACTCATGAATCTATTCACACCAGAATTTAAGAATATTGGGATATGAAATAAATTCATAAACATTTTACCAATGAGCTGAAATTCGATGACCTTACACTACGTAGTGTTGCACCACAGCCATAAAATATCCTGGGCTCATAAAATAAAGGTCCTGGATTTGGTTTAAGGAGGTATCGGTGGTTCAGCATACTGGAAGCCCCAAACCTAGACGAAACTGATATCAGATCCTACTTTGATATCAATGGAAGTTTGTAACAAGTTGGCCTCACTATGAATAGAAGTTAGAGATATGTACTGAGCTTAAAACAAGGAAACAAGCAAAAAGAATTACTTGGATCTCGAACCAATTTCGTCGTATGTACGCGAATAGTTGGATCCTTTATTGAAATATTATCATTATTTTTAGATTTAATCTCGATTGAGTTTCAGGACTACTTTTCACTGACGGCTTTCTCACAATATACAAACATAAGGGTGGAAATCTGAAAAGAGATTACACGGTTTAATTAGTCTTGTATAGCGGTGATTATTCCTTCATTCCAATCATCTTAATTAAATGCAGATTGAATATGTAAATGGAATAAGGCACTTCTGCCTATCCACCCTATATCTTTCTCTCCCCCACTATTTCCTTGAATATCATTTCACAATGCGTCTTACATAATCATATGACCAAAGATGTTAGGCAGATTTTTGTTCTCACCTCTCAAAATCATGTCTGATATTAAACAGGAAGATTTTGATCCCACACAGTCGAATAATAACAAAAACCAAACCGTTGGATGATTAGTTTTCAGTCATTTGTTTGTTTTGAAAAAGTGGATTTATTTTCAAGACAGTCAAAGAGGATTTGAGATGAAAGTGCCAATCGCTTTTCTCTGAAAATAAAATCTCAGCATTTTACACACAAACAGTCAATGTTTTGATTGAATAATACGGATGGTTTGTAGCTGAGAATAAATTGGGAAAACTTTTTAAATGATTACATATCTTTTCTTTGATCAATTGCCGGAAGATATGAAGGCATCTCAGTTTTTTATTTCATATAAAATGTATTCTAATGACAAATGCTACAGACAGACAGTAGACAGTTTCATCACACGATATTGTGCATATCACATGCAGTGCTAATATGAAAGAGAGATGTATATTCATCAAAATTAAAATTGCGCAGAGAATTCTTTTAAGTAGGCGACTGAAGCTTTGTCTCTTTTTTAAAGAAATTTAAATAACAGGTGTGAATACTAGTAAGAATAATTTCTCTTAATTCATATTCATGAACATTCCACATCCAGGTATCTATGAAAAGAAGAAACCAAGTTGTTCAGCAAAGAGACTGTTTTCGGCGAATTCTTTCTAGAAGTTTGATTAATGAAAAAGGAGTATTCTTTTCGATAACTTCATCATCAGGTTCTACAGTTATATATCCATTTTAATGACAGAATGATCGTTATTGACAACAATAGTGGTTTTTAAATGGAGAGTAACATTGAATCATTGAATCAGCCAGAATTTCAAAAGTTATTTGCTATCCTAAGGTTATAATACCGGTGAGTATTAGTAGTGGTAGCTTAGACCTGATTTCAAGTTAAACGTGATTACAACTCTGGAGAGAGAAGAGTTCTGTCATTTTCATGTTAAGCTTTAGTAGACTTCTCAGCAGCTTAACTATCAAATCAAATTAGCCTTTCTGTGACTGATTACTTTAATTAATTAATGAATGAATGAATGACGGATTCAGCAGTTGACTGACGCTGATAAATCAGAAGTCGTCAGGATTTTACACAGTGACACTTTCTCAAAAAAGCTTAAACCATACAATATATACGCTCATTTGATATTACCACTTTTTGTGATTTAGAAAAACTTTCCGTTTGCAATGAGAAGACGAAACCAATGAAAGCTGACATCTAGAGGATAAAAAAGTAACAAGAGATGAGAATTAATCAAATCTTTGGACTGAAAAAAAGTTGTTCTAAAGCATAAAAGTTAAGCTGCTTTTTATTCATCTAACTTCACACAGAAATATATATACAAAGAAAAGAAGAAGGTTGACATTAGCTTCGCACGATTAACTATGTCTATAAAGCAGTTAATATAAACCAGAAAAAACAGCCAGCGAGATCAAAAGCCCCATGTGTTTTACTTTAAAATTGTCTGCTCACTTCTTATGACTGACTTCATACCATTGGGAAGCACTCCTCTAGTTCATTAACACTGTAGATATGAGTATACTGCGATTTAAAATTAATGAATTTGTTAATTACAACGTCAAAAGTCCCCGAGATTCAGTTAATCAGATGAGAAATCAATTGCTTGGAGAATACTAAACATTTCATTCTCAGAAAAAGCCTCATGTCGTCACAATTACTTCTTTTGTACAACAAACTATGTGGAGTTGTGTAGAGTTGCTCTACCTACTCATAGGTACCAGTTTCATCACCGCTATTATTATTGATGTTATACAATACCTAATAACATTTATCGATAAGGATTCGGCTCAGGCGTGTGATGTAGAATAAGTTTGATCATAATGACAATAGCCATTTAATTTAAACATACCTCTGCTACACTCGCTTCTGTATGATATATTCGGTTAATAAACACAATATTTCAGTCAGTTACATTGAAAAGCGTGTTAGGACTCAGAAATTAGGTCTTCAAGTATTATACCTGAACTGGAATTTGGAAAACATTTAGCCTTATATAACGTATATATTCATGGGCTGACAGACTTAGACCTGTAAAACCTACTGTGAGAAGAGAACATGGGCGATGTTATAAAACCATTATGTTTACGATGTTGGTCGGTGATATCCTTCTTCAGCATTCATGCGCTTCCTACTTCTTTTATTTTCGCCTTTACAAACTGTAGAATCAAATTTTAAATGGGTTCTCAAACTTTTTGAGACGTTATCTGCGTATTACTGTATTTTAAAAGCAATAAATAAATGTCCGATGTTGATTTTCAGGATTGTGATTAGTTTTCAGTTCGGTCATGATATGAAATCAGTTAGGGAATCACTCCAAACCATGGAGTATTGAACAGCCGTCTCATCCAAGTTTGGAAATTTTCAGGGATAGTGCCAAGGACCTGCAGTAGCGTATAGCATACTACTGTTCAGTCAGTAGGATAAAAGTAGTGGAATTTTGAACCAGTGAAATCTCGGAATGGATTTACTTATGTGTACCAGCCAAAAAAGACTATTCCATACAAATCGTTAATGTATAGTGTTGTCTTCAACTTTATCTCTAGAGTTCAGAAAGACTGATGCAATTTCACTGTTTCACGGTGAGACTAAAAAGAATTGAGGTCAGAGAATAGACCTTTCATTAATGCGCAGTAAGCTGATTTCGAAAAGTAATATTTAAAATCACAAGATGCAAACAAACTTGCTTAGTAATCCCGTTTGTCGTCCATTACGCAACCCAAAGGGATTTTTCTTCATTAGTTTTTATTTTATTATAGCCTGATTCAACACGATATTTCGGTACATTGTGGAATTTTCAGCTTGCGATATCGGTATCTCAAAGTTAGCAGGCTGACCATTGCTGTCAGAATTCCGTTGACCGTGGATCCCACCATGGACAATGTGCATGTTCAGAGAGCATCCTATCGCTATTGTTGATGATCAAATGAAATCGAATTATTTGGTGTATTATAAACTTTTGTAACCTTTATCTTTTCAGAGTGATTTTCAACCTAAACTGAAATCATCAATCAAGCGAAAGAATCGACGCAGCCTGCATCACATAGTACTGTATAACCATCAAATCAGAACAGTTGATATGAATGAGCTTCGGCTACTTATATCGATACTTAGCATGTTTGGTCACACTCTTGGTTCATTTAAGGGTGTGGTTTGATTGTTGTTGGTCCGTATAAAAACGTTCATGCAGTCCAATGACCAAGGATATCTGTAGAAGTTCTTCAGACTGCAAACAAAACTGTCATTCACACTGAAAATTCAGTGACATGACATCGTTTTTTTGTTTTACGTTTGCAGTTTTTTAGCGTTTTGATTAAAAGAAAAAAAATGTTGGAGGACATAGGTAGTAATCATCTGGAAGAAACTGAAATCGATTTGCTTTGAGAAGTACTTTCACTGGCGACATCAGTCTATCGGGTGGCGGGTGTTCCTATTTTACTTATAGAAAATGTATGTAGATTGTATATAAAGATTTAGTATTGGGAAATAATAGAATAGATAGCTGACGTACACTGAAGACTAAGAATATTCACTCACTCTCTAAATGTCTTTCGTTTGGAGATGAAATAAAAATCTGGTGGGCAGTGAGGAGATCGAAGTAATACATGCATTGAGCTGACAGAATGACCCCAGGCAGTTTGTGTCTCATGTCTCACAAATATGAAAATAAATAAGCAAAAACAAACAAGTTCGTAAACACAGGGTTTCAGGTGAGGATAGGGAAGAGAAAGGTTATAAAGATAAACAAAAGCAACAACTAACACCAGTTTCAAAGCATGGAAGGAATCCAACAAAAATCGTCTGTTTCACTTAAGTGAGTAACAGCGTTTTGAATATTGGCAATGTGAGTGGGAATTTATGGATCGCAAAAACCGCACATGTGTTCATTACTCTGAAATCAGCCTGGAGATTTTTTGTATCTCCTGGAATCAATACACTTTCAAGCGAGATTGATTTAGAATATAATAACCTAAAATAATCTCAGACGGTTTAGAAAATCAAAGCAAGATAGTTGTGAACGTATTTTGTTTTATGGGCTGCAGCTCATTCCGCAGAATCACCTTCAGAAAATATAGTCAAGTAGCAAAGAAAAGGAAGTGAACTTTTTTCCAAGGTCACCTTACTGGTGATACCTTTGCACACTGAATAAATGTGATCAGTAATCGTACACTTGTGATTGTAATATCAAATTTGACATCATTGTTAAATCAGTAGTTCTATACCATCACAGACTTAGAACTCACGTAATCAGAACCACTTCCAGACTACTGTAGATTTTCATCATCACTTCCTTTCTCCGCTAACTTGACACAGAAGATGCGATCAGGGTGGGTAAGAGACAAGGAACTCGTAAAAACAGCAATGAATTTGTTACTTAACAGACATCCTGAAGTAGACGGATATGGATTAAGAAGAGGCTAGAGAAATTGTCATCACATCCAGCCCGTTGATTGAAAGCCCAGCTTAGAGTGGAGAGCTGGGTGTCCAAGGATTACAAGAAGAAGTGGAAATAAAAATTGTTGAAGGAATTCATGATAATAGTGATCCAAAACCAATAAGAAACATAAATTCAAATAATTTACCATGAAATTTCAGAAAAATTTTAAATAATAAAATTTCATAATTTCTGAAAATACCCCTTTTTGACATAGTATTAATTAGTGCATCACATAACATTAAAATGAAAGTTGTTCACATTGCTCGTAAAAAAAATTATTATTTCTAATTAATTATAGTAATTAATTTTATGGTTGATGAATTTCTGACAATTGAATGTCTAGTCATTCAATGAATTGTTCTACTCGATTTGTCTGCACAAATATGTGGATTCAATTAGCAAAAACAACCATTTGACGAGTATTTTGTTTCGTTGGTGCACACATCTGGTGGATTCCTGACATCATCGAAATATTTTTTATAAGGTAACGTTGTCTTGTAGGAATGCAAGCTCATTCTATATTTGTTAGGGTGGTAAAACATCGTCAGGATCGTCTTAGATCTACCATTTGATTTAAAAATTGGTAAAGCGAACCGTTAAATTGTCAATATGCGAAGTGAAGTTGTGAAATTGAATGGCTTTATTAGCTGTGAATGCAAACAAGTAAATATTTTTCCCATTTGGAAGAAATTAACTTCATTTGATGGAGTAGTAAACCATCTAGGCGGTGTATCCTACTCGCAAACACACAAAATATGTATATTGAATAACGTTCATTATTGCTATTATTGCCTTGTGTTCTGAGTGGAACAGAATGTATCAGCAGGACATCATCATTTCTCTCTGTTATCATCTGCATATATTAGCTCGCCCCATCATTTCAAATACGCTTTTATTTTCGGCTCAGACTATCTCCCGTATTTCACTCTGGTACAACTCCCTACCTATCAGTCATTTCCACTTCCGGGCTGTACTCGACGGCCTACCTAGCACGTGAGGAGGAATAATGATTTCTGAAAAACAGCAACACCTTATGCGGTGAGTGATGGATTATCATTTTGAAATTACTGATGGATAACAAGAGGACATGGAAATGAGAATGATTTACAAAAAATGAAATCACTACCTAGAGAGTATTACTATTATGTGAAAATCCAAGAAAGCGAAACTGGCACTAGCGTTACAGTAGTCAAACGTTCTTCCAGCTGCCCGCAATAAATGGATTCTGGTTTATTGACTAATTGTCTCTCTCTTGAATTTCAGATATACATTTATTTGTTTCTGTGGCATATCCAGATCTTCCTCCTAAGATGTATTTTGAAGAAGGATTCGAAGTGTTTCAGTGCACTACTAAATATATGTTCAGTTTATTTGCGAAAAATTCTTGTTACAGGAGAGGCAATGAAAATGATTCTTCTGACTACTATGACAGTTTATTCGCTATCTTTTCTGTTTTAGATTGTGGTATATTGATCTTTATCGACTATCACTCGTTAGTATTGTCGGTTGAATATTTACGATGGATAATTTGGCTTCTGATTCGACTTATCAATAAGCGTTGTAAGAGATTCTCAGAAATGTATTAGGCTCATTTTTCTATCGATAATCGTAAGCGCATCATTCATACAGTCCTTTTTGAGCTTAGCACTATTTGTCATTTGACTGCTTCGTCTCAAATAAATTTGTCACCTGCAACTGTAAGACCTATTGCTACTGTTTCTGTTTGTAGGCACATTTGACCATTGGGCGAAAACTGAACTTTCAATGTGCTTTTCAAAATACGTTGATGGGAAAGTCCATGCATTTTTGTATGAATTCACTTGATTCTATTCTGTGTTCTCTTAGTATTCCTTTACCTACCAATGGCCTCAAAATGACTCGAGATGATTTGTGTCTTATTTATCACAAACATGAAAGTAAACGAGCAAATCCAAACATGGTGGCAGCGAAGGTGGAAAACACAGGACTTCATGTAGGGATGGAGAAGACATAGGTTATGAAGATAACAGTATAATTCCAAAGACAAATACAAATTCATTCAGTATCGCTTAACTACATGACACCAAATTTACAAACAACAACTACTGAACATCGTCACTAAAAAAGGCATATTTCGAACAAGAAAAGATCGGCATATCATTGTTTATAAAAGTGTACAGGTTTAAAATAACACCAGCACTATCTCTACTGACCCTTAGAGAGCACAAAAATGAAGATAAAAGACAGGCTTGTCGTAACCGGTGGAAAAGAAGACGTCTTTTCTTGTGGAAAATGGCGAAATTCGAATCTAACTGGTTGCATAATTTCAGTACTGCTGCACAAAAGGGTCTTCTCCCACCTTGGAAAGAAAACACAACACAGATGTTATTCACATGACAACATACAGAATCTAAGGACAATGTTAAAAGACACAAACTGCGACCTGTTTACTGAACAAGCTCTTGACAACACAATTAGTAACACAACACATTATCTCAATTTCTGTCTTGATGTTTGTTGTCCTAAAGAGACAATCTTCTTAAAGTTCGACCGTTTCGCCTCTTCTCAACTCAAAAAGCTTCGCCGTGAAAAAGAGAGG
Organism: Trichobilharzia szidati; assembly: GCA_944472155.2. Lineage (NCBI taxonomy): Eukaryota > Metazoa > Platyhelminthes > Trematoda > Strigeidida > Schistosomatidae > Trichobilharzia > Trichobilharzia szidati. The sequence continues at coordinate 11,972,350 of OX235277.1, forward strand.
TTGTACAAAATAAGAAATAAATCTGGCGTTAAGAGAATGAACACTTTAATTAAAGCCGAATTACAAAGACTAAATGCTCTCTATAACCAGAAGTTTCTCTCATGTAAATCCTCATCTAATATGTGGAAGCTATTAAAGGAAATCACAGGTGGTAAGCAAATAATGAATGATACTTCCGTTGATGTTGATATGCTTAGCAAATCCTTCATATGTATCCCTGCAGATGTTATGATTCCCAAATCTAATAGTATAAATAATGACCTCTTCTCATGTTTTAACACGAATGATGTCCTCAAGTGTCTTCAATCTCTCAAACCTACCCAGTCCCTTGGTCCTGATGGAGTTCCTGCTGTTATCCTTAGGAAGTGTGCTGGCTTCTTATGTTACCCATTAACCGACATTTTCAATGAATCTTTTTCCAAAAGTATTATTCCTGACTCATGGAAAAATATCAAGGTTGTTCCAGTGCCCAAATCAACAAGTGGACCTACTGTCAAGTTTAGACCCATCGCTATTACCTCACCTTTTTTAAAAGTTATGGAAAGACTTATTTTACTTAATCTTGAACCCTCTTTAAAGCCTTTTAATGACCCCAACCAGTTTGCCTATAAACATAGTAGGTGTACCTTAGATGCTGCTGTAGTTCTGTATCATAATATAGTCTCTAGTTTAGATAGAGGAGCCAAATATGTTCGGTGTGCCTTCTTTGATTACACATCTGCATTTGACTCTGTACCTAGGTCTCTCTTGCTAAGTAAGCTTGCTGCAACACAGAGTGAGAGCTGGATAAATAAGTGGTTGTATTCCTACTTTTCTGATAGGAAGCAGTACACTGTCTACAATGGAAAGTCCTCCACTACCTCACTTACTTTAGCTGGTGTTCCTCAAGGTGCTGTTCTTTCTCCTTTTCTGTTTTCTTTTTTCTTACATGACTTGCCCCATTCTGATGTAGCAAATTTTGTCAAGTATGCTGATGACCTCTCTGTCTCCATGCCTGTCAACTCTCAGTCAGACTGTTCCATATTAAATAACTTTCTCTCGGAAATTAGTCAGTGGTCCTCTTCAAACGGTCTTAAGCTGAATCCGTCTAAATGTCAGGTAGTCAATTTTACTTTCAGACGAAGAAGTGACCTTCAACAACTAGCTAGCTCACATGGTCCCACTATCATTGACGGCATAGAGGTTGAAACTACATCTAATGTCAAGTACCTTGGACTGAGTATTTCTTCCTATCTTTCCTGGTCCTCTCACATCTTGCTAGTGACTAGAAAGATGTTTCGCTTAACGTTCTACGTTAGAAAGTTTAGGCAGTCTGGTATAAAGCAGTCTTTGCTTTCTCAGTTTGTCAATTCTTGTATTCTACCCATACCTCTTTACTGCTCCCCATTAATCTTTCCTGGACTACTTAAGAAAGACTTTGCTTCGCTCCGTAGGGCAATAAATGCTGTTAGTAGGGCAAGTGGGATATCGTTAAACCAACTGGTTAACACAATTGTGGATAGACATATAATGTCATGTAAGAGACTAGCGAATTCTATATTGTCAGACCCCGAACACCCTCTCCACACGCAGCTCTCTCCTTGCATTTCATCTGGTAGAACTCGAAGCAACTATAGGAAGCTATATGCCAGGACTACCAAGTACAAAAACTCCACAATACCTTATCTGGCACAGCTGTTATGTGATGAGAAAACTGTTAGGCACGACACGATCAACTTACTGCGGCACTCTAACAAATAGTTCCCATTAGCTTTTGTTCTCCTTTCTTTGTTACTATTATATTGTTGCTCATATATTCTATTTACAGACCAATCTTATATATCATATCCTGTGGAGCATTGTTTAAATATATGAATGCATTGCTGTTCTTTTTTTATTTCTTTTATTTCTCTTTTTGTTGTTGTTGCTTTATATTTTTAAATCCTTATAAAATTTATGAGGTAATTAGATGCAATATTGTAATGAACGCTGAAAATTCCATACCTGTACCACAAATACTGTTTGGAATAAAGCTATTATTATTATTACTCAACGTTGTCGAATCATTCTTTGGCGTCCAACGTGAACCATATAGCTTCAAAACTTCTGGAAGTTTCAGCAGCATTGGCGTTACAGTAGGTTTCAACTCTTATCATTTCAACTTTACAAGTGACTTATATTTCTGCGTAATGTGTTTTTGTAGATGAAGAGACGTCTTGTTTTCCATCGATTAGGACAAGCCTGTCTTCAATCTTCATTCGTGTTCTCTCTAACACCAACATTCTTCGGTATCCTAATGGACCGTATGGCTTCAAGACTTGCAGTTACTTTTCTTATGAGGAAAGGTTACTACCACAACACTCAACACTTCGTCTTTTCCTGACCTGCTACATGATAAGTGGAATTCATGGAGGCATTGCCTAGGAATCAAACCCAGAGCATGTTCGACGTTGCAAGCCGACTACCAGTGAATCACTGACGCTTTCACTCACTGATGTGTCAGTTGTACATTGTATCTCAATAGAAATAATTACACTTTCACAATACCAGAATTACATGTAGTATAATCGTAAGGCGCAGCCACTCGAAAGACCTCACAGCTATCGGTGGATCAATCACACTATAACAAATACAGTGTCACAACTCGACGTTTTGTTTTGTAGAGACGTGTTTGATCCGCTTTAAGTTTATTCAAGCCAGTTTTGTAAAAAAAGAAAATCAAGCGTATATTATAGAAAGATATAGTATATCGAATTCCGCCACATTTTTCTCAACTTGGAAAACTTGTCTCCATTATTCGCCGTCACAAAACAAATGTGTGATAATTCGGTAAATCGAAAAGTTCCTCTTAGTCACTGAGTTCCATAAAATTGACTAAGCAAGCAAATGCAACACTCTATTTGTTATTGATAAAAGAATTAAAAGCCGGCGAGCAAATTTTATTATTGAGGATGTCAATGAAACTTCATTCAGTCGTCTACATAATCCTATTTTAGCTGTCAAGATCTCTGAATTGCGTTGATGACTATTCAACTACTCTTACGAGTTAGGAGCACATATTGTATAACTGGGATTAAAAAATAATTGAGTATATACCGAGTGATGCAGAGAGTTCCACTGAGAAAAGTATATGCGAGGAATTGTGAATTTCATCCGTATCTTATTAGATAACTTAAAATTAAATTCAACCAGATTTGTACGAATTCTGGGACATTTCAGTCCATTTTATTTCTTTATTTTATCTAAATAACAGCCAATAAGGCGACTGTAGGCACAGGTGGAAATAATAATGATGATCACAATAATAGTATAAATTATGATTGTTGTTCTAAAACAATATTTAATTCATATCTGAAGACACTAAAATTAATTTCCGCAATATTTAAAACAAACTTTTCTCTTTTTTTAATTGTCCTTGGTCGCCATCATTTACTACTGGTTTTATATGCACACGGTTCTGGCCGTTAACTTGTAGTAAACTATCACGCATGAACAAACATGCAACACAGCATTAGCTGGATATTGGAGCATATCACCCTCGTTGGTATGAAGCCCTTCCTAAATGAGTTCTATTCAGCTGTGAAATCCAATAGTTACGTTAAACCCTGTTGTTTGTATTCGTCTCTGTGAATAGTATAGTGTAATGACTCTATCCATTACTGACCATTGTAATTACCTAAATATCACTGATTGAATCCCTCATCTGTCTAACTAGAAATTGATTGGTTACAGATAAATGATTATTACTGTGATTGTTTATTTGACAATAAACGTTTCTTAGACTTAATAAGTATCTTTGGGTATAACGTCGTCTGTATTGTTGAGAGACTCGGAGAAATTGTGAGGAATGCATATTTTCGCGACAGCATCCTGATGGAGAGCATGTCATTAGGTTTCAGTGTAGGTCAAACAGAATAACCAACATGAGTTGTGATTTTATTCAGTCCTGTACTTAAGCATCAGTTTCCTATAATTTCAAAGGGATCAGTTCAATAGACATGGTAGTTTTTCTTTCAAGCACCTGACGAAGATCTGAGCGCAAATTATTTAAGCTGTTCATATTCCGAATAAAAGATGAGCTACCTCATTCACAAAATAGCAGTGCAAACTTCCATCAATGGCTCCCCTCTTCGTTGCCTCTGTAATATGAATGTAAAGGCCTGACAGGGAAGACGATTAATGAAAACTCTGGCAGTTAGAAAACAAGACTCAGGAAATATGCAAAATGGAATAGAGATAAATAAAACAAACACTGAGGAGAGCGTTTAGGCCTTTGAATGGAACCTGAATGATGATGATGATAATGATATGAACAGCGAAGAAAAGCTTGCAGGCAGTTGTAGATTCGAATGAAAGCGGTAGCATAAGGCCAAGTATAGTGGGGAAGTGCTAAATATGCCACATTCTTCACCGAGAATACAAAAATGATTGAATATATAATTATTATTTCAGTTTCTTGCATCACAACAGTGAAATTAAAGCAAATCCCCTTTCTTATACAGATTTATGTTTTCATTGAGTTTATAAAATTCTCCCTCTATCGTTCTTTGAATGATTTTAATTCTAAATATAGACTACGTGTGATTGAAGAGAAGTCTCAACCAAGCAGTTAATAATAGGGACATTTGCATTTATTCATGTGACAATTACACTGTTACGGTTTTTAAAAATGCTTTAAGTGGGTGTTCGTTATCATATTCCATTCAAACGTTTCTAATAATAGAATGAACATATAATGTGATGCGCATATTTTTATTTATTTGTGTAATATTTTAGTAATTGTCACTACTTGTCCTCAAGTAAGTACCATCCCGTTTTTTTATAGTTATTAATCCCTTACGTATCATCTCCTAATCTCATCACATCTGCATTAAGGCATAGTTTATTTACTTTCCTCACATTCTTGAATTACTTAATCTGACTGTTTATTTATATCAACCTTTACTTACAATATCTATCTGATCATTCGTTTGTTTAGTCATGCTGGCTTTCACTATTCTCTCCACGCAGTTGTGTGTAAACTATTGCAATATTCCTGAATTTTTGAAATTCTTTCTCTGGTGACTGCCTTTCAATGAAAACTAGGCTGGATGATCAAGAATTTGTAAAGTATCTGTTTTGTAATCCTGATCAATGAAACGTAGAGCAAAAAGGCCTCGACCAAACCAAAACTGATACTTAATGCGGCTCTCGATTTTCAGTGTCTTTCAGAAAGATGGTGGTCTGTTTCTGCGTAGGATTTGAGTTGTTAACAGTAAGCTTAAAATGAAACGAAATATGCATTGTGAAATTCAGTGATCTCAACCATTAAATAAATAACAATCGTAATCAAAGTCGTCAAGAGAAACAGGGAAAAGATTCATGGAAAATTCTGAAATTTGACTTCATATTAAATTATATACTCAAAAGATTGCTCAGAAAGATATCGAATTCTCTGCGACTAAGCCGCCCAGTTTATGAAACAACATAAGTTCAAGAAACTAACACAGATTTTATGCATTCATCTAGGTGAGTGTCTCTAACAAATTCGCAAGGCTTATTATCATTATGTAGGCGTTTGTTGAACGAAACGGTTTTTCGTAAAGTAAACGACTGTAATAAGCGTCCGTAAACTAAACAAATTCTTTTCAATTGCTTTAATGTCCACGATTCCGACTGAGATATATTTTAGATACTGAATTCATTCTACAACGGTCACCTCAGATAATTTTGAAGAACTTACACTTTAATTGTTTCGTTTTTGAAAATATTTAGCAACTTTATGTTATGTTTAGAGTTACAACTTGAATTCTTCCTTTAACACGTCTGAATATAAGTACTTTTCCATATAACAGTTATTTTGATTGGTCTCGGCCTCAGGTTGATTGCTTCAGATGAAAGATCATTTTGAAGTTCAGTGATAAATCCAACTTAGCTTAGATGAGTCCAGACGTTTCCGCTGGTTCACATGGAAATGGATATTTAGCGAATAGTGAGACGTTCCAGCAAGTAATTCTCAAAGTGGACAGTCTCATATATATGAGAACATAATACTTGGTAACAAAACAAAAAAATACTTTCCACTGCATCAGAGTGAATGCGCAGTTCAGATTATACTTTCTGTGCAGTTTATGTGTCATTATCACATAATAATTTTATTATAGGATGATGAGAAATCAGTCAAACAGTATTCGAAAGAGAAGGATCACTGAACATCAGCTCTGTCCTTGTTTTGGACCCCTTAACAGTGTTTCACCGTCGTTTCTTTCGGTACAAGTCAATTTTTCATGAGCTTAGAAGGTGAATGAAACAAATAGTAGTGTTAGCTACATGCAGTTCTAAAGGGTCCTATGCACTATGGGTAGTAGGTTGAATGCATCAAGCTGTGTACCGCCGAGTGACTGGGATGACTAGCTGTATACCCAGTTGAAAGAAACAAGTCAGCTGAAACTACCTGATATGTGCTCACAGTTTATCTAATTTGTTCATCACTCTAGTATTTGTCCATAATCTATTTTGTCATTCTGTCAGTCAGATGAAAACAAATCACATATTGCATGATGGGTTTCAACCAATCAGAATCCAGCATGTGTTCAGCAGGTACTATTTTAACTTTTTTGACTTGATCAATTCGTGCCAAGAATTTTCGTAGCCTTTCTCACTTTTGTTTTTGTAACTAGGCGTTTCCAGCACTACTGTGTAGGTTTCCTGGATTAAAGTATTACTGAATGGGGATTTTCAAGTTACTTAAAGTAGTTTAGATCAGAGGATAATCGGCTGGGATATTATCGAGCGGTCAAATTTGGAATTGTCATTCTTACTCACATTCAGCGACATCACAACACTACCCCAGTTGAATGCGATTCCTAATTTGCTAATTATTTTCCAATTTGGTTAATCTGAGTTGGTTACATCCACCAACCTTAATCAAACAGCAGTTTATCGTTTTAAGCATTTGTGTTTAGTTTCCTAAATACCATTTTTGGTTTCAAACTGATTACATACTGTGTGGTATATCAAAAAATAAGTAGATGCATAAATGAAAAAAACTTAAATCACTTTCCTAAATTCCAAAGGACCAAGTTTACCCATAGAAAACTAAATTCAGCTGATTGAAATTCTCAAGGGAGAAAAAATGAAGAAGTGTAACGGAAAAGTTAAAAATGTCACTTAATCGTATAAACTAGGAAATCAAAAATGTTCACGTGAAAGCAAAACAAAAGTCAATAAAACTGCAAAATATGTATGGGGGTAAACCTACTGATATGGATTATTTTGATTGACAGATAATGAACTAGACTTGTTCAGGAATAAGTCCCTCAAGTTTTACTTGTTCATCCTGAGGAATATATCAGCCATTTTAAAACAACCAATATGCAATAGGCTCAACATGACAGCCTGAAGTGGACTGAGGCATTTTGGAAAGGTTATTTGGTAACGTTAATCACAGAATCTCTGTTGATAGAGTCGATATCAACCACGCTAATCCAATATGCATTGTAAAAAGTTGAAAACATCCACGCATGAAAAGAGTAAACTAATGTACCACTACAGGTGTATAATTGAGAACCTCAGGATACGTATTCCTTCTACCGTACATTTAAGATCACTGTGGCACACTGTGAAGTTTTCGCTGACTTTTTATTCTGTCCATTTGTGCTGTGTAGTGTGTGGAAGCTTTAATGGCTTCACTTCTGTTGTAATTCATTTGCTGGGACTCAGTTAGATAGGCAGTGGTTGAAATTTCATGAAATTCGAGGATCCGCATTATGAATTCTGTGATGGTATTCAGGAGTGACTATAAATGGTCTCTGTAAGTCTCACGCAATCATAACTCATGGATAACATTGAGCTAAAAGAACAGCGAATATTTATTTTCTGGTTACTGAATATAATTTCGGTGTGTTTGGTGTACAGTGAAATTTGCCTAATCTTTTTGAATTTTGCGTCATCCGGCTTGTAGCTGTATGCCACCGCTGCACTGCTGAACATAAAACAGTCTTCAACTATACAAACATGTATCCCACATCACAATGTAACCAGTATATTTGTAACTAAAATTATTTCAAGCAAATACAACATATGGCTTCTTATCAGCTACAACCATATCACAACTTAGCTAGTTGTTTTGATAAATATCGCGTTCATATGAAGCGTAAATCGATCAGCGAACTTCGGACGACTAAATGGAATCATTGACAAAAACGTGCACGAATTTACAGCTTAATTTAGATAAGGAGCACAATTAAGGAAATATATTGATTAAACGTCTATAAATTAACAGTCAGATGATACAATTCCTGAATAGGCATTTGCTAATCTAAGCTTGTCATTCAATATCCAGTGGCACAAAATAATCAGAATTGCTAGGATAAATGTGGACAGCAATGATAAACCGGTTTCAAACTTGGTAAAACAGACTTTCTGAAGGACGAAAATTTGAATTTAACATTGTTAAGATAAAAAGTGTGTAGTCTCAAACTAGGACTAAACTGTTATCCAGATGTGAATGCTTTTCAGTCAGTCTTTAAGTGAAGTTAGTTCGCAATCTAAACTGAAACTTATGATATTCTAGCAAATCAACACTTAAAATTTATTCTAATGCTCAGTAGTTATTGAACTCTGGTTTAAGGTACCTGGAATACTGGCGGGAATCATACAAATTTGACTTGTGACGACTAATACTCAAGGATGACGTTGACAGGCAGAGGAGCTATGCATTACGAATTACCAGAGGTTAGAATTTATGAGTCATTGGACTTCGTTTCAGTACCACAGTGGTCAACAGGCACGCACTTCGGTCTGTTAGTCCTGGATTAGGTCTCTAATGCGACCATTGCTACGTACTACTGAAGATTCTGGCATTAGGAAGAAACAACTGTCTAGAAATACTTTAATTTGAATGATTATCTAACTGAGGTCGTTTCGTTGTCATTCTTGAAGATTTTCTGTAATACATATTAAATAGTAATTGGTAATTTTATCATGTTTGACCACGGATTGATATGAATAAGAGAATCATTGAAAAACAGGAAGCAACGGAATGCTACATCATCTCGGTTTCGGACTCATTAGATGTACGCGAACACCGGTTTCGGAACCCGGGACCTTCCGGGTGCAAAACAAGCCAGTGGACCATTCAACCTCTAGCACTTAACTCAATGACCCATGAATTTTGACTTCTAGCAACTGATGATTCTAGCGCGACCATCAGGCATTGTCGTCGGCGAGCATTTGTCCTGACTTCCGACATAATGGATCTTTCTGCTTACAACTTCCCATTAGAACTACTGAAGACTCTGTCCTATAGCCAGACGCTAGCGAGTATCAGATTAATTTTGATTTATTTTTTAATTTTTATTAAACATCAGTCAACCTTCTGCTGTGTTGTCATTCTTTACAAACGGTTTATTCTCTGTTTCACTTGGAAACAAACATAAATTAGTTAGAGACTACAATGGTGTTAAAATATTTTTAAAATGAAATGTATATTAAGATGGTAGGAAAACAACCGAAAACGCGAGTTTATATGCAGAAGATGCAGAAATAATGCCACAACAGACAAGAAAATGTAATTTTTCAATGGTATTAGTATAACTGTCCTGCAGGGTGTGTATGTATTTCGAAAAGCACAATAAGCTATTGCGACTGAATAATGCCACTGTAGGATTGCTAAGATTTTGTTGAATTGATGAATGCAAAAGTGATTTGCAGATAGTTGCTGAAGTAAAAATTTATAAAAACATCATTGCGATCCAAGGAGAATTCTTCGTCGAATACCGACATGTCGATGCAACCATTTATATTTGGCCAGGACAAACATGGGGGAATACCATACCTGTGAAGCACATCTTATTGAATAAAAATACCCAAATACCGCTTATTAACGTGAATGTGGAATCTCTCAACAATGATATCAGGAAGGGAGAGAGATAAGATAAAAGTGAAAATATCGATATTCATTCAAGGCAATAATTTACCCACAATAGATGTCAATGTCGTTTTTAACTCCAGACTAAAAACCATTAATTCTCATTAAGATTAATAATAAGTTTCTCTGAAGAAGACAAATAGGCAAATTGATTTACTCTTGTTTTGTTTCTCTCGATAATCAACTGCTTGCACAAATGAGCATCACTCATTGAGATGGCTTATTACGAATACATATATATTTTTTCCAGATATTGAAATCCACATTGTATTAAGCAGAGTGGTGTGTTTTGTAAATCCATTGAACATTTTTTTAAGAAAATTAAGTCAAAAAAAAGAATATCGTCTCATTTTGCCTTAAACGTTTTATCTAAAGTAAGGTTCAGTACTGAGATAGATTTCACGTCATCTTTACTTCTTCTTTACTTCAGCATTCTGAAGGAAAATTTCAGAATTCTAAAGTGAACCTGTTTGTTGCACTCACTGATATGGCGGCATGATCAGCTTGAAATACTCAACACCAACTGACGTTTAGAAACATTACCCTAAATCTTGAATTCGATTTCAGTCAAATGTGGGTTTTTGTATTATGGATTTCTAGTCATGAATTTCTCTGAATGGATTTAGCTTAAATAGACTTTGTGACATGACTTACTGATATCTTGTTACAATATTAAACCATTTTCACATGTATAAATAGGACGTGTGAGGACGTTAACTTCGGATTCATCACTAAAAGATTATCTCATTGATATAAGTAATATATAGCGAAAATATTGACAGTCATTTTGACGAAGTAGCGTGGATGACTAATTCCTTTGAACAGTTTGTTTGAGATTCATCGTGCTTTTATTTCTGCTGTCTGTTTTTGCTTTTAACAAAAGTACTGATTTTGCACAATACTTCTCTTAGTAATTATCTTACTGTTCTTCGGAAGATGAAAGCAGCTGGTAGACATTTACTAAAACCAATCATTTTTAACTTCCAAGAACTACATATATGTCTGTAATGATTCTTTTCTGTCGACTACTCATTACTGTTCAGTTAGAGTATGAAAATGGAAAACCTGAATGACTATAGATGAATAACAACAAATTCAAAAGCAGTTCCAAGACTGTTTACAAAGTCTTATTAAAAGTCATCTTCGTGCTCACTTCATGTTTTTCTCAGAGATTATTTGTGGGAGTTGGTTAGAAACATCAGAGGGAAAAGGACAGTAATTTCAGCAAAGATATATTTCCAGTGATTTCATTCTCAAAACCTGTATACATAAGTCTACATTTGTTATTATGATTTTTGCACACTCAGTGGAGTATTGTACTTCAAGCTGGAGGTCTGAAGTTCCAGTATCAGAAGTGTTTATTTTTACGAAATTGGTCGTTAGCCTCATGCTCAGCCTTCCGTGTTTACGAGTCTTATCATTGGCTAAGCCAGGTGAAGAAGAACCTTGGCTCAGGATTAAACCACGGACCACTTGCGTGGTTGACTGGTATTCAACCGCTGTGCCACTGACACACACACATATGCTTACATATATACAATTATTATTTACTTCCACGTAGCAACAAAGGAGATTAAGGCACAAAATAATTTTCAACTTGATATACAAGTGTGAAGGTATGAATACGGATTACAAGCGGCTTATTGGCATGATATGTAGCATTAGAAAACACTTATACTGTAGTCAAAATTAGTACATGAAAACTAGAGAAATAATTTTTATTTTAAACTGATATGAAGGTTAACTGTGAAGATATAGATTACAAGGTGCTAGGCAAACAAATTACACAGAATCAGAAAATAGCTTTTTTAAAGTCTAAAAGTCTGAATGAGACGAGCATGGGTAGACGTTAAGAGAATAATATTTCAAAAACTGGGAACAGAAAGAGGAAATAAAGGCGGGCAGTGTAGGGGTTTAATCAGTTCGTCTTGAACCCACAGCTCCGGCTTTTCGAGGCATATAGTGAGGACTTCTGTAATACAAAAGAGTCGGAAACACACTAACATTTGGAACAGTACTTTAAGAAAGTTGTATTGTTTGGCAATTTAAGTGAGGATAGGTACGATTCTATAAACAAATGTTTTACAAATAATGTATAGTACTTTTATTCGTATTCTTTCATCTTCTTCGAACTTGTACACGATCGAACCATTCACGCCTTCCAGTTGCCCGCCAATGGCTACCAAAGTCAACGAACCAAAGTTCAGTGTTCATATTCCTTGACAGTGCTCGTTTCAGTCATTTTCTGGTGTCTCCACCATTGATATCCTCCTCACAGGACCACTTAAGTGCTGGCCTCGCCTCCTATACAGGTTACATTTGAAAATCTAGCTGGCATGTGATGTCGCTGCACGGTCTTTACAACACGTGCGTAATCCATCACCATCTTCTCCTGCATACTTGTGGATGATTCAGTCTTAGTTGGTTGGTTGTCACATTTCCGTGTTGCCTGTCCCTTCAAGATACCTGACCTTCACTTTCCATTCAGTGAATATATAGCTGCTGCCAATTTCTTGCGGTGGAATGTTGTAAATTCTTTTTATACAAATCCTAGTCTCTGAAGAAAAATACTGTGACAAAGACTGTCTTTACATCAGTGTTGAAATTCGTAATCCCATTCCTCATACGGAGTGCAACCTGTTACCAAAATGATGTTATCCACATAACTGAAAAAGGTTACTTCTGTCAAATTCCTCCTCCTGAATAGTTGTTGGTATTTGTTGTTGTTAGTTACGTATCTTGATCATCTCTGTCTTCTCTAAGTTAACTTGAAATCTTCCGCTTTGTTGCTTCTCCTGCTGACTAATTTGTTTTCGCCTATAGACCTTCGAATTCATGTGACATTAAACACAACAATCATCACTGGTCTCAGCTTCTAGGTTTAACGCGAAAAAATCAAAGAGTAATCCGGTATGATGTAATCTCAAATTTGCAGTTTTAACGTAAACATTAAGTGGGCTTGACTTTAAACCACATTTAACCGATTTATATTCATAAACTGGAATACCACGTCTAACCAGGAGATGAAGTATTCATATAATTGAAATCTTTGAATATACGTTGGATGTGATTATAAAATTCCTTTCATTTACATTTAATATTTATTATCTAAGTTCATATATGTTTTTCATTTAGACAGAAAGCATTTCTTAGACAAAATAAAAATGTTTAAAACAAGAGAACTTTCAGAATATTTGAAACTATTTTGAAAAGTATTTAGTAGAAATAGAAGAGTAGGTATCTGTTTGCTTCCTTTAATACACTTATCTTTTAAGTGAGGATACATCTCCTATTTTTCTTCAATACTCATGGAATTATTGAGCTAATCCAATAGCCCCTCACTTCAGTTTTAAGAGCAATCGAATGCGTAAAATTAGTGAACTCAAGATGAGATTATCTTTTAATTCGGTAAACAAAAAATTATTCAACAATAAAATTTCTACAAAACTGACTGTGTAATTAATTTATATTTAGAAACCATCAAGATAATTCGCATGGAATATAACCCACGCTTTAGACTGACGTCGCAGCCGCAGGATGCTACTAGACAAATTTCATCACCATAGCCTATGAGAAAGAAGCGCAATAATTATTATGCAAATTCATGATAACTAGTAAGTTGTCTGATACAATTGAAGGTGTCACTGTGTAGCATTATCGAAATGTACCCGTAAGTTTTGATGCAGTTGGTCGGCTTAGCACAACTGTAGTATACTAACAACTTTAATACAAAACTGGGTCTCAGATAGTTACTTGCAAACCACTGGTTGTTTACCTGAATCACGACATTCCCTCTTTTTTCAGTTTAATACTGACTAAGTGAGATTAAGGAGTCCTTCAGCTGGAAATCGAACCCAGACCCTTCACACTGATGACAAGATTTCTACTTCTGAAACATCGGTGTTTCGTCCCACATTGTCAACGAGCGTAAATTACGGAAATTTTAAAATTGTGAAGTGACCTCACGTCACACAAACGAAATATGAATTATTTACGTCAGTGGAGCAACGGTTATTGTGCAGATGGGTACACAGGAACAACAGCATGAAGTCGTAAAAGATGAAATAAACAACGCGTAAGGTAGAAGGTTTTATTACTATTTACAACAATGAAATTACAAATAAGCGACTAAACACAATCTTACTTGTTTTTTGTTTGTTTTTTTCGATTCCTTCACGTTCCCAGTGGAGCACAGGGCTTCACGCTAGAGGCTTGAAGTTTCTGTAGCAGTGTTTGTTTTTACAGGATAAATTGTTAGCTTCATGCCTAATATTCCATCTTTGCTAGTTCTATTACTGACTTAGCGAGGTAAGGCAGGAGTGCGTCAGTGGCTGGGGATCGAACTCTGGACCATGTGCATGGTTGGCAAGCGTCCTAACCACTGTGCCACCAACGCAACAATCTTGCATGCACTGAAACTTAAAATGTGAGACATTTACCGAAACAATGTGAAACAGTGAACAAACACACCTACTTTTTAGACAGAATCAAAGATTTGAGGCACTGCATCTCAACTGTATGTTCCTGGTTGATCAGTATTTTGTTGTTAACTACCTTCTTGGTCTGATCGAGTTTTCTTCCGAACTTTGTGCAATTAATTATTTTAATTTTTAATATCAGTGATAGTAATTATGTCACTACAAAGCGCATATTGTTGTTTCCTCAAACTTCGCGCTTAGCTTCTTATTAGAATACAATAGGAATGTACGTCCTTATTTCACTAGTCCTATGCATATTTAAGGCTGTCTGAAACTGAAAGGAAATGGATATTTTATAATGCGCATCTTATTATGTTTGCTTTCCGAAGATGGTCAAGAGAACACATTTTAATGAGACAATAATTAGTACTTTTCTGTTGCATTTGAAGTGAAATACACAGATTCAGTCGCACACATCTAATCACTCTGTTTAGCTGGCTCCATCATTGGTCATACGTTTTAATTTCCTCCTAACACGACATTCTACACTTCACCAAAGGAGGAACATCACACACCATGAGATTATTCAATTACGAGTGCAATGGTAACATGCAAAGATTCAGGAATATCAGATGTAAATTATGTTAATAATAAAGTGTGTTTTGGTGTTCAACAGTGGTTATATAAATCTCCACAACGTGAACAAATCCACTCAACAATATTTGAGATTACTGTTACGGCATGTGTTACTAATAATATTTATCAGTAGTTTACAAAAAGACTTTCTTCGACAAAAGACCATCAAATAACAGGAAGTTGGATGTGATGTCAGGGAGAGCAAATAACACAGCGTAGCGGAGATACATAAAAGACGTGATAAGAACACAAAGAAACACAATATGAAGGAAGGCTAGAAGAAGCAGGTTCAACACGGAAGATTTATGTAAATGGTGCACTGTAGATAAGGTGTTCATAATTTGGCTATATAGAGATATCAAATTCCAAGTAGACTTTCCTTTACCACGACTCTCATCTTCTACCGCTAAACTGTTATTTTGCTATTTCATATGATGGAATTACGACGAAATATATTTCGTGTGCATCTTTTAAATTATTTTTGTCTAACATGCTGTAATCAAGATTTTCTATTGAAACTGATGAGGTTTTGTTAGAATAGGGTCGTCACTGGTACTTCAACAGGTTAGTTCGACCTTGTGGATGCCACAGTAAAATCCTGAAAAAATTGAGCCTGATGTATGAAACCTACTAAATAATCACTAGTGGAAATCTGATTTACCTCTATGTAGCTACCACCATGAAGTCAGAAGAATTGGCTGAAGAAAAGAGAAATATAACCAGGAGGAAAATGCACAAAACGATCTCTAAATATTTCAGACCATGGGAGTATATGCACTTACTTATTTTAAGGATGAAGATTATCCGCAAATGATGTGAAAAGAGCTGAATCTTTGAAGCTGAATTTCAAACTACAAAAATATACCTGAAACCAAGCACCACATGAACACGATTCGGCTTCCATTTTACACTGCATGCTCAAGAAATAAACAGGAAATTGAAGCATATTATGATTTAAATACTAAGTCGTAAAAAATTGTGTTCTTTTGATCCATTGGACTGGTCGTGATCCTATTTCTAAAGATGGTTCATTTTTAGTAAAAAGCCACTCAGTAACTATCATATGCTGGCTTTAAAGTTATATTGCTGATGCTCCTACCACATTTTCTCTTGAGATGCACAGTGAGTCTACGTGAGAATGAAATGGTTCATTTTATTATGTCTACCGACAGAAAGTGAAATATATGAGCATAAATCCTATAGAAGTAACCGAAATCCTTAAATATAATGAACGCTGACTTGTTTGACATTCTAACTTGACGACTTACTTTTTAAAGTGCATAAAACCATTAACTTGTGACAACACAGAGGAGCTTTGGTGAAGTTCAATTTCTTTCGAGAGTCAGTGGTTTGCCCCACTTATTTCTAGGGGAACACCACAAAAACTAGAGAATATTGGATTATTTTACAAATAATTTCTATACTTTAATTCTTCCGTAGATTATAATTGTATGCATCCTGTTGTGTTATTGGTATAATCGAGTTAACAGACAGGTAATATTAACCGGTATTCCTTGTTTACCTTCTCGTTATTTCAACAACTAACTAGTCTTTTATTGAAGTCTAAAAATTCAGAATTATCATGAACATATATATGCACAAATTATTGGAATACTAATTCATAAAATAATTTATGTTTAAGTACTGGTTTGTAGGGTTTTTTGTTTGACTGATTACAGGATTTCTTCATGAGCTGACATCGGCTAGAGAACCATTAGAAAACTTGAGAATACTGGACAGACGTTTCGCCTTCTGTTTGGTCACCTTAGGCAGTAGGCACCCATACTAGGACGAAACAGCCAGGTTTTCCAATGGTTTCAGCTCATTATGAAATTCCCAAATCAAAAGCATTTATAAATTTCTGCCACAGACAATTAAACAGTGATAAAACCAATGTGTAAGCTTTGCGTTTAAGACATCAGCACCATGTTTCATCGTCTTCTTATATTTAATTTTACGGAAGAACGTTCCTGAATGAAATACATTGTATAGGTGCTTAAAGAAATAAAAGATGATTGCATGGAGGATTTCATCATGAGCTGACATCAGTTACCAGTGGAAACCACTGAAAATGATGAAATCCTCCATGCAATCAAACAAAAATCCCTACAAAACCAATACTCGAAAATAAAAGATGATTCGATAAAATCATCTTCAAAGACTGTGCAATCGTATTTATATTCACTAAACCGTATAGTGATAGAGTGACACATTTAATGCAATTACTCTTGAGTAGTTTTTGAAGACTGAAACGTTTCAAGTGAGTCCTCTTTTTCGAGGAGATTTTGGGACATATATTTGCAGTTATTTTTTAACAAGATAGGAGATTCTTTTCCATAGTTGATGGAGTTTATTTCTAGATACGTACATTTCAGCATCCAACTCACTCCTTTAACTGAGCACAAATTATTCCACAACTCCCAAATACATTCATCGGTATACGCCCAGAGATAACGATGTTTATGCTGTCAACTTAATTGCAATTGTCATTTACCACACCTCTTTATTAGAAACTTGAAGTACTTCAGCGCCAAAATGACACAAATCCATATATCAATGAAGAATAGTTATTACTAGTTATCTGATATATGTCATTCGTACCGAAAATCATTTATTTCTTGAATGAAAGCTATCTAGTAACGATGCATTTCTATTTATCTACTAATCAGAACTAATTAATTAAATTCTAATTTCCCATTTTCTCAACATAAAAGTACATTTTTGTGATAGGAATCAAACTTATATTAATAAATATAACGTCATCAATGAATAAGTTAGTTAAGCTGCCTGCTTCCACGTGCATTTATATTTTCATCTGATATTGTGTAGCCATAGAGGCTGTTGGTTAGTTCGCCGTCTACCAGAGCTCCTTAATGCTCATCCTTCTTGCACAGTGAGTGATCTTGTCTCCAACAAGGGACGAAGGAAACTGTTGATGAAAGGCTACAGTGACTTTTACGCGACTAGTCTCTGAACCATATTGTATCATTATTTCGATGTTAGTGTTGAGAATTAAAATCTTCATACATTTATTCCCCTTTAATGAATTTCAATAAAGCAAGAACAACAAAATTAGCAGAATAAAATGGTACCATCACTTATTTCAGTAGCTTCTCATCATCTGCTTGCACGCCAAAGTCATATGCATGTATTGAGTGATTGATTTTTGTTTAAAAATGAACTATGTGCAAGTATTTTAAAATTGTTTCTGTAGATATACTTAATAATGACTTTGGCCTGTAAGCAGCTGAAGAGAAGTTGTGGTGAGAGATGGTTGCTAGCCAAATTGGTTGACAGTAATTGACGTCAATGTTAGTCATGTGAAAACAAGGTCAAGATGGACAGGCGGATACAGTTAACATATAGATGAACTGACACAGCCACAAGAGATGCAAGGTTAACTTTGTGTGAGAAACAACCAATCAACAAACTGTATTTTCTACTAACATTAACCTACAATAATGTACATCAAAATCTATAAATATGTGTTGATTTTCCATAATAAACGTTCTGTTGCCTGGCCCTTGTCTTCTGTTGTTACAAAGTTAATGAAATAAGTGACGGTACCATTTTATTACGCAAAAACTGTTGTTCTTGCTTTATTCAAATTAGAAACTTGTGCATTCTAAGTTTCGCAGATTTCCACACTCACTTTAGAACAATAAAGGTATGTATTATACGGCGGCCTGCTTAAATCTTGGGCTACCAAAATTTTCATCCTACATATTGCATCTGTTTCCTCGGATTTATTTTATTTTAATCATTCAATTATGTGTCCTAATCGTATTGTTTACTCTCGCGGTTATTTAAAACGTTTCCAACCGGCTGATTTACTAGTTTCTAACAAACTTAAGAAAAAACCTCATGGTGGATGGCAACGAGCTTTAAAGCGTACTCCAATGCATTTGATGATTGTTCCTGTGATTATGAGCACAAATTGCAGATCTCTACCAAACAAGATTAATTACTTGCATCCTCTATTATACTCAAATATATATTGTAATACTGATGTAATTACTCTTCAAGAAACTTGGCTGCACGATTCATATGACGATAATTTAGTCTCTTTACCTGACTTCACAATGTACAGACAAGACCGATGCAGCTCAAAGAAGAAGGGAGGTGGAGGTGTGGCCACTTTTATTAATTCTCAGTGGTCTACTGCCAACAACGTCTGCTTCAAATTCTCAAATTACAACATTGATTGTATAACTGCTAAATGCCGACCCAAACACTTATCTAAGTATAAATGCATTTTTATCACAAATATCTATGTCACACCTTCTTGCAGTCCCTCAGAACTATCGATGTTTGCTGACGAATTCACTATTTTTGCTGCTGCTTCGTTTGGTAACTCCTTGTCTGTAGTAACTGGTGACTTCAACGCCAGTGACTACAGTTTTATTACATTGCTGGGTCATGAAAATGTGGTTAACTTCCCAACGCGACAAGATACTTCGCTTGATTTAGTATTCATGAATGATTCTGGAATATACGAAGCTCGTAAAAGAGCTCCACTCTCAAACTCTGATCACTGTATTGTACGAGTTCTACACAAAGTTTACGGAAAGTTACACAGAAAAGCCTTGTCTAACTTGTCCAAGAAAGTTGTTCACAGATGTTACTCAAATGAGAATGTACAACATCTTAGAAACATGCTCAGTGACACAAGATGGGATCTGTTTAATGTTTTTTCACTTGATGACACTATCTCTAATATTACGTCTTATCTGAAATTCTGTTTTGAAATCTGCTGCCCAAAAGAAACACTATTCGTCAAATTCGACCATTTTTCCTCCCCTCAACTTAAAAAGCAGCGTAGAGAGAAGGAAAAGCAATATAAAATGAAAGATAAAAGTGGCGTAAAAAGAACTAACTTCCTTATCAAGTCTGAAATGCAGAGATTGAATGTTATATATAACCAGAAATTCATATCCTGCAAAAATGCTTCAAATATGTGGAAACTATTTAAGGAAATCACTGGTAGTAGGCAGATAAACAATATTCCGTATTCTTCTGATGTATGTACTCTTAATAAATCTTTTATTTATTCTCCCTCAAATTCCATGCTTCCCAGTATCACTAGTGTTAATAATAGCCCCTTTCCAGGTTTTAACACAAATGATTTTCAAAAGTGCCTCAAGTCTCTGAACCCTTCCCAGAGCTTAGTTCCAGATCATGTACCTAGTATTATTTTCAAAAAGTGTTCTGATATTCTATGTTACCCTCTCACTGATCTGTTTAACAAATCTTTTTCCAGTAATATTGTGCCTGGTGTTTGGAAAGACATTAAAGTTGTACCCATACCTAAATCGTCTACTGGAGCATGTGTCAAATTTAGACCCATTGCTATTACCTCTCCTTTTTTGAAAACTATGGAGAAACTACTTCTACTTAGTCTTGTACCTTCGCTTAAATCCCTTAATGACCCAAAACAATTTGCCTATTAGCACAGTAGAAGCACTTTAGATGCAGCTGCCTTCTCATATCATAACATTGCTTCCAGTCTAGACAAAGGGGCTAAATTTGTTCGCTGTGCCTTCCTAGACTATACATCTGCTTTTGACTCGGTCCCTAGGGACATCTTATTAAATAAACTTGCTGCAAGTCAAACAGAATGTTGGGATGTTAACTGGTTACACTCTTATTTCTCAGAAAGAAAGCAGTACACCGTGTATAAAGGGAAGTCTTCCACTTCATTGCCTACTGAAGCTGGTGTCCATCAAGGCGCTGTCCTTTCTCTTTTTCTTTTTTCTTTCTTCTTACATGACTTGCCTCAGTCTGATGAAATAAACTTTGTGAAGTACGCTGATGATTTAACAGTTTCAATGGCTGTTAACTCCCAGCTAGATTGTACCAAAATAAATATCTTTCTGTCAGGAGTCAGTAAATGGTCTGAGTCTAATGTTCTTAAACTGAATCCTTCTAAATGTCAAACTGTTAATTTCAGCTTAAGATGTAAACGACAGTTAAATGAAGCCGTCGATTCTCATGAGAGTTGTAAGATTGATGACAATGATATAGGAATTAAATCAGAAATTAAGTATCTTGGGCTTATTCTTTCTTCTGATGTCTCCTGGTCTTCCCATGTCTCAGCGATCTCCAGTAAAATATTCCGCCTGACATTTTACATTAAGAAGAAGTTAAGGCACTTAGGTATAACTCAACCCCTTCTCTTACCGTTCATAAACTCTTGCATCCTACCTATTCTTCTTTATTGTTCACCCTTATTCTTTCCTGGTTTGCTTAAAAAGGACTTTGTCACAATTCATAGAATGCTGAAGACTCTCAGTAGGATGAGTGGTGTCCCAGTGGACTACATAGTTAACGTCGTTGTCGATAGGCATTTGACTTCAGGCAGTAAATTTGCTAAAGAGATTTTGTCTGACTTGGAGCATCCACTTCACCCTCAGCTTTCACCTTGCATCTCCTCAGGTAGAACAAGAAGTAACTTCAGAAAACTGTATGCTCGCACGTCTAAGTATAAAAATTCTATGATAACATACTTGGCACGTATTTTATGTGATGAAAATAGCATCAGGCGAGAATTGAGTAACCTTTTTTCATCTAGTAAATAAACAATATCCTCCATCCATCCTTATATACCTTCAAGTTTTACTTCTATTATTTCTATTATATTTATGGTCCTGTTGAATCTTTGTTTTCACTTCCATAACTGCAAACACCAACTTATCTCTATGACTTCTGTAATCTTTGTTTTTTCCCTCACCATATCATGTAAAGAGAACATTATATTCAATATTTTTAATCATGCAAGGATTTGTATACCGCTACGACAATACTGTGTGAAACAAGCCCATGCCAATTTCCACTTGTATTATTATCACTACCTTAGCTGCTATCATTATTATTATTTCCATTTTATATGCTGCATGTTTTTTTATTTTTATTTTTTTTAATATTAACCCTATTGTAAATGTAGAAAAATTTTCTGTGTGATTAATTTTATTTATAATTTGAGGAAATTAGATACAATATTGTGATTAATGCTGAAAATTCCATTCTGTATCACAAGTACTATTTTTGGAATTAAGTAAATCTTTATTATTATTGCTTATAATATTAAGGTGTATGCGTTACTCTTTGATCACGAGAGTTTGAGTTTACAAAATGCTGTATATACTTCTTATAAATTCATTTACAAAGCAGCGTTGATCGGTCATGGTATGAAGAGCAACTTTGTGTTGTTTCATATCCTCCATGATAACAATGCAAGGTTACTAATGTGTGGAATATGGTCACTATACACGGATACTGTTCATTACATGTACCATGAGGTTGGTATGAATTGTTTGAAGACAACGAATGGATAGTTTAGAAGTGTAAGAATTCAATATATTACATAAGGTAATACAAAATTTTTATTTCAGGAGTTCAAAGAAGGATAAACATGTGATCAAACATTAATTTCTTTTGAAGATAAAGGATGTTGTGCATGTCTGTAGCAAAAATAAAGTGATATGTTTTCTTATAATTACAGATTAGGTTTCTTTGCCTCCATTTAGAATCCCTCAAGAATCAAATGTATTCATCACACCTTGAATACGATTTTAAATAACGTTTAACTATACCTAATGCGTCAGTTTTATCTTTTAAAATAAGACAAAGTGTGAGGCTTTTGATACAAGGTGGAGAGAGAAAATGTTCTTGCTTTACCATGCTTTGAAGAATTTCACAAATAAATGCCTTTTAATTTATGCAATGTAATTTTACTATGAAATTTGAAATGTTTAGTTATGCGGAGATGAAGATTCCACTGCAGTTATAGTTAGACGCCTATTGGTTGTTGCATTTTTTAACAAAATATCACTAAACGTTTGACATTCAGAGTAACACTTCAGTACATGAACACGTCAGATGATCACTTTTTGGTTTAGGTAGCACAGACATTTTATGAACCACACTGATCACAAACGAATGCTTAGTTAGCTGCTTTGAAAAAAATATGTCAGCTTTCATAATAATAATTTGCTTTGTTCCAAAAACAGTACTAGTGGTACAGTGTGGAATTTTCAGCACATATCTACAATATTGCATCTAATTTTATCAAACATTTAAAAAGAGTATTTCAAAAGATAAATATAAAGACAACAACAACAAAAACAAAAAAACACAAAGATAATTTTAAAAATGCGAAAAAAATATCAAGAAGTAGAAAGGAAAATAAATATTATAATAAATAATGTCTCAGTATTGGGTAGTGGAAGCTATGATATGTTTATGCGCGGTGACAGTAAAGCTATAATCATACGAGAAGTTATGAAATAATATTTAAGAATGCTTATCGCCAAGAAGATTAGTTAATTTGGTTGAAACAACACTAAACAATCATAAAATGACAGTTTACAGTTTACAATTTATTTAGGATATTGGGCTATATGTCTGTGTTAATCCTTTCGATTTTTTACACACAGGAGGTCCAATCTCGCCTTGAATTGATCAACGGATGGCGCTGATACGACGTGTTCCGGTCGGGAGTTCCAATGGTTCACAATCCGATGCGAAAAGCGGTTGTTTTTTATTTTCAGCTCTAATGCGGCGTTTGTAGTGGTAGTGTGAGTAATCTTGCATAATATAAAATTTTAAGGTGGTGACAATGGCGTTCACAAACAATGATTGTCAGTTAATATTGCCGAACAAAAAAAAACAACAATCACAAAAACTAATAATTACATGATGGTTAATGACAGGACAATTTTGTACTACTCATAGTGCTAATATAGTCAGAACCAGTAGATACACAAAATAAGGAATACAGTAAAGTACAAAAAAGAAAGCCAATGTTAATAATTTAGGTAGCTAAGTATGTTTAAGATGGAGTTGACTATAGAATACAAAAAAAGAGAAAAATAAGAGACCCTAAAATTATGTTATTTATAACAAAGCAAGTCATAGGTTTCACACGTAACATTGTCTCTGTCACTTAGAACACGGGCCAAGTATGGTATCTTTGAGTTCTTGTACTTGATTGTACCAGCGTAGATTATTTTATACTGATTTGTGGTTCTGCTTGATGAAACACAAGGCGAGAGTTGGGAATAGAGGGGGTGTTGGGGGTCGTAGAGTATGGTTTTACACCATTTTTCGCCTGTATTCAGATGCCTTTTAACTAATGTAGTGACAAGCTGACTGAGTTTTACACAACTAGTCCTAGTGACTACCTTCAACATCCTTCTCAGGATGATATAGTCTTTTTTCAGTAGACCAGGAAAGACCAACGGGGAGCAGTAAAGTAGAATAGGTAAGATACAAGAGTTGACAAATTGTAAAAGTAGAGGTTGGGTGATTCCGGATTGTATTAGTTTCTTAATGTAGTAGGTAAGACAGAACACTTTCTTAGAAATCGGTAAGATATCAGATGTCCAAGTAAGGTCGGAAGACAGAACTAGACCAAGGTATTTTGCATTAGACCTAGTTTCAATTTTAGTCCCCTCAATGCAACAGGCTTCATGAGTACTTACAAGTGTTTGTAGATCTCGTTTCATGATATATGAGTAATGTTAAAATACATATAGTCTTCTTATCGTCATAGGTTTAAAAACAATTTAAATGGATCCAACTTTGTTCAAATGTTGAGGAAACCATTGATTGATATCAAGTGCTTGCCCCTTAAGTGGAACATGAGCAGGAAATGATGAGTTGCATGTGAGTTCAAGGGCGAAAGGAAGAAGATCTTTTGAGGAGAAAACGAAAGCTAAATGAAAATTGTAAAGAATAGTATTTTCCAGTCGAATATTACTGTTAAATAACCTGAAGGACAAGATCCCGCAGTTGACCAACTCTATGTGTGTTTATCAATTCACGTGCTCGTGTGGAGCTAAGTATGTCGGTCGTCCGACTCGAGCGGTGTCCAAGTGGGTGAAACAACACTACCTTGTATGGTTACGAAGAGGTGGTAGAGTAGTGATAAGAAGCGCTATCGTTGAACATCTGCTCAATTATGATCACCCTATCTCTATCGTCTACGCCTTTAAAGGCATCTAGTGAGAAAAGTAATTTACTCAAATCACTACGTACCCGACTCATCTGCATTGCTGTAGCTTTGGCAATCGAAAGACAAAAACCAAATCTCTGTATTCAGGAAAAGTTCGTTCAACCCCTCTAACTTTCATGGCCTTAATCCCTTTATGCTACAATTTGTTAATCCCTAATCATATTTTGCCTCTACCTATTTTTCGTCTTGTTTATTCTATTTGCATACGCTTTCTTTATTACGCCAACTTTAAATATTATTAATCTAATTCTGAATTTTCACCGGTATTACTTCACTTGTCATTCTAAATTAATTTTGTTTTGCAAAGTTGAATTCTATGTTATCGAATTTCTCACAATGCTACGTGATGTTTATAATTTTATTTGATTTGCCTACTAATCCTATAATTTCACACGCTTTCCAAGTCCTATACACCCTATGAATTGTTCTATATACGACACTTATTGTTTTGCCACTTGACATCTATGATTATAATCACAAATATTTAAATTGCATCTCATACTATTATTTTTTATGCATTCACACCTTTGATTCAATTCTCCCACCTGTGCGTCGGTGGCACAGTGGTTAGGACTCTCGCCGACCATGCACATGGTCCGGGGTTCGATCCCCTGCCGGCGCACACCCGATATCTATGGTATGCCTGAATTTGGGCAACCGATATCCATGCTGAAAATTCCATACTTGTACTGAAAATACGGTGTGGAATCAAGCTGTAAATCAAAAAAAAAATTAAAAAAAAAAATAATTTCTTGAAAACCATATATATACGATTGTACAGTTTGATGATAAATTCGTTGTTGAAAAGAGTCTCTTTACTGAATCACTTGTTTTGATTTTCTATATGTCACAATGGAAATTTTCCATGAATCCTAGAGTCAGGTAGAAAAAACTGTAATAAACAGATTTAAATGGAGGTGTGCTGCTAATCGCTTTGTTGCACTTTGCAAACCAAACGAAATAATAATAGCAACGTTTGGTGCTATAAGATAATCCAAGTATGCAGAACGTAGGAGTCATGTGAATTTCCTGTCGCCCTATATAGATTCAGTTCACAATCTGTTTTTGCGTTGCAAAGAGACTTTAAAGTATATATGGCCTTTGGTCAAAAGTGTGGTTATAACTGCCTTCCAAATGTGACCTAACAAACAGCGACTTTTGAATAGATAGATGACATATTAGATATGACTCTAAATACTTTTCTGTGCAAATGGCAGAATGAAAATGGTTATTTAGCGGAAATTTTAGCTGAATTTTGATAACTACAATAAGCTGATTATAACATGTCATATGATTTTCTTCAGAAAACCGGAAAGAATGATTGCTGATGATATTAGACGACTAAAAGCAATCGACAGGAAGCCTTGGATCTAGGTTTTGTGCTAGTTGACACTCACCAGTCAGCAAAGCTTATATGAAACCTAGAAGGAACTCGTCCTTTCTGAGATTCGAAACCGCGTCAACCAGTTCTGCAGTCATAGACGTTTCTATTGTGCATTTCATGCGTGCAGTTGACCACTTGTAGGAGTGTATTGAATACTTTCGACTGAGCGCTAATTAGTGACTAGCTCAGTTGTAACGTCTCTGACTGCAACACTAGGTGACGTGGGCTTGAATCTCAGAAGGGACATGAGTTTCTTCAGGGTGATTGCAGAAACACCCTGCTGGTTAACAGAAGTTTGTAGCTGTAAATCAACTTCATAATTTAATATTTTCAAGGAATTCTGTTGCTCATATCATTCTATAATAACAGATAATGTAATGTCAAAGAAATAATTCATACAAATTTCCACTTAAAAAACAACAGATTTGCCCAACATCATTGGAGTAAAGATGAACAGTTTAGAATTTCAGATAGTTGAACTTTTCACAAATGCAGATTGAGGTGAATTATGGCAGATGAATACCAGAATGTAAACAATAGGTTCTTTACAATTTAGGTCATCGTGTGAAATCCTCTATTCCAAACGGCTGTATATATCAGCAGGGGGCAATCACATCTCTCTGCGCTATGAAAGAACGATAGGCAAACCAATAGTTAAGGTACTCGAAAGTGTGCGATTATTCCTGTTAAATTTTTCTTAATTATGCTGAATTGCATTTCTTTCTTTTATCCACTTGAAAACATGCTTAACACAAATTGGACATTGTGATTTTCAGTAGTGATAATTATAGAAGACAATTTAACCAAATCCATATCTTGTGTAAATACTCATTTACATAGTGAAATATTAGTAGTCATAGTGATATGAGTGAATGTGGTTATTAAAATATAGGATCAGACTTCAAGGAGGTGAATTAATCAATGCATGGTGCTAGAAAAATTCGTACATATATATAAATTGGAACGATGTATATGCAAGTAAATTAAAGCCCCTCAATCAATGTCTTAGTTAGGCTTTCTAGTTTCGTGTTCATCGATTTGTTCACCTGCTCCTGCAGAAAAACATAGACATATAATTATTTTCAAACATATTCCACTTATTTTGAGACCACTCTCAAGGCAAAAAATGCTTATTATTGTGCTATTACAAGGCATCTCCTTGATACGGTGGCAACTGCGGAATCCATTA
This sequence comes from Trichobilharzia szidati, assembly GCA_944472155.2. Classification (NCBI taxonomy): domain Eukaryota; kingdom Metazoa; phylum Platyhelminthes; class Trematoda; order Strigeidida; family Schistosomatidae; genus Trichobilharzia; species Trichobilharzia szidati. The sequence continues at coordinate 11,999,881 of OX235277.1, forward strand.
AAATTTTAAGTAGACAGGAAAGCTCGATTCTTCTCAAGATTGAGGAGTCGATCTCCATCAATTGCCAGAACCTGGACTCGTGTGTTCAGAAAGAGGTGATTATCAGTATTTAATTGCCCATCCTGGCAACTGGACTTCTTCATTCTCTCTTTTATTTGGTTACATAATCTCTGGCTCTAACCTCAAGTCGCTTTGATATAGTGTAATTTTACTTCTCACTTATTTCTATGATTTGAGTTGAACTCAGTATATTATTACCTAATATATTAATCTGTCATTATCTTATGCACAACTCATCTTTATTACGTAACGACCACTTTTACCATTGTATGGAAACATTTACTTCTTTTAAACTTGAAATGTCTGTGTAAAATCCATATAAGAGTAATTTTCTGAGCACTGCTCACTAATTCTGGAACATTCTTTCAAATGACATCATATAAAACTTGCGAGCATGTTAAAACGTTTTCGCTTATAAAATTATTAATTTATTTAGCTGTAAGCGGATGATGAGAAGCCAACGAAATAAACAGTGGTGGTACCATATTATTCTGCACAAACCACTGTTGTTCATGCTCTATTCAAATTCATCAAGTGGAATAAATTTAAGAAGTTTCTGAAAAACCACCCTTAAACTTGACTGAGCAAAGGAGACCGTGAACTTATTAATTAATTCAGCTATATTACTACAAGCTGGTAGATAATTACCATACAGATGTTAATGCTTCCTACAGAACCATCTACAAAACCGGACCGAATCTGCGAAACGTTTCACTGGTACACATGCCATGAGTAACTAAAGCTTTGATAAAACATATAGTAAAGACAGAAATTCGCTCACAAAAACAGTGTGTACGATCTCTTCCGTTACCACGGTCCTAATTCTGTAGCATAATTTGCAAACCTTCTTTATTCTACATTGTTCCATCTTGCTTCCTTTTTATTTCACTGCATGTTGACAGATTTAAACATTTTCCCTATTGTATTTTATGGATGGATGACATTTAACTCATCTTGTTTTCTTATCTTATTGCATCTGAACATGACAAATTCACATATTCACGCTTTCTATTATACTTTGTCTCCCTACCATCCAAACAATCATAGCTATTTAATTTTGTGCCGGGTTTTATTTATTTATTCATATTTCTACTAATCTATCTCATTGATATAAGAATAAAACTTGTGCACTATGGTAAAGTGTAATTCCATTATGGGTAAGTTTTGTTTTGATAAAGTCTCACAGTGTTATACAGTAATGTTTACTGATCAGTAAACATTACTGTATAACACTGTGAGACTTTATAAAAAAGTATATTCCACTTAGGTAATTTCACTCACTATCAAACATTGACAGCTATGAAAATTAAATCATTCGCTGAAAACCTCATCCTATATGACTGGGGTGATGTAGGTGGTAAAGCAGAAAATAGTCATTGGAAAATTTAAGCGCTAATTAGGACAGTTTGTGAGTCTGCAATGGATTTCCTTTGTAGGAATTAAACAATTACTCTGAATGAAGAATGAAACACATGCAGGAGCTAACATGTAAGAACTAACAACCTGACTATTGAATAAATTACCGAAAAACTTATACTAACATTATTATTCTCCATGGTTTTGAGATGACCACAAAGCCTTATACAACCCATCGCCATTTCACTCCATTCTACGCAGTCTTGTAAGCTATCTTCATGATTGCCCACTAGCTTCAATTTTATTTTTGCACAATCTCTCTGATGTCATTCCCGGATGGTTGACTCGTTCTTTCCCGTTCAAGACCCACTCTAAAGACCGCTTGAAGCGTGACAACACTCAATGGTTTCCTCAGCATATATCCAGTCCGCCAATATTTTCTCATGCTTACCTGTTGGACAAATGTTCTTGGTTGGTTCGACGCTTGCCAGAGTTACGTATAGCTTATCCTTTTCAGCCACTCATGGGATCTTAAGATAAATTAACGGTTGATATTATCATAAGTTTTTAATCAATATGATAGAGTGCATTCTCGGACAAACGCAGAGGAAACCGTTGGGTCACATCACGTGCTAGACCCTAGAGTGGAATCCAAATAGGAAACGATAAGTTAGGTAGTGGTTCAAGGGTGAAGTGAAGGAGGCGAGGATGAAGTGAAAGCTATTTGGCGGTCATGTTTGCAGCCAAAACGTCTACAGAAAATAGATGGAAATGGAGATGTGTGGCTAAACACTTCATTTTGCCTGATAGCGTAGGGAATAATCATTGTAATGTGTCTTGTAAAATGTGGCTCAAGAAAAGATAGAAATTCACAACGTAGCACTCAAAAGTAGCATCATATGAATTTAATTGGACACTAGTCCACAACTAGTGTAATGTGTTTAGTCCTATCTTCGGTGCAGACTGAATTACATAAGTCACTTTTACCAGTACAACGACCTAATTGCAACAGTTATATGAATTTACCTGTATAGATTTTGGTTCACAAGCTGTATTACTCCATGAAGTCATTTGTGAAGATAAACGGTTGCTTTGACACAAGCCTAACTATAATAGACTTTCGAATATACCCTTACTGATAATGGCGTTTTAATAGATAAGTGACATATTAGATAAAGCCTGTAACACACAACTGTTGAAGTGGTAGAATGCAAACATGCACTTAGAGGAAGTCACCGCACAGAATGCATGTAGTTCAATTTTACTAATTATCACAAAATGATTATACCGTAATAAAGGGTCCATAGTAGAATATCGAATAATATAACTGATAGGTAGGAGAAAGTTGTAGATGTAAATCAGCATTATAATTTCATATTTTCAAGGAATTCTTTTGATGATTTGATTCTGTTGTAACAATTACTTCTATGTCAGGAAAAAAATCTGCAAAATTTTCATTTTAAAAATCAAGAGACTTGTGCAAAGTCATAAGTATAACAATCAGCAGTTTAGAAGGTCGGATAGTGAAGTGTTTTGTATAAATGAGGCTTTGGGTGAATTATGACATATAAAAACAAGAACGTGAAGAGTTTGTTTTGTTTAAATTCGATGTCATCGTCGAGGCGTCTGTCCTAGGCGTCTCCGTAAATCAACAGAGATTAATTACTGGTCTGAACTAAAAAGAATAACAGGCAGAACAATAATAAATACACTGATAATTACATAATTACTTTTGCTAAATTTCTAATTATGCCGTTTTTGAAATCTCTTTTTATCCGCCTAAAACCTATCTTGGCAATATAATTTTTACTTGGACTCTTGCTACCTGACCGTAACTTCTATCTTCTTTCTAAGGCCTATCTTCTGTTTCATTGCTAAGTTATTATGTTTGATAAGAAACACAATGTGACTGACTAATATTAAAGCAAAATTTTTCATTCAGACATCTATAAACACAAAATAATCAACCAAAGAATGTTTTTTCGATAAATTCCTCTTCCGGCTCTATAATTATATATATTAAAAGACAGAAGACAAGTAGTTCAGCGAAGAGTCTCTTTTCGGCGAATTCCTTTTCATAGCTGTACAATTGCAAATAGATATGGTTGTTTTGTATGTGTGTGTACATTAAATTTGTCAAACGAAAATACAGTTATTAAGTTCAGGTGAATTAAGTGTTGATATAAGAGGGTAGTAACAAAAGTGATGAGTTGTCACAAAGATAGTTAAAGAAGAGTTGCGTAATAACATGAATAGTTTAATGAAAGAGTGGTACTCAGGGTGTACATGGAAACAAAATATGCGGAATTACACAAGGGTTTTAAGTAGAAAAATAAGCATACAAACAAAAGTGAAGTCAAATCAAACAAACAAAAGAACCATATATATTTGCGATTGTACAGCTATGAAAATGAATTCGCCGAAAAGAGACTCTTCGCTGAACTACTTGTCTTCTGTCTTTTAATGTTCGAATGGGAATTTTTCGTGAATAATATATGCATGTCTATCTACACAGAATATTTTAAATTAGAAGTTAATAACAATATTAGTGTTTCTTAAATAATACCGATTTGTAAAGTAAGATCACAGTGGAATTACAGTTCATTAAAGATGCTTAAATTATAATAATAATAAAGATATAATAGCGAATAGAATATCAACTGAAATTAGGAAAATTCCACAAAAATTCCGGATTATTCAAACCCTAGATAGTCAAGGTAAGGAAAGTGTCTGAACTAACTTCTTTTGTATGCACAAATTAGGCTTGTTAATATGGATCGCAACAGCCAGACTCAGCAATATTTAGTAGTCGAACTCTTAAAGTGAAATTGAGATTCGTAGGTAGGCGGTAAATGACCCTGAAAGCATGATGAACGTCAGTCTTGTGTTCTGTATTCACAAAATGGGATAGAATAGCACTGTGAATAGATTTTGTTTCTGCTTTATTTAACCACGCAGGGTGATGTTCGGAAATTCGACGAGAAAGACCCCTAATTGTACTGCCTATGTAACTTGCGCCACAGGAGCATTTAAATTGGTATATACACATAGAAGAGATGGAATTAGGCAGTTTGTCTTTTATTCCCGAACGCATAAGAGGAGTGGTTTTAAAGATACAGTGTAATTGAGCAGCATGGAATGCTCTTTTTACCGCATTTCTAAGACGCTGTGTTAGTATCTCACTGGTGTTGTCTCCTAGGAACTGCGTCTGTAGGAATAAGGCTTTTTTGGAACTGTTGGTAACTTGGACTGTTTTGGTTTTAGATTCATATTCTTATCAATAAACTTTTCAGGATAACCCTTCTCACCTAGCAGCCATTTAATATTGTTAAGTTCCTCGTCAAGACATTCATCCGAGCAAATCTCTCTTGCTCGGTTAAGTAAAGCAGAATCAAAATCTATTCACAGTGCTATTCTTTCTCATTTTGTGGATACAGAACACAAGAGTGATGTTAATAAGGTGGCATTCAAAGTCATTTACCGAATACCAACATATCTTAACTTCGCCTTAATAGTTCATTTACTAAATATTGCTGAGGCTAGCTGTTGGGATCTACATTAAGAAGCCTAATTTGTGCACCCAAAAGAAGTTAGTTCAGTCATTATCAAGGTTTGAATAATCCAGAATATTCGTGGAATTTACCTAATTTCAGTTGACATTCTATTCGCTATTATATCTTTATTATTATTATAATTTAAGCATCTTTAATGAACTGTAATTCCACTGTGATCTTACTTTACAAATCGGTATTATTTAAGAAACACTAATATTGTTATTAACTTCTAATTTAAAATATTCTGTGTATATAAACATATATGTAATTTTAGAGCCGGAAGAGGAATTTATCGAAAAGAATATTCTTTGCTCGATTATTTTGTGTTTTATAGACTTTTTATAATTGGTGCCATTTCAAGTGCAGTTTATTGCTGATAATTCTATCTGATGCTAGATTAAATAAGATTATACTACGATAGAATTGAATAAATGTGTACTTGTGTGTATGATGAGTATTCTGCCAATGAAATACCGATGGATATATATAATCAGATTGTATTTCATACTTTACAAGTCCAGATGAATAGTGAATGTTACAGCAAATGAGTAGCATTGCAACAAAATCACTCCAGTCACAATACATGAATATACTCATCATTTCTAATGGCAGCAGTTACAGTCCCATGATTTGCTTAAACAACAGTGTAACGTTTCTCTCCTCTCTCTTAACATTGGCAATATCATGGTTGTCAAAATTTTTTGTGAAGGGTTGAATAAATTATACTTGTTGCGCTAGTAGCTTATATTTTAGTATTAATGTTTCCCACACTTTGTTACAATATATGGATCATAGCATTGGCTAAAGGACTATTTGGCATCAACATTACAATAAATGATGTAATGTTAAACCAAATCATTTTCTACAGGTTTGATAATTCAAAACTACAAATTCACTAAACACTATTGGCACGTGAAAATGTTACACAACATTAATTCAAATCACTGTCAGATTCCTCACATGCGTCACCAGTTAGAAAATCCCGATGTAGAAGGTTATACATGCATAGATATGGATATCAACTTTTATTTGCAACAAGGAAATTAGCCCTACTTGCTCGTACGGAGCTGAGTACATCGGCCGTACCATGCGCCAACTTGAAAAACGCACTCGTGAACACTATCCAGCCTGGCTAGTAAGATGAGAACAAAAACGTGTATATAGTTCGGTGACAGAACATCTAGTCAATTCAGGACATTCAGCGCTATTAGAAAAATCCTTCAAAGTAACATACAAGATTCGATCAAACCTACCAAAGGTAGTAAAATTAAGACAACTGGGCATAGCCGAGGCACTAGCCCTCCAAAAGAAATGCGTCCAGCCCTTGCTCTTGCCATGGTCATCATTAACAGGTAATTCTTCTAATAGTGACTATCCAGTTACCTTTCTAATCCAAACCTCCTATTTGTTCATGTTATGTTTAAGTTTTCTAGATCTCTATTCACTCTTCCATATTTTCATATCTGAACTTCCTGTCTATTTTGTCATTTTATTATTTCTACATATTTAATCCCTAACTGCATAAACAATTGTTCGTCACATGAGCTATGATCCCACCAGATTTTGTATCCGAACATCCTGTCTATTTTTGTTATTTCTAGATTTCTAACCCCTAATTGCACAATATGTCAATCTTCTCAGTAGTTGTGATGCTACTTTGTTTGAGTTTTATCCGTCCCCCCTCCCCCTGTTTATTATGGCATTTTAATTCCTAATTGTAATTCTATTAATCTGACTTTGTTTAGTATTCTTACCTCATCAAAAGGAATTCATTGATGAATAACCTTCAGAAAGAGTTACTGTAACTGTAACTACTTAGAGAACAGAAAAATTCTGGATAAACGCATCAGGTTCAGAATATGCACAAAGTATATGTTGAAGTTAGGAGTTTGAAAAGGGGGAAAGGAACAAAGAGTAAAGATGGATTACGCACAACATTTTGTGCTGAAAGAGAAGACTTTAATGCCACTGTCGCAAAAGATACTTACTCGACAAACCTCTGTTGTATATCCATGAAGTCATGGTTTTTGTTTTTCGCCTTCTTTGGGCAACGGAACATATGAAGAGCTTGCCTTACCTCGTATATTATTTTAAAAGATCTCTCTATTGATGTGTGTTGGTGTGTAAGAATGCGGAGCTCAAGAACTGGCTTACTGGTTTATCTTATATCTCCTCTTGACAACACTGCTGAAAGATGTTCTTTTGGTCGTCTGTGGAATACTTTTCAGTGGAAGCAAAGGTGGTACATAGCAAGTACAAAAATATAAACTGAATAATGAGACAACCCTAGTATCAAATAGACTGATGAGAATACATTACGTGTGTTACTGAAAAATATGTTATAAGAACTTAATAACATACATATATTATACTTCCGGAATGCTTATCCTTTTTTCAGATGTAAATTTCTACTTAAATATTATTTGAAAACGTAGTTTTATATCACAATCATTCATGCTGAAAAATGTGACATAGTTCCCTAGTTCATCAGAAATGTTAAAACAATCCTAAAAAGGTGACTGTTTCATGCTGGTAGTATACTAACGTCTCTTTTTTTCTGTCTCAACTTCCTGTTATATCCATTATTATATCGCCTGAATTACATGCGTCGCTCGATACATAAGTAGAATGTTGCTATTTTTTATCAAATTTAATTTATAGTAAGTGGATCGTGTAATCCAACAGATAAAATGTTTATAAACTGGTGTAATTCTTATGCGTACTACAATCCCGATGGTTCATAGTTGGAATACACGACAATGGAGTATGTGGCACAGGATTCGATCCCCGAAAGACTCACTACTTCATCCCGTCCAGCCGGTGGTAAGCCATGTGAAAAGGGAAGGCTAAGCGTGAGGCTAGCAACCCACCCATTAAAACATTGCTGCTGAAACCTCAAAGCTGAAGCACAGGGCCCTGTTTCGCCCTCATAACACAAAGGAAACAACTTAAAAGACAGGCAATCTCTACACAAAGATAGCCTATGTTTCAGCTTGTGCGGAAAGCACGATCATTTAAACTAAACCAGATGCCTAGCACATGCACCGTGATTGGATTCGTCTGACAACCAGTCAGTTACCCTGGGAAAACTTTGTAGAAATTTACATCAATCTATGAATTATATTCATGTCTACTGAACATCTTTATCGCTTTCTGGTCTCTGCACAAATTTGTCTAAAAGTGTGAACATTTAGGAATACTAAACTTTATCAATAGTTCTATTTAGCCCTTTAGTGATATTTTTAGGAAAATCATCGAGGTCTACCACTTGTGTTGTACACCATGATCCTTAAAGCACCTACCGCATTTCAAGTGAAAGGGGTAAACTGGTGTAATTATTCACCGTGAATGTTCTCCAAAGGCTCACAAATCAATCAGCAGAACATTGCTGTATCCTGCACCTTGAATTTAGCTTTTTTTGATGATTATGCTTTGTGCTATTAAAAACTATCCATCGGGTATTACTTCAAAAGATGAATTTGAGTTTTAATGGATCCTCTTAGGAGAAAAAAGCGGAAGTTAATATTCTGATTTTGAAACGAATATATGTTTCATAAGCAATAACACGTGCTATTTGATTTGAGAAAATTCCGAATAGCCGAGGTCAATGCAATGAAAATTATCTTTGATGAGTACATTTCAATAACCTCTCTTTCTTTTTTCTTAATATTCAAAAACTGATTTTGTATTACGCAACTCCAATTACCAATCTTCACCTGTTTAGTTAAAAGAACTATAACCAATTGTATTTTGTTTTAGAAACTTGATGTACACATAAATACAAAATAACACACATATTTGCCATTGTACAGCTAAGTGAATGAATTCGCCGAAAAGAGACTCTTCGCTGATCTACGTGTTCTGTTTTCATTATTGCCTGGATGGGGATTATACATGAATATTCAAAAACGTTCAAGTCCGATTTTGGGTCAGCAGACTGTGAATAATAATTTTTGAGGTGTCTGTTTGCACAGGTTTGGTTACATCGTGAACTGACATCAGTTAGAGACCCATCAAAACATGCAGTGTTGGACAGGTATTTCGTACTAGTTTTGATCTATTCATCACTCCTAATCTAGGTTCAATTCAGAATCTTCAAATCAGGAGGCATGTCTGCTGATCCTTTACTTACTGAGACAGAAAAATAGAACTTATGCATTGTGACAGAGTAATGCGTACTCATGAAATCATTTTATTTCATGAATCCACACTTTTTATTCCTTCACATTCCCATTGGAACACAAGGCTTCTAACTAGAGACTTGAAGTTTCTGTACCAGTGGTGTTTGTTTTTAAGGAATGGGGTTGCGAGCCTCATATCCAACCTCTTATTACTGGCTTAGCGAGGTAAATCAGTGCGTTGGCAAGGGATCAAACCCCGGACCACCTGTGTGGTTGGCGAGTATTCTGCCGCTAAGCCACCGACGCACACTATGAATTCACAAACTGACATATTATTAATAATGACTAAATTTATTCGGCTATGGTCTAAAGGAAAGAGACCATTCTTCACCTTCTACTGTATAGCCAACAAAACGTCCTTGAGACACTCGCTATCAAGAAACGTTACAAAAAACAGGGAAAAACTATCACTCTGTAATATTTTAGCTGTCTTAATAAACTATAATAACGTCAAAACTCAAATTTACCTCAGCAGTGCCATGAGACAGCTGTACAGGGAGTGTAAATAAATAGATACATAGCAACTACTGTTAGATAAAATTAGTTAACCAAAGTTCTACTGTGGAAAGTATCTTCTATTGGAGGAGAATAGTCCCATCGAGGTTCGATCAAAAGTACTGTATACCAGAATCACACACAAAGTCTTCCTGCAAACAGTCCTGGGTCAGAATGACCCTCATCCACGCGAATAAACTCATATTCAAATACAGCACACTGTCAATTTACACACAACCACAAAGAAGTAATACAATTTAAGAATAAACTAGGTGAAAGGCGAACAATAAAAGTCAAAATAATGATATACAGTCTAGCGGAAGGACATATCATAACTACAAAGTTAGTTTAAATGCCTAAATAAGTATAAATATCGTAAATAGATCGTCCAGGAGGGTTTTTTCAAGCAATTTTTTCCCATAACATTGCTATCTACAGTTAGTGTTTCAGGTATAATTGGCGAATTCTCAGAAGATCGAATTCATGAACCAGCGGAACACCTTGTAGTTGCTGAATAGTCAATAACTTAGCCTCGTAACCAGTGAGTGCCAGGTCCAATTCTCATTAGACTCATATTTGTGTACAGCTATAGAATCCTAAAGTAGAGTGATAAATTCATTATAATAAAAGTTTTTTGTATTTCCCAATGAATGAAAACAATACGATATTGTTTTTACTGACTTTTCACTATTTAATGCTAATAGCTTTATCAAAGTATTATTAGACCGTAATTTACAAACTCTCTGCATATATATAACAGAGAGTTAAGAGAAGAGGTGAGAAAATAGACTTAGGTCAAGTTAGAGGGACATATTGAAAGTAAAAATAGCAACGAAGATCACTAAACCAAATAGCAGAGGTAATAGTTCACCTGTTATGATATCAAAATAAAGTTTACTAACTTCATCATCGTTCGTCAGTCTGGGGTCACGTTTCTTTGTCAAGTTGGTCAGTTGGTAAAGGTAACAAAATCAAGTGTAGATTGTTGTATTTGATCAGTGTGTAAAATTATAAAACCAGTGTGTATTTACATAGTGAACTTGCATATCACACTCGTGTTGATTTTGTCACTTGATGGGGGAGGGAGGTGTTGTAACCAGGTAAGATTCTGTTTTAGTCCATCATTCCTTTTCAAACAATTTGGATTTCACTTGATATGAAGTGCTTCTGATGATATTAGACGTTCTTTGTGATTTCTGAAGTTTTTCTGGATTATTTCAATATTGTCAAAATCAATCCTGTGGGCTGATTCTCAATCGTGTAGACCTATGGCTGATGATTTTCCAAGCTTTTCTAGTCAAACCGGATTTCTCGGTGGTCAGACAGCTGCTCTACGTTGTTCATTTCTTCTAATTTTGATGTCTCTCTGCCGATGTTTGTCCGATGTATATCGCATCACATTCCAAGCATTTTGTTTTATAGACACAATTCGGATTTGGTATTTTATATGGACAAGATTGTTTCGCAGTGTGTCTGGTGTTTTGAGGAAAACTCTAATGTCGAGCTGATTGAGTACTCTTCTGATGTCGTCTGACGTCTCTGGTCTATATGGAATGACGACTGTTGAGGTCCATGTTTTCGAAATGCGTGTTTTTGGCGATACTTAATATCTGTGTTCATTTTGTTTATGAAGTTCCATCGGTAGTTGTTTTGCTTGAGAGTTTCAGTAATGTTTGATATTTCTTCTATTTTTTGCTTACTTGTTATCAGAGAGTGTGCTCGTCTAAGAAGACTTGAAACAACTGAAATCTTTGCGCTGATGGGGTGTGATGATTTGAAGTCTAAATATTTTTTGGAGTGGGTTTTCTACCTGAATATGGATATACTCAAATATCCGTTTTCCCTCTTCTTAACTAGGCAGTCCAGAAATGGTAGTTCACCGACGTCTGATTCTGCTTTCGAAGTAAACTGGATTCTGGGAGATACACAGTTTATTTTCTCCGGGAATGAATTGTGTAGATCTCGTTTTAGTACTACAAAAGTATCATCTACATATCTTAACCATATTTTACGAGTGAGTATGCTTGAAAAGATGTTATCTTTCAATCCATTCATGAAAAGGTCGGCGACTATTGTGAAGACTCGTGAACCCATAGCAACACCATTTTTCTGTCTCTATAAACTCCCTTTAAATGTCAAATAATTACTTTCTAGACAGAATTTTAAGCTCTTAATTATTTCACTGGTGTCCAGTGGACATCTTTGTGATAGCGTTGTGTCTGATTCTAGTATTCTGGAAATGATATCAAGACTTTCGGTAATAGGGATACTAGTATATAATGAGTTAATATCATAGCTTACCATAATGTCTTTTTTATCCATTTCTCGGTGTTGTATTTGGGATTTGAAATCATATCAATTTCTCACAATATTTTGAGTGTCCTTTTGTAGTGTTTATAGTAGCCAGAGTAAGTATTTAGAGAGGTTGTATGTCGGTGAGTTGGTGAAATCCATTAATGGTCCTAATGAAACTGTATCTTTGATTGACCGTAGAATCTTGAAGGTACATAAGATTTTGGTTTTAGTTTAAACCAGAGAGCATTTCCAATTTTGGGTTTCATTTCTTGAAGGAGTCTGTTTGTATTTAGTTTCATTTTGTCGAATTCGGTGGATTTCTTTTTCTCTTCAATGAGTTAGTATGGTCCTTCAGATAAGTGTTTAATCTCCTTCTTTTCATAATCCGTTCTATTCAGTATCACAGGGACGTTTCTCTTGTCGGCTTTCGTTAAAACTATGCTTTCATCTTTCTTCAAGTTTCTTAGGGCTTCATGTTCATGTTTGGTAAGATTAGATGGTATGTTTCGTTGTGTCATTAATATGTGTGATATCTTTTGACGAACAAATTGTGATTCTTCATTGGTGAATTGATGTAGAGCAGGTTTGATCAAAGGTGCTATTTCCTGGACCGATAATGGCTTTCTAGTGATATTGAAATTCAAACCTTTCTGTAGTAATGAGATTTCATTTTCGGCCAGTATCTTGTCTGACATGTTATGTATGGCCCTAATATTCTTCATATCATTTGCTCAGGTTTTCTTTGATTGTTTCTTTTCTTCGATAAATCTACCAAGTACTCTCTGAATTCGAGTGGCCCTAATACTGAGGTCTATACTTAATTTAACTACGTAGTTTGTTTTGAGTGAACTTTTACTCTTGTACATCTTCAGCAAGTTAATAAAATCTAGTTTAATTAATTTTCTTACAGAGAGATTCATTTAAAAAACAAGCTGTTATTCGTTAATTATTTTTCCACATGAACAAAGAACAAAAAAGACTCGGAATATTTCTCTACAATTAAGTGTTCCTGCCTTTTTATGAAAGCAATATTTTTGTTACTTTAATTTACATACAAAAGCATAAAATTAATTACAATTCACATGACATCAACAGATTGAGTTAATTTTTGCTTAAAAAACATACCCTGTTTAGATGAAATCAAAGGGAAAGTTTGTTTTTTTTTGTGATATTAAGGCCTGAATTTTATCAAAACTCACTACACTACACAGTTATTTCGCTTCCCTTTAAGAAAGTAAGATGTGTTTGAGTGAATGTGCTACCATCTCCTTCTTTACCATGGTCGACTTATTCACTATATGAACTGAGTATTCAGTACGAAGACATGTATTGTTATTCCAGGGTCTATATTCTCACTGCATAGGATTAACATTTCAAGCTATGAATTTTTGTCCACCTTGAATCTTCTCAGTAATAATTACTACTTTATGAAGCTTTAGTTTGTAGGAATTTTGACTGGTTCGATGCTGGATTGATTTCAGTTATGGGATCAAAGATAAATAGGTTGTGTTGAAAAGTTCTTTCGACCCTAACTGGGACTCTTCAACAGTACCTGGACTTTCAGATTACGAGGCTGGCCTCGTTGACCATTTAGCCACCGGATCGAAACCTATGAATTCTAAAATGTATCGATTCATGATGTTTAGCGCTAACTTTAGACAGTGTCACTGGCAAGTAATTGTTATGTCCGCAAAACTTGGGCACTGTGGTAGTAAGTAATTCCATATTAGTTAGTTTATTAGGTATATCACACAGTGAAACAGTATTATTTACTGGATGACGTTTTGAACAAAATTTATCGTTCATAACCATATCAATTGTAATCACACGACTTTGCAACTTGATTTTTATATTTTTCTTTGTCTTCTCCTATTTGTTGTAGGGGTAGTAGAATTTTCCAGATATCGGGGACAGCTGTTGCATCATTCCTATTACATGTATTTTCAGTTATTCAGTAAACAAAGCTTCTGTTATCAATCTCTCCTTCCACCCTGTTACACTAGATTTTAAAACTGTCATCATATCACATCCTATTGTACGGTTGTGTGTAACTGTATGTATTGCTTGAGCTGAACTATTATCTAGATTTCTTATCTTATTTGGGTTAACCAATCTAGATTAATAATAATAATTTGCTTTATTCCAAAACAGTACTTGTGATACAGAATGGAATTCGCAGCATTTTTACTACAGTATTGCATCCAGTTAGTACATTATCAATAAATAGAATTCTACATAGATTAAGGAAACCACAGTTCATTATTACAACAATACATTGGCATGTTCAGTAGCAAAGGTAAAGCTGAACATTGTTTGAAGGAGTTATAAAAGTGGGAGCTGTCTTATTAACAGGCGTAAGCGAGAGGAAGAGACAAAGCAGCACATAACGGAAAAAGAAGAGAGAGAAAAGGAAAAGAAAGAAAATGTTGTACCTATTGATGATGTGGGTTGGAAAGACGAGATACAGTTGTTCTACTGACTATTTAATAAGTTATAGGTATCACGCCTAATGCTTTCTTTATCACACAGAACACGAGCTAAGTAGGGTATGGTTGAGTTTTTGTACTTGCTGGTGCGAGCATATAGTTTTCTATATTGGCTTCTGGTTTTACCTGATGAGATGCAAGGGGAGAGTTGTGAATGGAGAGTGAGTTAGATAAAGTGGATTTGGCCCATTTTTCACATGAGTCCATGTGCCTGTCAACCAGAATATTAACAAGCTGGTTAAGTGGCACGTTGCTTACCCTGCTGACAACATTTAACATCCTGCGTAATATGTTATAGTCTTTCTTCAGTAGCCCAGGAAAAACTAAGGGGGAACAATAGAGAATAATAGGCAGGATGCGAGAATTAACGAATTGTAGGAGTAAGGGTTGGGTAATACCAGAATGTTTTAACTTCCTAATGTAGAAGGCAAGACGGAATATTTTCTTAGAAATTGCTAAGATATGAGACGACCAGGAGAGATCAGCAGATAGAATGACACCTAGGTATTTAATTTCCGATTTAGTTTCTATTTCAGTGCCGTCGATGTTGCATACCTCGTGAGAGCCAAACCAGTTTGTTTTGGTCAGATTTATGCCTAAAGGTGAAATTGACTGTTTGGCATTTGGAGGGGTTTAGGGTTAGACCATTTTCCTTGGACCACTGGCTGATTTCTGACAGAAAGTCATTAAGTTTAGAGAAGTCGCTTTGACATTTGATAGGCAAAGATACAGACAAATCGTCAGCGTTTTTTTATGTTCGGCTAGTCTGACTGCCCCTGTTCTATTAGTTTGACCTATGTATTTGACCTGACATTCATTGCAGGGTATTAGATAAACTCAATTGTTTTGCTTTAAAGGCTCCACAGGATCTTTTAGCCGACAAAGCTTGGTTCTAATTGAGTTTGTGGGTTTGAATTCCAGCCACTTTTATTCCTGCCTTGTTAAGAGTTCAAGTTTTAAAGTCGTGTTATTACAATTGATTTGATTATGAACAATAAATTTTGTTCGAAACGTCATCCAGTAAATAATACTGTTTCACTCTGTGATACATCTAATAAACAAACTAGTATGGCAAGTAATTGTTTTTATATGCGACCTGGAGGATTCCACTAGTCACTTATTATTCATCTCTCATGTTTGTTAACGAGCTCCGTCTCCAAGTCACAAACCAGCTCTATGAAAGAAGTGACTGTATTCCTCACGTTTGAGATCTCCGCAACTGAATAAAAGTTGCATACAGTCCGACGCGCGCTTGACAACAGTCTTTCAGCCAGCCTCACAAAAGTAAATATGATCACGCTGACCCACCTATTGTAACGATGATTATACTTGGCTTTATTGACTATCAGTTCCTCACGGCTCGTGCTCTAAAAGTCATGCTCTGTGGCAACGGCCCTGTGAGACCTTACAACATCGAACTCCAGCTGCATTTGTTTTGCGGAAGCTGCAGCTACCCCACGGAATCATCGTTGCCACCCATTATAACCAACTGAGACCACATCATCCAGCCACCTGAAGGGAAGTGTAAAACCTATCTCAACCGCCACCTGCCATCAGCCGCTATGAGATGAGGCTGAAAAGGGAAGAGCATATCCAATACCTCAGCCAGGTAATGATGATAGTCCCTCGATAATAGAGAAGGTGATATTATTATTATTAATTCCTTCTAGTTCCCAGTGAAATATAGGGCTTCAAGCTAGAGGCTTGAGGTTTCTGTAGCAGTGTTTATTTTTACAGGATTGGGTTGCTAGCCTCATACCCAACCTTTCCTCTTTACCAGCTTTATTTGTGGCTTAGTGAGGTAAAGGCGTGTGTCCACCTCGAATCGAACCCCTGACAATGTGCATGGTCGGCGAGCGTCCTAACCACTGTGTCACCGAGGCTTGCGCGCGAAGTAGGGCTCGAACCCATGACCCTGAGATTAAGAGTCTCATGATCTACCGACTAAGCTAGCCGGGCAAGCGAAGATGATATATAGGAACAAAACCCCAAACAGATGAAGCATCTTACATTGTCCTCTTCTTTCACCTACAGAAAAATAACTGGCATTCAGTTATCTGAGGCAAGAGGAACAACCACTTTTCAGACTTGATATCAGCAAAGAGAGAAAGACTGGGTGCTTGTATAGCCTTGACCCAAGCATTTTAATTTTTGAAATTTAGGTGAATACATATCCTTTCATAGCTCATGTTCTACCTCCCTTTCTTTGTGTGACTGTGACAAGGGCCATTTCTCTATTGAGCCCAGTTCTATACTAGCACCTTTAATGTTTTTGACAACTGCTCACACGCTTTCATTCATTCCTTACGTGATCTTTGCGATATCAACCTGCGATGTCAGACTCATCTTTTATTATTCAGGTTCCCGAGAAGAGCCTGACGTATGGTGATATTTGAATGTCTACTCTCCATATACCAAGTCCTTATTCAGTTCCAGTTGTATTTCCGCTGAACAATGGTCACGTCAATGATTTTCTTATTCAAAGAGTTGCTCGTTGCTCACGCTTTCTAACGATCACATCTTCAGTATCCAAGTAAGGCAGATGTTGATGAAATTATAATTAATAATTAACCTATTCCTCAGGATTACACAACTTCTAACTATATAAAATGTTAATATAAATAAACTATTCGTTATCCTTATCACCACCTGCGTCAAATAATTATGCCATTTTTACCATTGACATTATCATTATTATTATTATTACTATCATTTTAATTCTATTACATTTACAATGTTTAATATTTATCTTTCATTCCAAAAATTAGCCGTCATTGTCCGGAATATCATCTACAAAAATCTCTTTATGTATTAAAGTGAGGTTTGATGATCTCATCGAAAGCCAGATTGTCTATCTTATCTGTATTTTTTTGTATGTTGTATGAATTTTGTAGAATGTCATCAGGAATACTAGTAAAGGAGAAGACTTGAAATAACCGTGGGTATATAAATAGACTGTAAGTTTTAATTTCTTTCAGTCATCACGTATTGGATAGATAGATAGATTAGTATTTCGAATGAGTGGAAACAAGGCAAAGATGCCAGCTTGTATTACAGTTCAAATGAGTAAGTGCTGATGTATGAGAGTAATCAAGCTCATAATTGCAAATATCATGTGTTGGTTTGCAGAAATTTGATTACGAGTTGATAATAATAGGGAGAATCACTGGAAAACCTGAGAGTACTGAATACCTGTAACATTAGGAACACAATGTTCAACGAGGAGGCTTCTTTCAAGCCGCACAATCATATATGTATGTGTAGATTTTAAGAAATTATATCCTATGAGTAAATCGAATTATAGGTGTGAAAACGCAAAATATAAAAGTGTGCGATTGTAATCATAGTTAAATATCAAGTGTCAATTGGCAAAACAAATAATCTGACAAGACATAGTTCAACACTATCAATCACGCTGTGAAGATGGTTAAGCGATATCTTTTTTGATGTGATTGTGTTCTCTGAGCTGGATAGTTAATTTGCGAAGCTTTCATTGCCCCCTACTAGGCAACATCTTTGACGCGTACTTCAATTTGAAGTAGCTTTCAGATTTCTCCACGAGTTTATTATTCATCTCTCCCAGTGACCTTGAACGTGATTGGTTGTTTTTGTGTGCTTTGACACCCTCTAGGCTACTTGTATTGGAACTGATTGTTTCCTTGACTTGAACTTTGCCCCTTTGTGTGTAGGGTTTCTTTGCTATCGGTTGATAAATTTTGACTATATCTATGTGTCTATTGATTGATGATTCACTGGAATATCAGGCTTCTAGAAATTCTCTATCATTCTTTGTGCTTCCTCTGTCCAATATTTGAACGTTGTCCCAGTCGAATTGATGTCCATGGTTGTCGACAACCAACAACGTTCAAATATTAGACAGAGGAAACATCAAGAACGCTAGTGAATTTTTAGAAGCCTGTCTGGTATTCCAGTGAATCATCAATCAATAGACACATAGATATAGTCAAAATTTACCAACCGATAAGAAGGAAATCTCACACACACACTCAAGGGGTCATAGTTCAAGTCAAGGAGACAATCAGTTCCAATACAAGTAGCCAACCAATCACGTTCAAGGTCGCTAGGAAAGATGATTAATAAACTTGTGGAGAAATCTAAAAGCTCACTTCAAATTGAAGTATGCGTCAAAGATGTCGTCTAGTAGGGTGATGAAAGCTTCGCAAATTAACTATTCAGCTAGGAGAACAAAACCACATCAAAATCATCCACATGAGCTACAAATCTTCTGCATCATTTCCACGCGAAACCTTAAAACGAATTGCCACTCAAGTGGAAGTAGAATGGATAATGACGGGTTTACCTAACGAAAGTGACATAGTAACGAAACAGATTTTTAGGCAGTCATGCACCGAGCTAAAAAGTCTTCAGAAAATTGAATGAAGTCAGGATGTGAATCTGAAACCTTATTTTCAATCAAAATTTAGGGAACTAATAATACTGAAATAATTAATAGTGTTTCAGAGAAAGTCACTCAGCCGGAAGTTGTCAATACACATAGCTAGATATGCAAGCAGATAAACAATGCATATCAGGGGAAACTAGTGTTCTATTCTTTCTTCAGAAATGAGATTCTCAGTCAGTCAATGCACCAATATTATATGTTTAGGAAATGTCGGTAGTAAAAACACGTGGTTATGGGCATTCATTGGCAGTATATTAAAATTCGATTATCATAGTGGTCAACACCTCTGCTAGAATCATGCAAATCTTCTGGGATCAGGGATCCAGGGCTTATTCCACTGTGAAAAAAGCATAATTTTCATCATATTGTTTGTTCCCCTTTGTTTTGGGATTAATTTTGTACTTTAAATATTCTGCCATTTACTCCTAATCTCCTAATTTGCTTCACTGCAAACTGTTGATAGAGAGATACGCCCCAAATAAGACTTTGTGATGCTTCAACAATCACATTCTTATTGTGCCAGTTCTTAATACTTTCTTATTGTCTCTTCTTATCTCAGGGGAATACTTCTACAAATAACGATAAGTAGAGGTAAAAACTTGTTTATCAAAAAGACATCTGTCTTCTTTCAGTAATTAAGTGAGAATTTCAGTATCATTCTATAGTTGAGAATGCCAGTAACAAGGATATGCTTAGAATTTAATTGATGGATGGTGTCAAGCAGTGGAATCCAGGATGCGCATTTCGTCCTATCTGGGATTCGTCCTCTGGATGTGCCTGCATTCCCCAGTGAGTGATGATGTTTCCACCAAGGCTTGAACCCAGTTCCCATAATTTCAAACGCCAAAGCGTTGTGCACTAGACCACTTGGACCACGAAAGCCAGCTCTTGTGCAGGCACATCCAGATGATGAGTCTCAAATAGGACGAAATGCTCATCCTGAATTCCACTGCTGGTCACCGTCCACCAATTAACTTCTAATTGCACGCCCAGACATCGTCGTCAACCTGAAACCGAGCACTTCGGTTGAATCAATCTATATCTTAAATTCAATTAAATAAGGAGATTTTTAGTTTGAAATAGTATTGTAGCTGATCTCCATAGGATTTTTACACTGTATTCAAACTTGCTTAGACTGTAATAATAGATCACGTCATCTTCATTAAGAGAAACCAGGGAACCAGCTGTCCGTATGCTTCATACTACGTCTACATCTTGTTGTATAATTTTTTATAAAGCTTTCCACCAACCAAACCATTTTTGACGTCGTTTAAAGACGCTGAAAATAACCACGAATAAATAGATATATTTACTGATAAGCTCAAATAGTAGTTAGGATTTCAAAACATTCAAATGGTATCAACTGTTCTT
Organism: Trichobilharzia szidati; assembly: GCA_944472155.2. Lineage (NCBI taxonomy): Eukaryota > Metazoa > Platyhelminthes > Trematoda > Strigeidida > Schistosomatidae > Trichobilharzia > Trichobilharzia szidati. Next base: position 12,020,102 of record OX235277.1, read on the forward strand.
AGCATATAGGTACTACATAATGACACGAAATAACATCAGTTGGAGAGATCGCTGAAAGCCAGTTTTGTCCTATCCTAGACATCTTCAGCTCAGGTTTCAGTATAAAATGAACTTTTTAAGTTTTTTACAAGTGATGTAATTGTATCTTCTGACAACCATACTCATGATTGATTAATTTACTTCTTTACTGATCACTTTTATTAACTTGAAATTTGAGCTTTCTTGTCATGTGATTCACTTTTTATTAGTTGATAAATTTGGTCTATAGTAACTGTGTCTGTTAACTGCTAATTCACTTGAGTACCAGACTTTTAGGAATTCCCTCCTGTTTTTCTACATTATCCCAATCAAATTGGCATCCATAATTGTCCACATGCATTGATGCGAAAGAAAATAGATCACGGCTGTAAAAACACAAGATATATGTTTTGATTGCTGTAATTCCATGTTAAGCGAGTCCTCATTTCATCACTTATTACTCACTTATTGAGCAGTGTCACTCACTCCATGACTGTCAGTACTGACATGCTCATAATATGAAATCAGTCAGCGAATATTGAAAAACATGGAATTCCTTGTGTTCGTTTTAGATATATTCGTTTGTTAGTTTCATAAATTTCAACAGAATGCCACAATAACCTGCGCCAGTAGTGCAGTGATAAAATGCTTGCTAGGCTCGTGAGTGATCTGCATTCGATCCTCGGTAAGGTTCACCCTTAGACTTCTCTTTTCCTATAGTAAGCCTGGTAAGGGATCTGGTTTAGACATGACTTTAAGAAAATAAACCCGTTTAACCAACACCAATACTGAAACTTCGGAGCTGAAGATTGAAGCCTTATTTTTTGATTGGAGTGCAAAAGGACAAAAAATGATAACCTGACAGCTGTGATATAAACATCTAAGAATTTGGATGAATTGTTATACAGAATCAAATACTACGGCAAAAGAGTTACATGGAGCAGCTATAGTTTTAATATTTCAGTAGAGAGAATCATCTTTGCATTTCCTGGAGAAACCTTTTTTGGATATTTATCTTTTTTCATCAGAAAAGACTATAAGATACAGATCATCGTTCAAAATGCTTGTATGTCGTGATTGAAAGGCGAAAACAGCAGCTTTCCCTGACATCATTATTCTTGAGGTGAAAGTAACATTAGGCTTACTTCACTCTCTGTGTATCGTGTTTTCTGTCATGATTGTATCAAAAGTGTATTTCAAAGATAGGTGATAATATTTGCGTTAATCAGCATATATACAGATATATCACTGTAAGTCCCAGATTAATCATTGATACAAGAAGCCTGTGAACGTGTGAGTGTTGTTAAACAGAAGGTATGACTTCAATAGTGATACGTTAAAATGATATGAAACTGACAGTTGTTGAACTCATACGATATATCTTAAAGTAATGCAGAAATTATGCTCAACAAATTTCATGGTCACCAGTTTATTCATTCGTTTCTTTTTTTAATATTGATGTGACATTATCAACAAAACTTTGACATGAATATAAATCATTTCATTCTATTTTAGGAAAAAAACTAAGTGCATCATTCGTTTAACGGGCAATAAATGATTCGTTAGAAAAAAAATGAAAATGTCACTTCTGTGCTAACAAATTCACAAGACACTGTCTCATCTGTTTACCCGGTGGCTTCAAGTTATGCCATTTTTTCACTTATTATTGATGTTAATGCATCTTAATAAACTGTTTAGCCGATCGTCTGAAATGGTTTACAAACAAGCACATTTTAATCTACCTCGCTTCTGATAAACACATGGAAAACCCTGGAATCAATTTTCCTCTGTAATATGGGATAACTGTTGAAGAATGAAATGCGATTTGATGTCCTCAGTTTATCATTCGGTTCAGCGCTTACAGCCAACAGAAATAGAAGCGATTTCTCAGGCGACTACAAGGGGTATTAAGCGTGTATAGAGAAATTTCAACATACTTGCAAGGATTATATGGATTTCGGCTAAGAGAAACATAAAATTAGTAAACATTTATGACATGGGTGGACGTCGCAGGATCGTTTAAAGTTATCAATAGGCAAAGGATTTCAATTCTCTTCAAGTTTGCTGAAACCATCTCCATGAAGCGCCTGAAACCTGATTTATGCGTTCAGAAAGAAACAGTTTTCAGTCTTTCTTTGGGCTGGTAGCTGGATATTTTCATCTCTTTTTCATCTGAATACGTAATGTTGAAAGTTTCCATTGTGTATGATCATTATTGTTCGGAATAGTGTTAAATAATATATATTACTGTATGCATATGTTAATTGATGGATTTTTGTTTAAAAATGAACTCTGTGCAAGTATGTTAAAATTGTTTCTTTAGATATATTTAATAATGACTTTGGCCTGTAAGCAACTGATGAGAAGCCAATGAAATAAGCAGTGATGGTACCATTTTATTCTGCAAAAACTGTTGTTGTTCTTGCTTTATTCAAACTTAATAAACATTGATTAGAATTTACACTCTGTTCATTGAGTTGACATGAAATACTTGTATTAGAAATAAAGCAACACCTGTCACAGATATAGAGAAAATTCCAAAAACAAGAACAAAGAAGAATAATAGATACATAAAGCAAGTTAGGAAATATTGTGAATATATTAGCATGACAATTATTAGTAAATTTCACTTGAAACGCAATTCACTTCATAAGGCTTATTTCAGGTGCTTTTTTTCTCCTACCTATCCTGCTTCTTACTCCCACACCTGCCTTTCTGCTTGAAGAAATATACGTGAATTCATTTTCATCATGCTTCACAAGCTTTTAACTGTTATCTGGTGTGAGTTTAACTCAATAATTAAAACCCGAATATCACGTTTTTCCTATAACTTCTTTTTTAAGCCTCACGGTCATGTGCACATATTTGGTAGACACTAAATCTGATTGAAATTTAATGGTCAGATTGTTTTTGGACTCACATTTTGAAGATATGCAATACCGATTTCCACCCTCCCCCCAAATAAACTTTACTAACGTTTCTGGAAGAGGAATGCTTTGAGCAATCTGAAAAAACATGTTTTGAAATTAATGCCTCACAAAACAGAGTTCAGGCTAAGTAGGTCGTTGATAGCCAGTTTATTGTGAAAGCATAGTTGTAATACAGTGAAATATTTCAGAGTTATTTTACTTATGAGGAATAACTACTTTTCAAAAGTGTTGCCGGTAAAAATAAACTATGCATGTGGTGGGGATTTTTGAGATAAATTATGCTTAATCCGATTATGAATTTTTCAGAAAAAAGTAGAGTCACAGGTGTAGGTCAAATTAGATAATTTCAGGAATGTAGTGGAGATTGTTTCACTATAAATCTATTTTAGGCAACCTGGAAATATTGGGTAAGTACGTATAATAAGGCTTCTAATCCTAAGTAAACTTTATACAGTGGTATAAAGGCCAACGAATTGTATAGAATAACTCAAGATAATATGAACCTGAGAAGAAATTCAAATAGTTTGATGAAAGTAAATATCAAAATCCTTAATTCGTGCAGTGTGGAGGCATTTGTGGATGCTAAAGCAGAGCGAAGCTGTGACAGTGGTTGTACAAATTATGATGATTGTACAATTTGAGCAGTTTTATTCGAAGAATTTGACATCTGGATGCTTTCTTCAAGTTAGTGGGAACGGAGTAAATATTGAGAACAGACTGTTTGGCTTAATCTGAAGATCTATCTTAGCTAAGTCATATAGTGTACAGCTACTTAATGTCTTTTTGACATCTTGACTTAGTTACAGAGTAAGATTTTTACGATCACATCACAACACCAACATAATTAACCTCACATAACATCAGTATTAAGTCAGTCATGCAGTTAGTTTAGTCCATAAGAATTATTAGTTTTAGGTATTAGAGGTAAGGCAAAAATAAGAGAATAATGGTCATCAAAACAATTAGTTAGTACACATTGACAAGGGTGGAAATAATTACGGAATTGTAGACCATGTGATTCGTAAGGGTTAGTGACATGTTAACACATTATCCAGAAATTTGTAAAATAATGATGACTAAGAAAGATAGAATAACCAAGAAGAATTACGTGAGATAAAAACAAGTTTACTGAATCAGATGTCTTTGGTAGATACCCAAATAATGTTATGTATAGCTCAATATTAGGTCATTCCATCGATACAGGACATTAAGTTGACTCTAACAAAGTATTTTAGAGTTGTTTATCGTATTTCATCCAGCCTCTCTTATGATCTACAAGTATGGCTTTTGCAATCAGCAGTGGCAATCGGAATTCATCTGAACAAGCGAAATATGTGTGATCAGAGAAAACTATGCAGCCTCCTTCTTTCCTGTGGTCAATTAGGTAATATGTATTAGGTGTTACAAACGACTTTCCTCTGCTCCTGTAATGATTTTTCGACTGTGTCATTTTATTATAATCACTATTTCAGATAATTCAACTAACTCGTTTGTAAAACAAGCAACAAAGGTTAATAAAGCAGGATGACTTCATGAACGCATCAAATTTCGGTTGAACTCGTCATCTGAATACTCTATATACACAGATATATATACTTTTGAAATTACATTGGGAGATATAAGACTGATAAGTAAACAAACTACATTGAATTAGTCATGCAGAAAGACAGGTGCGAATGTTTTCCACGTCACCTTCAAATAGGTAAAGGGAGAGGGAGTATGCGAGAGATTAAAATTAAGATAAAATGTATTACGCTTCAATTACATCACTTAGACAAACAATTATTAGTCATTAGAGAATATAACAAGAATTGCAAACAGAGTAATATCAATAGTAGTAGTTATAATAATAATAACAATGCTAATAATAATGTTGAAGAGAGTTAAGTTAATGTTACTGACAAAAGATAGTTTTAAATGAACCAAGAATAATAATAAGAGGTAGAATAATAAGTGTAACGTATTACCATGGTAGATTCAGAGTCACCACCATCTCCTTTTGTACACAGAGACTTGGTTTATAAAATCGAATTGCACAAGCCTTTGCAATTGCAAGCATCTTCTTGTTCCTTTGTCTGCTGACAACAGTAAATGACTTGACCGCGTCGACATCATGTCTGTAGTCCACAAGATGTAACTCGTTTGTATCTTTTGTGATTCCACTTAGTCATTCGATTATTCTTAGTCATCATTATTTTACACATTTCCTGAATACACAATAACTCGTGACTAACTCATACTAATTAATTGAGTGATCGTGAATTCAGTAAATAATCAATTATCACTCTTCCTTTCCATCTAAGATTATCATGTTGCTAACATCTACTGGGTAATTGTTTTGATGGCTTTTAACTTATCATTTTCATCCTCGTTCTATACGTTGAAATGATAATTCTTAAGAACATCAACTACAAGAGGAACTGATGAAGATGTAAAAGCGAGGTTCAAGAAAGCAAAGCAAGCTTTCACTACTCTCAAATCTGTGTTCAAATCAACAGAGATCAGCATGAAAAATAAGAATCGGATTTTCAACTCCAATGTGAAATCAGTACTAATATTCGGATCAGAGACTTGGTACCGCGCCAAGAATCACACTTCAAACAAACTACAGACTTTCATCAACAGCTATCTTCGCTCAAGACTCAAGATCAGATGACCAGAAAAGATCAGCAACAGAGATCTCTGGGAGCGAACCAACCCAGCAGGAACCGACTGTGCAACAAATAAGCAGGAAGAAATGGAGGTGGATTAGTCATGCTCTGAGAAAGCAAACCATCAAGTGACATCACACTCCAGACCATTGCTCGAAGGGAACCCGAACGGTGAGCGGTGAGTTGATCATCAGTGCGAGTAAGATACGGAGGAGGTCATGTGAAGAAGAGATGAAAGGATGTGGGCAGACGTGGAGCAAGGTGAAAATGTTGGCGGAGAAACGAACTCAATGAAGATGTGCGCCTGAAGCCCTATTTTCCTCTAGGAACTAAGAGAAACAATAATAATAACAGGATTGGTATAATGTAAATGCAAAAACGATATATTAGTGTCGAACGGATGATGAGTATTTAACTGAGAAGGAAAATGTTTCTTCGCCGAATTTGATGTTTGCCTTTTTAAATGTGCAAATGAGAATTTTCGAATTACTAAAGGAATTGATAAGTTGATGAGTTCATAGTTTAGTCACCAGCCTCAACTTTACATGCAAAGAAAATATAGTTAGCAGTTTTATTTTGCTTGTAGGTCTTTAGATAGACCCTTGGAGCATACTAAGTAACATCTCTCTTGGTACATAACCTTTAAATGACACATAAATGTTTGTATCTCCGCGTTTACATCAAATTTGCTTTCTTTCGGCCGTCACTGTAGTGCTAAGCTGATGTTTCAGCTTCTTTGTAAACTTTTCTATAATTTGTATGACTTCGCATAAAATTGTATTCAACCGATTGATTGGGATTGCTAACTAATTTACAAATAATGAGTTTCAACTATTTAACCCCCGACGTTACAAACGGAGATTCTTGCAACAATCTTCGAACAACTTGGAAGACACCCGAATACCCTCATAATATATTCAGAGGAATTCATCAGGAAGGAAATGTGTAAATTGAAACGTACATTACAAAAAATGGATATCCAGAGAACTTCTTAATAAAGTATAGGTCAATACCTGCGGGTAGGAGCAACGATGGATACCGTAGATAAGAAACCATTGTATCTTAAGTTACAAAGAGGAGAATGTAGCTGACATACTAAAATATCGACTTAATAAAGCAGTAGAGAGAATATTTCCTTCATCGAAACAGGTACTCAGTTTCTCTATTAAACCAGTACTCAGACAACTAGTCAGGGAAAAATTACCAAAGATGGCCTCATCTATGAATTCAACTGCTCATTTGGAGCTAATTACATTGTGTATTTTGTTGATTTATTTCCCTTTGGTATTCGCACCACTGGATCATTTCACCTCATGTTTTTATTGAAGATGCATATTCTAAATGACTATTATTCCATACCATCTTATACCCGTCCCACAACACATCTTCTAATATACTCTCAAGTTGCTTTCACTAGCTAATGTAGGCTAAAAATTAATGGAATTATAATTGTAAAGCCTGAAGAAGAAGAATTTATTGAAACCATAATTGTTATTCATAACTATGCTCCTTCTGAACTTAAAAAAACTTCGAGTACATTTAAGTAGAAGTGGTCTATTGAAATAGAGTTATGCTATTCATTAACATTTATGCCATTCCTATTTATTCTTTAGTTGTTGTAAATTACTGTAAAGCATTTTCTTGCATACTTCCAAGCTGTCAGAATTTAGCAGTTGCTTAGATCATGTCTAGAAATAAAAAATACACAACTCCTGCTAAGTATATACTTTCTATGGTAAATGTATATATATATATACACATATTCAAAGTTAAACGTCTAAGTAAACTGAAGTCTGTCTTGAATGTCTGATTTTTTAAACCATTCTTGTATGTAGTAACGAAATGAAAGTACCAGATGGAAAAACTCGTGGTTGGGATAAAATAAGGGCTTAAGTTAAGGATTAAATACTTCTATGCAATTTCGTGTGGTATACAAGACTTAATAATGCAGTTACGAATGTGTGCAATCCTCAGGAGTGGATTAGTACTTAACGCTAACAACCTTTCTCACTATGGAAAAAAAACGCAGAAAATTCATTTCTACTTATGCAGATTTCGAATTCAAGCATTCCTATCTTGACACATTGGAAAAAATAGCGGATAACTGACTTCATTAATATTCATCATATTTCTCGTTAATACACAAATTTGAAGAGATTATGGTTTAGAAGTTAAAAGTAGTTAGGCGAAGAAACAGTTTTCACCCAGTTAGGTAGTCGTTTATGGATCCATTCCAACACGCATAACAATTTTTAATATTATACATTGTATGTTGGTTAGCAAAAGTTGGTCGACGTCAAGATTTCAAGTGAAAGAGGATCAAGTCAGAAAAACACTTAAAGAGTTGGGTTAGGTATTAAAAGTATACAACAGATGGTTACGTAATACGTACGAATAACTAAAGAAGCAACGAAATTGCTAGCATAATTAAAACAAAAAAGACTTGAAAAAAGATGAACAGAGTAGGAAATTTGCTCGTCTGTATATTCATGTTAAGATGCCCCATGGTTAGTGTTGGCTTCTGATGTATGTGTGAGATGATTTCTTAACTCAGTAAGTTTTGACTATGTGTGGGAAAATAATGCAAGGATTCAACCTTGTGTTCTCCTTGTTTAATTATGCCGAATGATGTTCGGAAATCTGATCATGAGCATGTATAACGTTGTATCAGAAGTTAGTGGCTTCAGGATGGCAGTCAAACTGTTGGGCTCCTGTGGATAGGGAATCGATCTGTCTTGAATGTTCTTCTGATGGCATCCTTTGAAAATTTTGCAACAATTTGATTGAAGATATACTCACTGAGATTCGAAGAACAATGGACCTTTTGACTTATCTAAAATACTAATTTGACTTGGCAGTAAATTCAAACCGAAACAAGAAGTATTTGTGGAAGTCTGGTTTTACTCAGCAATTGATGGAGATTCTTAGTTTTCAAAAGAATAGACACGGAACAAAGAGAACTCTTTTCGATAAATTCATCATCAGGTTCTACAATTATATATATATATAACACAACCCGCGCTGTTTGAAAAAGGGAGTGCTTTTTCACGTTTTTTCACGTATTGACAAATCGCTGTTTTTGTTGTGTTATTCACTTCAAGAACATTTAAAAAAAACTTTAACTTGACTTTTGTCTGTTAAGTTTTTATTTTAAACATTTATACAGTCTATATTGTGTAAATTGTCTTGGCTGTTCCAGTAGTTCATTATGTCAAAAGTACCACATAAATGTAATAGGGTGGAGTGTTACTTTTTGGTAGATGAAGGAATACAGTGTAATAACTGTAAAAAGTGGTACCATAAGATGTGTACTGGATTACGTCCAGCTGCATACAAACGTTGTAGTGCCCCAACATCCCACTGGATGTGCAGGATGTGTTGCTCCCCAAAGATGACTTTGATAAGAGAGGCTCACGAACTATTGTCTAAGCCTATGGAACTTCCTGATGATAGCGTGGCTGGTAACGGTGACACAGACTGCCCGTCTGAAGATGACGCAGCAAGTGCCATCATGAATGTTACCACACCGGCGGTTACTATCCCAGTTACCCCGGAAGTAAAACCTACTAGGCGTTCGAAGCGTCTTAGTAAGCGAAAGGGTAACAAAACGGAAGCTGCAAACAGCATCTCAGCACCAGGGAACACTGCAAGCGAAGTTAACCATGAAGGTGGTGCAGATACTGATCTCGATTGTACCACCAAAAACTGCAGCAGCCCTGAGAAGCAACTGCAGGCAGATGATCAGTGGGTAACGAAAATAAGCAATCGGAAGAAACATAGTAATATGGACGGTAGGCAAACGTCTCTCACCTGTAGCCAGGCTGCATCAATAGTGGTGAGAAAAGACGTAGCCACTGCTAAACACGACAAGCTCTCCTTAGACTCTAACATAATTGTTGGAAACTCAGAAGAGTCCAAAGAATCTGACCCCGTGAAAAGGCACGATCACGACCTCAAATTAGTGAGTAGTATTATAAGGAAGATGCTCCCAGCGAATTTCCCTGGAGTATCGATTAAAAAGCTGATTAGAATAGGCAAAAGAGATGATGAATGTTCTAATCAGCGTAGATTGATTAAAGTAGTCTTCGGTTCTCCTGATGAACGGAATCATCTACTGGCTAATGTACACAACCTTGCTGGGTCAGGAATTTCAGTCAGACCTGATTTATCTCTTGAAGACAGACTAAAACGAAAAGAAGTTTTGTCCCAGCTAGAAACAAGACGTAAAAACGGTGAAACTAACCTTAAGCTGGTGGGTTTTCAAATAGTCAGGTCTTGGAAACGTATGCTTCCAAGACCTGTGTGGATAAGCCGGACCACATAGGAAGCCTGAAGGTAGTGTACACTAATATACGCAGTATCGGGAAAAAATTTCACGAGCTAGGTGTATTAGTGGAAGACCTTAGCCCAAGTATTGTGGCCATTACTGAAACATGTCTGGTTTCTGGATTAGATGACACACCTGAGCTACGCGGATTTAATTGCATGCGCAGCGACAGGGTTAAGGATCGTAGAGGTGGCGGGGTTGCTCTGTACATCAACAACTCCCTACATGTTCGTTCCGTGAAATCTGAAGCGCATGACAGTGGGACAAGTGAGGTAATTAGCTGTGAATTAAGCTTTGCAACTGGCACTTTACTCATTGGTGTTCTGTATAGAAGTCCCTTTTGTCAGTGTGATGACTTTATTTTAGATCACCTCAAACAATGGAGTAAACACAGTAGCTGTCTTATTCTAGGTGACTTTAATGCACCTCATATAGACTGGGTAGCTGTCACATCTCCAGGATCCGCTAATAAGTTTGACAGCCGGTTACTCTTGACTACCATGGAAAATGCCCTGACACAACATGTCTTAGGTAGTAAAAGATTCGGTTCTACCCAAGGATCTTCCTTGCTGGACTTAGTGCTTACTCATGACAACGACGACGTGGATGGTCTAGTTATTCATCCACCTCTAGCGAACAGTGATCATGGGGTGTTAGATTTTAACTTAAGGGCTGGCAATTTAGTCAGTTTTCAACCCAAATCCCGACCTAGTGTTTGGCATGCTGAAATAGTCGCTATAAAGGAGCGTGCTTCAACTGCCGATTGGTCAGTCAATATTGTCTCATCCATTGAAGATGAATGGGATAGATTTAAGAATACACTTGAGAGGGTTACCACTGATTTCATTCCCTGGAGGGTTCCTAAAAGACCAACAAATCGGCCACCATGGATAAATAGACAAGCTATAACACTCCTAAGACGGAGAAAAAGGTTCTGGAATCTCTTTGTTTCTACTGGGCTACAGCAGTTACGGCTGAAATACTGTGAAACCAGAAACCAGTGTAAAACTTTGATTATCCAGTCAAGGATAGCTTACGAAACCCAGTTAGTCAAAAGTTCACCAGGCTGCCCAAAAAGACTCTTCTCATATATCAAGAGAAGAACACGTAAGAGTGATGCTATTCCACCACTTATGCTTGAAGATGACCAGACAAACACGGCTGAGGATAACGTGACTAAGGCTGAGGCTTTGTCCAAGCACTTTAGTCAAGTATTCTCTGATAATATTGATACCAGCTTTGTAACTTTTCCAGAAGGTAACTTGAAAATGACACCCTTATACATTGGAAAAGATACTGTCCTAAAGTAGCTTCTAAGGCTCAATCCTGGTAAGTCCAGTGGCCCTGATGAACTCCACCCACGTATTTTAACAGCATTGGCTGAAAACATAGCCGAGCCTTTCTCGGTAATCTTCAATATGTCTCTGGACCAGTCTAAATGTCCAAGAGACTGGAAAGATGCCATCATTAGTCCGGTCTTCAAAACCGGATCTAGAAACTTAGTTCAGAACTATCGTCCTGTTAGTTTGACCAGTATTGTTGTTAAACTACTAGAAAGAATAATTCGTGATGCTATCATTCACTTCATTGAAGGGAACAAACTTTTCGCTGTGGAACAGCATGGTTTTAGAGCAGGTCATTCTTGCTTGACCAACCTTCTTTTGGCCAGAGAAAGTTGGGCAAGCTCAGCTGATGCTAATATACCGGTGGATGCCATATTCATCGACCATAGCAAGGCGTTTGACAGGGTTTCTCATTCAGGTCTTCTAGTAAAGTTAGGTAGTATGGGAATCAATAAAGTGGTTACCGACTGGATTCAAGACTTTCTAAAGGACAGAAGACAAAGAGTACGAGTTAACGGGGTTTTATCAACATGGGAATTGGTTAAGAGTGGCGTTCCTCAGGGTACAATTCTAGGCCCACTTCTTTTCCTGATTTATGTTAATGAGATTCCATCGGTAGTTAAGTCATCCTGCTTACTGTTTGCTGATGACATCAACATATGGAGGGCTTTACACGATAACAGTGATCAACTTGCTTTGCAGGAAGATTTAAACTTGTTAAGTGATTGGTGTAAGTACTGGGCCTTGGAGATTAACTTAAGCAAGAGTGTAGTTATGCATGTATCTCATAGTCACGTGCACAATTACTCAATGAATGGCATTACTCTCCCAGTGGTCACTGAGTACAAGGACTTGGGAGTGGTTGTGCAGCATTACTTGAAAACAGCAGTAAACTGTAGAGCTGCAGCCACTAAGGGTTTTCGAATGTTATGGGCCATACGCAAAGCTTTTGCGAATTTTGACGCTGAAATATTTCGTATATTATATCCGACTTATATCAGACCTCATTTGGAATATGGGATCCAGGCAGCGAGCCCGTGTTTCAAATACGAAATAGACTTATTAGAAAGGGTGCAAAGAGTAGGAACTAAGCTAATAAAGAGTTTCTCAACCCTCTCATATGAAGAGAGGTTAAGTCGACTGGGTTTATTTCCACTGTCATACAGACGACTTGGGGGTGACCTAATACTAGCATACCGTATCCTAAGAAATGATTTTGGAGCAAATTTATCTAATTTATTTCTTCCTTCTAGCACCAACCAATTGCGAGGACATCACCTCAAGGTTCAAAAACCACGGTCGAATCGTCTGCGTTTGGAGATCCGTTTTTCGCATCGGATTGTGAACCATTGGAACTCCCTACCGGAACACGTCGTATCAGCGCCATCCGTTGATTCATTCAAGGCGAGATTGGACCTCCTGTGTGTAACAAATCGAAAGGATTAACACAGGCATATAGCCTACTATCCTAAATAAATTGTAAACTGTAAACTATAATGAATGAATCAGTCTTATGAACGACATTAATGTTTAAATAACATCAAATCAATAATAATGATAAATTACAGCTGAACAGCATCAACATAAAATAAACTGAGTGTCAGAAGAATTAGGAAAGGTAATGGTACAAATTCGTGAATTTCTAGTCTCTACTGAAGGCCAGGGCAGTAGTAGGGGCTGGACTTGTTTCTTTTGGACACAGAGCACTGGTTGTTTGAGGCGAATTGCAATAGCCTCTGCTGTTTGGAGCTAGCGGTGCTTCGACGATTTTGGTAGTTTGTTAGGCACCCGGTATATTATGGGGAAGGATTCGTCTACGCTGGCTTTGTGACCGGTTTGCACCAGACGGTCTAATATAGAGCTGTTAATAGTTTTAACTACACCTTTACTCAGCCATAGTGGGATATGTTGTCGAGATAGTCATTCGATTTGAATAACTAACCCTAAGGAAAGAAAAACAGAATTAGGTTGAGTTAACCTATCAGGCTCACGAAACTAAGGAAGTGAGAAAACTGACCTATTGATGCCAGTTTTTTGTTTATGGTTCTTTTTTTGTGCCATTCGCTTTCTGAGTCATGAGGACATCTAGGAGTAAGGTGAAACTGCTTCTTTCTTTCTCCACAGTGAAACATAAATCTGGATGGTAGTCATTATATTTTTCTGGAATGACTATTGTCTCGCAATTCTTTTGTACAATGACAAAATTATTATCCTCGTGAAGAAAACTAAATTCTCACTCAAAAATATCTGGATTTCGCATATGACTTATGTCTAGCGTAACACAAAGTAAAAGACTTACAGTCGAAAAGCAACAGGCTGGCTGACGACGATAGCAGCGAAGACAGGACTCCAAGTGAACATAGAGAAGACAGAAGTAGTGAAGATAACCAGCGAATAACAACAACCGGCACGAATCACCATCAAAAGGAGAGATTAAACAGAAGTTACTCCCTTCACTTATCTGGTTAGGAAGCACCGTGTCAACCACAAGCAGATGGAATAAATGAAGGTGTCATAGCCAGCCAGAATCAGAGAGGTGACATACGCCTTCATTCACCCGAAACCAGTATGTAAATCTTCTACCCTACGCAATAAAAAGTAAAGATTTGGGTTTCCAACACAAATGTGATATCATTTAGTGCCCCTATGGAGTTCAGCAACTTTCAGTGCGTGTCACGAAAAGGATTTGCAAAGTTTTATCAACAGCTGCCTCCGTAGCTAACTCCATACTGAAGGTCAAATGCCCGGCCAGAAAGAATTAGCATCCATAATTTCTGGTAGGTGACGAATCAACGAAGAGCTGATTGCTAGAGAAATATGTGGGAGAAAATGGAGATGAATCGGGCATAGATTGAATGAATCGTCGGATGACACTGCACGTAATGCAGGCCATCGGTCAAGTGGAATCCCAATAGGGAGCAATCAGTGTCTTATCCTAAGGTGAAGGTGCGAGGAAGAGATGAGCGATTATGGAAATTCGAGGCGTCAGATGAATATGACAGAAGACATTATAAAAAAGTGAAGATGTATTGTTGAAGCCCTATGTTTCACTTAAAACCCAAGGGAATAATAATAATTTGTACCTCTTAACGGTCAGATATTTTTGATATAACTATAAAACTTGGGCACTGTGGTAGAGCATAACCCCATTATGGATAAGATTTTATTTTGATAAATCACACAGTGTTACACAGTAATATTAACTGATGACGTTTTGAGCACAAATTATTGCTCATAATCATATCAAGTTACTCACACAACTTTTACCTTCATTTATAGATATGTATGGAATTGACTAGATATTTGAATAAAAACAATATTTTTTTCATCAAAGGCAGATCGACCGGAATCGGTTCGAGTCTTGACCTCATAGCCACACTACCCGTCTACCTATAGAGTTCTTTGTTTCAGATGACATGAAAAACTGCTGGAGTTCACTGACTTTCTGATTCAGGGCAACATGAAGTGGGAATAAACAAAGTTGTCTATTGATGGCTGATCCAGCTGTGTTACATGGTAGTGTATTCCACATTTTTGTAATAAAAAACATTAAAATTCAATGGCTATACATTGCGATAAATCAAGTTACATCATATCGTATTATTAGCATATGTATACATATATTTAGTATTTTTCTTCTGAGACGCTACAGTCTAAAATGATACTACTATTATTATTACTAGTAATATTAGCGTGAATGCAAAATTACAACAACGAAATTAAAACTTATTCTGAACAGTAGACAATCCTCCAGCCTAGCGAAGAAATCATCTTGGGCCTAAATAAGGCAATTCATATTTTTCCTTCCTTACTTTAAACTTATTATATTTTTAGTAGTCAATAAAAGCACACGAAAGCACACGAAATGGCTTTATTCTATACACCACATTTATAAACAGTAGAGAATTTTTAAGATTGACTTAATCTACTTCTCATATAAAATCTCCGAATAAAATAGTAATCTACATTATATCATTCCACAGAATTTTGATTTATTTGCAGCATGCGCCCACCCTCAAAGTATTTACCTCTTCAAGAAAGACCAGGCAATATGCTGAAAGGTATCCGGAAATGCATGTGATTACAGATTGTACTCCAGGAATGTTAATCGTTGGTTAAAACAAAGTATAACTGAGTAAATTAGACTTCTTGTGCAAACGATACGGTCAATAAATCTGTAGCATTCAAGGCAACTGGTGGGAATAATAAGCGCAACAAGAAACTGTGGCGCAAACAAACCAATAGTCGATCGCTCAGCGAATATGTAGGAGAAAGTGGAGATGGACTGATAGGACATACAGTGAGAAGACTATCAAATGTCATCGCTTGCGAGGCACTCGATTGGAGTCCAAATGGGCAGCGACGAGTTGGTCGTCCTAGGGTGACATGGAGGAGATCGTGTGAAGAAGAGATAAGAGATTGTGGGCAAACTTGGTACAAGCCGAAGAGGATGGCAGAAGACAGGACAAAGTGGAGATTTGTTGTTGAAGCCCTATGTTCCACTCGGAACTGAAAGGAATAATAATAATCACTTGAAATATGAATTTATAACAAAAACCACTAAATTATTTTGTTTCTTCCTCCCAACACTCTGTTTATTAAGCGATTATTATTCACAATACCTAAAGGCATTTGGATATCTAACAAATAACAAAATTAACAAAACAAAAAGATATATCTAAATTAAGAACACAATATTCAGCGAAGAGACTCTTTTCAACAACGAATTTATTATCAAGCTAAACAATCGTTTATACATAGCTTTGAAGAAATTATATCCGGTGACGGAATTACATCAAAGGTGTGAATACATGAAATAATAATAATAATAGTGGTATGAAATACAATTAAAATATTTGTGATTGCAACCAAAGTCAGATGTAAAGTAGCAAAACACTTAATGTAATATACAGAATAATACATAAGATGTATAGATGTTGGAAAGGAGTACATAATTATAGGATTTAGAATGACAAGTGGGACAAGCGGAAACAATTCAGAGTGAGGAAAGTAATAATAATCGCTGTAATGAGGGAAAGGTACAGAGAATAACTAAATAAACAAAATAAATAAATAAATTTGAATAAGGCATTTAGAAGACAAATTTCGCAAGATGATATCATTTCGTAGTTTCTTTACAACCACTTTACAACTAACACGGTTAACAATAATAAAATAAAGTTCATGACAATTGCTCAGTTAAATAAAAAACAAAAGTGTAAACTAATGACCAGTCATATTTTAAAAGGTCATGTCGTCCATGGTAGGCGAAGATTGAAGTCTATCGGTTTTTGTACACACAGTTAAGACTGTATGTGATCAATCCAAATTGCTTCTATCACCTTCAATAACCTTGAATTAGAGTTATGTGAAATAATTGTGAAACAGTCATTATTATTGATTTTGTGACCTGACATTAATAAGTGTTGTGCAATGGATGATGCTGGATTTCTATTCAGATTACTGGCATTGGGATTTTCCATATGATTTAGTAGCCATTTTGGAACATGTTTCTTTCGACGACATTGGAACATTCTGTTGGTTCTACCTATATAGTTGTCACCGCAGCTGCAAGTGAACTTGTAGATACAGTTTGAAGTAGAGTCCACAGAATTACGTCCTTTAATCGGAGATACAGGGATCGAAAATTTATTTTTTATTTTTATTTTATTTTATTATAGCTTGAATCCACGCAATATTTTGGTACAAGTATGAAATTTTCAGCATGTGATATCGGTAGCCCAAATTTAGCAGACTGGTCATAGTTATCAGGTGTGCAGTGGCGGGGGATCGAACCTCGGACCATGTGCATGGTCGGCGAGAGTCCTAACCGCTGTGCACCGGCGCAAAATGTTCGGCAAGTGAGAAAAAGAGATGCGGCGTAGAACGTGCGTTTGATGGCTGACCGAAGTCTTTGAGCTGTCAACTGCATAATCTGGTCACCCTTGAATGGTAGGTTAATAAAAATAGCTTTCTTTGGTACAGCAACTGTCTTTTCGAGATGTGGTCTTTCTTTACTGTGACAAGTGATAAAGTTTTCCGGATAACCATTAGCTAATAAAACTGAATTTATATGCTGAAACTCATCCATCAATGTGTCACTCGTGCATATTTTTCGGGCCCTTGAGAAGAAACATTTCACTAGGGAACGTTCATATTGAATAGGAACAAATATTGTACACTCCCTGTCTGTTTACGAAAAATAGATCTCTGAATCGTACCATCATCTCTCCTGATCATTGTAATATCGAGCAAACCGAGTTTGTTATTCGATTCGAGTTCGGAAGTCACTCAGATATTTGGATGAATACGATTAAATAGGGTAATACAGTTCTCAGTAGATTTACTTTTATTACCAATAATGAGATTAACATAACGTTTATACAGCATAAATTCCCCAAGCATACCTCGCATTTGTTTTTCCAATTTCGACATGAATGTATCTCCTAACAAGGGCCTAAGAAGGTTCCCCATCGCAACACCATCGATTTGTTTGCATGCCTTTTCTTGGAAGGTGAATCTAATATTTTCTGTACACAGTGAGATGATATCTCTGGTGTAAGTGACAGGAATAGGTAAGTTTATCGCATCGCTTGCGATATGATTGGTCATTAGTATGTACTTTTGTTTTTTATTCAACTGAGTAATTGTCATGATCTTTATTTTATTATTTTTAACCATGTTAGTTGTAAAAGCTATGTACAAACGATTGTACAGGTTTGTATTTAATTGGTTGGCGGTGACTAGCAGTGGAAGCCAGGATGCGCATTTCGTCCTATTTTGGACTCGTCATCTGGATGTGCCTGCATTTCTCAGTGAGTGATGATGTTCCCACCGAGGCTTGAACCCAGTGCCCATAGTTTCAAACGCCAAAGCGTTATCCACTAGACCACCCGCACCAATTAAATACAAATTAAATGCCCAGACATCGTCGAAGCATCTGCACAAGAAGCCGACATGTCAACCTGAGACCGAGCACTTTGGTCCAATCAATCGACGGGAAAATCTAAAATTCAGTCAGATTGTACAGATTGGTAAGAAATTCGTTGTTGAAAAAAGTCTCTTCACTGAATATTGTGTTCTTAATGCTACAATGGGAGTTATTAAAATATATCTGAATTAGATGAGCATAGAAAAATGCAGAAATTTAGTAGCATTAGTTTCACTTTACTTTTATCAATATCTTATTTTGACAATTAATCCAATGTAGCAGTTTTCGGCAAATTATCACATAAACTATACAAAGAACCGAATAGATTGTGTTTAGTCCATTTAATAAAAAATCACTGCGATCATTCTAGTCGAACAGTTTCAGTTTATCGGTAAAATATTCATATATATGTTTTCATTTTTTTTTATTACCTCACATGATTTATGAACGTCAATATTTGAAATCAGGTGAAATGATTATAGGAGAAGAATAAAACACAGAGGGTTAAAATATTTCAGTGGGAAATACAAGGTGAAAGCATATGACTGACTACATCGGTGGTATTTCTTTCTAATTGTTGTATTTCTTCCATTGTACTAAAGGATAATTCAACATACCGACGATAAAAATGAAAAGCATAAACCACCAGTCAGTATGGGAGGTATATGATTCTTGTTTTTGAAATGACTAAGAGACTTGTAATAGATTTACGGTCGATTATACCATCTATATTGATAAACAGATAATACCACATTAAAGTCTGTGTGGTGTGTCTATGAAGGAATGCATGAGTGCATCAAACATTGGAATGCATATATTGTAATCATAAATATAACCTTTGATTGCAGTCTCATACGGTGGTAATAATTTTTCCACTGATTTCTGGTCAACCGCTTACAGTCTAACAGATATAAAAACCTTACATCCATAAAAGAACGAAATGAAGTCAGTTTATTTGAGACCGAAACAGTAGAGTTGGACATTTAACCTCGTGGGTATGTTTAACAAACTGCACTAAGATATTTCACTTATATTTCTAATTTTACAATATTTTCGAGGTAATTGGTGTGAAGAGCATCAGAATGCGTTTATAGGTTGCATGAAGACATTAACATGCAGATAATTCGATAAAACACCGTTGCTATAGCAGAAATTTTATAAAAAAATAATTATTGTTACATGTTGGTTCGGGCAGATTTGATTGTTTGCAGCTTTTCGCTCGAGAGGATATCAGTTATAGCACCAGTGAAAAACCAGACAGCGCCGTTTCGTCCTAGTTTGGAACCCTTCATCGGTACGCGCGATTAATTAAAACGGAAGGCATGGGATGTTATGAAGCACTTTAATAACTAGAATATAAGAACTGTTTTAGATAACAACAAACGGATTCAGTCAGTTTATGGTTCTTAGTATGTTGCAAGTGTTAACCTAGACTAAAGGGTGGGCTGCTTAAGTCGCCGGTCAACTTGACTTATTTTCCACAGAGTATAATTCGTGAAACTTACTTCAAATTTTGTCAACCACCTCAGTACATCATCTGTACTCACATACATTTATAATGAATTTCAATATGCCGCTAGATGTGTTATGAGGGTAGGGAATCGCGGGATGTGGGGTTATTTCAGATTTTGGTGAATAGCGATAATAGGTACGTGAAATTGCAGGATTTTCTAACTGTTACGACCAAAATCGACTCACATTAGTCTGAACGCAGGAAAGTGATCTCTGCTACCTACTGTTTGGCTGATAAAACTTCCTTGAAACACACAAAGTCATGAAACGCTATAGAGACAGCAAATAGAGGATAATGCATTGTCGTGATAATATGTGACTATCAACAGGGCCATCAGGCAACTATACGGTCAACATAAAATTCCAAGCACACGAAAGCACTAAGCATTGAGAAGAATAATACCAACATGGTGGGATGAAAACCTCTGTCCACAAGGGTCAGGATTATATCATGAAATGACACATTATCAATATATCACAGAGCTTTGAAATCAGAGATTAAACAGAGACAAAGTAAAATGATGAAGATCAAGTCAACATGTGACATGCAAATGTTCGAAAAATGGTATACAGTAAAGTTGATGAAGTTAGTTGAGACATCCACAAAATTATAAATATTATAGTTTGGTCATTGAGAAGGGCTTTCTTGAAGGTAATGATGAAACGTCACTAAGACTAACAAGCACCATCAATGGGGGAAATCTAAACGGCGTTCTGTCTCCCAGCAACAGAGACCATCGTTTCGACTACGGGCAGTATGGAACAGCTTATCAAAGTATGTGTGCATTAGTAAAATGTATTTGTGCATCAAACATTGCAGCAGATACAAAGTAATAAAATGAGATCCGTGATTGAAGTCTGGTTTTTTTCCTTCACGTTTCCCAGTAGAACATAGGGCTTCAAACCTCTAGCTTGAAGTTTCTGTAGCAGTGCTTATTTTTACAGGATGGGGTTGCTAGCCTCATGCCCAACCTTTCCTCTTCATCAGCATTATTTCTGGCTTAGCGAGGTAAAGGAGTGCGTCGGCTGGGGATTGGACCCCGGACCATATGCATGGTCGGCGAGCGTCCTAACCGCTATGCCATATTCTCACCAAAGATTTCTACCACACATAAAATCCTTATTAAGGAAAGAAAAAGTAAAGTTGACTATTTAGGCTTGTAGATATAATTAACAAAGTTTGACGAGTTTCAATCATATGTTCTGTCTGAAAACGTTTCCCACAAAAGCTTTTGTGGACGGTAAGAGAATGTGTTTATTGGTTGCTCAAAGAATGAGTAAAGATGCAAGCTGGAAAAATGCCATGGTTTGAACAGAGATAAAAGGAAGTATTGATTAAAGTATAAAACGCTCCATGTAAGTGTAGAACTTTAGCACTGTAGTAGAATATGGCTACATATTAGATAATTTTATTGCAAAATATCCCACAGTGGTGCAGTATAAGTGACTGGATGATGTATCCAGAACACTTTATTGTACATAATCATAGCAATGTATTCACACGGCTGCATAATTTGTTTGATATACATTTTCTTTCTCTCCTTGTTATTTGTTGCCATTTCCCATATCTGCGGTATGGATGCTGCATCACTTCGACTGCAGTGATCAACTTCTCTTTCCATGCAACTATATTACTTTTAATACTGCAACCCTATCACACCATATAGTGTGATTAAATAAATAAAAGCATCGCATTAGTCGACCTTTTACTTACACGCAGTCACACAGTAGATTGGGACGTAGTGATTTGTGTAGATTAATACACATCGAAATGAATCATTTTTGTAATCTTGAGGAGGATCACGTGCACGCATACCCATTAAATGATGATTTGCTTACTGAAAATCGAATTATTCAGTCACAACTCGAAATATCAAAGTGTTATCCATTATTTACCAGTGGGCAACGACCAGTATTTTGGTTCATTACAAACCAATTAGCAGCAGATACAAAGTGATTTAAAGAAACAGCTCATCTCTCAGTGTTCATGTTTTATTGAAACTCAAATAGCGTTTCTCAGAAGCTTCATACATTTATTCCTATTTATGATTCCGAATAAGTCAGGGATAACGGATTGTTCAGAATAAAATGCTACCATCATTGTTTATTCCATTGACACCACATCAGCTGCTCATAGACTAATGATATTATGAAGTTTATGTATAGAAACAATTTTAACATGCTCAGAGGATTCAACTGTAAACAAAAGATCAGCGTATTCATACGGCGGTCATAAGAGTATTAATCACTTTATTCCAAACAATAATGATCATACAGTATGGAATTTTCAGCATCACATAAAAACTCAGTTCTATAGACTAATGAGAATATGCTCTACAGACAAATTAGAGAAAGAATTTCTGTTACTCAGAAAGGGGTTGAAAAGCAACGGATGCCCTCAGAGATTGATTATTAAGTACCAAAGATATGGAAGGCTCTAATGCCAAACAAACCATAGGAGAAAAAGTGTCTAACTTCACTCTATACAACCTGAAAAGTAATAACGTTGCAGGAATAATTCATAGAGGACTGTGAAATTCTCTAGCCAGAAATTATCCTGCAACCAAGGCAAGCTTTTAATACAATCAAAGGTCTAAGTATTGGGTTTGTAAGGATTTAGTTTGATTGGTTGGAGAATCTCATCATCAGCTGACATCCATTACAGAACTATTGGAAAATCTCGGAGTACTCGACAGCCGTTTCGTCCTAGTTTGGGACCCTTCATCAATACGCATCCACCAAGGTTTTAACCAATACTTGAAAATTAATCTGATGCCCACTAGCGACTGGCCCTATTCAGACAGTGACCTGGGTTCTAGTGGTTAGCTGTGGCCAGTAGGGTGCAGCAGGTTGAAGATGGAGCAGTAACTCATGGAAGACATTGCTAAGTGGTTGCGCTATGTCGTGAATCGGCAGAAGTTAGAATTCATGGGTTATTGGATTGGGTTCCAGTGGCTGATGAATGGTATATGAGCTCGCCTTGTAACCAGAGTGTCCTGGGTTCGAACCCTGGTGGATGAGTACTGTGAAGAGTCCGAAACTAGGACGAAACAGCTGTTCATATATCACCTCATGATGAAATCCTCCAACAATCAAAGGTCGACAGATACCCTCCCTATTTTATCTGTAATTGTGTATACAAGTTTAAGTGCACCTGCGGGAGCACCTGCATTAGGAGAACAGAAATAAAATCACATCTCAGATTCCCTGAGCATGTACCAAAATGTTTACATCTCAGGGGGACACTGCCATTCATCTCCTTCATATGGATCACGTGATGGACGTCTCAAGATCCTTCGAAATTTTCAACACGCAAAAGGGTCCACTTCTCGTCAGATTCACTGAAGCAATTTAAACCAAGCAACTGAAACCCGATTTATGTGTTCACAAATAAGCACTAATCACTCTTTAATTGCCTTGACAACTGAATATTTTCACGTAACGCTAAAAAATCCGTTTCTGTATGATTATTATTGTTAGGAATGAACTCGAACTCTCTGTGTATATTGAAATTGATTATTTACATAAACTTCATAATATCTTTAGGCTGTGAGCAGTTGATGAGAAAGCGACGAATAAATAAACAATGATGGTACCATTTTATTTTGAACAAAAACTGTTTTCTTTTGCTTCATTTTAAATGCTGATGACGCAATACATGCTTTGAAATATATGCCTGAAAAATTTATTCATATTTTCTTAAATTTAACTTGAAAGGAAGAAGCGGATGGATGAGATTTTCATAAAAACATTCATTTTAATAAAAAAAGGATAACTTAGCTCTTTTTATACTATCAGAAGTATATTTTAATTCAATTTCTAGTCCGAGAAAAATGTACCTCAGCCAATCAAATGAGCTGGCCAATAGCATATGTTCCATAATATTCTTTCCTGTGCTACCGCTTCATTCATTCGCGCTTAAATTATGATTCAATTTATTTGACGAATAAATTGTCTTTGTGAATGGATTTGTTTTGATGTACAGTTTTATCGTAGTGTTCTACAGAAAGACAGATCTGAAATCTCATGCATTTATTTCAAAACCTTCGGCATGATTTGAACTTGCATATTTTGTGATGTATTGTTTGAGATCAGTGGAAATCTAATACTGTTGTGGTCATGACTGTTGCTAAACATAAATGCTGCACTATTTATAAATGTATTCTTTAATTTCGAAAGAATAATTAAAGCATATCTTCTTTGTATGGATCACATTATTTGGATTATGTGGATTCCTTTTCTATTATTGAGTAGACAGAATTACGGTGGTAAGTTAGAAGACGTTCAACGTCTGTTTTTTGTTTTGGCCTTTTGTGAAGAATTATCGTTATGACTTATTATTTTCCTTCGATGTCTGCATTCCCAGTCAAAAGGAAGACTTAAGTGACATTTGAACTCATGGTGTGTGCGCAGCATGTTTTAGGGTGGTAAGAGTGCTTGAATCTCAGAGTAATGAGGGTAATTTTTGTATAGCATTGTAAGGAGTCTTTTAACTGTCCAGTTAGTCGACTGGAAAGTCAGTATCCTACTCAGGTCATTCAGGTGACAATTCCAAGCTTACTGAGGGTATGGTTCTCATGATGTCATCAAAATTATTATTTAAGCAGTGACAATTTTAGATATAAGTATAAAACTTGGGCACTGTGGTAGAGCATAACTCCATTATGTATAAGATTTTACTTTGATAAATCACACAGTGCTATACAGTAATATTAAGTGATGACGTTTCGAGCATAAACTATTGCTCATAATCATATCATAACTCGAAACGTCATCAGTTAATATTACTGTACAACACTGTGTGATTTATCAAAATAAAATCTTATCCATAATGGAGTGACAATTTTAAGTTCTATTTTTGTTATTCCAGTCCTTCTTTACTTTCACATTCACATATTGAGAATCCTTAAATAAAATCAGCAAAATTAGTAAATCGTCCCAAGATACTGTTTGCTTTAATTAAATATAACTGAATGAAATATGGAATAAATAAATGTGACTGTGATATAGTTAAAATGGTAAAAGAATGTCTTTCGGCAGTTTCCTTCAATTTGTATCCTGATTTAAGAGGTGCTACTTATTTCCTTATACTGAACCCCATAAATCTTATTATACTACTTATTTCTGTGTACTAATTTAGAAATCGTTTGTTTAGGTTAATTTATCTGAAAATACCTCATTTGATATGGAGTAATACTGAGAAGTATAATGCTCTGTCAAAAGATTTTAATATACTTAAGCTTAGACATTAGGTCTTATTAGACTTCAACGAGTCAAATTTATTTCACCGAAGCATTTTCAAATTACCCGCAACCTGCTGTTGGCTATTGTGCTTTTGCGGTGGCGGTGACTTGTTTAAATCGCTGAGCTATCTACATTTTCAAGTAAAATGCATCTTTTCTACTGTGTTACATATTGTTTAAATGATCTAATTACCACAAAAAGACAAAATCTAACCGCGCACAATTTGAAATTAGTTTCTACCTTTGGGTGAAACAATACTGCTTCAGATGATATATTAACAATTATTATATTATTTGATGATTCTGTACAATAAGTAAATATCCCGCTATGAAACTCGCTGAAAATTCCATATTGTGCATGAACGCAGTTTTTTCAGAATAAAGCTGTTATAATTAAGCCACTGAATAACTATCAGCTGAACAAAAAGTCCGTTAAATTAGTATCAAGTATTCCGAAAATGCAAATTTAGAACAAGACATGCAAGGGAACAATACGGTTTTCAGTTAGATCTCATCAGCTCTAACTCTACTATGCATAAAATAAAATTTAAATGTTGACCAACCATGTTGATTTATCAATATGATCATAAGACTGAGCATATAAATTATACGTTTAGTAATAATAAGAATAATAGTAATAATTTTATTGATAATAATGCTGAAAACGTGGAGCGATATGTGCGTCGATTGCAGAGCGGTTAGGATTCTCACTGACCATGTACATGGTCCGTGGTTTGATCCCCTGCCGACGCATACCTGATATCAATGGTTGGCCTGCTAAATTTGGGCTACCGATATCACATGCTGAAAATTCCATACTTGTAGCAAAAATACTGTGTAGAATCAAGCTATAATCAAAAATAAATAAATAAAATAAGTATAAACAGCATAAATAAACAAACAAATGTTCAAGTAGAAGTAGTCGATAAAGGCTACGAAAAACAAATATTTTGATTAGGTGATTCAAGATTGTAAGCTAAGTAAACAAACTTTGTTTTACTGAAGATGTGATAAGACCAAGAGAGAATAAGAAAGAATAATAGTAACATCATAATTTGGTTAGGTCTTAATTGGTCAAGAGGGTACTGTAAGAACTTCTTTTTGATTGCATAGTCTAACCGTAATAATTCGAACGCACCTCAATAATAATAGCTTTCTTCAGAACAGTGTTGATGTAATGTGCAGAATTTCTGGCGGGGTTTACAACATGATGTTTTCTCTTCGTCCAAGATCTCTGGATATAACATTAATTGACAGTAGATCACGTGACACAGTTTTATATCTTACCTGAAGCGCAAACCAATCCATCATTATGATATCCGTTCTTTGCATCCTTCGAGAAGTACACGGTGGCCTTTTGTTGAATAGCGATTATAAATAGTTCAGGAGTACATTTATTTGAACCAAGGACACGAATTAGCAATGGCCATCTCATGTACTTGGATAAGCTGTAATCGAGGATAATCCTTTTTTTCAAGTTTAGTAGAAACTTGCAAATCAGCTGGTTGTAAATGTTTTAAATACTGACCAGAGTAAACAATACTATTAGAGGTCATATTTCACAAGACTTAAACAAACAGAATAAGAGAAATTATATGCAACATATTGATGAAGGATTTTTCGTAGTCCAAGTTTTAAGCTGGCCGCCAGTTTTATATGTAGTAGATGAATACTGAGTCCATTGGAAAGGTTCGGTGGGATGCGACGAATCATCTTGAATGCTTTCGTTTTTGCATTAAATGCCTATTACGAAATAAATATGACAAAACGGATCTACGGATGGCTTTTGTCTGTCCTTCGCCATTCCACAATGTCAGATGTCCAGTATTATGGTAACTAGGCTATCTAGTGGAGCACCCTACATTACTGAACAGAAATAGATGTGGCTAAACTATCTAACTTATCCTTCATCTAAGCTTCGATCATTTGCTGACTGAACACCGTTTAAATGACACATCACAAAGATTGGCTCATATTTAATATTTATTTGCAAATCTATAGATTTTACAGGGGATTCTGATGAAATTCAACTGAAGACGGTGTTGATATAAGCATAAAACTTGGGCACTGTGCTAGAGTATAACTCCATTATGGATAAGATTTTATTTTGATACATCACACAGTGTTATACAGAAGTATTGTTCGCTTACATATGTTGTTCTGAATTCAATTAACGCCGAGCTATGTGTGCTGACCTAGAATACTGTATAGCATCGTTCTGTGAACAGGTTATCCTTGCGGATGTTTTTAATTCTTAACCACTTTCTTGTCCCTCAACACAACAAGTAGTATTTTTATTGTCTGTAAAGAAATATTCACTGACACTCCTTCTTACAACTACTTTGGAAGATTTCAAGCCGTTCTAAGAAACGTTTCTTCATTTTATGATGTACTGCCAGGCGCCGAATAAACTAGGGTCGTTTAGAATTTCTTTTAATTCGCGAAATACTGTATTTTCTCCATATGGACATCATTTAGTAGGACGATGTTCACCAGCAGTATAAAAGACACTGCAAGCTTTGCATAATTTGGAATTCACTGTGTGTCAGACCACACGAAAATTCATTTCTACAGTGTATAAGAAAAATAAATAAACATCTACGCCTAGTGTTAATTATAACGTTACCTAGGTAATTTCAAATGACAAATGTTGGGTTTAATTTATGACAATTAGATAGTGAGACAGAAATGTACTGAAATAAAAGATAGAGGTTCTACAGAAATCAAAGTCAATTAGTTGGATTCACAAGTATAAAACGAAAATTATGAGAAGAAAGAGATAAAAATTCATGAACGCACTACAACAGATAATTAAAGAAAAACTTTAGAGAATTCTTGACATAAGTATTAAACTTTGGCATTGTGGTAGATTGTAACTCCGTTATAGATAAGATATGATATGAGCAATAGTTTGTGCTCGAAACGTTATCAGTTAATATTACTGTATAACACAGTGTGATTTATCAAAATAAAATCTTATTAAAAGAATTTTGATTATGAGTTTTCCCTGGGAATACCACTCGCTGTAGAGCAGACATTCCTGTGGGCCGAAATCAAAGCCTAAAGAAACCCCTTTTTCCAGTTTCAAGTTAGATAACGAAATGAAATCAGCTGGAGAATAATTGCATAGATGTTTTCACCACGTTTAGCATTCTACTGCTCATCAGTCCGCTCCGTCCTCCTTTATGGCTGTGAGACCTGGCCATTGAGAGTGGAAGACACGAAAAGATTAGCTGTCTTTGATCATAGGTGACTGCGTTCTATCTCCCGCGTGAAGTGGTATAATAACGTGAGCAATACTGAGGTTAGGCGTCGAGTGATAGGTAAGGAGGGGAAATCAATCGACGAGGCCGTGAAATTACATCGACTGAGATGGTTAGGACATGTGTTACGTATGCCTAGTCATCGCCTTCCTCGACAGTGGGCAATGTTAGCTGACATAGGGTCAGGCTGGAAAAGAGCTAGCGGTGGTCAAACCAAAACATGGCTTCATCAGTCAATGAAATCTACAACAGTTAGTTTAAGCCACGTAGGAAGGTGTAGACTTCCTGGTTGTGGTCCTCTGGACGGTAAAATCCAGTGATTGGAAACAATTGGTGACATGGCACAAAATCGTTCTCAATGGCTAGGGCTGTGAATTCTTATTTCTATATGCATATTGCCACCGTCGAAGAATAACATCGTTCACCGATAAATATATATATATGAAAGGAATATCTCGTCGAGGAATTCGTTGATATAAGACATTTGCATCCTTTCCAAAGATTATTCATTTAACCTTCTAAATAAAGAAACTAAACATCTTATCTTGTTTATTTGCTTACACGAAGTCTGAAATCATTCAAAATGAAAGATTTCGACCATGAGTGTGAATTCTGAACTCATTCTAGAGTTCCAAATGAAAAGAAATATAAAATCAGACTACTGATTAGCAGAAAACATATGAAATCACTTCAAATAACATGGGATGTGCAGAGAAAAGAAGCATAAACATTAATCATGTTCATTACATCAGTTATCTTATGATCAGTTGTTTAAAAACGTTGTTTTTTATTCTAATATCCTATAAATAAATACATGCAAATTCTGTTCTGAGACATGCTAAAGAAACACTGATATTTAGATAAGAATTTCTGTTTTTCTGATGCTTGAAAAGTTAAGAAATAGTGTCTAGATATGCATATATTTAGTGATAAAACCCTAATTCTTTGTTTTTGAATAACCTTTTCAATGTACATAAGAAGATGTCAATGTCTAACGTTACAGAGGGAGGGTACGACTGGTGGCTAGTAAATTTCAGACAGAACACACATTGTGTAATCATTGCTGATAAACACGCTTAACATTTTTCATAGGATAAAAGAACTAATAATTGGACATTGAAGGAAAGGTTACTCTCCGAGGTGTAAATCATTTAAAGTCGGTTGAAAATAGAACATGCATATGCAAACGACTAGTTGCTACTAGCATGTCTGCCTAATTCTTGATATTAGTCCTACTTCTCTTCCATTACATTCTGCGTGGAAATGATTTAAAAATAGGTTTTGACAGCAATCTTAATCACCTTGTATAACACATAAAGATATAAATATACATAGCTCGAGCTAAAATTAGTTTAGATAATATCTACACCGCTAAATAAGTGTTTTTTGAAATTAATAGAATGCTGTTAAAGTGTGAAGAATACAGCGTAGTGAATTGAGGAATGGCAGTCATTTGCCTGATTCTATAAGTCATAACATTATAGTTGATATGGTGCATTCTTCTGGTCTGAAACACGATGAATAGTAATTCTTCTGATCAATGATAAAACGACACTATTGTGGGCCTTAAATAGTGGGACAGGACTCAACTTGATAGCGAGATTATTCGTGTTAGCTTTGAATTGACAGACTACTACTGACTTCATCGGTGATGACTGAAGTCGAACCGAAAGTCTGAATTACGACCGAAATTGAACCAAGTATGATGATAATTCAATTGTATCTCAAATAGTCTGGTAAGATGATAGCAGGAAATTTATCTCTTTCTCAATTAGGACTAATTGGAATAAAAATTTAGCTAAGTTGCACTGAGAATGTTAAGTATAATTCGTTTGGAGGATTTCATCATGAGCTGACATCAGTTAGAGAACCACTGGAAAGCCTGAGAGTACTGGACAGCTCGCCTTGTAACCAGAAGGTCTTGGGTTCGAACCTCAGCGGGAGCGTACTGCTGAAGAGTCCCCAAGCAGGCTGACAAAAGAAACAGCTGTCCAGTACTCCTGGGTTTTCCAGTGGTTCTCTAACTGATGTCAGCTCATGATGAAATCCTCCAATCAATCAAATAAAATCCCTACAAAAACCAATACTTAAGTACCATATATATTCACATAAAAGTTAAGGCTAACTGAAGCGATCAAATGAAAACCTGTTTGGCAGCCAAGTTTCAGAGATCAGCTGGTATACCACAGACCAAAGAAAAAAATCAATCATTATTTTCAGACATCTAGTTGTCTTTAAGTGAGTCATTGAAGATAATTCCCTCACTAACTAAGTGAAGTCATACGTTTTTAAGCAGCACAGTGTATCTAATATTCTCCCTTTTTTGTTATTTTTATCTTCTATATATTGCCCTACACTGTAACATGAAATTTCACAAACTTTTAACTGACTTCCAAGACGCCTCTGTATAATTTACATTTCCCAAGAAGAATGTGGTAAAATTGTGAATTTGTCATCCGGAATTCTATTGTAATAAATCAACCATCAGAAAGATCGCTTTCTAACACTCACTATATATTCGGAGAGGGATGATAACGGATTTTATTTTCTTGTAATTTATAGTGTTTTAACTAATTAAAGTCTTAATATTCCATCAATTATACATTTAAAATGTTTAAAAACTGTTATATGAGGTATGAACCTCATTATTAGCTAAGTCGTATTTCATTGTGCATTGATTCCTGAGCTGAAAGTTCGTGCTTGGCTCCTTATCGTTTATTTGCATGTTTGAAAGATATAAGTAATACTATTTACTGGAAAAGACAGTTTTCTTTACCAATGTCATTGAAAATGGGACGGCATACAAATGGAATGGTCTTGTGAATTCCTATTGTCCCACCCGAATGAATCTGAAATAGATGAAACTTCACTTCTTGGGAGAGTCTTTTCTGTTAAAAAATATATCTCTCAAGTTCCACCACGAATAATATCATTTGAAGTGTCATTGAAAACCTACATGGAGAACTGAAAAACTAGTTCGTACTAGTTTCGGACTCACCTGCAGTATGCACCACCTGGGGTTTGAACACACAACTTGCCGGTTACAGATCAAGTGGTACGCAGCCCAGCTAACTTTGACCAAGCTGATGCTCATAGATTAGCCGTTGAATCGGGTTCCACTGATTGAATGACATAACAGCTTGCCTCGTAACCGGAAGTTCTTGGGCTAGAAACTCGGTGGGTTTCTACTGCCGATGATTCGTGATGAAACAACTATCCAGTGCTCTCTGCTGGTTTTAAATGGTTCCCCACCTGATGTTAATTTATCGAGTAATATAAAATAAAACAAAATATTCAGAGCGAACAGTTGTTTTCAATAAATTCTTATTCAGGCTCTACAATTATAAATCCAATAATTTAAGCGTACAATAGCCAGTAAAGACAAATTAGAATCACATAAAATAAGTCAAATCCCTACAAACCAATTCATGAATAAAAGTGTTTCTAACAATTTGAATTTCTTTTAATGGAATTAAAACAGGAATCGTAAAAATTAAAGATAAAATGGTAATAAAAATGATTAGATCTCATCACGCTTGATCAGTTGCATAGCTTTTTATTCATTGTGTTCAGTAGTAATTATGAGAAATTTCATTCAATATCATCAGGTCATAAGAGGTTACCTTAATTTTTTGTAGGAACAATTAACGGCTTGTTTTACGCATGACTGATACTCTGAAATGCATGCAATTCTCATGTTCTATTTTTCATCTTTTAATTTGGTTAATGGATATTTTGAAATGGTTTTGTTCTAATGTATTGAAGAATAAATTCCCCTATCTTAGTCGCTATCATCATTCATAAGTGAACAAGGTTTAAAAGTCAACAAGTCACCCATGTGTGAATAAATTTATTACTTTGATGATAGGTTAACCTGATTGTTTGCATGGACTGATTTTTTTACTCCTGCCTTCGACTGACGTTATCCCAACTAAGTTAATGGAATATGATAAGGAGTCATATCGTGAGATTTCTCATTGTATTATTAGTTTCTTTTCAAGTCATTTGGAAATTAAATTTGGTTTTTATATGTCTACGATATAGACAATGAAGTTTTAGATCGGGATCTATGTATCTGATTATATTACGTAACTGACTTGTGGATAATTAAGAATTTTCCGTTTTTGTTCATATTATTAAATAAAAAAGGATTAGCCTAATGTAATGTAAGAAATTCCGATTTTTAACACCAATATTGAGTCATTCACTTCTTGCAATTAATAGTGTTCTCTGCTGGTTGGCTTAGTTGCGGAGCTTTCGTCGTCCTTCTGGACAACATCTTCAGCGCCATATTTAGCACAAAGTGAAATGATTTAAATTTCTTCATGAGTGGTATAATTGAGTCTGCGTTATGCAAAGATTAGAATTAATAGCTATACTTATAATTAAACCAAAAATATGGATACGTTACGTTGATGATACATTTGTAATAATTAAGAGAAATGATTTAGAATATACTCATAAATTAATAAACAACATATTTGAAGACATCAAATTCACAAGAGAAGAAGAATCAGACAAAGAAATCCCATTTTTAGATGTCTTAATCAAGAGAACCAACACAGGAAATTTAGAGACACAAGCATATAGAAAATCAACGCACACAGATCAAATACTCAACTATACTAGCAATAATCCAGTTACTCACAAACGAAACTGTGTGCAGACATTGTTTAAAAGAGTTCAGACACATTTTAGCACTCCAGAGTTGAAAAGAATGGAAGGAAAGTACCTAGAAACCGTCTTCAAAAAGAATGGTTATCCACAAAATTTCATCGAAAAGTGTTTAAAGTCGAATCAAAACACCAACAAGAAACCATCATCAAAGACCACAAGAAAATTCATTCTACCATACATGAGGAATATCTCTGAAATAGCAGCCAGAATACTGAAACCGTTAGATATAGATATGGCACACAAACCAGTAAAATCGCCTTATTCGATATTATGCAAACCAAAAGATCCAACAGAAAAAGGGGATATAATTAATACCATCTACAAAATAAATTGTATGGACTGCAACAAACATTACATCGGCCAAAGTGGGCGTCCCCTTCGAATAAGAATCCAAGATCACAAATCAGCCGTGAAAAGACACGATATGTATTCTCTAGTATCAATGCATATAGACAATTATGGTCATCATTTTGATTGGGATATTGTAAATTCTTAGACAGAGGAAACACAAAAAGTGCCAGAGAATTCCTAGAAGCCTGGTACTCAAACGAAAATGCAATTAACAAACACGTTAATATAGACGAAATATACCAACTAATAAAAAGTAAATCAGGTGACCAGAAAGTTCAAAAATCCAAGTCAATAGAAAATGGTCAATACATATGTAAAGATAGTTACCAGGAGACGCAATTATATCACTCATGAAGAAATTTAAATCATTTCACTTTGTGCTAAATATGGCTCTGAAGATGTTGTCCAGAAGGACGACGAAAGCTTCGCAACTAAATCAACCAGCTCAGAGAACACTATTAATTGCAAATCATCCACCTGAGCTACAAATCTTCTCTGTTATTTCATTCACTTCTTCTTTATGGGTCAGAAACTTGTCATTCACGTCATGGAAAACACTTTCAGCAGGCCACTGAAGACTTTTTCAACAGCTGCCTTCACCAGATACGGAAGATCAGATGGCCAGAATGAACTTGTCGTAAGAAACTCTGGGAACAAAATAACCAAGAACCTATTGGTCGAAAAATAAGTAAATAAAAAAGTCGTTGGATTGGACACATGAGCATACCGTTGAATGACATCGTGAGCTAGGCCATCGCTTGAGTGGAACCCGAATGGGAAATGATGAGTGTGGCATGTATTCTAGGATGACATACAGGAGATCATGTGAGGAGTAGGTGAGGGATGGTGGATTATCGTGAGACCAGCTGAAGAATGATGCAAAGGTTAGGCGAAAATGGTTATGTGCTAGTGAGCCCTGTGTTCCACCTGGAACCCAACGGGACAATAATAATTATAATATTAGTTTCCGAAAAGAGATAGATAGTATCAGCTATGATGTAAGCGGTGATTAACTAGAATTTGGAAACTTCAACCAAGAAATACAGAAAATCATTTCAACACAGCTCAAATGTTGATTTCGCCAGTTATATTCGAGTTGATTTATTTCTGTTGAGAATAAAATATTCCACCACGTGATACCATTTCTGAGGGCGAACATCGTTCAGTACTCTACGTAGCTTTCTACAAGTTTACTCGCTTTTTGCTTTTGATTGAAACTCTACTATGATAGAGATACCAGGCTTAGAGTTCGCAATAAATATTAAGAGTATTTAGCAACTTCGACACGAAGCTGCTAATAGAAGTGTGTAATTGCTCGTATATTGTAGGTAGGTAAAAATCACATTTAAAAGTGAACCACTTCGAATGATTTGGAAAATATTTGAAATTTATTAAGAGTATGAATGTAATGAATGTCTCATTCACTCTCCTGTCTGTTTCTAAGTAGTATGAATATCGTGGGCATGCTGTCCAATGTATCTTTACGCACATCGATTTATCTGCACTTTCTTTACACTTCTATAATTACTGATGGTTTATAAGGCTTTACGGAATGTCGAAAATAGACTCAATGGCCAAAAGTAATTGACAAATGAAGGTTACTAGACAATGAGTTCGATGCTTTACAGATGTCTAGGTGACTGTTCATTGTTTAAAACACGATTGCTACATTCTCAGAAAAGGACGCATTTTTCTCTACATTTAGATTCTAAAAAGCCCCTTTCAAAAACAATTTTAACTTCGACAGACAGACTACGTTAACGGATCTAAAGAATTCTTTATTACCCAATCAATAAAGAGCGAATTGCACAGTTTGAAATTTGAAGATTGAGATAATATTTTCTAAAATAAATTGGATCTAAATTTTCTTAATATCGTTCCAAGTTATCAGCTTCCTTTCTTTTCACATACAAAAAACTAGCATCTGAAAATCAGCGATCACTTCTATCCGTATAACTCCAGATGGCACTGGCGTTAAAATACGAACACTAGTCACTGTGAATTACAACCGTGAATTTTGAGAAACCAGCATTTATATTGGAAACGGCCAAGACTCAATTTCAACATAGTAAATTTTGTATACTAGGTTAAAATACATCCATGAGAATCCTGCTTTCTTTTTTTAAGATAAGGACCATAGTATGAATACCAGACCAGTAATAAACCCTGACTTAAAAATTATGAAACTGTGCGTAATACTTTGTTACTAGTCATCGTGCTTCTTTCAGCTCTGTGACAGAAGTTACATGATTTTACAAACGTTTGTGAATCACTCATAGGTTTCGATCATAGAAAACTAAAGGCGTTATCCTCAGTTTTAGTTTTCAGTTAGATGTTAATATCCGTTTGATAGATTGTTTTACGGCCTCAAAAATCAATTTCGTTTGGTGAATACCATTTTAGATTCCTCCTTTATATTTATGTATCTCTAAATATCATTTTTACAAATATATACTACTGATACACTAGTATGAGTAGTTGGGAATCACTCATATCAAACCCAAGTGCTTCCTAATCAAGTCGAAGTGATCTGAACACCATCGTGTCGTTTTGCTCGTTTGCAGTCGATATCAAATTAGTGAACTGCAATTTGCACAACTTGAATATACAGGATCAAGCCATTCACTTCGAATACTTGTTAACTGAAAACATTTATTTCCCGATACGAATTTAAAACAAGCAACAAAGCAGGTTAATAAAGCAGGATTTAATGAATTCATCAAATTTCGATAGAACTCTTCCTCAGCTGAATACTCTACATACACGGATATATATATACTTTAGAAATAATATTGGGAGGTGTAAAACTGATAAGTAAACAAACTACATAGAATTAGTCATGCAGAAAGACAGGTGCAAATGTTTTCCACGTCATGTTCAAATAGATAAGGGAAGAGGGAGTATGAAAGATCAAAATTAAGATAAATTGCATTATGCTTCAATTACATCACTTAGATAAACAATTAGTCATTAGAGAATATAATGAGAATTGCAAACAGAGTAATATCAATAATAATAGTTATAATAACAATAATAATAGTGTTGAAGTGAGTTAAGATAATCCTACTGATAAAGGATAGTTTTAAATGAATCAAGAATAATAATAATAAGAGGTAGAATAATAAGTAAACGTATTACCATGGTAGATTCAGAGTCACGACCATCTCCTTTTGTACACAAAGACCTGGTTTTTAAACTCAAATTGCACAAGCCTCTGCAATTGCAAGCAACTTCCTGTTTCTTTGTCTTCTGACAATAGTGAATTAATTAACAGCGTCGATATCATGTCCATAGTCCACAAGATGTTTTGTTATTGAGGATTTTGGCACTTTGCACTCAGCTTTTTTCAACCATTTTGGCAAATGCTCCATCATACGAGTAGACAATCGCCTTTCCGTACGACCTATGTATTTGCTTCCACAAACACACTCAAAATGATATACGCGTAGTTTGAAGTGTCGGGAATTGGCGACTGATCCTTCCCAGATTGTTGAAGCACTCGCTCAGTGGTGTTAAGGATAATAAGTTTTGCAGCATAATAAGTTCTCTTGATGGCTTTATCGAGTCTTCGTTTGACTACTTCCCATACATCATCTCCTTTGAATGGCAAACTGATATAGATAGGTTTCTTCGGAACTGTTTAGATAGTTTTGCAGGGGCTATTTTCCTTAGAGTATTTATTAATGAAGTTCTCAGGATATCCATTCTTAGATAAAATATCCTTCAGAGCTTTTATTTCATGCTCAATAGTACTGTCAGAAAAAATTTTCAGTGCTCCATTGAACAGTGTTCTGATTGAGTTCTTTTTATACTGGATTGGAACAAAGCTCTTGAAATGCATGTACTGTCCTGTTCATGAAGACTTTCTAAATATAGATTTTCGATTGTGCTTTTAGTCATTTCCGCTAGAAAAACATCTAGGAATAAAAAAGTATCGTTTTCCTAGTGTTCTATTGTGAAATTGAGATTCGGATGGCTATTTATGGTAGCAAGTAAATAAAATGTTCCCATTTTAAATACTTTTGGCTTTCCCAACTCTCAAACTCTATAGTTTGTTAGTAATCAATTTAACTATTGACATGAGTATAAACTTAGGCACTGTGGTAGAGTGTATCATTAACTGTTTGACATTCAATATACCTTTATCTAAAGCAATTAAATGTTCACATTACAACATCTAACACTGACTACAGGAACTCCACTATGACAGCCTCTTTAATCTAAAAAAGATAACAAATATCTGCTGAACATTTCCTTAAATTTTCCAGACATTTCAAGTGGCAGGAGTTTGATAGTTACAAAAGTTCATTAATCACATTATGGTATAAATGTAGGTTTTTTCTATTCCACAATCACAACTGCAAATTTCGGAAGTTACTTTGACATGGTGAAGTGTTCAGTCATAAGGATATTTTATTGCTGAACACTTCATGTGTATCTACCAATTCACCTGCTCTTGCGGAGCTAGGTATATAGGTCGTCGATGCGTTTTACTAAAGAGTCAAGAACACTATCCCCATGCTAGAAGTCACGATCAACAAGAGCGCCATTACTGAGCATATACTACACTGTCATTCGATTTGCAAAGAGAAGTCGTTCAAAGTCATCTATAAAGTCAAAAGAAGTCTTCCAAAATCGACAAGCTTCCGTATACTTGTTTTGTCGAAGCCTTAGTGATTTGGATAGAAAAGCCTGAGTTATGCACACAGAAGAACTTCTCCACCCCTCCTACTACCGTGGGTTTAATTTCAAGTTTATCTGTCATCAACATTTCGTTATCAAATTTTTGCAATTTTCGTATAACAATTTTAGTAACTACCATTCAATCTTTCACTATTATCTAGATTATTTAATAATTTTCAATCTCAATTTCAACATGTTATATTACGTAACCTACTCACATCTTACCAATCTTCACCCACTTGTTACAACTTTGATTATTAATCACACATTTTAATTTCTTTATTATTTTGATGATGTAATCAACAACCCACACCAACTGTTATTTTGATTTTGACAAACCTAATGTACACACACACAAAATAATTGTATATATATTTGCGACTGTACAGCTAAGTGAATGAATTCGCGAAAAGAGACTCTTCGCTGAACTAATTTGTTCCTATTTCAATGTCTTAATGGTATATTTCGCGAATTAAAATAATTCTTTATCAACGCAAATGATGAAGAATGAGGAGACTAATACCAGATGTTTATGAAACAAAATTGTAAGAGGAAAAGGACAGTCAAACATATTTACAATATTGAATTATTAAAGTCCTGATGTGTTTATGCATATGAGTAGATAAATCTTGGAGATAAATATATTATCAAGTGAATTAACACAAAGCACTTGTGTTGAAAATTGCTTTTTGTTTAGATATATTAAATATTCCCATAGTAAAATTTAGAACAACACATTTAGGCGAACAGTATTGTTTTCGATTAGATCTTATCAGGCTTAACTCTCATATACCTACATAAGTTTACAAATAAAAATTCAAATATAAACCAATCATGGTGTTTTGTCTGTAGGATAATATGATGGTGAATATAAGTTGTGCAATCAGTCATAATAATAGTAATGATAATAATAATAATAGTAATAACAATAGTGGTTTTATCAATAATAAGGATGAAAAAGTGAGGCAATCTGTGTTAACACTTATGATGACAAAACAGCATGATTGAACAAACAACTGTTCAGGCAGAAGTCGTCAATAAAGGCTACGATAAACAAATGAACCGATTGAGTAATGTTAGATTGTAAGGGAAGTAAATGAAACACGTTCATAATGAAGATGTGGTAAGATTAAAGGATGATAAGAGAGGGGTTGAAAATACAAGTAAGGGGTGGTGTAGAAGTCTTCAGTTGGTTATGTCTCAATAGGCCAAGGGAGGCAAAATGGCTGTACGAACTTCTTTTGAATGCATAGTTTAGGTTTAATAGTTTGAATGCCTATCGCCTGCCTCAGCTGTGTGCAGTAGATGAATACGAAGTATATTGGAAAGATTCTGTGGGATACGATTAATTACTTTGAAATCTCTCGTTTTCTCCACTACATAGCCACTATCAATTAAATGTGACAAATTGTCTATCCTTTGCCCAACCACGATGGAAGATATTCACTAACACGTTGGCCAAGCTGTCTATTAGTACGCCCAATATAACTGTCCCCGCAGGTGCAGTTGAATTGATAAATGTACATAAATGTGGGAAACTATCTAGCTTATCCTTCGTTAGCGTCCCAATCATTCGTCGGCTAGAGAATGACAAACATAGTTATGCTGCGTAAAACGTTCTTCGTATACTCCTAGAAAGTTTCTGGAATAAAATCTCACTTGATAAATCACCATTAATTTGAAACTTATAAATAGAGGTTTTGTTACGTGCAGTCAGAGTCTCAGGTTTTCCCTCTGTTTTCATATAATTTTTTATGAAACTACTCGGATAGCCCACCTCCTTCAAGGAACCTTCAAATTCCTTTTGTAAGAGGTCATCCGTACATATCTTACTTGCTCTGGTCGTAAGACATCCTTTAATCTTATCACATCTTCATTAAGAAACATGTTTCATTTACTTTCCTTGCAATCTAACATTACTCAATCGGTTCATTTGTTTTTCTTAGCCTTCTCTAACTGGACATTTGTTTGTTTAATCATACTGTTTTTTCCTTATTCGTGTTATCACAGATTGCCTCATTTTTTCATCCTTATTATTGAAAGAACCACTATTGTTATTACTATTATTTATATCGTTACTACTATTATGACTGATTGCACAATTTATATTCACCATCATATTATCCTATAGACAAAACACCATGATTGGTTTATATTTGAATGCTTATTGGAAACTTATGTATATTAGAGTTAAGCCTGATGAGATCTAATCGAAAACAATTTTCATTACATCATAATGGATTATTAGCTCCCATAAGTTATGATTGTTAGCTCACATTGAAATGGTTAATTCACCGACAGAACAATGCAATTATAACCAATGTAATGTGTCATGGTGCTAACTAAATTCTGTCGATTAAGTCAGTAATGGACTCACCTGGATACTTTAAGTTGATTCCAGTTGACTGGAGCAAATGTTAGGAATACTTGAGACAAGAAATAATTTATTACCAAGAATAATCAATATTTCCGCCTGAATAAACAGGCTCTGTGAGTCCTCTCAAAGGAGATAATGAAATATAACTATTAAGGAATGCATTCTTTACATGTTACTGGGCTATAATTATAGTTCTAATATTTTCTGCTACCTCAAGACGCCTCAGGCGATGATGTAAGTTAGGAAATTCTATCTGCAAATAAAATGTTATTTCCTGGCTTTCATAACATGATAAATAGTTACAAATGAAGGGGATATAAATCACATCATGAAACGTGGAATCCTCATTTTGAATAACATAAACTGTATACTTTTATTCGTAAAATCATGAGTACCAAGGTAAATAGATCAAGTAGTGTGGGCATAATTGATCTATAAACAATTGTTTCAAACTCATGAAATCAATCCTGAACTGTCTTGCAGAGAACTATTCTTAAAACGTCATATCAGTTCCTGTTGGTATTGTAAATACAATTGTGTTTTTATACATTAAACCTTGTGTTCTAGAAATCGTTTGTCATTCCATCGTAGATATCTCATTATCAAGCTTGACGGATGAATAAAATA
Source organism: Trichobilharzia szidati (assembly GCA_944472155.2). NCBI lineage: Eukaryota > Metazoa > Platyhelminthes > Trematoda > Strigeidida > Schistosomatidae > Trichobilharzia > Trichobilharzia szidati. The sequence continues at coordinate 12,061,035 of OX235277.1, forward strand.
CACAGAGCTTAGAGAACATCAAAACTTTTTCGACCTCATCTTCAGATGAAAGAAAAGTTATTGACCTTCATATAGATTCATTCCACCTGATACAGAAATCAAATTATTGCCCTCTCTTTTTTCGTAAAGTTTGTCTTCTAATTGTTCACTCATATATTAGGTCACATAAGCAAGCATACACTTAGATTCCCCTCTAGTTGTAATATTTATTTGTTGTGACAAATTAAGCTGGAATCTCTTGAGACTTGATCACAACGAAATCTTTGTGACTTTTTTATTTCTCCGATAATTTGTAAACAAATCAGAGCAACAGATTTCTCTGAGAAATGAAATAATAAAAGTTCATCTACTCTTTGCATAGTTTTACTCATTCAATTATATGCTGGTGATTGCGGTTCTATTATTATGAATCAATAAGACGCTGTTCATTTCCAGCTGATGTCAAGATGAACTTTGACGGTTAGTTAATGAAAGTTTCAGTTGGATGAGGGGTAATTTCACACCTGTTCGTATACTATACTAATAATCAGACTACAGCAATTAAGAAGTGATATTCACAGATGCATGCACCCCTATTTCTAATCACCCTGACTGGAAGTGTAAATACATAATATGAAGCTAGAAAATGAAAAATCCTCAAATATTATGAAGATCTAAATAAACTTGTTGAAATATTGATATAAGAATATAAATCGGGCATTTTGGTAGAGTATAACTCCATTATGGATAAGATTTGATCTGAAAGCAAAATGTAGTTATGATATGATTATGAATGGCAATAATTTGTGCTCGAAACGTCATCAGTTAATATTGCTGTACAAAAATGTGATTTATCAAAATAAAACCTTATCCATTTGTTTTCTTCACGTTCCCAGTGGAACATAGGGCTTCAAGCTAGTGGCTTGAAGTTCTGTAGCAGTGTTATTTAATGGGTTGCTAGCCTCATCATCAGCATATCTGATAGCGAGTAAAGGATTGCGTGGCCGAGGATCGACCCAGACCATTGCTGGTCGCGAGCGTCTAACCGCTATGCACAACGCACAACTTATTCATAGTCGAGTTAAACTTGATGAATGTATTTCAACTTCGTATTGTAGTCTGCACTGAAGATATTCTTTTAAAGGCCAATGAAAGCTCCTCACTTAAGTGATTCAGCTTAGTGAACACAACTGCACTAACATTATCTGAGCGAACGTAAAATAGCCAGTTTTGCTGCTACATGTTAACTCACAGTGTATCACAATGATTCTGTATTTACAAGTGAAATATTATAAAAGATTTTGTATTTCCCTATGAATGAAAAACAATACGATATTGCTTTTACTGACGTTTCGCTACTTAATGCTGCTAATAGCTTTATCAAAGTAGTATTATTAAACCAGAATTTACAAAATCTCAGTTTATATATAACAACTTAATCATCGTTCCTCAGCATGGGGGCATTTTTCTGTTGTCAAATTGGCCGATTGGTAAAGATAACAAAACCAAGTGAAGATTGTTGAATTCGATAAGTGTATGAAAGTATAAAAGCAGCTTGTGTTTACATAGTGAAATTGCTTATTGCATTCGTGTTGATTTTGTCACTCCAGGGAATAGGGTGGTGTTGTCACCAGGTCAAATTCTGTTTCAGTCCATCAATCCTATTAAAACAATTTGGATTCCACTTGATATGAAGTGCTTCTGATATTAGACATTTTTCGTGATTTCTGAAATTTTCCCGGATTATTTCAATATTGTCAAAATCCATTTTGTGACCTGATTCTAAAGCTGGTGATTTTTAAGCCTTTATAGTTCAGTTGGATTTCTCGTTGGTCGAACAGATGTTCCACCGTGTTCATTTCTTCTCATTTTGATTCATCGTGAAGTTTATCCGATGTATATCGCATCACATTCCAAGCATTTTATTTTTTATACCAAATTGAGAAACCTTAGAGATTTGGTCCTTTAAATGTACATTTTTGATGTTTTGAAGTAAACTCTGATGCTGTGCTTACTAAGTACTCTTCTGATAGCGTCTGACATCTCTGATTTATTTGAAATAACAACTGTGAGGCATATGCCTTCGGAATATGTTTTCAACCTTATTTGATGTCGATGTTGATTTTGTTGATGAAGTTTTTTGGGTAGTGAAATATGTTAAATAACACGAATTACTTCAGTGTTAAACTTCAGTTGAATAGGATTTTATTCTTTCTGATTTCAGAAACGAACAGATCTTCAATAAGTTATTCATCAGACTTCTTGAGGTAATGTTAATTCAAATATATTCCCATTATGTTGATGAGAGAATGCACTATCAGCAGATACGTACTTTCGATAATTACTTATGAAATTATAATAATAATACAAAATTACTAAGCATAGACATTTGAGCTTACTTCAAAATTACATTATATTATGCAACCAAAAACTCCATTATCTAATTGCTACGACGCATTAAATATATTTCCTGCCTTTCTTTACATATGTATACACATTCAAATCGCAACCTGACTATGCTTGTCTGTCTAAGTTACATAAACACTTGCATGAATTTCTCGTTACTGCTGAAACGGTTCCCTTGATTATGCTCCACTAATTCATATATCAGAACTGTGAATCTGCTAACTACACTCATAGTAAATATGAACTATCAAACATTCTAATACGTAACTCTGAGGCCCAGTGAGAAATTACCGAAAATGCGTGTCTTTCTATAAATTCTGTTCTGCGATTAACGTTGATTTGACTAACTGATAACATCCACAAAAATCAGGGTGTTTATTCAGCGGAAGTCTTTCAGTAGCCCTGGATACCTTAAAACATCGACTTTCCAAGCAGTTATTAAATGGTTAAAGGCTGTCAACAGGAAGCTTCACCTGACCTAGGTTTTGTGCTTGTTGACGCTCATCAGTCAGCAAGCCATGTCTGCAGCCTTGAAGGAATTCATGTCCCTCCTGAGATCTGTGTCCGTGTTACACTCAGAGATACGGCCATCCACAAGCTGCATTTCTTGATAATATTTCAAGAAATCTAACAGAGAAGTGAACTTACAGCTTGGAGGGTGCTTGTGTGACTGAAACCTCCACCTATATCATTATCTCACCCCCATGCAATACCTCTTTAACTCACTATGTACTTGATAATCTAACAATAGTTTGTGGTCAGCCTTACCGAAAATGTGTTTCCAACAAATTGAGTATTGAAGTACTAATTATCACAAGGTGTGTACATATTTTTGTAAAGCATTTAAGTTGTCATACAGTTGTTGATAAATGCTTTGCAATTCGTTACAATAGCTGCTGGCATGAATTTATTTTGTTAAGAGGTACTTTTCTACACTCTCACCTAAAATGAATAAGCAATTTATGTAGGTACTTATGAGGAATATATGGGTAAATATATACCTAAATCACTTTCGCATGAAGTAGCACTAAAAGCTGCTTATGATGATTAAAGATGGAAATTGTAATAAAATAATCCACAATTTAGAGCATATCAACAGCAGTACCAAAACAAACAGAATTGCAAATATTCACTAGCTTTCTAGTATTTCTTCTGCTGATACATTCATAAATGTTGATTAGCACACTCAGACACTTCCCGTCTACCGCCAGACAAATCCGATTTAATTTAGTCTAAAGTATTTATATGTAGAGATATTTATTTAATAATACCTTAATCACCTGTCTAGAGAAGGGGAAATCTTTTAGGAGATAGGAAACATAAGTCTTATTTAGTGTTAATAAGTAGTATATTGGAATGCTACTAAATTAGATCACAAAGTACTGATAACCAGGTAGTACTAAAATGTTACTTCAAACTTGGATGGCACTGTTTAGCAGTACACCAATGAAATCAGGACCTGCAGTGCACACAAATATCTCGTATGCCATTGGGTAGCTAGGAGGAATCCAGTGACGTATAAATTATGACTTCTAACGACTCACATTACATAACGGCACCTCGAACCAATATAACCGGCTAGTATTTGACCTAACACAAGACTTGGTGGATCCAAGTGGCCAGAAATTCACCGATGAGTAATTATATAGGCGGGAAATGTAATTTTGCTTTCATACAGATGTAAGAAATATTTCGGGGTTATTACACTCACTCATTTGAAAAGTAATCAAGTTAATATTTCCAGCTGAGGTATATTGAAACCATCTAGTGATGAATAGATTTTTCAATAAACATAACACAAAATAAAGCCACCATCGTATTTATAATAGTGATATGAAATAAAGTGTCACTTAAAGATGACGAGAGCTAGAGGAGCTTCAAGAAACGTCGGGAACTGGATGTTTTCTAGACCATAAATCATTAACGAAATAATGAGCTAATTTTTCTGAGTGACATATGTTAGAATTTGTTCTCCTCCGTTGAAAAAGCTCAGTGTCAGAATGCAAATCATAGCTGTCTCGTAATTTAAAGATTTTGAACACAACTCTGGGAAAGGTTTAACTGGGAACCGCCGAACATTTTTAACTGTAAATAGTGATTTTAAATAATTTCTTTTCATGGGAAAACTCACTTACGACTTGATCCAATCACTGGAAAGTTCTTGTTCTTGTAGTAGACTGTTTTATTTAATTCGCCAAAGACTGACATCATTTGAGTGAATATTTCCAGTATTGTTCTCTGAGCTGGATCAATAGTTATTTTATATATTTGAATTTTATTATAGCATGACTCCACACAGTATTTTTGATACAAGTATGGAATTTTCAGCATGTGATATCAGTAGCCCAAATTTAGCAGGCCGACCTTTGATATAAGGGGGATCAAACTCCGGACCATGTGTATGGTCGGCGAGAGTCCTAACCGCTGTACCACCGACTCATCCAGAATACAGGTAAATGTAGAATACAATATATCAATTCAAAGTAGGCAGTCTAGAAAGAAGCTCAGCTATTCAGTTTGTATACTGATCCATAGTTGGCACTAAATATATTTAACAGGAATCGCATTACACTATTCTGATATGATGTGTAAGCAATATGAGAACCAGTAATACGAGTTGTGTAATTTTTGGTAACCCATCTGGAATTTCAATTTGATTATAAACTAACCAAATACAATGAACCCCATAATCCTTTCCGGACTAAACTGTATATACTGAAAAGAAGACAAACAGTGTTAATAAGACAGGATTTATCAAACCTATCAAATTTCGGCTACGCAATGCTCTACAACTGCCACCCCGCGATTCAGTTCACGCTGCAGAAAGAGTCCAACTCCAAAATATCCTTTCTTGACGTCCAACTAACATGACGAGAACAGGATGGAACACTGAAAAGATCTATCTACAGAAAGTCGACGTGGAACGGACAGCTTACTTACTTTCACAGTTGGGTACCTCTATACACCAAACGAAACCTGATCCGTTCACTCAGCTACAGAGTTCGCAGAATTTGCACCCCGGACACCATAGAAGATGAACTGGACAATCTCAAGAGAATCCTCGTCAAGAATGGTTATCCAGAGCGAATTATTGCAAAATCTATGAATCCTAGACCACAAAAGCCGTCCATGCTTAGCGTCCTGAAAAAACTACTCTACATGAACCTTCAATTTAATGGAGATATATCTTTTGAAACATTAAAATATCGACTGTCACGCTCACTTAAGAAGACCTTCTTCGCAGCTGAACTACGAATAACCTTCTCCACAAAACCTATGATTCATGTGAACGTGAAGAATGAGCTACCATTGCTGGCCATATCAATGTGCACTTATCCGTTCACCTGCTCGTGTGGAGCCAGATATGTCGGCGGCACCCAGCGTTCGCTTTCCAAACGTATCAACGAACACTTACCAACATGGTTTTACAAAGGAGAAAAACGATGCCCCGCAGCTCCATTTATAACATCTGATAGATTCCGGACACCAAGCTACACCCCAAACAGACTTCAAAGTCGTCTCCAGAATAGGAAGTAGTCTTCCTAAAGGTGTACAAATCAGACTTCTTCAAACTGCAGAAGCAATGGCGATTCACTAGCTAAGTCCTGAACTCTGCATACAGAAGAAGTTCGTTCAATCAACACACTTGCAATGAACGTAATCTATCTTATTAACCGACAAGTAAATTCTACCTAATCTTTTTTTCAGTCTCTTCATTAGTATTATTTTGTCTTCTCAATTGTAATATTTTACATTTTCAACCTTCTTGTTCTCTACCCCTACCCGATTTAATTTCTGCACATCACTACCACTGTTACCGAGTTGATCAACGCTCAATTTCTAGTCACTTATGTTACGTCATCCAACTTATTTGCTCAATTTTAGTTCTAATTTAAATGGCATTACTCTCTACCCCATCTTTACTTAATATCTACCTGCATTTACCTCTGTTGTTGCCCTGACCTAAGTTGAAACATTTTAGTCAATTATATATATATATATATGTATATAGTGACATATATTACTGATAAGTAAATAAACTACATTGAAGAAATCATGCTATTTGTCACGCGCGAGTGTTTTACTGGTCATGTTTTGATAGATAAGTGAACGGGAGTCTGAGAGATTAAAAGTAAGATTACTATTGATTATATTTCAACTACTTCCCTATAATTAAACAGGAAGCAGACAAAGATCCCGAGTGTATCAGAAATTACAAGCTGAGTGGTGGTAATTTTTATTATGAAACAATTTAAGATAATGGTACACAGAAAAGGTTGAGTCAAAAATAATAATAGTATTAAGTGATAGAATAAAATAATAATATAAGTAATAGTAATACGTACAATAATAGTGATAACAATTCCCAGATAAAAGGTATTACCATTTTAGATTCAAGGTGGTCACCATTTCTTTTTGTATACAAACGTGGGCTTTATAAACTCTAGTTTTACAAGCTTTTCTTGTCGCAAGCGTCTTTCTGTTTTTTCATGAAAGAATCAACATCATCATCAGCTTCATATCGATGAGATGCTTTGTGGTTAAATATTTTCGTATCTTGACTTTTGGTGCTTCAAACCACTTGGGTAAATTCTCTCTGATGCGAGCTGAACCATCATCTTTCCCTACGATCTCTGCGTTTGCTTCCTGACATACTCATAAAATGATACACTGAGGAATTGAGAAGTAGCTACCAATTTTCTCCATGCTATGCAAACACCTGCTCAGTAGTGTTAAGGGACGCAAGCTATGCAGCATAGTAATTTCAAATTCGATTAGAAAAGATGAGAACTTGTTTTATTCAACAGCCTAAAAAGCCACTTCTTATAATTACGATACGCAGAAATATGTCAATTGTTATATCAAGAGAGTTTTATAGAATTTTCAAAGGCAGACATAATCCGTTGTGAAGATTTGTACTTCATATTATAAACAACAATAATTCACTGTAACACGTGCTGCAGTTGAATGAAGGCAATGAGCATTAGTTTGTTTTCGTTAAGGATCTTCGAATAAAACAGTAGTCCATATAACATCACGTGAGGCTACGCCACTCAATATGTAGCATATTTTCTTTTAGCCACGTCTTTAAGAATTACCAAAGAGTAGGTTGGTATAGAATTAAAAATCAAGTTTCTGAAGCATATAGAAGACCTAGGCGGCTTAAAATCAGTGTTGTAAATTCGAATTTTGTCCTTTATGCTGTGGAGTGCACAAAGTGTCCAAATTGATATTGGGTCTACTACACCTACTTTCAGAGATTCGTATCGCTTCCATGTCATTTTCTCATTTCTTTGGCCAGCTGGGTAGCCTTCACTGATTCTTATATTGTACAAACATTCGACGCGCTTATCCTTATTTTTTCTTTCGTCAAAAGAAGATTCATCGACACACTAGCTTGCTGAATGCTTTCACTGGACGATGTCATTTTGTCTCCCTGATTCCAGAGAAGAATAAGGCTGTATTTTTATATTTTTCTTGTAATTTGAAGTTTCTATTGCGTTTTAATTGATTGTCAGAGTTAGTATCGTTAACCACATGCTCAGCCCTTCATCCGACACAGGACTTTCGAACGACTAGAAAACTAGCGGTCAAGTAAACTAGGCGAGGTTGAAATTGTTAAATGGAAAGTGCATTTGTTTTGTTGTGCTGGTCATGCATATAATCATCAGTATCACCCATAAATTCCATCTCAATAATTGAGAAAAAAGTACTTCAAAACATGGCATCAGTAGGAATTTCATGATTAAATAACCTCAATATCATGAGTACTGGCTTCATTTACTCTTTGCTTATTATTCAACACATAAACGGATCAAACACAGTTCGTAAAGTTAGATACTTCGTAGGATTTTTTATTACTTTACCTGCCTATAAATTCTTCAATAAATCTTTGTAAATTAAAAAGTTCTTTCCTTTTATTACAGAATCGAAACTCAAACATAAAATTCTAGACGCATCTCCAATATCTAAGGAATGACAAAATTAATTTAGATTAGTTTTTCATTATGGATAAGATTTTATTTTGATAAAATCACACAGTGTTGTTATACAGTAATATTAACTGATGACCACCTTTCGAGCACAAATTATTGCTACTCATAATCATATCAAGTTACTCACACAACTTTTTCCTTCATTTATATACATGAGTGGAATTGATGATTAGACATTTGAATAAAAATCAGTATAAGATAAAGCACATTTGGAAACAATAATAATAGTATGAGTGTTATTGATCAGTTAAAATCAGATGGAAAATAAGACGATTGTTTTTATGTGCAAAATAAGTAACTTGTTAGAATGTTGTGATGTGCTTGAATTGAAATGGAATTTTAAGATTATTTATTATCCTCCTCTGATTTGACTGACTGGTGGTAATAATATCTTCTATACATATCTCTGGTATTTGCATTGAGTCATTTCTGTTGCATGTGTTGTGTTGGGTGTAGACTCATTGAACCAGAACAGAGATTGATTACTGAATCCTGGTTCATCGAGTCTACACCCAACACATGCAACAGAAATGACTCAATGCAAATACCAGAAATACGGAAGATATCATTAACACCAGTCAGTCAAATCAGAGGAGGATAATAAATAATCTCAAAATTCTATTTCATTTGATCTACTCGGGCGATGTTTGATAGAGATCGTATACCCACATAGTATAATTCTTCAATAAAATAGTTTTCGCTGATACAACATACACCAATACAATGTTGTCTGAATGAATAAACTGTTATTGAGGTGTCATGAGTAAACTAAGATAACTGTAATACTGTGCTGTTTCAAATAAAAGTACTTCACTATGCTACAATGTTTCATCATGTTTCTAGTTGTGTCACGTCAAAAATGCTGCTTTTGTTAAAGATGTTGATGACTTTGAATATGAAGTGAACTATCATTCTTTGCTAACATTTGATTATATTCGACAATAATATGGAGGTTTCTGTCCACAGAGCTGGTTTTTAACCTTCGCACCAGTAGCTACTCATGACTATCTTTCTATAACTTTATATTGTGTTCCTCAAAGTTCTGACCTTTACTTAACCATCTGTGTTAATTGAGTAGGATTATAGTGGAACTGTGACCATCTTTGTTGAGTACAGGTAGTTGTTCCTTATAATTTTAGGAAACGTTATTACGAAATACACAGGGCCTAAGTGGAATTTGAACTAAACATGCGTGTCAAATATACAGCTCACAACGATCCTGGACCGTCTGTTGGTCTCAGAAGACTAAGCCTAATACGTAGAATAATATACACTGTAACCGATGGAGAACAACACAAAACAGTTGGGTAACATTATTGTTTATTATTCAACCTATAGCGAAACAGATTCACAATGATTAAACAGTGCTAAGGTCTGCAATGAGCGTTAATATTTTGATGTGGTTATGTTCTCCGAGCTGGGTAGTTAATTTGTGAAGCTTTCATCGCCCTACTAGGCAACATCTTCAGCGCATACTTCAATTTAAAGTGAGCTTTTAGATTTCTCCATGAGGTTATTAATCATCTCTCCTGGTGACCTTTGACGTGGTTGATTGTTTTTATGCGTTTTCGCACCTTCTAGGCTATTTGTATTGTACATTCATACAGACAACCACGGACATCAATTCGACTGGGACAATGTTCAAATATTAGACAGAGGAAACACCAAGAATGCTAGAGAACTTTTAGAAGCTTGGCATTCCAGTGAATCATCAATCAATAGACACATCGAGATTGACAAAATTTATCAACCGATAAGAAAGAAACCTCACACACAAACGGTCAAAGTTCAAGTCAAAGAAACAATCAGTTCCAATACAAGTAGCCTAGAATCACGTCCAAGGTCACCAGAAGAGATGATTCATGAACTCTTGAAGAAATCTGGAAGCTTACTTCAAATTAAAGTAGGCGCAGAAGATGTTTCCTAGCTGACAAATGAAAGCTTCGCAAATGAACCTTCCAGCTCAGAGAATAGAACTACATCAAAATCATCCACCTGAGCTACAAATCTTCTCTATCATATCTGAACGTTAATATAATGTACGCCAACATTTCTAATCATATTTCTCCAATCTTCTGCCATCCATTACACGATTTAGTAGTGACAGCCTTCTTGTCTCCTGCCAATGGAGACCAGCTCGAACAAACAAACGATTCAGTCTTCACTAGCATTGACACATTTGTCTACACAGTACTAAATAATTTCTACTGGAATGATAGAGCAGCTCAAGTGGGTGATTTCAGTGTGGTTGCGTTCTCTGAGCTGGATGGTTTAACTGAGGATTCATCGCATACTACAGTTTGAAGTAAGCTTTTGTAAGCTACCGTAACTCCACTAACCATCTCTCCTGGAGGCTTTGAATGTAGCTATCTGTTTGTGGAGGATTTTGTCACTCTCTTTACTCGTTTTATTTCTAATTGTTCTGTTTACCTGATACTTGAACTTTTGCTTATGTGACATTGAATGCGCGGTAATTTGTGGCCTGCCTAAATCTTGGAATACCATATGTTTCCTATTGCTTGGTTTGGTTTGGTTGGTTAAGATGTGGGGTCTAATGGTATTTTCTAAACTGCGTTTATTTAAAATGTTTACAAGCTTCTGATTCTCAAGTTCCTACTAAACTTGAGGAATGGACTGACTGCGGTTGGCAACGTGTTTTAATATAATAGAGAACTGTTCTTCAATTATGTCCTTGGGTCTAAAGACGTACTTCTGAACATCTTTCAATTGGCTTTCAACTAGATATCGTGAATTTCTTGAAGCAGACAAAGCAGACATATCATAATGGAATGGTTTGTGTTTCAGCTCAGAGCTCGCTGAGTCACAAGATATGCTTCAAGATGTTGTACGACAGGAAAATATTATGCAGTAAACTGCTCTGGAACAGCCTGTACATTTTAAATACTGTCCAGAAGAAAGATGTTTTTGCTATTATTCATTTTCTGTAGTTTACATATTTGCATTTAACACCAAACAGTTTTGACTTAGACATGTATGAATCCTATAACTATCGACCATTGTTTGTTCTTCTACTTTAGATGCTGTTCAATTACTTCAGTCTTCTTCGCTACCTCCATCTGCTACGAAAACTGTAGAATATTCTTCTACAAATCAGACAGTTAGTGAAGGTGAACAAATCACTTTACACTGTGTACCAGATTCAAATACAAACTTTTTGATTTGGTATTTTACACCAATGATTCGAGTGACAAATACCTCAGATGAAAACAGCATGTCTTCCACATTCACTTCAATGGATCTCCAAAGTGATAATTTATCAAGAGCAAATGAAACGACTGATGATGAAACTATTGAACTTGCAGTGTGTAAACCTCAAGTTACATGCAAGTGAGTTGCTTTTTATAAATGATATTTTTTGTGTTTTCTGAAGCGCATGGTTTATCTGCCAAGACATTCAGGGAAATCAAATCTCTGAACTCTGGACGAACGAAATATTTGCAAACTTGATATGAAGGCGTTCAAGTTTAATAAGTGATGAATAATAGTCTCACAGCGTAAAGGAATCAAAACTATGCCAACTTGAAAATTCGGTTGTGAATTAGGTGAAATAATTCCTGCTTCAGAAAAATATGTTTTGACTAAAACATGTACGGAAACGAAACGAAATAGAGTTTTGTTACTGAAGATGAATAAACTGAAGGACGAATTCAGATAAATCTGAAAGAATGTGAAGAAAACTAGGTATAGCATAGATATACGTAATAAACGATTGCATATAAATTCCCCGGCCGATAACTGCTACCTTGCCGTGGTGGACGGGCTCGAATGCCGCAGTGACCCAACAAGCTATACTGGCTGGAACTTATGTTCCTGCAGGTCTTACCATGCCAGAAAGGTTGTTTGGATAGCGGTTAGACTAAAAGCAGTTACCCAATCCAATCCTATGACTTCAAACAAATCACAAAATATCATGCCGGATCGGTCGGGGCCCGGATTAACAACGACCGCGCTTTCTGCTGCCGTGTCACAGGGCAGAAGTTATAAATACGCTACTGAGACACACCAAATAAAGAACAACAAACAAAAACAGGCCGCGTGTGACCGGCCTCAAGCAGTTGTCCCTTGGGCTATGCGGTCACGCAACCAACTTCCACGGTGTGGGCAGCCGGGAAGCAACAATCGCCCTCACAATCCGAAGAGCACGCGAAACCTCTCTATTCCATATAAATTGATGTTGACATCAAGGAACTGCATTTTATGTACTTATGATGTCTTAAATTCAAATGTTTTAGTCTGTAAGCAAGAAAAGGATATATCTCTCCTTCTATACAGTTTGTCAAGCCTTCATGAGCCACATACAGCGCGAAACTATATTCCAAGTATATGAAAAGAATTTTTCGTGTGATAGTTTTCAAAATACTAACATATACCAAAAATACAGAAGTTTCTGGGATAAAAATCACACATTCTCCAATAAATGTAATTGACGAAACACAATTATAAATTTTCATTGGATACTAGTAACTAGTGTGAGGTGTCTGGTCCTTTCTTTGGTGCAGACTGAATTCTATCAGTTAGGTTTGCAATGTGGCCACCATTCTAGGTAGCTTGCCATCACGGTGCACATTGATTTGATGATATTAGATGGTTGGAGGCAATCGGCAGGAAGCCTTGGACCTAGGTTTCGTGCTAGTTGGCACTCACCAGTCAGCAAGGCGTATCCACAATCTTGAAGGAACTCATGTCCCTTCTGAGATTCGAACCCGCGTCACTCAGTGCTGCAGTCAGAGACGTTACCACTGAGCTATTCGGGCTCGCAATTGACCTTATCAATTCAATGTACAATTATAAATTACCTGAGAACCTCAATAAGACATTTAGAAGACAAATTTCGCGAGATGATATCGTCATTTCATAGTTTCTCTACAATCACTTTACAACTAGCCTGGTTCACAATAATAAAATAAAATGCATGACAATTACTCAGTTATATAAAACAAAAGTACATACTAGTGACCAATCAGATTTAAATAGGTCAAGTAGTCCATGGTAGGCTACATTAAATGAAGTCTACTCTTTTTTGTTCACACAGTTTAGGATGTATGTGATTAATCCAAAGTGCTTCCATCACCTTTAATAACCAACCTTGAATTAGAGTTATGTGATGGCATAAGCAGTGAAGTGAAGCAGTCATTACTATTGATTTTGTGACCTGACATTAATAAGTACTTTGCGATGGATGATGATTATGGATTTCTATTCAGACTGACTGCATTGGGATTTTCTATGTGTCCTTATAACCATTTTGCAACATGTTCTTTTCGACGACATTGGAACATTCTATTGGTTCTACCTATATAGATGTCACTGCAACTGCAGGTGATAATAAGGATTAAGGACTAAGACAAAGGAGAAATGTAAATATAAATATCGTAAATAGATAGTTTACGGAGTACTTATTTCACTTCAGTACTTCCCAGTGGTTTTCTTAAATACACCAATATTTCTTTAATAAAATTTTCAGAAAAAATAAAAATATTTCGGAATTTTCATGAAAGTTTCAATAAAAATACGAACGACGTGCCTACTGCAACGAATATGTTTCTGACTTCAGATGCAACAATTTTCAAAATACGTTTCTTATGTATATTTCTTATACGAGACCATTCTAAAAGAAGATGTCGAAGATCTCGTCTTTCTTGTTTCTGAAAACAAACTCATCGGCTTCTGTGAATCCGTTTCATTTAACTATGTCAGTTATCCGATTATTTAGGGCTGGTTTAGCGTGTTATTCAGTGACGAACACTAGACGTTCAACTACTGGATTCTCAACCTTCAGCTCTATGTTGCTGCAAAACACTTACATTCCTTTCGAGGGCAAGAAACAGTTTTTAAATAATATAAATGACTGAATGATTTATTTCGACATAGTGCGAACTGAGATGTAATTCAAATCGTAGGATTTGTGGGGATCTTTTATGAATTCCAACTTCTACATACTTGTCATGAAGCAGACTCAGTTAGAAAGATCACTGAAGACTTCAGAGCACCGGACAGCTGTTCTGTAATAATTTTTGACTCTTCGGTAGTGCACACTGACGAATCTATCAGAGGTGAACCTGGGATCCTCAGGTTACGAGGCCAAGATATCCGACCATTTAGGCACTTGGGCTGGAATTCAATGACCCATGAATTCCTACTTACTCAAGTCGTGACATCAAAACTGCGACTGCGTAACAAGCTGGTCGAAGATATAATTTCTCACTATTTCTACTATTTAGGGTGGGAAAAGAAATGAAAACTATATGCTCACCTTCCTACGTGCCTAACACTGAGAGTTTAAATAGATTCGTCTTTCCGTATGTTTTTATTTGACAAGCTTTTAGAGCAGTAAAAGATGTCGAATACTAATAAAAAACATAAAACAAAGATACCACTGGATCACTGACCAGTAAGCCTCTAAAAATGGCTGGACTGGAGCAACAGCATATATGAAAATTAATAATAGTCACACTTAATCACTGGACATCACTAGACAAGCCATCGCTCGAGTGGAACCCGAAAGGAAAGCGTCGAGTTGGTCGTCCAGGGGTCACTTGGATGAGGTCCTGTGAAGAGGAGATGAAAGCATGTGAGCAGACTTGGAGGCAGGTGAAAACTCTAGCAGAGAACCAAACGCAATGGAGACGCACGGCTGAAGCCCTATGTTCCTCTAGGAATTAAAGGAAATAATAATAATACACTTAATCTCATTTGAACAAAATGAGCAATTTTCATTTTAAGTAGTTTTCCAGACAACATCATATTCTGACAGGTTTTGAAACAAAGTTCCAAAATGTCTACCTTAAAATATCCAAGAAAATATTCATATGTCATAAGAAGTCAATTTTCATATCAGCTATACAACATTTCATTACAATCTTTTAAGACATACATAAGACTTTGTCTGATTAATATGACAAGTAACATGATATTTAATGTCAATCTCTGCTCTCTTTTTCGTCTGCTAAAAGACATTTTATCATTCATGTAAAATCACATGTCAGGCAAACTGTCTTGTCTGTCTTTTTCAACAAGCAAAAATATCCAAACGACATGATACTTGCTTTTTTAATCGCGCTAAAAGACTCCTTCTGTGGCAAATCGATAACTGTCATCTCATTCACTAATGACAACGAGTCAATCTTGCTTTAAGCACTTTTTTATGTCCTACATTTTTGTCTAAATGGCATCTTCATAATTATGTCTGACAGTTACATATTTAAACATGCAAAGTGGACAAAGAAAATGAATTTTATTGTAGTTCTTTTTTCAAAAATATTCTTCCACGTAGAAAGAAAAATCTTGCGATTCATTTGAAGGTTTTCTTTTCTACGTTACTTAATACACACGAAATTCTTCGATATAATTGCTTTCTGTAATTAAGGTGAAGGTAGATAAGCGCTTACCTAAAAATATTCAAATGGCACGAAAGCCATTTTTACGATGCGTGTAGGTTATTCAGTGGTATAATGCCCGACAACAATGAACGTGGTTCAGATTAACTCACCTGAAGTAACTCTGATTAACAGGGAGTGTCGGAATTGAAGCTAGCAATCGCAATCCATGAAACCACCACAATCTCAACTGCAAAATCAAAGCTCCAGCGTGAACACATATAATGAACTCGGAAACAATTGTTAGCGGGATAAAACCAATTCAAATTGTGCTTTAACAAATCGTTATTATTAAACTTAAGGTACAGTGTGCAACGGCGAGGCTCCAACCAGCAAGAACTCTGAAGTTTGTCTCCTAAATTCATGCTTTATGCAAACCAAACCTTCAGACGCATATATACCGGGACCTTCTGCCACTTCTTGTGCAATGGAGCTTCTTAAATAACTAATTCAATTCAGACTTTCCCGTCGAACGCCGAGACGCAGGTAGATCCAGATGACGAGTCTCAAATAGGACGAAATGCGCATCTTGGATTCCATTGCTAATCACCGTCGACCAACATCGTCGAGGCATCTGCACATGTAGCTGACCTGTCAACCTGAGACCAAGTACTTTGTTCAAATCAGTTGATGGTAAAATCTAAAATAAACTGAATAGTTTAACAGTGTTTAAAAACATTTTACAATTTTCTAAGATTTGCAGAACTACATAGCTAATAAGGTTAATACAGTGTAACTGTCTAACACTGAAAATCACATATTGTTTCGGAAAGAACAAGCAATACGGAAATCTGACACCGAACACATGTTCAGAAGGAACCAGAAATTGATTGAGTATACGCTGAGGAAACAGTTGATGTATATCACGTGCCACTCATTTGTGTGGAACCTGAATAGGAGGTGAAAGACAAGTTGAGTATTAGTGAGACTATGACGTGGAGGAGATCGTATGAAGAGGAAATGAAAACTTCTATTCGACAGTGTAGCAGGTTAAAAAAGAATTCAGAGAATAGAGTGGAAAGTCGATGTGTTTTTGAAACAATACTATCCACTTAGAACGCCTGGGAGTAATCAAAATGTAAAAACGGCTGTCAATTGCTCGCCTAAAGTTAAGAGAGAAATAGATATTGAAACGTTCATGAACGAAAACAATTTAACTTTCCTACAGGATTTAGTAATACGTTACATTTCAGACTGTCAGTTATACTACATTATAACATAACTAATGGCATTTTGTTTTGCATAAGTTAGTTATTATTATAACAATAATACTGAGTTCCTAATTATGCTAGAAAGTCAGAGAACATTTTTGAAAGACAAACTTACAAAGGTACAGACAAACTCGATCTCATTTTTGTCTCATCAGATATTTATTTATTAGTCACAATATTTATCAGTTTTAGTCATCATGTCGGTGCTCATGGATTTAGGTTTTGTCTGGGTTTTTCTCACCGACGCCATTTATCAACCGTATCAACCGTCGGCTTATTTGAAATGTAGTCATCTGGTTACGTCAGTGATTAACAATGTTGCTTAAGTATCGTTTTGTCAGAGGAAACATGTTTTTGAGTATGTATAATAAGCGGAAACATGTGATAGAATGTTAACCTGATGATAATTACTGGATATAAATGGTTGTCTGCTTGAAATAGTAGAATGTCTGAATTTCCATTCGACTCAATTCATTACATTTTATTCAGTTCTTATAGATTTAACCATTCACTTGTATCCTTGAATCGCAAAATGTACTCATACACATTCTTGACGAGACGAAGAAAAAATATTATTAGGGAGCAGTTTGTGCTTCCGATTGAATAGAATTATTTTACATGATATACTACAGGACAGTATCTTAATTGTCACAGTTTCTTCCCTGTTCGGTATAAAAGAGCCTTAGTAAGGTGTCTCTTCAGTAGAATCCAAAGAATATGCACTGAAGACACCCTTGATGAGGAAAAAGAAAGTTGACACAGACTCTGGCTGATAATAATTAGGAGGGATAAAGTAGTCAGAACACCCAGACCTATTCTCCAACTCAACGTTTAGAAAAACGTGTACATCGAGCTACCAAATATGGGGGATCATAGCAGCTTGACAACTAGACAGAGAGAGAAAGCTGCTGTTAAAAAGGTTTTTGACGCAGCTAATATCATAATTATTATCCATCTATGCGCTTTCTGAACATGCGAAAAATGATATCACATCCAACTGTACTTACCGATTTGAAGTTATGTGTGGACACACATACATGAGGAAGAGTTATCGATCTCTGCAAGTAAGGGCTGGATTGAGAGGGTATTCCTAAATGCCTCCAGAAGCATATGGAATCCTCAGAATCCATTAATGGTGAGAACATGAGACCTGGCTCCTCTACTGCGAAACATATTATAGAGACATGACATAAATTTTGTGTTCATAAATCGTTTAAACCTATCTATAAAATGTGTTTGGGGCGTATCTTAAAGTTTATGGGAACCCTGGCAATTAGAGAGCTTAAATCACCTTTATGCGTTCAAAGCAACAATTCATCATCTCATTAAACCTTCCTTGGTAAACTTTGTTTTGATACCAAAGCATATGTAATAATACCTCTCTTCTTTGGTTTAGTGATCTTCATTGTTAATTTGACCTTTAATATGTCCTCCTTTTAACTTGACCTAAGCAGTGTATTTTCTCACTTCTTAACTCTTTATTAATTTCATATTTATCCCTATGACAATTTCGTGTGTGTGATCGGATTGTTCGAAATGTGTTGCCCAAATACGGCACAACACGATTCAGACAAATTACGTCTCCTTATTGCTTTGTCTAAATACTACAAATGGCTATTTCGCTTCTAGTTCTTGGATGAAGAGAAAATATGAGGCAGTAAATAAAGAGTATAATTCTGTACTTTGTGTAAATATTTTGTCCAAAGTGAAGCTGTCATCATTAATTTAAACAGTTACTCCCTTTTACTGAGTTTGGATAGTGTTATTGGAAGAGGGAGGTTATCACAAAAATGCGATGTATTTGCGTGGTGAATTTCATACATCCTGATCACATATTTACTTGTCAAGTCAAATGATGTAAAAAAATAAAGACCGATGTCAAGGAACTTAGCCCTAAGTTCCTATTGTAATGAAGACTTAAGCGATTGAACCGATAAATACTATGTGAGTTCTTCAGCTTTAAATCCAAAACACCAGTATTCCTTGAACGAAATTATATTGTTTAGCAATTAAATTGAAGAAAACTACAAAGTCTACAAACAAATGTTAAGTACAAATAAAGTTATAAAGTACTTTTATTCGTATTTAACTCCAGTCTTCCTTCAACTTGCAAGCGATCGACCATTCGCGCCTTTCAGTTGCCCATCCAATAAAACAAACGTTCAATGTTCACGTCCATTGACAACCGATTTGTGCACACAAAGTGACAAAAAGGACTCAAGTATCAGAAATAATAAAAATGATTAACACCAAGTCTGGTTATCTAATTAGATAAGGATTACCAAGGTACTTTAAAAGCTTGAGTTTGCACACAGTCATCGCCTCAGCGTATTTGTAAATAAACGACCTTGACCGTTTACATCAGTAACCTCAAAAGTCCACAAGTTAATATGTTCCATCCCACACTATATACCAAATTACGTGAGTATGGACAAGCATATATGGGGAAGATTAATAATGCTTTGTATATAAGGGTGAGACAGCATATTACGAACCGGAGAAAAAACAAACAAATTGTGAAAAATCGATAGACGCAGATGGCAGATAACCAAATTCGTCTACAACCTAACACCTAATCGGTGTGAACCACACTTGTTACTATGTGTGCTTCAAATGGTCTTTATTTTCACATAAATTGACTTGACAAGTAAGTGTGTGATCAAGGTGTTCGAAATTCATTGCGGAAATACATCACATTTTTCAGATATTCTCTATCTACTAATGAGAATATCCAAATGTTACAGGTGACTGGCTACAGGACGAAGTTGACTGGAGCTCTGGTGAGAAGTCGTGACCTGCTCAGTCAGCCAGTTTAGCAGTGAAGGTGGAATTCCCGCCGATGACATTGGTTGACGGTTGCGCTAAAATCACGAATCGGTGAAAGTTAGAATTTATGGGTTATTGAATCAGGTCCCAGTGGCTGAGTGGTATACGAGCTTGCCTTGCAACCAGAGGGTCCTAAGTTCGAAACCCAATCGGTGCGTACTACCTATGAATCACAAACTAGGATGAAACAGCTGTCCAGTACTCCCTGCTGGTTTTCAGTGGTTCTTTAACAAATATCATTCTGTGGTCTAGCCTGAAGTAAATAGAATCTCCATATACTAATTCTTGAAAACAGTACAGTGTTCCTGTTGATATTTGTATCATTAATTGTTGTGTTTATTGAACACTAAAGTCTAACGCATCATACTGATGTTAATTAAGGAATTCATCTCTTAACGCTGTCTGTTTAATTTCTGAATGGTGAAAAAAATTCTTACTGTTAAATTTGAATCGGTTCCCCAAAATTCTCATACTACAGTTATAACATGAACATGGTACTCCCTTTTTCATCAGTATAAATATCTTGTGCTCATTGAAAGTAACAGTTTCTACTTTTCAATAAGTGCCTGGTTCACCTTGATAGATATTTACTTCATTCCTGAAAGTAAGGGGATAAAGAGTAATTCTTTCAAGTTCTTTTAATGTATATAAAAATCCTCACGATTAATGGGTGTGATGTGAGCAGGATACTAATCGACTCGGCTGTGCGTCGGTGGTACAGCGGTTAGGACTCTCGCCGACCATGCACGTGGTCTGGGGTTCGATCCCCTGCCAACGCACACCTGATATTAATGATCATCCTGCAAATTGGCTACCAATATTACATGAATTATACAAAAACTTTAATTTATCGAAATCTGGGATCCGTTGTTTACACTCAAAAGTGTTCAATTTTCATTTAACAGTCATAAAGGTATTCGTTGTTAAGTACTTGATCATCAATTCATTTGGTATGTCGTTTTGAGATTTGATCAGAAGATTAGGTTTCTGAAAGTACTGAAAGCTTCTCAGTTAAACTGTTTTTCCATGAAAACAAATCCTAAAATACTCATCTGAAACAAGATTCCTATTCCCTGAAGTTAATTTACGTATGTTATTTTATAGACAGAGGAGTCTACTGCCACGGACTTCTCGACATGTGTTCGCCACTGCACTACAGCAAAGTGCATCCATCACGATGCTGAAGTTATTAAATTCAAACCTGCCTATGTTAAAACGGCTAAAGTGCATGAATTGGCAGTTAAATGACAGGCGGTGTAGCCGTCTGTTTCCATTCTTGTATTTCTTCCAAACTACCAACCAAACAGTGCAATGTATAATTCCCGTCTACCCAATAAATCCCTTTAACACTGGCATAAAAGAAGTCTGGCGAATATTTAATCCTCCTTAAACCTGTTATATCTGAAAAAAATGTGAAAGTGTCTTTGCTATCAGACGTCAGTTATTATTCGGTCTTGTGAAACGCATCATATATGTGTATATACAGAAGATTTTATTTAAAATGACTAGTGGAAATTCAAAAATTAAATCTACATCAAATTATGGAAATTAGTTGTTACTCTCTTTCGAGTTTTTCAAATGAAAATTGCAATAAAGTATACAAGTGGTTTATTCTTTCATCACACCACGTTTTATAATGAAATTGGGTCAAGTTAAATTAGATAACGGTAATATAAGTTGCAGTATTGCAAACACAAACGGCAATATGCAAGATGAGAACAAACATTCATAAATAGCGATGCGAAGAAAGATACGGTAGAATATCGGTGTTGAATAAAATTCACCCTCTAAGTTGAATGTATGTTGGATTATTTTATTTTTGACTAGAAAGGCTAATTCTAAGAAAGATGTAAGGAAAGAAAAATAAAATGAAGGTTAAAATTAAATTCACAGCACACTTATCCAGTCAGGTATCTGTAATATAAATACGCCACATACCTGGCAGTCATCAACAGATTTCTCGTTCAGAAGTTTTCCAATAAACATGGTTTTCGGTAGTTTAGATGACAACCAAGTGGATATAGAAAGGAATTTCAGATACTACTCAGTAATAAAGTGCGTCAGTGGCACAGCGGCTAGGACCCTCGCCAACCATTCACATGGTCCGTGGTTCAATCTTCGGCCGACGCACTCCTTTGCCTCGGTAAGCCAGAAATAAAACGCCGGCAAAGGGGAAAGTTTGGGCATGAGGTTATTAACCCCATCCTGTAAAAATAAACACTGCTACAGAAACTTCAAGCCAGAGGTTTGAAGCCCTATGTTCCACTGGGAACGTGAAGGAATAAAAAAACGCAGTAATAAGATGAGATGAATGTCGTAGACGCTGACTGGTATCGATTTCTAGTTAGATTGAAACTAATATGAAGCGTCAGCCAGCTAAAACTGGTCATCCGTATTAACTTGGTTATTGAAAATAAAGGACAGCTGTTTACTTTTAGTTAAATAATTCTGATTTCATGGAGGAAACAACAGAGACATTAGAGACACTTAAAAGTGGAGAATTTAGGCCCACTATTTTTGAAATGCAGTTGACTTCCGGGTTACACCAACGTCATATTCCAGTATACAACTTTCTCATTCTTCACTCAACCAGTTTTCTCAATGACTGCTTTTACTTATAATTCCTAAACAAATTTTACTCCCTAAATTTCTATTTGAAAATGTTTATATTTTTAACTACCCCCACAACATTTGTCTACTTCGAATTATTTCAACTTCTTTCATAATCCTATAACGCCACTCTGTATCATGCTTTCTATTAGCTTGTCTTGAGACAATAGAATCTTGTAAATTGTAAAATGTTCTTATTCTTTCATGCAGACATAGTATATCATTTCCTGTGCTTTTGATTATATTCTAAGACTACCTTTGCCTATTTACTTCATTGAAAATCTACAAAAACAGAGACATTCTACTGTGAGAATGAATGGCCTCCAGCATTTTTTTTTTTATCATGAACACCCTTCAAGAACCATATGAACTTTTATACACAAAATTAGGCAGTTATGTTAGTCAAAGGAGTATGTACATATACAGCAGCAGGCCAGATGTCAGTTGAAGTCGCTTTAGCTACTTTTCCTAATAAATGTTTCATATTAAGTAAGTCTTCATTAGTATGATGTTTTAAGATATCAGTAGGAGTCGTATTTCTAGATTCAAATGTGGCCTAATTATATAGATGCCGTTGGATATTATGGTTTGAACTTAATGACAAAAACTAAAAAGGCCTCGGTGAGCAGAAAATATCCTTATCTTTAGTTCACTTCAAATGTGTACGGTTATATAATGTTTTTTCGTCGAATGATTGGATCGAAGTGCATGGTCGTAAGTTGACATGTCTGTTCCATGTGCAGATGCTTCGATAATGTCTGGTGATGCGACGTGAAGTCAATTGTTGGATGATGATTAGCAGTGGAATCAAGGATGATCATTTCGTCCTATGTGCGACTTGTCGTCTGGGTCTACGTGCAATCCCCAGTGAGTGATGATGTTCCCACCGAGGCTCGAACTAAGTGCCTATAGTTTTAAACGTCATAGCATTATGCACTAAACCAGCTGGGACACAAGGCTCATTGTGAACACCATCATTCACTGGAGAATGCAGATAAATCCAGGTGACGAGTTCTGGATGGGACGAAATGCCCATCCTGAATTCCATTGCTAATCACCATCCACCTATCGACATAGGAATTCAATTATGGAGTTACAAATTCAAACTGATATGAACAATTGACCTTATGGGCATTTCACTGACTTTTGAGAACAGTACACAGCTACACAAAATTTGAAGCAAAATTAAGAAGCGAATATTCTCCGCTGGCCTATTCCATTTTAATTAATAACACGTGAGCATTTATTGCACCTTAATTGACATAATTTATTTTGATTCTTTGGATGCAAACTGAATTAGATTATCTACCATTTCAAAAGAGACATTCTTTTACCTTGTCTTTATTCACTTAATAACTAGAGAACAAACTCATTTGGTCGATATACAAGTTTATCCAACTGGAGTTCTAACTGTGACTAATGCTCAGTCAAGACATAGTGGAAATTATCAATGTGCAATTCTAGCCGGTGTTAAAACAATAACAATGCGTAGATACCTTGTAGTCGAAGGTCAGTTCACTAATACTTTAAAATGAAACAATATTTTAATCACCGTTATATTTATATTTGTGTTATACAGTAAGTATTAGAATAGGAAATAAAATTATATTTAAAAACTTAGTCATGTAGAGAATACATCCATTCATCTGTGAACATCTGTTGAAGCTGGATAATGACTTCCATTCCATATGAACTAAAAGTAATTTCTGTCTTTAACAATTTACAGACATTTATCAACAGCTGCCTTTGCTAGCTACATACTGAAGATCAAATGGCCGGCCAGATGGGATTAGCAGCAATAAATTCTGGCATCACACCAACCAAAAGCTGAATGCTCAATAAATATGCAAGAGATAAAATAGATTGATCAGGCATACGTTGCAAAAGCCATCGAATGACTTCACCCACCAGGACCTCAGGTTGAATTCAAATCGTAAGTGACAAATGTTTCCCCCTAGTGTAGCATGAAGGAGGTTGTAAGTGGAGGATATGAAAGATTATGGGCAATCGTGGACCCAACCGAAGAGGATGGCAGAAAATAAGACAAGTTGGAAATATGTTGTTGAAGCTCCATGTTCCATATGGAACCCAAGGGAATAATAATTATATAATACAGTATTTAACGTAACAGCGAATTTCTTACAAGAGGAAATACGAAGCAATAAACTAATTTAGCCAATGAATATATTAAAAACCGCTCGCACACAGTACTAGAGGTGGATAAATTGAGCCACACAATAATATAGCTAAATGTGAAGCCTCTTCCTTAAAATTGTATACAGATACTAGTTAGACGTCAGGCTTGTTGCTGAGGTTTGAGATATTATGTGAAAATTAAATGGATTCATGACAGGAAATTATATAATGTTTGTTGTCGCCGTTATATGCAGATGTCCTACATTTAGCTGACAGTAAACATAAGTATCTTTGCCCTACAAATTCTATGAAGCAATTAACTAAACTTCTGTCAAATATGGTGAATTCGTTATCTCAGTCTCACAGAGTGTTATCAATTATTTCATTACCTTTTTTTACTGATTAATAAAAAAATAGAATCTCGGATGAAACATGAGTTCCACAGCTTCTTCTGGATGCAATTTTAAAGCTGAATATATGTAAACTTTTTTGCCCAAAGTATTTAGAAAACTAAATTAGGTAGTAGAAAATCCGAATTCACTTAGAAACTCATAATTCGCTAAGCGAACCAGACTGATGCACGACTGCAAACGGTAAAAAAGTGTCATAAGAAGAACAGAATGTCAATGGAAACCTTAGTTACCAAGTAATATTAGTCCGCAGGTTCATGGAAAAAGGAGAATACATGCTTCAACACGGAATTCAGAGCTATGAAAGGTAATAAAGGCGACAATCAAAATACCTTTTTTTTCGTGTCTACAATATCTGCGTATATGGCATTATTTTGTAGTAGCCAATAAATGCAAAACATTTCCTCTCTCCACTTTACTGTCTCTTTTAGTTCCACCTAAGAAGCCTGTAATCACCCTGAGTCATAAGTATCCCCTTAATGGAAGTGAACAGTTAGAAATGCAGAAATATCTTTTGGAAGGTGATTACCTGAATTTGACTTGTCAAAGTTTACAAGGCTTTCCATCTCCTCAATTGATTTGGTCTTTCAATCCAATAAGAAATAATTCAGGATTATCTATGACTTCAATTATTTCACAACAGACTTCTGTAAATACTCCAGAATGGATCCACACGAAAGAAGTGAGTAGCTTCAAAAGAAGCTTTATTTATTATCTTAATAAATTTAAATATTGGTAGATTGTAAATGTCACCTTTGGAAGCAGCGAGTGGGACATCCAAGGGTGACATGGAGGAGATAGTGTGAAGAGGAGTTGAAACAGTATGGATTAACATGGATGCAAGTGAAAAATACAGCAGAAGACAGAAACAAGTGGAGACGTGCAGTTGAAGCCCTATGTTCCACTAGGAACCCAAGGGAACAATAATAATAATAGATTGTAAATTTCTGCAGCTGTGACCAATCGCCGGTTCATGCCAATGAAAACGAGGGTTTTAAGTGAGGCTCATTTTAAGCATTTTCAAAGGCTCTGAGAAACATTTATAAAATATATGTGCTCAAACATTTTCAGTATTGGTATTAAAAGCATAAAGATTATCCTGTAACCCATCCATTTCTATAGAACAAAAAACCATCAAAAAATACTGTAACATAAGTATAACTAAAAGATAATGTGAACGAAGAATATTCACCTCAGTAAATTCTCTTCAGGTTCTTACAGTTGTAAAATATAATATTTGTTGTCGATACAAAAATGCGAGCCAGCTACGTGGTGGACACATTTTTTACGTAGAATATTAAATTAGTTATGGGGTGTCAAGAGAAATAGTCGTATTTGTGTGACAAACTTGCTAGGCTGAAATCGATTACAAAATATTGTGAAATGGGGGACGGTGGTGGTGATTAGTCATAATAGATTTGTAGAATGGTGTGGGGTAGGAAAACTGACAAGTCAGTTCAAGGTTATACAAAAGGTGACAGGTGAGTGACTCTTCTTCTCACCAAGAGTGCTTTTTCCCCTTAACCCTCTTGGTTTTTTCTTTCTTTCTTCGCTTTTTATTGCAATTATTATTATTCGTCATAATTTATATTCTTCATGCAAACATTCTCTCAAACTACCGAATTTTCCATTTATACAATCCGGACTTATTATCTCTTTTCTCGATATATGCCTCCACCTGTTTCATTTCACACATTCGTTATTTCACTGTGAACATCTTATTGCAGTCTTACATCTCCTATTTAATACATACGACTTTGTATTAGCCACTCACCTGACACCTTTTATAACCTTGAACTGACTTGTCAGTTTTCCTACCCCACACCATTCTACAAATCTATTATGACTAATCACCACCACCGTCCCCCATTTCACAATATTTTGTAATCGATTTCAGCCTAGCACGTTTGTCACTCAAATACGACTATTTATTTTGACACCCCGTAACTAATGTTTCCGCCAAATAACTGGCTCGCATTATTGTAAGGACAACAATTATTATTATTTATAATTGTAAGAACCTGAAGACGAGAAATTATTGTGAAAAGAATATTTTCCGTTCAGACTGACTTTTAATTCATTATATGGGAATATTTCACGCTGTTAAACCTTGCAAGTGTAACTGCCAAGGTTTTATTCAATCAGCGATATTTGAACTCCTTCTATTGCGTCTCGCTACCACAAAAATATTTTTTTAATTAAATGGGCGTCAGTATTACCATAACACAACAAAATTGCTGCCAGAGTATTAAAACGAGAACAAAAACAATCCACATGGATACCGTCACGTGTACTTTTTTATAATTCAGTGCGAATTTTGACCTACAACTGTTATATTTCGTTTCTGTACTTAAGCGAATATGAATAACGTGAAATTCGACTCTACAAAGACGTTTTAGTCTACAAATGAGAACTGGGTAACTCGCAATTTCAGAAGTATAATGGAGAATTTTTGCTACTTAGGTGGATGATTTTGATGTAGTTCTGTTCTCTGAGCTGGATGGTTCATTTGCAAAGGTTTGATTGCTCAACTAGGCAACATCTTCAGCGCATACTTCAGTTTAAAGTGAGCTTTTAGATTTCTCCACGAGTTTATAAATCGTCTCTCCTGGTAATCTTGAACGTGATTGGTTGTTTTTGTGTGGTTTCACACCCTCTAGGTTACTTGTATTGGTACTAATTCGAAGACATTTTTCAAAAGAATGGATATCCTTGGAACTTTATCATAAAAAATCTACCCTCAAGCCAACTTACCAAACCAAAGGCCCCCAAGGAAAGCACAAAGAAAATCGCCCTACTATATATAAAAGACACCTCAGAAATCACTGCAGCACTCTTTAAACCTTTAGGAATTGATGTCGCACACAAACCAACAAAATCACTTCGATCAGCTGGCTATGTGTCAACCAAAAGACTCAACAGCAAAAGAAGATAAAACCAACACCAGCCAAAGTGGATATCGTCTTAATCCTTTTATCCGTCAATATAAACTAGCCGTCAAACTGCATTATGTCCTCTCCCCCATATCGCCACACACAGGCAACCACGGACATCAGTTTGACTGTGACAACGTTCAAATATTAGACATAGGAAACCTCAAGAATGCCAGAGAATTTTTAGAAGCCTGGTATTCCTGTGAATCATCAATTAATAAACAGAATTTGCCGATCGATAAGAAGGAAATCTCACGCACAAAGGGGCAAACTTCAGGTCAAGGAAACAATCAACACCAATACCAATATAGGTAGCCTAGAGGGTGTGAAAACACACAGAATCAACCAGCCTCGTTCAAAGTCACCCACCGGAAAAGATGATTTATAAACTCGTGGAGAAATCTAAAAGCCCACTTCAAACTGAAGATGTCGCCTAGTAGGGCGATGAAGTCTACAACGTTTTTTTACTATACTAACATTGAAATCATTATACTAATGTTATCTCTTTTTAATTAATATTTCAGGATATGAAGCAATCCTCTTATCACACATCAATAATTCCCTACGGAATGACACTCAGTCTTATCAGTCTACAAGTATCCCGTTCGTATGACGGCATGAAGATTAAATGTAAGGCAGTGAACAAAGTTGGATCTAGTATTTCCGATGACTATGAAGTCAGTGTTCGCTGTGAGTTACAAAACGTTATATATTTCTACTTCTCTGCCATTAAAGTTTCTGTATTGAAATGTCTGTTGATAATATGAATGTAATATGTTATCCAGCTTCATAGCTGTTGTGTATTTCAATTAACTGTACATCTTATATGTCGGCGTTCCCTTCCAGCAAGATAGAGGAAGATTTGTGCTTCAGATGGATCTATTTGATGTTGTTAAATACCCTAAGTCAGAAGTGTAAAATGTGAAGCGTCTATTGCCCTTCTAGACGACATCTTACACTCGAATGCGTATGTCATGTTGCTGTTAGTTGACATCCAAGGTCAGAGGTTCCTGTCAGTTTGTAAACAAATAAATCAAGGTGAATGAGAAACTGCAATGTATGAAGTCTTACTTATTCGAGAGAGATGACCACTCGTCAGTTAGGTGATCAATAATCATTTGAAAAATGACTGATAGGTGATATGAGAACAATGGAATGAAAATGGGTTGCAAAACTTAAAATAACAACACAGACAATAAAAGACAATTCAGCGAAGAAAATTTTCTTTATCGGTGAAAACATCCTCAGAGGCTCTACAGTCGTACTTATATTTACCAAAATGTATGGTAACTCGTCTGTGAACATTACCCGGTATGGTTAGGGAAAAGACAATGCAAGACAGTTACTAGATCAACTCCCGAGCACTTGGTGAACTGAAAGCATGCAGATCCACCAGAGTCGTCGTTAAAGATTATTTGTAAGGGTAGTCTAAACGCTACAAAGGGCGTTAGGTTTCGGCATTTGTGTATGGCGGAGGCGTTGGCGATTCGTCAATACAACCTCGAATTCTGTATACAGAAAACGTTTGTCCAGTCTCTTATTTTACAATGGTCTTAACCTCTTCATTAGTCGTCCCCTGTAAATATTTTATTTTTAATTTTTAATTATTACTTTGCTCTTACTTTAATAATTAATTCACTATTATCACACTCGCATGTTCCTTTTGTACTACTTCTCATCCTTTTCACACTTGTTAAATTGACACTCAACTACATATCTTCTTAATCAATAACAATTTTAACCTTATCAGACTTCTAACGCTTTCTTTATTTGTGCTGTTGAGTATTACGTAATTAATAATTTTTATTTTTACTTTCGAAGGCTCTTGTGAGTAAATATATCAATTGTGTTACCCTGTTACTCAATAATGGGCTACTATACATTTTCGGTAAATAAAAATACGACTGCACAGCCTCTGAAGATGATTTTATCGAGAAAGAAAACTTTCTTCGCGACAGTTCACAAAATTAAAGTTAATACAAACTCCTTCGTAGTGAAAAAGAGGTTAAATAGAACGTTACCGAACACACAATCCCCGCTTTTCCCTGTGGATTTTTAGGGTTTTGGCTTCATGAATAAGATCCGAGCAAAATCCATTTGAACGGCCTACTCTTACTCAGCATACATTTGTAAACGAAGTCTTTGGGTATACTGCGTGACTATACATAATAATGTGCTTCAGAATAGAGATGTTGAGTGTATTGCGTTCTCTTTTCTTAAGAAACTGTTAACTTTTTCATTTGATTTCATTTTTCATGACTTAACAAGCGTTAAACCAGGAATCGTGAAGTACTTACCTATTATTTTATGATTTTCATTTTTTTATTCGTTTACGTTCCAAGTGGAACATAGGGCTTTAAGCTAGAGGCATGCAGTTCTACTAGCAATGGTGTTTACTTTCTCGGGGTGGGGTTGCTAACCTCATGCCTAACCTTCCTTCTTTACTAGTCTTATTACTGGCTTAGAGGAATGCGTCGGCCGTGGATCGAACCTCGAACCAAATGCATGATTGGTGAGCATTCTACCGTTATGCCACCGACGCACAAAGTATGTACCTAGATATCTTTCAATTTTTTTAAGAAAACAAACCAAACGCCATACATATTTCTTGATATTCTAATTTCATATTATGCACGTGCATATTAATTATTCTTTTAATTTTCTACTGAAATCTACAGACGCTCCTGTAATTTTGAATTTCTCAGAGGATCCATGGATTGTGCTATACGAAGAACAAAGCTATACTCAGTGTAGAGCAGAAGGCAATCCTCCACCAGCTGTATACTGGATGGATCAGCATGGAAGAAGAATATCAAGTAAGATTGGAGTTCCTTACCTGTACCAATCTGAATAATCACTTAAATAGTTAGTTCACGATTTTTAGTTAAAAAATAGCCTAAATAAAAAGCAGAATAAATGAACTGAAATCAGTGGCTAAAACTGAATATTCTTGTATCAATTACAGCCAACAACAGACTCAAAATACATCTGTCTTCACTCACAAATAAAAAATGTACACAACCCAGGAATCTGATTTACATATTTTAGTAAAAGAGACTACGAACCATTAATTTAAAATTGAATATCCCCACAGTGTAGTTGAAAGGAGATGATTTTTGAGCTAACAGCTATTTTCGATAACTTCTTTCTCAGGCTTTACAGTTGTCAATCCATGGATAATATTAGAATACAAATAGTCAGCCAGTAAAGGCGAGTGAAAATTATATCCGGAACCGCCTGTGTTGGGGTACATATATAAGATGGATTGATAGTTCATTGGTTTACAATGTCAGATGGCTATAAAACAAATGCGAATAGATAACTGGACAACATAGCATTATAAGTTTCATTAGGAGTGTGTGATTCATAGGCACTGGTAATTTCCAAATTCCCACTTACGCATTCATTAAAAACAACAAAGTGTGCGAAATAATGTGTATTCCTTTTCAATTATTTCCTCATCATCAACTCTAAACTAATATGTAGTTTTTACATCAAAATTTCAACACTCATGCGGTTATTTTAGTTCATTAGTTCAAGGTATCGAGGGGAGAAAATTAAGAGGTTAAAGGTCATCAGGTGTTAGTAACAAGATATCTAATTATTGCAGGTGATAGGGAAGAAAATTAATTGCGCAATTCAAGATAGGCTGATTAGTATTAACGACACGTTATTGCATAATCAAGAAATTCGTAGACTAATGATGACTAAGAAGAATAGGATGGATAAACATATAAACAAGTTAATAGCCAGTTAGCTAGAATTATAAAAATTAACAAAATCAAAAGGTTATTATGAGGGTAAGGGAAATATTGTTTTTTAAAACTTAATACACATGATATAGTTGGTGGAGGTGAAGAAAGGGACTATACAAATTCCATTTCAGCACACAGATCTGGATTGTTCAGATGATATCGCATTGCCTCTGCTGTATGTAAAAGTCGTTCTGGTAAAGCGTGCGGCTCTGTAAGAGTCGACTCTCATCTTCTGACTTGTGACTTTCAATATGTTTGCAATTCTAGCTAATTCTAGTAACTTGTTTATATTTTACGTAATTTTTCTGAGTGATTCATCCTATTCTTCTTAGTCATCATTGCTATTTTACAAATTTCTTGATCATGTAATAACTTGTTGCTAATGCCTAAGAACCAAATTATTTTGAATACCGTAATTAATCAGTTTTCATCCCTCCTTCAAAACTTAGATATCTTGTTACTAACATCTATCAGGTAATTGTTTTGATAACTTTTAACTACTTGATTTTCACCCCTGGATACCTAAAACTGATGGAATAAAGTAATCACATGTGTGGTGAAATTTTGATGTAAAAACTACATATTAGTTTAGAGCCGATGATGAGGAACTAATTGGAAAGGAATATTCACTGGTTTTACAAAAATATGAATACCACAAAACACATACTAACACATAAGCCACATATAAACTAAGCTGAAGGGCTGATAGGTAAAAAATGCTTTGCAGTCGGGTGGAAGATTTGTATCTCAGCTGGATGATTTTGTCTTAGCTGTGTTCTTTGGGCCAGTTGGTTTAATAAGGAATCTTTGGCTGTCGTTCTAGACAACATCCTCAGAGCAGGTATTAGTGTGAAATGGACTTATTTAGCGAATTCACTCTTTGATTATCTGATAATCGATGCACAACTCGAAATGACTCATCTATTTCGCGAGACGTACACTATCTACTAGATGAGATAAAATTACCATTTAGTTACCATTTTTCTAGGTCAAACTGGAATGTAGTGACTTGTCCCTGAAGATAAACTTTTCTAAGTACGGCCTACATAACAAGCCTGTCAAGAAAAGTTAAATCTGTACACACGTAGTAATGTGGCTATTAATGCTAATTCATCTTTAGTGCCCAGTGCCACTATTGATCTGATTGAGAAATCGATGTGTAGTTCTGTAGCACTGAAGGTTCTTTTAGTTGATTTGATCAACCTCCGGGTTTATATATCACTGCATATGCCACCTTTGAATTACACTTACAAATAAAACTTTTCCTTACTCACTGTATCCCGCTTAATTTTGTCATTACTTCTAGAAGTATTCTTCTTTAAAAAATAGGTGGCATAAACATTTTGTAGCAGCTTATCCCTAAGATTTTCGATTATATCTTCAGTGCAATTTTCCATACATATGTTACTAATTCTATGAATAAGACAACGAACTGTATTCCGCTCTTACTGCATGGGTACGAAAAGATGCAAATGGATGTATTGCCTCTTCCATATCGCTTTACTACGGACATTTTTCTTTAACTTTCAGTTTAATCTTTTAGTAAGGACCTGAAGAAAATATCGAGAACCATTGTTCTCTCAAAAATCAGGTTCAAAATTATTTCAATCCTTAGTAATGACTAACTATAAACAGGAAAATGCATGGAATTTTTAGTGTGAAGTTGTGATCAGCCGGGTCCACCAAGTCAAGTATGAGAATAGTTACTCACCAATGACATTGGCTGGTGACGGACAATCGGCAGGAGTTGGAATTCATGAAGAATTTAGTCGGGTCCCAGTGGCTGAATGGTTTACGAGATCACCTTGTAACCGGAAGGTCCTGGGTTCAGACCTCGTTGGTGAATACTGACGAAGAGTCCAAGCTAGGACGAATTAGCTGTCCATAACTCCCTGCTGGTGTTCCAGTGGTTTCCCTAACTGATGTCATTTCGTGGTCAAAGTTTTGTCCAATTTAATTCCTGAGAATCGACACTTGAAACCAGTGACATGTCAATATCTCTCGTTATGTACAGTAATACTTTGCATATAGTAATACGATAGCACTATACACTGTTGTGCATATTGTGCTAGCTATATTGACCATGTTATGTAGGTCACGTAAACTGATCCACACTATTCACGTTCTCAAAGTTAATCTCTGCCCAAATTACAATTTGAACTGTGAAATTCGTAAATCTTTAAATATTCCCATTTTTAATATTAGAACAAGACATATAAGCGAACAATATTGTTTTTAGTTAGATCTTCTTCAGGCTTTACTTTAAGTTACATAGATTTATGTAAAAAAATGTTTAACCAATGACGGTGATTTTGTGGACCAAATAATAATAATAATGTGGTAAATGTTTTGAACGTATTTAATAACGATGATTATAATGATAACAAAATATTGATAATAAGGTTTATGCAGGTGGCGATAAGAATAACAAAGGTAGTAATATATGTATGTGTAGACAATTCAATAAATAATTTAAATCAAATCTTAATAGTTACGTAAAACTAAAGGTGAAGTGGACAGAAAATCAGAGTTTAAATAAATACCATAAAAGTATGAAGGAAATGGAAAATAAGAAAGGGTGGGAGGGTTTTGAATAGAATTTACCTAGGCCAAGGGAGAGACAAAGGTAGAACAAACTTCTTTTGTGTGCAAAGACTTGGATTGTTCTCTCGAATTAATTCCCATAGCTTCGGCTATGTGTAAAAGATGGATTCGAATTCCGTTCGAAAGGCTGATGGAATGGATAGATACTTAAGGACTCTTTTTGTCCACCGCTATCAATCAAATTAGCCAAAATAGAACTTCTTATAGATTTTACTTAACCTTTTCCAAACCATAGAGGAAGACGCTCAATAATGCGTTTGTTAAGCCGTCTAGTTGTTCGCCATATATAGCTCTCTCCACAGGAGCAACTAAATTTATAGATCTAATTGAAAACAATTTTGTTCGCTTATATGTCCTGTTCTAAATTCGTAAATGACGACTTCCCCCTTTAGTATAAATAATACTGTATGCAGCCTGAGTCTATCATTCGTCCCTGCCATTTTATTGATACTTTAATCGTTTTCCTTATTTTCTTCTTAAATAAGGCTCATGTTAGTGGCCAACGCTTCAATTGGTGACCCTCATATAATTAATAAATCAATTTGACCTTTCAAATGACCCAGCCAACATAAATACCGTTTCATTTACTATAATCTCCTTTGTTACTTGCATATTAAAGGATTAACTTGAATATATTATTCTGTGCTTACAGTCATTTAAGTCAACGGTACACTGTCCACAGATCATACGAATAAATTGAACTCAATTCAAAATATCATATCGAGAAATCATTAGGATGATGTAGCCTATCTGACCTAAGCGATTCATCTGCGTAATATGTCTCAGACATTCTGACCACACTTGGGCTTGTCATCCATAGGAGTTCTACCATCTGAAAAACACGGATAAGTAATTCTATTTTCGTAGTGTCTTCGAATCGATCTTTCATGAAAGATTTGGCTGTACATTTTAATTCATTGATGTCCGGTCTACCAGAGGGCTCAAAGTCGCAGGCTACTTTACATAATAATTCTTCTCCATCACTCGTTTTCTGACTCATATCTGTGATCACTAAAAAAAATAATATTTCACCCATACTGATGCAATTTTTATTTTTTGCATGTATATAGTCAAAATGTGTGAAATGTTCTAAGCGAACGCACTATATACATGTCAGTAAAATTATGTCCTTATAGCATTTTGTAAATATTCACAAAGGGAACTAATTGTCTACGAATAAAACACTGCTAAGCAGAAATTTTACAGCATCTAATCACCCTGGTGTTCTTTTAATATTCATTATTCAAATGTAAAAATGTGAATCTTTTGATTTTCGATTTTTTTGAGTAACCTATAAAAATATCGTCTAACCTTCATTTAATAGTGTGAAGTTTTCCCTATAGAATCAATCATTCAGCAGGTGGCTTACAAACTATTCCCATACCTCTTACTTACTGCATTCCATACTGTTTTTTCAACCATCCAACTACGTTCATGAATAGTAACCTACTTTTACTCTCATTTTCGAAAACATTTCAGCCTATATTACTGGGACATTTAATTGAATTTGAGATTTTCCCGTCGATTGATTGGACCGAAGTGCTTGGTCTCAGGTTGACATGTCGGCTTCTTGTGCAGATGCTTCGTCGATGTCTGGGCATGTAATTAGGATTTAATTGGTGGATGGTGACTAGGAGTGGAGCACTTCGGTCCAATCAATCGACGGGAAAATCTAAAAATTAATTCATAAATTATTATGACCTGTTGCAAAAGAGGTGTCTCTCGTGGCCCAAGTGGTTTAGTGGATAACGCTTTGGCGTTTGAAACTAAGGGCACTGGGTTTGAGCCTCGGTGCGGGGAACATCATCACTCACTGGGAAATGCAGGTACATCCGGATGACGAGTTCCAAATAGGACGAACTGAGCATCCTGGATTCCAATGCTAGTCACCATCCACAAATTATATTACTGGGACATTTTTGAAAGAAATGGAATTAAAACAGCGAAGGGATAGAGCATAATTTGGATGCAATAATATTGCTCCAATGCATACACATTATCACTTGTTATATCACTCAATGATCTTGAACAAGCAGTCAGTATCCTAAAATAACACAAGCAAGCTGGAAACGCTGTACTGCGTTGGAGATGAACTTTCCAGAAACATTTTTTGGTCAACTTTGATTCAAAGTTGGCTTGAATGAAGAATATTCTTTCCAGAAAATTTTTTCCAGGTCCTTACAGTTGTGAAAAAAAGATTTGTCATAATAGCTCTTACTTCAAAAAAAAGACTAGATGTAGCGTGACAAAATAAATAGAAATTGTGTAATACGTCTGCTAGCCAAATTACATTCTTGCAGTGCAGGGAAGGAAAATTGACAAGTCAGTTCAAGGTTGTAAAAGCTGAGCTGCTGGTACAAAACACCGTGCATTCAAAAGGAGATAATAAGACTTCATTGGAAAGTTCATCATGGAATAATCAACGTGCCAAATGAAAGCACCAGAGTTATATACTGAGAAATGAGAAAATATCACTAATAAGTGTCAGAATAGTAGGAATGGAAACTTTGGCGGCACGAACGGTTCAAACTATAATTTATTGTGACTGAATTTGTCAACCAATAGTTAAAATATAAAAAATATGAAGAAGAGGCACACTCGGTATGGAGAAAACCTTCCAATTCAGGTTTGGCCCCGGTAGGAACAACACAGGAACATATTCGTCCTGGATAAGAGTTTCTATTTCAGTTTATTGCTTTGCAAAAGCTACAGTTATATGTTATGTGAGTAAGCGAACTGAGCGTTGTAGTGACTTCAGAATGTGATGTACAACTGTAAGCTCTACGTCAGTGTATCAATCCTCTGTCCTGCATCTAACACGTTTAATAGTTTTGAAACTCTTCTGAACCAAAGGCTGGGAAATGTTTTGGAGTCTTAAGTAAAACCTACCTAATCGCACACCCTATATTGCATGAGCTGTAGGAATAATTAAAACCTGCATTTGATTGAAATTACTGTTATGGGTTTATAGAAATAGAATACGCCGAATGTCTTATATTTTTTTTCATTTTTTTTCATATCTTTAATATAGAGACGAATATATTGAATTCAGCTGTACTAATTGAAACGCTATTCAAAGAAGAGGTGCACAGGTTGGCAAAGGATAACTGGAGGACGAATGTCTCGTGTTATGCAAGTAGCCCGATGGGTAGTACTCAAAGGACACTATCAGTTGAATTTTACTGTACGTTGCTTTCTATTCTTTATTTAACTCATGCTAAAGCCTATATATGTATGTATATATTACTTATTATTCCATTGGGTTCCAAGTGAAATATAGGGCTTCGACAACAAATCTCCACTTTGTTCTATTTTCTGCCGTCCTCTGCAGCTGTGTCCACGATTCTTCATAATCTCTCATCTCCTCCACGCCAAACGATCCCATACATGTCACCCTAGGACGGCCCACTAGTCACTTCCCATTTGGATTCCACTCGAGTGATGGCCTGCATTGAGTGGGATGTCATTTGACGGTCTCCATTTTCTCCTACAAATTCGTCAAGCGATCAGCTCTTAGTTGGTTCATCACCTCCCAGAATTTATCTTTGCTGATTCGTTCTAGCTGACCACTTGATCTTCAGTATGGAGCCAGCGATTGAGGAAGCTGTTGGCAAAAGTTTGCAAAAGCTTATTGGAACTCCTCTTCGTGACATGCAGTGCAAGTTTCTGAATCGTATAGAAGCACCAACTGACATCAAATTTGTGGTGAGAATCCGTATCTTGTACTTCGTGATGCTTAGTGCAGAAGATCTCTAAACTAATTTGAGGTTGATTAAGATGTATCTTGGATATAGGTTTAATTTATTATTATAAAAATATAATAAAATTTTGTCTGGTGTTGACATCTTCATCGCTTCCTTTCGAATATTCGTTGAGGTATGAGTAATTGGTTTGCTTGTTTTCCTAGGATTTCTTGTTCCGAATTCTTTCTGGCCGACCATTTGATATTCTGTGTGGAGCCAGCTTGTTGAAAGTGATCTGCGACGCGCAACTGAAGTCGGTCACCATAGAACGATTGACTAACTTAACAGTAGTCTTCAAAATCAGGATTTTGTAGTATATACTGAGCGTAAAAGATTTCTGCACTAATTTTAGAGTGATGACAATCTCTCTTGTCCTTCCGATTCTTGTTTTGACATCGCCATCTGTGCTGGCTGTCTGTAAATAGAAGAATGCTGCTTAGACCAGTGAAATTTGTAGCTTCTTTCAATCTTAATCCGTTGACTGTGATTGGTGGTTATTGCTGTTTGTTGGTTATCTTCATCTTCCCTCTCTTCTCCATGTTCACTTAACGTCCTATCTTTACAGCCTGCCTCTTGCATGTTGGATTTTCGCCTGTTGGTCTTCGAGTTCGTCTGATATTAGACATAAGCTAACATAAGGACACCAGTCGTACTTTATAGAACACCTTTAGTGACTTGTTTATTGAGATGTACGGTAGCAAGTAACCCTAAGAATACACCCTGAAAAGACCTATTGCTATGCTTTTTGGACGAATACCAGTGTTAACAAGTGTTTGAGTGAAATAACGTTAAGTGTGAGATTATATACAAACAGTATGGATGATGGAAAAAGATACTACTTAAAACAAGTCGGAACAGTAGCAGGTATATCCCTTTGAAACATTTTTCCAAAAAAATCACTTTCATAATTTGTCTAGTTACCTTTCCGTTATTTTTAATACATTTAGGTAACCACATTTCTCCCACTATTTTCTATTCGTTTTCCTATTCAGTTGCTCCAATAGTTACAACTAACGAAGTTGTCTATGTTCGAATCGGTGAATCTGTTCGTTTATCATGCAAAGCGATTTCTAATCCACCACCGACAAATGTATTCTGGTATAGAAAGTCAGATCAAAGATCCTCAGTTAGTCTGCAGTCAAGCAAACCATCTGAGAAATTATTCAAAGTTACTAACAATTATTCACCTCTTTATGTAGATAATTATACCCTTGATACGGATCGAACCCATTGGTCAAGTCCAGTACTTCAGATCAATTCTGTGACTATAGATGATGCTGGTGTCTATGGATGTGCTGCTGAAAATGATATTCACATAAGAGGTTTGGACACCTACTCTTATCGAAGAGAAAGTGAATCACATTTATTCGTCTACTGTAAGTCTTTTTATCCCAATAAACCTCTGTTGGTCGTTGCATGTAAATTTTACTGATTTACTTCCCCGACCTATTTTCAAATGTTCGCTCTTTGAGATTGCCGAAACCATTATTAGAAATTAAGGAATCCATGTTATTTCTCGATTGTGGGCTACTTGAACACTTAGTGTTCTTAGTCGAAACGTAGAAATCTTCATACACTTCAGCATTTCCCTTTACTTCGGCCTTCGGAGTCATAAAACGACTTTCTTCAATTGAAATATAACTTGATATTCTTAACAGTAGAAATGTTATTCCTGTTATTAGATGATTGGAGGCAATAGGCAGAAAGACTTCAATCTAGGTTTCGTGTTTGTTGGCATTCGTCATAAAGATGTTCCTGCAATCTTGAAATAATTCGTGTTCCTTCTGAGTTTCGAACCTCGCTGATGAGTACCAACCATCTAGAAGTAGCGATTTAGCGTGCACCTTGATGGCTAAACATGCAGATTGTTGTCCATATTGTAAAATCGACTGATGGAATTCAGTCTGAGTCAAACAAAGCACTAGACGCATGATACTAGTAAGTTTCCAATCAAAGAAATGTTACTCATCTAATTAAATTGAGGAAAACATGTTCTACATTCATTAGTAAGAAGTTTTCCTCGATGATAAGGTGTTGAAAATTCGTTTCCAATGACCTAAGTATTTGACAATTGACTTAGGGGATGAATTAGTTTTCAGGGACTCACTCGCAACTGAGTTCACGCAAAATCGATACAGATTGATGTTACTTTAATTGTGGTTTGCTATGGAGTTCACTACGAATGTTTTATTCCGCACCATGGATGGTCCTCAGCCTGATGTTGATATTCCTTGTGATATTAGCTCATATGGCTTCAAATGTTCACGTGTCATTCTGTGAAGTCAAGTACAATATGAATAAGTAGAAATCGTTTTCCTCTGTCCACTGTATCTTGTAGCACACTACAAAAAAAATCAATTACGTACTTAGAGGGCTAGACTAGACAAAATCGTCCAATGAAATGGCTCAATGAAATCATGTGGTCCTCATCTAGAGTATGCAAATTTGAAAATATAAAAAATAGAGAGATCCC
Source organism: Trichobilharzia szidati (assembly GCA_944472155.2). Taxonomy (NCBI): domain Eukaryota; kingdom Metazoa; phylum Platyhelminthes; class Trematoda; order Strigeidida; family Schistosomatidae; genus Trichobilharzia; species Trichobilharzia szidati. The sequence continues at coordinate 12,101,514 of OX235277.1, forward strand.
ACAGGGCTACGCAGACATATTACGCTAAAGGTTGCCTAAAATAAGCTGCTCACGATGAAAATGGGCTTCTGACTGGAGTTTATTTCTTTTTTTCCGCATTATGAAAAGCTTCCATCTTTAGATTTTTAGAGGCAATTAACAGGAAGCTTTGCTCAACCTAGGTTTCGTGTTAGCTGTCACTCGCCAGACAGCAAGATGTATCTTCGGCCTCGGAGGAACTCATGTTACTTCAGAGATTTGAACCAGCATCACTCAGTGATGCAGTCAGAGCCGTTATCACTGAGCTATTAAGGTTCAGGAATGACTTCCTATAGGATTGTATTTTTGATTGTACACTAATTACTGGCTAGTAGAGATACAAGGAGTAGTGGAATTCTCTTTCATCCAGTTTCTGGACTTCTGATCAGCACACACTGGTAACAACAACCAGAATCGGACCTCCATGTTACTAAGCTGACCAGTTGACTATTCAAATGTTGTGACAGAATCAAAAAGCCGATCATTTCCTACCTCCACCAATTCGTAGTATTTAGTGGTATCACTAGTAAACGTCTTTGACGAATACTTATCCTCTCTGTACTGGTGACTACTCAGAAGAAAATCAATCGAAAACACACTAGTCAGTATTCAATGATCAACGAGGTCCACCTATTTGAATATGAAGACAAATAATTATCATAGTCTTTAGCTAATGATGCCGCTGTATAGTGCAAATTAGAAGAATTCAAAATCACATGGGATACTGAGTTCCTTCCCATTGGCTGAAGAGTCAAAGAGCTCGCTTTGTAACCGGAAGATAAGAGATTCTATCCCTCCTAATATCAGTGGTGGGTACTGTCACAGTGTCCCAATTCACGACAACAATATGATGCAATCATATGCACTTAAGTCAATTGCTGTTTATTATTACATCTCCGCAAATGATTATTTTCGCGAAGTATATAACAGACTGCCGAAACTTTTCATTAAATTTATAATGTGCCTATTGAATTCAGTATTCTAGTTGGACCTTTATTTTAAGTATGTGCCTACTGAACATAATCTTTTCCGTTAACAAATAAAGAAATATGTCCACAGTAGTGTGATGAAGTATGCTAGAGGCGACAGTACAAAGGCGTACCTATAGAGTTTAAAAATATATAGGAAAATCCAAACTGCTTTCCGGTAAATGTTTACAAAACAGCGCAAGTATCTTTTTCAATAACTTATTTGCCTACCTGTATCTGTAACAGGATGTAAATATTTTCCTACTCAGTAACTTTTGATTTTTTCCATTGTTTTCTGCCGTTGTTTGTTATTGACTGATTGAACTGATTCTTTAATCCCTTTCCTTTTTTTTCTCTATATGAAGACCCACCCGGTAAACCGACCATCAGAACAATATCCCGGTCACAAAGCGATGACAACTTGTATGTAAGACTACAGTGTGTACAGAATACAAGGTGTAAGTTTTGTGTATTTGTGTATGCGTCCATTATTTACAAGATTTTTATTCCTATTATGAAGTGTTTGTGATTTCCGGTTCATAAACTGTTCTCTGTTTAACAAGAATAATAACAATATCAACTTTATCCTGAAAATTGTGTTTACGCACACGGTAATCTCAGCGTCACATCTTGAGAATTATTTACTCCCCGTGAAAAATGTTCACCGACAGTGTATTACATGAAACAAGGTTGTTATATGTCAAGTTCTCTACAACATATCTCATTTTACTGTGTTGTTGAAGAACACAGTGGTAGGTTGGAAGTCGGTTAACAGTTTTTACATGAGTTCAGTGCCGCTGTCCTGTGGATATAACTGACTGTTTAACACAACGGAGAGAAACAGAGAAAATTAGGAGCAGTTCATTGCTTTAAGCAGTTTGAAATATTAAGCTGAAATATTAAGTTTCGTGCAACTTTACTTGACAGTTAAAGCAAAGAAGATAAATAAAATAGGAGATATGGAAATACTTTTGAAATAAATATTGAAAAGGATACTCACCTCATACTGAAGTAATCAATAAAGGTGTTCTCCCGAAGGACAAGTAAAGACTTTGAATCTAAACTAACCAGCCTATAAGACATCCAACTCTACTTCTCCGTTATTTCAGGAAGTGAAATGCGTCTAAGAAGATTCATGAAAGGATAAGAATATCATTCAAATTGTTAAATGACATTCACAGTCGAGGTCAAAGGTTATTCCGTTTAGTCGTGTTTTGCATGGCTACCTTTCATTGTTGTGTGATAAGGTGTAGTATCACACTTCCTAATTTTGTCTTCAATCAAAAATATCCTTAAGAATTAAAGTACCAGTGAAGAACAGATTCAATTCCATCATGTTTATAGAAAATACATTTCTGTTAGTAGGCTTTTTACTACATTTTACATTTATAAATTTTGGAGTGACTGTAAGTTAGTCGTATAACAAATCGTGCAGCAGGAAATTGACATGATACGTGTACCTTTTTGGTTGGTGTGTAAGCGTAATGAACAGTAAGATTTTGGTTTCTATGATTAGGTGAGAAGGTTGTTCGTAGAATAGTTTGTTTACGTTGAAAGAAGTTGCACAGTTATAAACAGATTGGTCTTCTCTGTCAAAAAACAGTGTCATACAATAGTGATTGACATTCTACATATTGTTTATGGTTTGGTATTAACTTGAAAATGAAAAATACCCATTTATTATAAATGACAAAAGTCTGAGGACAGCAAGGAATATTCCTATCGTAAATTTACTTCAAAGCTATATTGTGATATGGAGTTATAAAAAGGTATGGGTGCACCTGTGAAGTTGTTTGATAGGAAAATAGGTACTAGATTAAACATCCAAAAAAATACGGATAGATTACAGAACTTACTTCAGAGGTCTGACTCAAATTCATCACCTAATGTATCTAGATCACATATGATAATTCATATATTCATTATTTTTCCTGCTATGTGGTTTCATACTTTAATAATTATTCTCAACAGTTGACTTTGCTAGGCATTTACAAGACCTCTCTGAACACTGTAAAAGCTGGATAGTCTCTGTCATCCTTGGAAGAGTAGTATACATTGAATGTGAGAACATTTTCTCATGAAAATAAAGGCGTCTTCGTTTCGAGGGGAATATGTGGCTTCAACAACAGGTCTTCATTTCTCTTCAGCTGACCTCACGACTGCCCATAGTCTCTCATCTACTCATCATACGACTCCATCTCTATCACACTGGAACCTACGCCTAACTCGTCGTTTCCAATTTGAGTTCCACTCGAGGACCTGGTGCACGATATCATCCTCAGTGGCTACGCGGTCCATCTCCATTTTCTTCAACATATTCATTGAGTGATAGGTCCTTAGTTAGTTTGCTCCTAGGGGTTCTGGTTACGAATTCTTTCGGACCGTTTGGTCATTTATTTAAAACGAATGCAGTCGTCCGTAAAATTCTGTGGTAGTCTTTAGGAAGTGCTTTTTTGTGACTACTCCTGCAAGTTTATGACCCATTCAAAGGGCTGTCTGACTTTACATTAGTGATGCAAATCCTAATTTTATTGTTAATGCCGGAGACATAAGATTGCAAAACTTATTTTAGAGTGATGAAGGTTTGTTTTGTCTTTGAGAATCGCGTTTTTATATTTTCGTTTTGGTAGTTGAACCAACTGTGCCGACATAAGTGAAGGAAGTGATCTCTTTCAGATTGGTTATCTTCACAAACTCCGTTTTCTCTGAGTTGACTTGAAGTCCAATCTTCGGCGGCTGCTTCGGTTTTGACTTGTAAGTCTTGTAGTTTGTTTGACGTAATACATGAATCGTCAGCGAAATCCAGATCTTCAAGTGTCCAACGCATTCCTGCCTTCTCGCTCCTTACTCACAGTTTACTGCATAATACAGTCTAACACAATTAGGAATACCGTCGGTGATAATAGGCAGCCTTGTCTTGCTATTGTATTCACTAAAAACGCATCTCTTAATTCCCCGGTTCGGATCACGTGACACTACCACATAACCATTAGATTAAGTTCAAAAAAATTTGAGGCACTCCATAGTGTTGAAGTTTTGTCCAAATTACTTCGCAGTCAAAGCTGTCGGAGGCGTTTTCAAAGTCACTGGAGTTAAAGCAGAGATTTGATTGTAATTCTACGCTGTTTTTGACGATATCACATAACAGCTAGAATATACAACAGTGATTATATTTCCTTTACAGCACCTGGACTTCCTGCTCCATCTGTCAAATGGATGTGGATTCCACAGTCTTGTAAAACAATGAAATCATCCTCGTCAAATTCATTGTCTCCACTTCCAATCAAACCAAAGACTATAGAATATGAAGATCAAATCCTGATTAATTTAACTGATCTACACATCGACGGCTTGTATTATTGTGAAATGAAGAATGAAGTTGGAAATGCAATTAGTGAACCAACAAATATTACTGTACATGGTAAGCTAGATGGATTTTATTGATGCTCATAAGTAGGTATCTAAGCAAATATATGTATATATTTGTATACTTTCCTTTTCCTTTTTTTCCTTCACGTTCCCCAGTGGAACATAGGGCTTCAAGCTAGTGGCTTGAAGTTTCTGTTGCAGTGTTCATTTTACAGGATGGGGTTGCTAGCCTCATGTCCAACCTTTCCTCTTCACCAGCATTACTTCTGGCTTAGCGAGGTGAAGGAGTTCGCCGGCCGGGGATCAAACCCTGGACCATGTGCATGGTCGGCAAGCGTCCTAACCGCTATGCCACCGACGCATATATTTGTATACGATGTTACTTAATTTGCAATAATTCCCATACTACTATTAATTTACATCGAAATCGATTTCTAAGTAGAAAAAATCTTGTTAATTTAAAGTTTTATTCATGCTTGAAAGATGGAAATCAACCATGTCAAATGAAACTAGCACTGGATTACTTTCCTATGTGATGTTTTCTGGCTAAATATCAACCTTCATCATCGATAAGATTATACTTTGATAAATCACACAGTGTTATACAGTAATATTAACTCATGACGTTTCTAGCACAAACTATTGCTCATAATCATATCACATGATTCTCAATAAAGCAGGAATTATGGTGGCATTCAAACCTACAAACTCACTCACAGACAAGCACTGTAGGCTAAAAGACCTGCTGGGCCCAATAAAATAAAATAATACAATTTACAAAATACCTTGCAATCACTGTGAATTAAGTCTACTATATAGGTGAAAATAGTAGATCAGGTGGAGTAGTCAGATTGTCAGAACATAAGAATTTAGCTAAAGTAAGAATGGTTGACCCCGAGAAGAAAAGTTATTTAGAAAAAAGCTCAATAGTTGCATTGCATGCAACAACACACAATCACACAATAGGGTGGAAGAGGGTTGAAATCCTAAGAAGTAATCTTTGTAGATGGAGAGAGATTGATTATTGAATCCTGGGTCATTGAGTCTTCACACAACACATGCAACAGAAATAACTCAATGTAAAGTATCAGAAATATGTAAGATATTATTTCCACCAGTTAAAATAGAAGAGGATAATAAATAGTCTAAAAATTCTATTTCAATTCACATACATTATAACATTATAACAAGTAGCTTATTATGACTATAAAGACACTCGTCTTATTTCCCATCTGATTTTAATTAATGAATAACACTCATATTATTATTTCTGAATGTACATTATCTCATGTTAATTTTTATTCAAATATGTAGTCAATTCCACACATGTATATAAATGAAGCAAGAAAGTTGTATGAGTGAGTAACTTGATATGATTATGATTGGCAATAGTTTGTGCTCGGTACGTGGTTATCAGTTAATATTACTGTATAACACTGTGTGATTTATCAAAATAAAATCTTATCCATAATGGAATTATACTCTACCTCAGTGGCCAAGTTTCATACTTATATAAATATCAACCTCTGTTTATTATGTGATAACTGATATCTCCTTCACCATTTCTTATGCAGTTGTAGAACATTTCAGTTTCCCCATAGTCTTCACGCACACTGGAATTATCACCTTTTCCGTTTCAGTTTAATTTTATAACCTGCATATTATAAGTTCCTTGGGTTTCGAGTGGTACATGGGGCGTTACTAGCATACGACAGTTTTGCTCTGTTCATCATAACTGTTCTTCTCTGGTTCCGTGTATGCTAAAAAACACTGATCTCTTCTTCAAATGATGTCCTCAGCTACAACATCCATCTTGTCGTTCTTCATTCGAGTTGCACCCGACAGTCTGACTCGCCACCTCACTCAGCCGTCCCTCTACAGCACTTTCAATCCATCTTCAATTTCATCTGCATATTTACCTGGCGATGGGTTCTCACTGGTTCGTTGTCAGTGTTGCTTGCCACCTATGTTTTATGGTTGGCCATCTGATCCTCAGTACAGAGGATGGTATTCAGCTTTTGATGAATGTCTACAACTGGCTGTTGGAATTGTTTCCGTGACGAGTGAAATAACACTCTGAATCATGTGGAAGTGATAATTTCACACTATTGGTTTGTAGGGTCTTAGTTTGATTGGGTGGAGGATTTCACCATGATCTGACATCAATTATAGAGCCACTGAAAAAGCTGGGAGTACTGGACAGCTGCTCCATCCTAGTCTGGGACTCTTCGTCAGTATGCACCCATCGCCAGGGTTTGAACACAGAGCCTTCTGGTTACAAGCCGAGCTCGTAGACCAATTAGCCACTAGGACCCAATCCATTGGTCCATGAATTCTAACTTCTGCCGATTCATGACATAGCTCGACCACTTCGCAATGTCTTCTTCGATGTCAGCTGATGGTGAAATCCTCCAGGGAATCAAACAAAATCCCTACAAAACCAATACTTGAAAATTGATATGATGCTCACTGTCTACTGCCTTTATTCAGGCAGTTACCTGGCATTCTCGTGGGAAGCTGTGAACAGTAGGATACAGCAGGTTGAAGGTGAGGCAGTAACTCATCGAGGAAGTCATTGTGAAGTGATCGCGCTATGTCATGAGTTGGCAGAAGTTAGAATACATGGGCCAATGGATCTAGTATCAGTGGCTCGCTAGCTTTGTAACCAGAAGGTACTGTGTTGGAACCGTGGTGGTGGGTGCGTACCGATGAAGAGTCACAAACTAGGAGGAAACAGCTGTCCAGTACTTCCAGGCTTTGCAATAGTTCTCAAACTGATGACGAAATCCTTCAACCTTCTTTGGTTGTTCCAATGTTGCTTAAGTTTCTCTAACTAATTGTTTTCGAGCCTCGTTGGGTATCTTGATCACCTCTGTCTTCTCTGAATTCACTTACTATAAAATTTGGTTAGTTTACTCAGACTAGAAAATGTACTTCGTCTGAAGTTATTCATCGGGATCTTCTTCATTTGCGAACTGTTTTAATACTAACTACCGACGTTTGTAAGATACTTGATGTGTTTGCTGTGTATATGCATGTAAAATACGCATATAATAATAATATAATAATAATAATACGCATATATAATATTCGCACCTCCTAACTCCCATCTCAAGTTGAAAATTATTAATTCAATTTTGTTTCCATGCTCATTGTCACACACTTGATATACATTCTAATACTGTGTAATTTTGTTTCTAAGCCTCTCGTAAAAACCATATCTAGTTGGAAATAATTATCACCTTTTATTCACCATCGTAATTACGTAGAATCAAACAAGAATTGTCTCCATGTAAAATTATGTATTTAAATGCGATTGTACAGCTTTTGAGAATGAAATCGCCGAAAAGATATCTTTGCTGAACTTCTTGTTCTCTTCTTTCTAATGCATATAATATAGTTGTAATGCTGTATTATAAGTGCATTTTCAACAATGCCTACTTCTCTTGCTTCAATAACCTTTGCAGACAAAATACTTGACGTTAACTACATCCTTATTTTTCGGCATTTTCCCTTTAAGACTGCAATAACTAATTCAAGTAGATAGGAACATATTAAATCCTGAAATATATATGCGTAATCAATAGAAAAGGGAAAAAAAAAAAGACTTTTCATGTATGCCTTGTTCCTCTTTTTTTTCTACAAACTCTACATTATCGTCTTTATCGAATGCCGATTTGTTTTGATTTATGCAGGCTTCAACTTTTCTTCCATCCTCTTGCCTCACATTTGTTATCTTTGCTCTTTTCCTTCATACAACTAAATGATATGCAAGAACATTGGTGAGAGAGAGACGTAGTCGTTTGATGCTTATCGCAAAAAAATTATTAATGGTATTTCCAAAACCTTTGAACAGAAGAACCAGGGTGTATAATGACGTAGAAGATGGTTGTTCTCTCTGTCTAATGATTGACTTGGCAAGTGGGGGGGGGGAATTAGTGACTATTCCTCCTTTGAATTTATTTGTTGGATAAGGTGATATGTGGAATAGTTGTGATGATAAAAATATTATTTATCTGTTAAATTATTTCTTGTATTTTCAACTTGCTGATCAAGGTACTCCTCAGACATCCTTGAAGCATCATCAGTAGAAACAGACTTATTAAAAGAGACTGGACACTTCAGTCCATAATAATAAGCCCATGGGAAGGAAAAAAATTAGACAAACAAAGTAAGAACTTATCCTAATCGCGCAAATTGTGGCTCTGACGAACTGAGAGGTCTCATGAATAATGCTGAGTCACAGTTGGAACGCTAACAATCACCTATGATCACAGATAAATCAAGCTTATTGATAGGACCCAGCATAAAATAGTATATCATCCTTTCTCACGAATCGTGTGATTTATCTTGTGATGGAGTTACTATGTGAACGTATCATTTCTCACACATACTGTGATCAGTTCGTCGTCTTTTGTCCCACCTTGGTCTTTGTCGTATCACCAAACATTCAAAATATAAATATCGTGTTTTGTTTCCTAACCGAGATATTATACAGTATTTTATAGTCACAGGCAGGCCTTTGTCTTTTGATATTTGCTTGGCTCAGTGAATCGGAAGGTACAACGGACAAATAGAGATATAGGCGTACCAGTTGAGTTCTTCGTTATAGTAATGAACAGGCGCAGACATAGTTCAGTTTACTTCAGTTATAACAAATTAGCAACGGAGTTATAGCAAATTGACGACGCGTTAGTTCCGTTCAGTTATAACACTTATGAGTATCAAAATGGACGAAATGTACATCCTGGAAATGTTCTACCTTTACATGAACTCGGAGTTCATGATGCTGTGAAAAATGTTACATTGCGTTTTTGCCATTTTTTTCAATGACCTTTAGAAATGGATAAGTGTCATTACCGTTCAAAAGAAGACATTTTCTTACAGGACATTTCATTCACTTACGTAATATGATCAGGAAATTTCATCGAATATGATTTGTTCATCGAAAAACTTAGCAGTTGATTTTATTCGTAAAGTCCCTAATGTTGTTAGCAATCGTTGAACTTAACATTTTGACGCAACAACTCTTCATTAATAGATGCTTTCAGCTGAACAGCGAATTAAGAGCCTGTGTTCCAGTACAGCAGAAATGATAACAGGGATCTTTATTTGTTTCAGTTTAAATTTCGCGACCCAGTTTAAAACCGACTGATATCTGACAGATGTTTCCTCCTCCACCCATGATCACATGCGAGATACAACCGGAAACCTTCAAGTCAGAGGGCGAACCCGCTGATTATTTGGTTAGTTGGTCTTTGAATCCTGACTTCTATCCATTGAAGATGTACAGCCTTAATGAGAGGCAATGACTTTGTCGAATGCTTTTCTTCACCTATGACTTGTTGAATACAGCTGGTCAATAATGTGAAATATCCCTTGCTTCATCTGTTATTTCATATGAGTCGTTCAAATGTCATAATATTAAGTCACAGTATAATGATAACTGGAATAACAGCACTGGCATTACATGATTTCTGTTATGTTTGAACACGTAGTCAATAATTTAGTCTAACATTTGCCAACATACGTCAAGTTAGTGTATGAATATGCGGACTATCACTGTGGAGTGTAAATAAAGTTGAGTGTCACGAACAGAACAAATTTACAGATATCTGTTACTTTCTAGTCTTGCATTCAGCATCTTGAGTATACAAACAAAATCGCTGCTGTCGTACACAATTTGAAATTTCTCTGCAGTGTGGAAACTTAGAAAATTATTCCACACAGATGGCAATAAATAAAATCTCAAGTGGCTGTTACCGACAGTTTAATACTGATTCCAATAATCTTGAATAAATAAACTTATATATAAAAACCAGACAAAGTTTCTCTATTCAAATTCACTCTGCCATACAGATGATGATCTTAGGAATACGATCAGTTTTTGAGGTTGTTATCAGTTATAGCAATATCTGACAGCCACTCACCTCAAAGTGGCTTTCATCTTCAAATAAACATATCTCTCAGTCTTCTATAGTTGGTTTTTTAGGATTAGTTTTGTTTTTACCAGTTGACCACGGATTGATATCAGTTAGAGAACCATTGAAAACCAGCATGGAGTACCAGGTAGATGTTTCATCCTAGTAACAATCCAATCCCTACAAACCAGCTCTTGAAAACTAATCTCATGATCGCTAGTGACTTGCTACAAGACGAAGTTTCTTGGAGTTCTAGTGAGAACTCATGACCATTAAGGTCCATCCAGTAAAGTGTGGGGATGGATGTCCTACCGATGAAATTGGTTGGGGTCGCGCTAAATTACGAATTGGTAGAAGTTAGAATTTATTGGCCAATATCTCTCAATCAACAGAAAACGAGTACACCCACCACTGAATTTTGGTAATATTAACCAGTTGTCCATGAAGGTGTAGTAGGAATAGGATTCAGACCTGAGACCAACTAGATGAAAGATATTTGCTTAAGCTTCTGGACTAATATTTATTATGGTATTTCTTAGCATAAAGTTTTCTGTAACACATAAATGTATTAACGAAAAATCATCTACTATTCCATTTTTGTTTCAAGAATCGCCTCAAATTGTGGAAGGACCAAACCTTGAACATATTATGAACCCATCATTTAACTTTAATTCATCTCCTCGTCTTCGGTGTGTTGCTCATGGTAAACCGGCACCTCATATTACTTGGCTGCATAATAATGCTGTGATAAGCACAAGTCGTGTGCCGAGTTCGAATGACGTAAGTAAATCGCCTAAGTGTTTTGTTTTAGTATAGCGTCATTTTTAAGTATTGCTCACTTTATTTAATTAAGATTACCACAATTACTTATTTTATATTTTAATCGATTGTATTTGCTCAAACATTTATACATGTTTTAATAAGGTTATTAGGTTACAGTACCTTTATTCCTGCTTTAGGCAGATTTATTCTCACTGAAATTCTAGGCATTAGGCAACATGTCAGTTCACTGGTATTTTCTCGTTACCAGTTGCTAACGCCTAACAAATAAAATGAAATAGGAATATAACTGACAGCCGTAATGACATATAAAGGAAAACAATCACATTTTTAGCCAAATGAGTGTCAGCTTCCACTAGTATCCACAAACTGAGATCCGTATCACGCGTGAACACCTCTCAGAGTATACTGAACTTTCCTTTGGGAAATACGAAATTTAATGCCTATATCATAAGGAAGGTTCAGCTGATAATGTCCCATAAAAACGTCGTTTGTCTTTCCTATCACTGATATTCACTTATTTGTTCAGTGCGTCAATCGGCTGCTGCCTTCTCCCGCTTTCTTCACAGTAATCCATCTTCTGCTTTCAAGTATTAGTATTCAGCTATACGTAGTCCTAAGTGTTGCTCGTGCATAAAATGTCTAAACAGGTTTCTTTCCTGTCAGATTTCGGAAAGCTCCAGTTTTCTTCCATAAGAACGTCCTCCAGGATATTGCTTGATGCCTTCGACTTTCTCCTGATGACTGAGGTGAAGGAGTCTTTTGTAGCCTCTTCCTTCAGTATGAATGCTGAACTTGAATTAATGACTATCCCATGGAGATTATTGACGGTTTAGTTACAACTTTGAGAGTCAAATTATATTCCATCTGCTCTTACAGATTCCTACCTATTCTATAGCTTATCGTCTTTCTTCTTTTGCGATCTACACATTCTTGCCAGCCAACGAGCCTCAAACGTTTTTGAAACATTCAGTGTCCATATGCACACTTTTTTCTTTCATCAACATAAGACACATCAATTAATTAGCTTCCTGAAATATATATTTACCGCTGACACCATTTATTCTTGAATTGAAGAGTGTCTCATATTCAAGAGGAAAGTGAGCCCACTATTTCAAATGGCTAGATTAATAGGTCCACGAACACCTTGTATGTTTCCTCAGGCATAGGATCGGATAGTTAACTGGGCTGCGTGCCACAGGCATTTAGATAACTTTTTTACATAAAACGTAAATGTTATGAGATCAAACCGTCTTAACCTTCCATACTGCATGGTCTGAATAAGGTTGGCTGTATACCGCAATAATGAACTACTAGAGATGTTTCGTTTGTTAATGACGAAACCAGGATTCGGGCCAGAGGCTTGAAGTCACACTTCAGTAAGAGCCAGAGAGGTTGAATAAATGAAACGCTTGAAGAATAAAGTACTCTTTTTACACACAAACACATTCAAGTATATCTAATCAGAAATTCCTTGAATAACTTGATAATACGGAGAAATATGACTTTTAGGATGAAGTGATAAGATCATTGGATAAAAATGAACGTATCCTAGTTCCTTCTTTCCTGTTTTAGTTTCAGTCAGTATTGTTCCGGTGTTCGTTAAAAATATCTTTTTCAACAGTTCACCTATAATGACAATTAAATGAAACAGTCTCACACACATAATCATATTATGCATTACAATGACAATAACCATAAATACCTTGATGACATATTTTACCTCTCTCCATAGCATCTCTGTTCATGGAAGAAAGTACAGACAAATGTAAGGTGTATTGGATTAGAAACAGGTTCTTATACTTGGGAGACAACTAGTGAATTAATATGGGAGCCTATCCTTCCATCTTCTTATTCTCACACCGGTGAAGTAAACGCAAGAGACTCTAATGAAACCAAACGATTTCAGTCTACATGTCAGTCATTCGAGATAGCAAATGAAGGGATTTACACGTGTCAAGCAACAAATGATTACGGTGTCGAATACTCTAATTCTGTTCAGATGGTTCTAAAATGTAAGTTAATATTTTAATTACCCCTGGTTATACAGTCATTACAGCGATTACTTTGTGTTACCTTAATTTTCGCAACAGTAAGAGTGGTAAAAGCTGGTTATGCTTTTTCATACATTCTGATAAATCAAAATATTACAGCTGGTCAGTCATGTACCTTTATATCAAAAGTAGTGGCATCTTTGACTGCAGCATGCGGTGATGGAGGTTCACATATTAGGAGAGGCATTGTTCATTCTAGCTTACAAATACGAGTGTTGAAAAGCGCGGCAGTGATATCTGAGGACTGTACTTACTCCAACCACCTTGCATCCGTTTCTAATTGTTAAACAAACCAAACGTGACAGTCCATTTTGAAGCAACTACTTCCTCTTCCTGAAAATCAGCCGCAAAAATTACTCCTCCTTTGTACAAAGAATGTTCACTTCCCATTCAACAACCAATTGTACCGGAAAACTGATGGGATGGCTGTGGGTTTACCTCCAAGTCCTATTCTTGTGAAGATAATCATGGTTCATCTCGAACAGACTCCAGTGAAGCCGGAAACAGACAGAACCACTTATCGATACAGGTATATTGACGACACATTTGTGGTTTGCAGTAATATGGACCGGGCATCGAAGATGTATAAAAATCTCAATTAGGTTCATCCCTATATTTGCATTTACGATGAATCATGGCGGTTACAATCAGTTTCAATTCCTAGTTCTCTATGTATAAGGAAGAAGTGATGGGATGGTTGAAAAATCTACTCAAAGAAAAGAAACTTTTGTCTATTCGGCTGCAAATACGGCCTTGTAAATATAAGATTTGGTAGAGTAGGGGAGTTATGTTCAGAATATAAGATTGAAGAGTTATTGAAATGAACCTCTAACAGAATGGATATTCGCGAAAGTTCATATCTAAATATAGACGTAAGAAAAGCACCTAGATTGAAACCCGAAATAGTTGTAACAGAATCAGTTTTTATCCGTGTAGTGCATAAAGGGAAGAAGTGTACACATGAATCGAAAAAACAACTAAAGGTGCATAGAAAAGAACATCTCCCGCCACCTGACTCATTCCGTCTCACAACACACTACGTTTATTAATTCAATGAAGAGTAGATAAGTATCCTCTTCATGTCAACTCCAACTACATTTTCCAATTCACTTGCATTTGTAGCAGCAAGGAGATTTGGAGGACTTGGAGGAGAGTGTCTAGTAGATTTTCTCAGCATGTCCCTGGAAGTCTCTGTTTGAAGGGCAGAAAAGTGTTCCCAAGTGTAAATGCCAAACATCCACCTGAACAGGGACGTACATTGGAAATTAGTCAGGCTTTCAAAACAATGAAATCCCGAGGAAAAAGATGGTTACATCGATTTGAATAAACCATTTCTAATAAAAGACTTTGATCCAACTTCTGTTTACAAAAAGGTAGAACGATTAATCTCATACTACCTCGGTAACAGAAATTGTTTTGTTCGAATACGTTTCTGTTTTCTTCTCTTGCGCAACATTGCACTTAATATCGACTCTGATTTTCACTTACTGAGTTGGATTCACTAGTGAGTTTCCAAATCTACTAGACCATTTTCTCTAGCTAATAATTTTACCTTACTTTTCAGTCCCAGGCTGTTGAACTCTGTTGTTCAGTCTCGTATTTTGTCTCTAGTCAATGCTTGTTTCAAAGCTAAATCTTAATTCCATCCCCAGCTTGTCTTAATGAACAATGAGTAGTTACTCTTTTAACACTAACGTATTCATCTACTTACACCATTTTTGGAGTTATGTTGCCTATACTTTCTATCAATAACTGGATGTCCCTGTGAAAAATCCTATTCAGAAATTGTGTAACTTATTATTTGATTTTCGTAAAAATGTACGCAGTTGAAGAGAATCCACCAAATTTGCTCTTTGTTTCTTCGTCCAAACTAAAAAAGGGAAACAGGTGTATTAAAAACTGAACAATGTCTACAGTTTGTGGAAAAATAGGTGACGTTATTATAAAAACAATAAAATTCATGTTTATGTCATCCGACGACGCGAAAAAGATATAATTCAAAAAAGGAAACAGAATATCATCACTGTTATTGCTGCGTGACAGACGCATTGTATTTCAGTCACCTGTATGGAGTCCTTTTGGTAGTTAATTTTATATCTAATATGCTACCGCGTATATCATTTTGTCGCCATTCATAGACTGAAAAGTCTCAGGAAAAGCTACCTGAAAATGATAAATCACACTGATCGGTTTCGATTAACAACGCCATTGGTCTTTGATTTACTCGAGAAAGTACCTGATGATTTACGTCTGAAGTTTCCGCCTACGAAAAGAAATTGAAAAGTAAAAAAACACGGTTGGTTTCGACCATTGTGTAGACGCTGTTTTAAATAGCATACAGCTAGATAATTCTTTCAAATCGTGGAAAATACCCATCGGGACATTAGAGGGAAAAGAACAAGAAGTTCAGCAAAGGTAGCTTTCCAACGGTTTAATTGTCAAAAGTTGTACAATTGCATTTATGTACATTAGTTTACATGGATACAATCATTATTTATTCAATTCCACGTAGTAACGAAGGAGGTAATAACTTTCAACTTCATATGAAATTTTGAACGTACGAACATAGATTACAAGGGGCTTAGAGACAAGATTACATAGGATTAGAAAACAGTTACAACGTATACGACATTAATATTTGATAACTGGAGAAATAATTTTCAAAGGCGAATAAAAGCTGACAGTTATTTTCAACTTGACATGAATTAAAAGAGGCATAGAAACAAAAAATTACACAGGGTTAGAATATAATTGTAAAATAGTTATTCTAAACGGATTACAAGTGTGATCAGGAGGAGCATGGAAACAAACTTAAAATAACTGATTTTATAAATAAAAAAATGGGATGAATCGAATGAAGACAAAGAGAGAAAAATACAGGCACAGAGAACAAAAAGCTGAAGGATAAGGGAACATACCGAAATAGGTCCACGCTAGTTGTAAAGGCTGGCTATTCTTTGAACATACAGCTCCGGCTTTTCGATGCATTTGGTGAGAGCTTCCGCAGTACAAAGAAGTGGGAAACACACTGCCTTTAAAAGATTTTTGTTTACTTCGTAAATGACTCTGAATGATGAGTCAGTTGAGATGCTGTGACAGGTATTGATGAGGTGTTCACTTATGGCGCTTCTGAGTGAACCAGTGCCTCCTGTTTGCAGCCATTCTGGATGATGTTCTCTAACACGTTTTGATAAGACCCTCATAGAACTACCTATGTACCTAGCTCCGCACGAGCAGGTGAACTGATATATGCACATTGAAGTGGTCATATGCGGAAGTCTGTCCTTCCTGTTGATCCGAAGTAGTGGGCGGCTAGAGAATATCACTCTTAGAGTTGCTTCAGAAAACGTCTTCTTCAGAGAATTGGAGATTCTCCTTTTAAGGATATCTGTTGCTAGGTCTCCCTTGGATTTTAGATTCAAATAAAATGTTTTCGTTGGCACTGAAGTGTGTTCTTCTCTTTATGGCTTTGATTACGTGTTCTTCTCCACGAAACGCGATGGGTATCCATTTTGAACCAGGGTGCTTTTGAGAAATAGAAGCTCTTCTTCTGAACAGTCATCGCTACAAATTCTTCTGGTACGATGGGCTAGCTGTAGAGGAAGCTATTCCAACCTGCTGTGTCATTCATTTACACTAACGGATAGTAAGTGTTGTGTGAAGCTACTTTGCATGCTTAATTCACACTTCTGAATGTTAGAAACCAGTTCATGAATGCATTAAAAATCACGCTTTCCGTTGAATATCACATTAAGCAAGGAGTGTTCGCAACCACTGGTCTCAGTTTCAGATGGTAAGAGATATCTGGTGCAAGAAGCACATGCTGATAAGGGCATATATTTTACGTCAAGGCGATTGCTAAACGTTAAGACTGCTTCATTTAAAAAAAGTGGCATTGATATTTTCTATTTTTGCAAGGATGTTCCCTAATTTTCTTGGTAATTCAGACATAAAGAAGGTTTCATTTATGATTTTCTTTATTTTTTCCGAAGATCCTCCGGTGCTCATACATCAGACTATATCTAAGCATGCGCTTAGAGACACTGATAGTAAACAGAAATCAAGTCCCATAATCGTTCAAAAGGCGACATTTCATCAAGACAATGAGAACAAAGTAGACATGCTGACATGTGCATTCAAAGCGAATCCTGAACCAAATCAAATATCCTGGTACTATATCCCATCACATAGAGTTTCTGTTTTATTAAGACGTGCTGAGAAAAATCCCCTCATGACGCAGTCATGTGACGCCAAATATGACAAACAAATCAAGCCAATAGCATTCTATCAAAGCGACTACAGTGAAATCAATAAAAGCCCAAAGGAGAATTTTAAAATTGATCTGAAATCAGGAAAAGAAGCTGAAATGGCATTAAAAGACTATGCTGACGTAAATTTCACTTACAGTGATACACTCTATCTGACTAGTTTAATTATTACTGGAAGTAATATGACCAACCTTGGAGCATATATCGCTAACATTGAAAATGCAGAGGGATGTCGACAGTGTACTGTGATTTTACAAAAGCCTAGTAAGTCAGTTGATTTGAATACATGAAGTATTTTTCGATCAAATTTTCATACAGAGTACAAGTAGGCGTTTTCAAATAGGATCTAAATTACCTCAGAGATTAGTATCGTTAATATTCCGTGTTTTTTGAGTGGAATAAATGGCCTCAATAGGACATCTCCAGTTCATTATCTGTTGTTCTCTTTAACTGACTCCATAATTGCTGAGAGGCTTTCATCTCCTCTTCACAAGATCTTCACTTTACCCTAAAACACCTAACTTTTTGTATCTCATCTGGGTTCCACTTGAGGGTCTGTTTAGTCCTCGATGTCACTCAAGGGTTTCCTCTGTGTGTTTCTGATGGATCCAAAATCCCTTCTAAAAATTTGTTCAGCAATTCGTTCTTGGTTACTTCATGGCCGAAGTGCCTTACTGCATATGCCCTCTGGCCCAATTAACTTTAATTTAGAGTTAAGGCAGCTGTCAATAAAAGTTTGAAGCCTTTAATGTAAACATGATAACAGACTTGTGCTTCATGTGTTTGTTTTTCTTAGCTTGTTTCTCTGAGTTGATTTGTGGCGCGTAGGGCATCACACTCACTGTCTGCGATTCATACCTAAAATTTAATTCACTATAAAACAGACTTTTTACGTTTACTGTCATTTCCGGTTTATTGTTAGTTGCATATACGCAAGGGAAATATATATATTGACCAGTTACTGAGAAAACCTTGAGTCATTAATCTTGGCCTTAAAGATGCCAACTGAATTAATTCAGTCGACTTCAAACATGTCTCAAATTTAGAAGATTCACCATCTTTGGTTCAATCTTTTCTTAAGTGTAAAATGCTGGAAAGTAACTGGCAGGAAGCCCTAGAACTAGGTTTTGCATTTGCTGGTAATTGTCGAAGACCCTGAGGTTTCTTCCAAGACATCAGCTTGTATCAACCAGTGCTTCATTCAAGGATTTAACAACTGTGCTATTCGTTTTCACGGCTTACCTTAAGTAAGTCCCTAGGAATTAAACGCATTGGTTACTTTTGAGTAACCAGTGTCAAGTAGAGAGAATCCTGTCGATTGATAAACTTGGATTGCTTAACTCGCCATGTTGTGGTATAGTCAGAAGTGGAGAATCGCTTTCCCCTCAAAGCGAATTGACAGCAATTTGTAGAAGTAATAATTGAAAAAGAACGTCATCCAAGGTATGGAACCCGTTTCACTTCTAATCCACTAATCAAAGTCATCACTAGTAACAAATCATACTACTGATGACTATCTGATTATTATGAAGGAATGCTATTTTGACTGCTAATCAGCGGAATTAGGATTTTATGATTTCATTAGTGTTTAAGTGAATGATAACACAGATGCCCCCTGCAAATATATCGTCCGTAAACTTGATGTATTTGTGTTTCTAAAAGGAGATACTTCTGTTCGACACTATCTGTATGACTTTTACATGGTCTCGGGCGAGAAGCTGTCTCTTTAGGTATAGCCAATTAATGTGTTCTTTTGTATGGGAATAAGAGTTGATTACTAGTTTATATAATCTCACTGAATGATAGATAAAAGTAGTATGGATTTCCTCTGTTTACAATGTGAAACTCATTGATATATGAGTGCACGTATTCTTTTGTTATGTTAGGTGAGACTTTGAGATAATACAGCTTTCACGACTGATTTATTTATTACACAAGCAGACAAAGACGTAATTACAAATTTTGAACAAAAAAATGAGGAAACGGCAGCGCCAAAGATCTTCATTTCTTCTTTTAGGACTGCAACTTACACAGTTGTGTTCTGTGACCACTTTTACATGAGTCCCAAGATCACATACAAGTTCTGGTTTTAACTCTTTTTCATGATATAGTCCAGTTCAGCCCTTAAGGTCCAGTATTAAACTTCCTATCCAGTTTTCTTGAAAAAATCGTCAATAACAAAGTATTATGGAACGAAATGAAAACAACTGATAAACCGGATATAATCCATTCGATTAGTTCATTTGTATGGTCCCATTGTGGACAAATTTTATCAAGATAACAGCTTTAGAGAGGAAGATGGAATCAACTATAAGCGTCTAAGATATTCCCTTTTCTCAAATAAGTCATAAATAGCATGTGATGCTTTAAAATGTATCAAGTATTAGAAATGTCGTATCCAAGCTTTTTGAAATATTCGCTTCCAGTAGTTAGCTTTTAAATATGTCATTTATATGCTAATGGCGGGATAATCATCAAGTAATCCAAAGACAACATAATAAAAAACAATTCAGATATATTGTGGGGGCATTTTTGAAAAGATTGTTTACTTTTTTTAACTAAATATTCAACCACTATGGAAATGTTTTTCTACAGTTACGTACGCACAAATGAGGTCTCATGCTATATACACGCTGAAGTAGTCAGTCAGATAACTTTTGACTGAACATATGCAGGTCAGGTTCGTATCAGAATCCGCCTGTGCTGAATACTGAAGGTCGCATGACCTGCAGGAAATGATAAGAAAGAGGGAATTATAACAGAATTCTTTCAAGAGCCTCCCCCCCCTAAATATGGATTGGAAACATTCTGTGAGGACTGTTAAGTGACATCGTGCAATAGGCAGATAATCAAGTGGAAACCAAGGCT
This sequence comes from Trichobilharzia szidati, assembly GCA_944472155.2. Classification (NCBI taxonomy): domain Eukaryota; kingdom Metazoa; phylum Platyhelminthes; class Trematoda; order Strigeidida; family Schistosomatidae; genus Trichobilharzia; species Trichobilharzia szidati. Next base: position 12,121,760 of record OX235277.1, read on the forward strand.
TGGGAGTTGAATTATGTCATGTGAAGACCACTGTGCCGAGAAAATAAAATACTATGGTTATTCGTGGAACCACCTAAATGAGTACACAGAAGTAAATGAAATACAAATGTATTGTTGAGGACCTCTACTACTTTTGAAGCACATGCGAATGCTAACAATGTAATAACATCGAGTCGCGGACGTAACATGATGTTTAATCAGCCATTGACCTCAGTTGACTTCAGAACATTTCGCACAGCTGTTTTGAAATTTTTGTATCATCTACTGTTCTTATGCTACACTAAACTCACTCACTCTAGTGGATACATAACTATGAGTTCAGAATGTAGATTGTGATGCTAAATGCATGTCTCACATGGAGGGTTTTTCACTTCAGCATTTCATAAAACGTATCGGGTGTATATCATACACTAAAGTGTCTAAATTCATAAACTATAGTTTAAAATGTTATAAAATAATTTGATGCGTTTTATATTCAAAAGTCAAAGCTTCGGTGGATGGAACTCATTCAGCTGTCCCTCTGGACCGAATCTAAGAGTATTTACAAAACTCTGTGACAAACGTATTCATTTTCCTCAAATTTTAACGATTAGAAATATCAGCAAAAATCTTTCTACTCCACCATAATGAGTTGATTTCAACAGCATGATGCCATACCGTATTTTTAGTACAAGTATGGAATTTTCAGCATGGATATCGGTAGCCGAAATTTTGCAGGCCGACCATAGATATCTGTGGTTCGTCAGTAAGGGATCGAACCCCGGACCATGTGAATGGTCGGTGAGAATCCTAACCACTGTGCCACCGACGCACATATAACACAATACTATTTAGTGCCAACTGGTTGCCAGCTATTCCAATTAAAACTGAACATTCTGGTTAAATAGATATTTTTGGTTGAATGGCTTATATCCATCCTTATTTATTCTCGTAGCTTCAGCTACGGAGTAGAGATGTATTCGCCTGCATTTAGGAAAGTACCTCAACAGCTGATATATGACCGTAAATGTTACCTTCTAGTTTTGAGTGACGCTCATTCTGCATAGAACAGGTCACTTGGGCCTTTATCTCACATTCCATAGTCAGTATACGCTTTGCATGTATTCACTCATAATTCCTCCTTCTAACTCAACTGTGTTAACCTCTGTCGAAGATATTACTCCTTCTGATAGAGGCATATTTTTCTATTTTACCGAACATTTTGTGTTGATGTTAATGTGTTGGTACAACTTTAGGCGGCAGATATCAGAAACGTTATATATATATATATATAAATGAGAACAATTTTATTTAGTTAGGACCTGTAAGTGGCTTAGAGATAAGCCATAGAATGTCTCTACGGACGCCAATTTATAGTCCGCTATTTTGGAATTTGTTTACTATTACAGGTAAACCAGAGTCACCAACAGATATTAGGATCGAAGAAGTCACATGGGATCAAGTTACGCTTACATGGGTAGTCGGTTTTAACGGTGGTTATGATCAAACCATAATTTTAGAATTTACAGAAATTCAAACACTCAGTAAACAGGATTCAATGCAATTGGATAACCAGAGAAAAGTAAGAATCACTGGTATCCCAAAACTTCAAATACAACAGAGGTGTCAAATCTCAGGTTTGCATTTCTATTTCAATGTATTCAATGTATAACATAATGTTTTTTAAATATAAATTTTGATTTGTAAGTCAGAAATGCAAAAAATTCACATGAAAACAATATTGGTTATTTTCAAGTGTTACTTTGTGGGGATCTGATTGGTTTAAAGTTAAGTCACAAATTAGTGTCGGTTAGAGAAACATTGAAAACCAAGGAGTACATGGTCGTGCTACTTCTTCTTAGACTGGGACACTTCTCAAGTACGCCTCCATAACCTCAACGAAGGTTAAACCCAGTACCCTTAGTTTACACGGTGAGCTTGTTGACCACTATCTCATCAATTCTTATTTCTGAGAATTCACGATATTCAGCGCCACCGACGATTAATGTCAACGGCGCTATTTGACTGCACAGGTTTATTTTAATCAATATCATGTCACCAAGATTGCAGTAAAAAGACGAATTATCATCTTAAGGATTCGAAATGCAACATTTTACTTACTGTGATGATTAAAAGTCAAGTTAATTCCTAATGGGTACAGGAACGAAGTAACTGATGCAATCTGGAATGCCTGGTGACTTGCCTTACTTTCTCATTTAAGCACAGAAATTGTCGGTGTGGTCGAGATTCACACGATGGTAAACCTCATTCGTGTCGACACTCATATAGAAGGGAGATTAAACTGACTAAGGTTTTATCAGTACTATGTGCTAAAAGTATTTCGGGAACGTTTTTAGCTTTCTAACTGCCAACATACGTTAGATTTACATCCTGATTAAAGCATCCACTTTTCTCCGTGTCTTATTGTTTTAATCTTCAAATTAAATCCTGGGATGGTAGCGAGAATTCACTGAAGACATTAACTGACTTCCAACCTGCCAGTTATTATTAATATTGTTCCTTCGTTTTCCGAGTGGAACATGGGGCTTCAACAACACATCTCCACTTTCTTCTATTTTCTATAATCCTCTTCAGCTGAGTCCACGATTGCCCAAACTGTCTAATCTCTCCCTCAAGCGACCTGCTCCAAGTCATCCTAGGACGAACCACTCATCGCTCCCCATTGGGACTCCACTCGAGTGGTGGCCTGGCGATGGTGTGATGTCATTGGATGGCCTCCTCATCGTATGCCCGATCCATCTTCATTTTCTGCAACAACATATTTGTTGAGCAATCGGTTCTTGGTTGGTTTGTTCCCAGCCAGAGTTTCTTGTTGCTAATTCTTTCTGGCTGGCCAGCCATTTCATCTTCAGTGTGGAGGCAGCGAAAGCAGCTGTTGATAACGGTTTGTGACTTGTTGGAAATCCTTTTCTTGACGGGCACGCAGTGCAAATTTCTGACCCGCATATAGGAACCGACCTTGCATGTGAGCTAAAAATCCGAATCTTGTACTTTTTGCTGTAGAGTGCAGAAGATTTCTAAGCTGGTTTCAGGTTGATGAAGGCGTATCTTACCTTTCCGATTCTGGCTTCCTTTGACATCTTCATCCGTTTCGCTCGCCTGTGGTTGAAACAATGTTTTCTAGATGAGTGAACTGAGTAATCTCTGTGGTGCTGGTTCCTTTTGTTGCTGTTGGTTGGTTATCTTCATCACCCCTGTCCTCTCTACGTTCACCTGGAGTCGTTTCGTCGCTGCTTGCCTTTCCTGCCAGTTTGTTGGTTTTCGCCTGCCTGTAGGTCTGCGGGTTTGTATGACATCAGACGTATATCATCCAGCCGCGAAACACAGATCTTCTAGAGTCTTCTTATTGGTGGCCCAGCATATTCCCGCCCGCTTACTCCCCACAGTCTAACGCATAATTAAGCCTGTCACAATTATGAATATCATTGGTGATAATAGATAGCCTGCTTGTTTTACTCCTTTGTTAACTTCGAAAGCCTCGCTAAGTTTTCCGTTGTGTATCACCTGAAACATGGCACTGTCATATAGTCAGCTGTTGAATGAGGTTGATAAAGACTTGGGCACTGCACATGGCGTTGTGTTGCAGTAGTTTTCAAATTACCTACCAGTGTTTACTTCAAAAAGAAAATGAAGGGATAACATCGCAGAGGGTTGAGTCTTTTATCATACAAAATGAAGGTTGATCATAACAGCACGCTTTGAAGTGGTTTGATTAGACGTGAACATTTTCAGGAGTTTAAAGATACTGATGTCAATGAAGCATAGTAGATTGATCTTCATCGAAGAGATTGCTTTAAGACAAGTTGAAGTGCATTCAGCCAAGTTCAACCATAACCCCAACATATACAGATGCCTTTCGAAAACTAACTAGAGTTACATGTGGCATAACTTAATCACATTTTGCCTTCTGTTCGGGATTCACATAACTGAAGTTGTCAAAATTTGCATACGCAGAGTGAACTTAACAGGATAACTAGTCCCCTGAGAAGATCTAGATTTCACTTTGGAATGAACAAGAGAATCAGAATAATTAACGGATCTTGATGATTCACTTAAATTCGTTTCTCAAAGTCAAGAGTCACATCAATCATGGTGGCTGGTATACTTTAGCTTTACTGATCCCTTTTTGTGTACTGATATTATATTTTCCCAATATATTTCATTTAGAAAATACATGAATACAATTGTATCGGTATACTAAGATTTTTATTCCATTTATTTTTCTCTTCTCAGGTTTAACTCCAAATACAAAATATAAATTTGTAGTATACGCAGAAAGCATATTGGGTCAGGGAACGAAATCGAAAGAATTCACAATTATTACAAAAGGTAAGACATTCATTTGTCAGTTAAATGTCAATACAAAGCTAATTATTCAATTAGTGTATGTTGTGACATGTTTTAAGTTCAATATCTTATAAATATATATATATATATACATAAAGTTTTACAAATGTATTCTCTTCACCCTGCGTCAAATTCCTGTGAAAGTATTCGGTCAAATCTCGATCACAGTTCGTATGTTAATAATTTGATTTATCATTTGAAGAACAAATGGACACATACTCCCTACCGAGGTAGATTTGTACGAGTGACCTTTCGAAATCTAGTGATTATTGGCATTTTATTACTGAAGTGTGTAATAGGGTCAGCTGAATTTGATAAGTTTGTGGGAGTTTTTTTTCAAAAGATTGATTACTGAACGAAGAATATTCACAAGTCTTGGTTTGTAGGGTTTGTTTGCTTTGATTGGTTGAAGGATTTCATAATGAACTGACATTGATTAGGGGACCATTGGCAAACCTGAGAGTACTGCACAGCTGTTTCGTTGTAGTTTGGGTCTCTTCACAGTAGGGACTCATCAGGGCTCGAACCCGGGAGGCCATTAAGCCACTGGGACCCTATCCAATGACCAGACTACGAATTCTAGGTTTTGCCAATTCATGAAAAAGCCAGACCACTGTCCGCACCTTCGACCTGCTGTGCCCTACTTAAATATTCTTTTCGATAACTCCTTCTTCATCAGGTTCTACAGTTATTTCTACATCCATAATAATAAAAGGATGATTGTTATTGATAACATTAGTGGTTTTTAAAGAGTAACATCGGAGCATTTAGATTAGAATCCCAATAGTTATTTGCAATTAGATTGTTAATAGATTATAGTACAAAATATATCCTCTGATTTAATTTCTAAATTGCCTTTCTATAAGAGATATGTAAACGATATCATTTTGATATGCGACGATCATTAAGATGCGAGTCGTCTATTAGACAGACTTAACTCTGTACAGAATCATATTAGTCTTACATGCGAGGAAGAAAGTCTCAACCAGCTCTCATTTTTAGACATACTTCTGAGTCGAAGAGACGATGGCTCAATAAGACGGTCTATTTACAGAAAGCCCACTTGGACAGGGCAATACCTTAATTTTCACAGCTTCTGTCCATTACAGTATAAGAGAGGCTTGGTGAAGTGTCTATTTAAGAGGATTCAGCGTATTTGTACGGCTGATGTTATCGACAAAGAAAACGAAATACTGATGGATCCTCTTGTTGAAAATGGATATCCTTTGAAATTTTTAAACAGGTGTAGAAGTCAACTAGCCTCTAAACCTACAATCCATACTATCCCTAAGAAAAAGATTTTCACAAATAACCATATAATGGGGAAATAAATAGTAGGATTTTGAGACAAAGGTTGAATTCCATCATCCGTAGAACCTATTATGCAGCTGAGCTTGTAACTGTCGAAAAAGCTTAAAATATGCTCCACTGCAAACCTCAAAAGTGCACAAGTGATTATATCACATACCACACAATTAACCAATTTTCGTGTGTGCGTGGACATATATGCATAGGGAGGAGTAATCGCGCGTTGCGCGTGAGGGTGGGAGAGCATATCCCAAAGTGGTTAGAAAAACAGATAAATTGTGACAAACCCATAGATGCAGGTGTCAGACTACGAACTTCGTCTATAGCTAAACATTTAATCGAAATGAACCATAAGTTGGATGTTAACTCAGCCTTTTAGGTCATCTAGAAAAACGGTCAAGGACGTTTACTGAAATACGCTGATTCTTTGGCCATTCATAAACTTAGCCCCCCTTGTGTATTCAAAAAGAGTTTGTTATTACTCTTAACTTACCTTGGTAATCCTTATTTGATTGGATTACCAAACGTTTGCGTTAAATATTCTTAATTCTTTTTTTGTCACTTTGTTTAATTTAACTTTTCCATATATATTGACTTGACAAGCAAATATGTGATCAGATTGTTCGAAATGTATAGCGCAATACATCACATTTTTCAGATAATCTCCCTTTTCTAATAATGCTAACAAAATATATGTGTGTATCTGGTAATATGTGAAATTGTAATACTAAAATGAACACTAATATTACAACTATATAATAATCCAGAAAAATTTCAGAAATCACAAAATACGTCTAATATCAGAAGCACTTCATATCAGATGGAATCCAAATTGTCTGAATAGGAATGATGGTCTAAAACAGAATTTGACCTGTTTACAACATGAAATGACAAAATCAACACGAATGTAATAAGAAATTTCATTATGTAAACACACGCTGCTTTTATAATTTTATACACTTATCAAACCCAACAATCTACCCATGGTTTCGTAATGTTTACAAATTGGCCAATTTGACAACACAAAAACGCCCCCATGCTGAAGAACGATGATTAAGTTGTTATATAATGCAAGCTGAGATTTTGTAAATTCTCGTTTAATAATACTTTGATAAAGCTATTAGCAGCAGTATTGAATAGCGAAACGTCAGTAAAAACGACAATATCGTTTTGTTTTTCATTCATTGAAAAATACAAAACATGCCTTCATTATAATGACTAATGTCACAAAAATAAATTAATAAATAATTATGAATGACAACAAGTGTACAGTGATAAATTCTCATGAGTCATGCTCATACTTAAGACCCAATCATATTGATTATAAACTTCAGATGGGTGAGTGATCACGTGAAGGACGGGGGTAGAGAAAAAGGGTTTATTGGGGCTGAAATTCATGTGCGTTGTGTGTGTGTGTGTCAGTGTGTACGTTAACGACTACGTTTAAATAAGAAAACGAAAGGTTAGATAATGCAAATATAATGCCAAGGGGTAGTGGAATTTATATGTGAAGGATAGAGGGCCACATCAAAAAGGCCGATGTTATAATGTGTTCATGAATTTGAAAGCTCCACAGCAGGCCAGGGCAGTAACAGTGGTTGGACTTGTTTCCTATGTACCCAGAATATCGGTTGTTCTTGGCGAATTATAATAGCCTCTGCTGTTTGGAGTATCGGGTACCTGGATGCTATTGGCAGTTTATTTAGTACCCGGTCTATGGTAGAGGAGGATTATTTAATGCTGGCTATTGGCCGGTCTGCTCTAGGTGGTCTAATATCGGACTGTTCACGGTTTTTACCACACCTTTATTTGGCCACAATGGTAGGTGTTCCTGAGCGAACATGAAAAATCAAGTTCTTAAAGAAATGGACAAAATAACTCGCTCCACCACAAGCGCAATAGAATTAACAGATACAAGAAGAGGTAGCTAGTCTAGCTACTTCATCTTTCAATCGAGAAATCAACTCCGGTCATGTACAAAATATGTCTTGTAGTTTACCAGCATAAAAAGTTCTTTGAATGAATTTTTTTTTCTTCTTCCTATTGTATCCTTTAATTCCTACAGGAACATACGGCTTCAGCCGTGCGTCTCCATTCCGTTCGGTTCTCTACTAGAGTCTTCACCTGCCTCCATGTCTGCCCACACGTTTTCAACTCCTATTCACATGACCTCTTCCAAGTCACCCTTCGAAGACCAACTCGCCGCTTCCCTTTCGGGTTCCACTCGAGCAATGGCTTGTCTAGTGATGTCACTTGATGGTTTCCTAAGAGTATGGCCAATCAATCTCCATTTCCTTCTGCATATTTGTTACACAATCGGTTCCTGGTTGGTTCGCCCATTGCCAGAGATCTCTGTTGCTGATCTTTTCTGGCCAGCAATCGGATCTTGAGAATTGGGCGAAGACAACTGTTAATGAAGTTTTGTAGTTTGTTTGAGATGCTCTTTATGACGCGCTGGCCAAGTCTCTGATCCGTATAGTAGCACTGACTTCACATTGGAGTTGAAAATCCGGATCTTATTTTTCATACTGAATGCTGTTGACCTCCACACAGACTTGAGAGTAGTGAAAGCTTGTCTTGCTTTTCCGATTCTTGCTTTCATATCCTCGTCAGTTCCGTTCGCCTGTAGTTGAAACGATGCTTCCCAGGTAAGTAAGTAAAATAGGTTGTTTCTTTCGGGTTCCTGCCATTTATGCTGATTGTTGTCTGTTGTCGTTGTTGCCCAGGAATCTTCATCACCTCCGTTTTCTCTATGTTCAACTGAAGTCCTATCTTTGATGCTTCTTCTATCGCCAACCTGTTGCTTTTCGCTTGCATATCTTCCAGTTAGTGGGAAATCACACATATATCATCGGCGAAGTCCAGATCCCCGAAGAATTTTGTGTGAGCCCATTTTATGCCTGTTTCCTCATTGCCCGCTGCTTGTCGCATTATTCAGTCTACTGCAATCAGGAAAATCATTGGCGATAGTAGGCAACCCTGTCTTACTCCCGTCTTCACTTCGAAGGATTCCATGAATTTCCCGTTGTGGATTACCTGGCATGTAGCATTGTCGTAGAGCTGTTGTATGAGATGTATAATTGTCGGTGGTACCCCATAGTATCGAAGTAGTTTCCAAATCACCTCTCAATCGACACTGTCAAAGGCAATTATCACACTAGTTGCGTCACCCCTGAACTGCAGCCGTGTTTATATTGGCTTCTTATTTACAGATGGAAAATAGTCTTTGACTGATTTCTTGGTGATGCGTTTATTGACGAACTTTTCTGGAATCTTTTTCATTTCATAGTGAAATCGCATTTAACCAAACGATTTCTCACTGAATAATTTCAAAAACAAAGTAGCTCGAAACATAAGCGTAAACTTCAAGCGTCAGTATTTATAAATATATGCACAACAAAATCAACGGAGGTTAATGCCAACGGTCAACTAAATTAATAATTAGGTTCTCATAATAATGAGTCAGCTTTAGGGATTTAACAGTATACTTGTAGGAACATGTGATTTATTGGATTCACTGGGTTGTATCTGAGGTCAGTTGTTTCACAGTGACACTGTATACCAGCTTTAGTGAAGCCGTAGACAACTATAAACAGTAACTGGATGGTATTCTGTTATTTCTTGGTTTAAACTCCTATTAATTCGAAAGTCTACATGACTGCGTTGTTTAAAGTAAACTAAGTCTTTGATCAGCACTTTCAGGTTTTAAAATATGATCTTCTCTTTCTATGGTTGGTGCACAGGGAAAATATTTCCTTTGATATGGTTCACAGAACGTGGCTGCATGTTATATCATTCAGGTAAAGTTAGACGATTTTCAGAATAAAGAACATGAAGAGTATACATGAAATGTTACTTCCCCGAAAACCTGTTACTCGAAATCTTTTACGACATACTTTTTTCTAAAATGTGATGAGTGTCTCCTGAACTTTGTTGCTACTGCTCTGTAGAGGACTTAGTAGTGAACTCAGTAACGGTTCATAAATTAGAATAAAAATCCACGTTTATGAAATAATGTAACGGTATATTACAAAAATACAGTTGAGGGGTAATAGAAATAAAACTTTAGTTCACTACTGGATTCGTGTCTGCTAGTAGAAGCTGTGTACCGAATGTAGAATAGTTTTCTGATGTGGTTGACAGATTCCTGAAAAATCCAAAGGATACAACATGGATAGAAGTGAAGTAAGTAGACACTATGAACTAGAGAGAAGAAGAAGCGTCAATCAGTATAATTTATTCAAAATTCTTCTCTAAAGATATGTCTATTTTACTATGAGTCGTTTTAAACAAAAGTTACGTACAATGTTTCCACTTTGTAACATCTAACAGAAAACTGCACAATCATGTTGTTCCAGACTCCATAAGTCTTTGATGTCTGTACTTTTGAAGATAGAAATGCACAACACTTCCTGTTACCTCAAAATAACCTGAAAAGACACAATATAGAAATATAGTTAATCCATCATATTCGCTTAGGGAAGTTGGTGTGCCTGCGCCTCATTTTTCATTCTTTTCACAAGCATTACTGTATGCATCTTAAATCTAACTTCCCCTCTGACGATATGACGGTTTCTGTTCTGATAGTTTCTGCATTAGATTATTTTAATATAGATAATTTCATATCCAAGATTAACCAATGATCTTGATCAAATGATCTTAAACTCTGGCCCTGTTTGAATCACTGAGATAGCTGAATTTCCATCAGACACAGTGCATCTTATTTTCTTTAATTATTTTTTGATATGATTTCATCATGACTTGATATCGGTTAGAGAAGCATTGGAAAACCAGCAGCGAGGACTGCACACCTGTTTAGTCCTTGTTTAGGACTCTTCAACAGTAACTGAATATCAATGAGATGTTCACTAGTGACTAGCCATATTCAGGTAGATAGTTACCTGAGGTTCTAGTGCGAAGCCGTGACCAGTAGGATACAGCAGGTCGGGCGTGAGGACAAATACTAGCCGAAGACAATGGCTAGCGGTCCCGCTATGTTGTGAATTGGCAGAAGTATGAATTCGTGGGCTGCCCATTCTGGCTTAGTGGTCTACGAACTCACTTTGTAACTAAAAGGTCCTGGGTTTGAACCCTGGCGGCGGATGCGCACTCATGGACAGTCCCATAGAAATAAGATGCTGGTTTCCCAATGGCTCTCTAACCTAAGTCAGCTCATGATGAGATCCTGTAACCAACCAATTAAATCCCTACAAACCAATACTTCAATATTATTGAAATAATCATTCATTTATGTTCATCTGTTGCCAAATGTAGTCATGCACATTTCTAATTGGCTTGCAACCTGTCATCGCTCTTTTCTGGCAGGTCAGAGAAAATACCGCAAAAGATTACTTTATTCTTCAGATCGAATAGAATTACGTCACATAATTTACTCTAGATGGCTGTTTTACTTGAAATTCCTGGATGAAGGGAAAATACTACAAAATAAACGACACTTAAAATTGTGTATATTGCGTTAACTTATTATGTAGAATAAAGCTGTTATTATTATTACTAGATATTAGACTATTAATTTCGATTGCAGATGTGTAAAAGACTTGTGTCGACTGATATAATCTCATGATTATTGTAATGTCAGCGACATCAAATATTACTATTCTGGCATCAGTTTTCCTTCAAATCTTTGTTTGTCGCCTCAAATGTCGTTGATTTCGAAGAAAATCCTTAAGCTGATTTATTATATAAGGAAGACATGAATTTCTATCATAACAATCCACTTTTCTTTACTGTTCTCTCTAATGTAATATTGCGTGGAACAATGAAGGCTGTAGGCTATGTTAGTAGTGAACATGTGACTCAACTAAGTGACACTGTTGTTGATAGGCATTTGAGCTCTTGCAAACAATTGGTTAAAGTCATCTTATTGTATAAGGAACGTCTCCTTTTTCCTCGTACAACTTCGAGTGAAGCTAGACGAGACTTCATAAATTGATGTTAGTACAGCCAAATATAAAGATTCAAACATACCATATTTAGCATGGGTTTTGTGTGGAGAAGGATGTCAGAAAGCGGTTGGTAGACCTGATGCTTTATGCAGAATAAATAACCTGTCTGAGGAATACTAATAGCAAACGACTAACACCCTACTTTTGATTATTTTATTGATTGATATAAGCTGAAAATATTTCATATTTCCATCTTGTCGGAACAGGAATTTAATTTTGAGGTTTTCTGAGACTTTATGAAAAGGGAAGCTGTTGTTTCATCAGTGAGAAACGCAAAAGCTTTAAAATTAGTGCAATTAGGCAGATTTCACTGATTTCCTAACCCATATCCGTTTGATTCCTAAAGAAATAGTGACTAGTTAGGATTCAAGTTATGTTTGACTTAAATCATGATAAGTCCTCATTGTTGCGCTCATATCTAAAGCAGTTTTTGTCAAAATATTTTCATCTTTCACACTAAATCTATGCAGCGTGCAGCTTCATTTTTACATCCGTCAATCAAGCAACTTTTCATAACAATAAACAATTGAGTGAAGAATTGTTTTTTAGTAACTCCTTCCCTTTAGACTACACTTGTAAAATCCATAAGGACAGGGATAATTTAGTCGACAGAGAGAAACATGAATTTCCCATGAAAAGACAAAATATCACCCAAGCAGTTTTGATGATGACTTGAGGATTTGTATGCCAAACATTCAGTCAAGGGAGACAGTCGACAAAACGATCAAGTGATGTGTTTATGAAACTTATAAATACTGCTTCAAGGTGTGAAATTATAGATAATTCGAGTACAGTAAACAAAAGGAACCAACTAGGTGTAAATTTATAGGATGACAAAGGACAGGTGCATAATTCAGGCGGCTACATTTGTGGAAAGAAGTAAGAAGAGCAGAGAGGAGTCTGTAAAAGCGATGGAAAGCATAGTGAGACAAACATCTGAGGTAATTACATCAATTATTGATATAAGTTTGGCTAGGTTAGAAACAAAGTTTAGCACTATTCATCCCTGTGGCTTCAGCCATAGCCAAGATACCATCAGGGGATTTGTTTGCCTATTTTCTGGTGTGACGCTCACTGTCTAACAACTTAGCTAAAATTACATTGTTTGTATACCTGCTTACTCCTGCTCGAAACCAACCTAGTTCATGTTTACAAGGATACATTCCTTTGAGCTAGGCTAATAGAAACATAGGGACCGAAGAAGGAAATATTCAAAATAACTATGCACTCAAATTCCTCACCTTTTGAATATCTACAGAGAATTTCTGGAGTCCTTCATGGTCCTTATTTTCCATTTTTCAGCTATAAACTTTCCAAAACTGATAACAAGCAATCATGAAACCAATCTAATCAATTTACAATTTTCTAGTCCAAATGATTCACAGTCATTTTGTATGAAAACAGAATATTCACTACTCAACCGAATCAACTGGTCCACCTTAATAGATACTTGTCAGGTGAACGACAGAACTGTACTGCCATTGAAAATCAATAGAAATATCCTAAGTGATCTCAGGGTGTCTGTAGAAAATATTCCGTTGTCCGGTGGTAAAGGACGTCTTGTAAGAGAGCTACAAACACACAGTATTTATCGAACACAAAAGTCCTTATCTACTTACAAAAGCAACAACAACAAGCATGAAAATGTTTTAAAGCATGAAAATTCACAGGCGAATTCAGACGATCCAAACTCCTCGGATATCTCAAAGAAATTCAAGTCTCCTCGTAGAGAAGCACTGATTTTGCATAACTTTACAAACTGTAAGTTTACTCTCTTATGAATTTTATTAAGTTTGGTAGACATTCGAATAAACCCGATATAATTATGTGCATCAGTTAAATAAATGTAGGGTACATTTTCAGAGTGAAATTTAATTTTCCTAATTTGATTGGTCCTTATTGCAATAAATAGTCCCTACTTCGATAGAAGAGAATTCATCAGAAATACTTTACACCTGAGTTGTTATTCCAAAAGAATTTTGTGGATGATTTAAGTTTTTCTCAGTGATATATACGATTATTTATTCGAAACAGTCTGAAATTTCGGTTGGCGCTGGTTAATCGCTATGTTACGAGAGCTGGCTGCAGGAAAAAATTGTAGACAGCAATTTACGTCATTGGTACTTCCCGAATCGGGGTCATGAGAAAAACAGTAACAAAGCTTAACCATGAAGAACTCAACAACCAATCACAGAAGACGTAATATGTGCAAATAGGATTCGCAGATATATGGCTTAACTTTCTGAGAAATGGCAAGAAAACAACCAATCAGAAGACGTTGCTTCTCCGCTGACAATAATGTACATAAAAATCTATAAATATTCCTTGATTTTCTCAATAAACGATCTGTTGTCTGGTCCTTGTCTTCTGTCGTTACAGCTATTAAATAGTGCTCAGTCAGATAGCATAATTATAGTATCATTTTCAGGGTAATTCCCAATTCCCAAATTGTATCTCATGCGATGAATCCAAACGTCTAAATACCCTCACATTACAAGCAAACGTATGCTTTTTACCAATTCTCATACTAGTAAAATAATATAATAGTTTGGCAATTATGCCTTCCTTCACTCTACTTTGTAAAGTTTAGCACTTTTCGATAAATCAAACTGAGGTATGGCTACTTAACTGCATTTAGTTTATTGGCCTCCAAATCATTCAGTTGACGCTAAACCTGCTGAGATAACAGACTTAGCTGTTGAAAAAGTCGTTGTCTTCTTTAGTCACTGTCAAGCTCTTGAAGATACTTTAGAAATCACCATCATTTGCTCATTATCTTTGGGTTTCACCATCGTTAGCTCCACTGACATGGAGTAGGGCAATTTATTTAGTGGATATCAATTAGGAGTGACACCCAGGGTGCACATTTCGTCGTATTCAATACTCATCATCCAGTGTGATGTGCAATCCCCTGTGAGTGATGTTGATCCCGTTGACGTATACGTATTGGGGGCCAACATTTCAATGGGGACCAAACAATTCCGGTCCAGTTAAGTTGATCAACAGGAATACAAAGTCAGGCAACGCAAATAGGATAATTCATATTAGAAAATCTAAACTGTGACGGTCATTCTTTCTGCCTTTTACCCCTCGTCTCGATGTTGACAATCGTCTCTAAATACTCTTCGAAAGGCTTTATAGAGAACAAAGATGATTTACTCAAAACTAGAGTTGTTCTGTGTTGACAGGTACGCATTAATTTGTCATCTCGTCAAACGTATGGTATACGTTGATGTAGGTGACTTCCGTTTAAAGCTTCCGGAAATCCATCCGTAAGCTTGTAGCTTATAACTAACCGACCGAGTAATTGAATAACAGAGTTGTAGTAACGTGGATGACTTCAAATTAGATTTATTCTTGATGTAGCACTTGTTACTGAGTGCCTAAGAGCACTGAAAAGATGTTCTACCACACTATGTACTTATTCCACTTTTCCTAACTGAAGTTAAAAGATATCACCAATGAAAATTCAAGAGCTTGACACATCAGTATACTTCTCAAAAGGATTTGTTTAATAAATTTGAAATATATTACTCAACAATCAAACAATATTCTCAGCTTGTAGTCTTATCATTTTCATTGTCTAATTTATTCTATATAAAGTGACTTTGTGGCATAAAATTCCGTCCTACAGTATGACTATTAAAACTTTACTCCGTAGTACTGCTGATCGTAAATTCCTCATCCTTTTCGTCTCCAATAACGCCCTATGATTTACATTTTTAGGGAATATTCTAAATCTGTTACAGAAACCGCTTTAATTATTACTGCTTTTTCTTCAATTCTAGATGAAAATAGCCTGAATAAGACAATTCTTGGTAGTATGGATAACTCACATCAGAGTGTGGCATTACAAATGGATCAAAACTTTGCTTATCGTGTTTGGACATGTTTGAAAAATCAAACTTTTATTTGTTATCAAGCGAAATCATTTCCAGAAGGTATTATTTCGATTATTTTGTGGTATATTCTTTTCTAGTCTTCCATTGTTACCTGTTTTAAACCCTAGACCGATGGTTGATTATCTACAACACTGTCTTTGAAATGATGGTCGTCGAATCCCATTTTGGAAAACAGAAAGATTGAGCGAAGAAATATTTACTTTTCAATTACATCCTCATCTCTGGCTCTACTCTAATATATATAGCATTTTTTACAACACATAACAATTTACCAAACACGTGGCGATATGTTTGTTAACAATAATTAGTGTCAAATGTCAATGGGTGGATAATTAACGCAGAAAATCTATACACATTTAAAAAGTAGAAATGGATAGAATAAATTAATTTTACAAGAATAACACGTAATTAAAGATGAAGTGATCAAAATAAAAATAAAAATAATTTGGACAATTATAATTTAATAGGGGGAGGGGGGCGACGTAGTCCTGTCTTGTAACGATGGCCACGGTAAGCAAAGTGGCTGTACAAATTTCTTCTGTACACATAGGCTTGGTTTCTTCTGGTGGATTCCGATTGCTTCAGCTGTCTGTAGAAGACGAACTCGTAGAGCAAAGTTAAGATTAGTCGGAATGCGATAAATAATTTTAAATGCATTTTAACTTGTAATACTGACACTCACCTGATTCTTTTCCAGCCTAGGTCCTAAAGTATCATTGAAATAAGAATAAAACTTGGGCACTGTGGTAGAGTGTAATTCCATTATGGGTAGATTTTTTTTTTATTTTGATAGTTTCACAGTGTTATACAGTAATATTTACTGATGACGTTTCGAGCACAATGTGATTACCTTGATATATATGAGCAATAAATTGTGCTCGAAACGTCATCAGTAAATATTACTGTATAACACTGTGAGACTCTATCAAAATAAAAGAATTTACCCATAATGGAACTAGGTCCTAAAGCCATAATATCAGCACTGTTTAATTCCTCTAGTTATTCTCTGTATTTTTAATGTTATAAATTCATAATTTTTGTGAATTTATTATATGCGATCCATATAAGTTCACTTTTCAACCTACTGGACAACTTGTAATGGACAAATATGGCCGCTTGACACAACAAAATGTAAACTGTGGACCGAATGATGTACAAATATTTTAGATGCATTAAATAGGGAGATCATTTTAGAAAACGAAATTCTCTTCAAGAATTGATTTACAAAGACGTGACTCACACTAATATTGAGCCTTAGATTAGGACTATGTATCAGTACACACCCACCGGGATTGGAGCACAGGACCTTCCAGTTACAAGGCGAACTCGTAGATCATTCAGGCCTATATTTCGCAGAAGATGAAATTCATCGGCCGTGAGATCGTGTCTCTGTAGCTAAATTGTTTACGTGCTCGCCTTGTAACCAGAAGGTCCTGAGTACCAGTCTTCGTCAGTATGTACTGTAGAAGAGTTCTAACTTAGGACGCGGCATTCCAGACAAGTACTTTCCGGTTTTCCAATGACTGTCTGCTTCACATTCTCTTCAACTTTTCAACATTGCGATAAGTTATGATTAGACTTCGGCACAAACTGTATATCTGTTACTCAGATAATCGTCTGGCATCTGAAAAAAACTGATACTGCATTGAACTGGTACTTTTTCATATGATATAGTTATCAAAACCTTATTCCTACATGTAACTGGTTTGTCTGATAGGTCATTTAA
This sequence comes from Trichobilharzia szidati, assembly GCA_944472155.2. Taxonomy (NCBI): domain Eukaryota; kingdom Metazoa; phylum Platyhelminthes; class Trematoda; order Strigeidida; family Schistosomatidae; genus Trichobilharzia; species Trichobilharzia szidati. The sequence continues at coordinate 12,139,009 of OX235277.1, forward strand.
CCGTTAAACTTGAACGGTAATCAGTACTTGCTCTATTTTGACTTTTCTGAACCTAATAGTATTACGATTCTTCATTATCCTCTTTTCTAGTTTCAGAGATAAATCCCATTAACAACAAATTTAGAAGTAAATTAGGTTGGATTGTTGTCGCAATACTCATTGTGTTATTTCTATGCTGTGGAATCTTGACACTCATTCATGTCTACCGTCGCCGATCAGCCAACAGAGTAATTGTGCCAACACTTCATGATAAAGATAAATCTTCAATAAGGAAGTGTACTACATCGCCTGAAAAGGCAGCAGAAAATGGACATATGTTGCCCCTAAATTCCAGTTTGTAAGTCGATTTTTTTGTTTTCATTTTTGTAACATTTAACACATTCAAAATATATTTGTAAGCACCAAATTCCCGTATTTATGCCATCACTTTTCGTCAAAGCGGTTGTGAAACCTAAAATATTGTTTGACTGTTTTGATGCATAGCGAAATTGTCCTCAGGCATTCTGTAGCTTCGTAAAAGGAATCACAGTAATCATTGAATAACGCTTGTATTGTCTTCTATCAATCAGTCGGAGAATATATTCTGACATCGAATGATCTCCAGTAAATTGCAGTCATTTATAGTGATGATTTCATTTAGTTTGTTGCATTGTTGGAGGCCACGTATTGAGCCTCCAAGAATGATATGAAGTAGAGCCAGAGATTTTTGGAAAGAGAGCACAGGTAACAGCACAACATCGATCTACTTCTGGAGTCGTATGCTCCATTCGATTTACTTGTCCATTGAACGGTAAGCTGTCATGGCCTGAGTGCCCACTAACTTGTATCGCAGTTTCCATGGAGACTGCAACTTTTGTTGTCCTGAGCATCGACAAATGAAGTTTCCAAGGAACCACTCTGGGCGATATTGGTGTGTAAGAAGGTGAGCAGCGAATGTACTCTGTTACTGTTAGACACTCCATGAACTTATCAGTCTCAAGTGCATTGCGATGCAACCATATATTCATCCATCTCACAGTTCTGTAAACTAGGAAAAATACTCCAGTTTCTTCGATAAGTTCACGCAGTGGACCTACTCAACGGAGTATAATATCAAAATATTTCAGCTGATGAACTGATTCTAGTTTTATTGAATTGTCAAAAAGAAACGTGACTCCAACATGAGTAATAACTTCATGAGGAATGGCTGATAGTAGCTGAACTAAAAGCTGTACAAGCAACCTGAATTTTAGAAAACTGACCTCCTTATTGCTCCCCAGAGAATAAGACAGTTCCCCTTTGAAAGTATTTTTGAAACGAATGTGAAACAAGTTAGGTAGGGTTTAAAAAAATTGGATCACTAGACATATTCAAGTTTTTTTATATCCCTGAAAGATGGTAACATTTGTTATGTACTCAGTTAAATATTTAGTCTTCCAACTCAACTTATTCTATTTCAATCAATTAATAAATTTATGATATAAAACCACTTGACTTTAGATTTACTCATATATGAGAAATTTACAAATGTCAATTTTGACAACATCTCCCATTACTCTTCAGCAAAAAAAAGAAACTCGGTAGATTAGCAAGGTAGACAAAAGTGAAGTTATGTCTACTCCCCCCAAACCTACATCACTGTTAATCTCCAGGTCATGCAATCGTCTGAAACATTTTATCAAAAAAGCAGACTAATTCCTTCATTTCATTCGCATATTTTATATGGGGGGGAGGAGAAGGTTTCTCTCTTCGTAGACTTTGATATGCAAATAACACTGACGGAATTATCCATCATTTGCATAAAATCAAGTGAAATATTTGTGGTACATATTTACTTCTCGATTTTTTCCACTTTCCAACCTGACTCTAACAGTGAAAATCACCTGAACTATTCCGTTAAGCGGCTATACAGATCCGATTTTTTCTCGAGTACCACACATGTAGGACACAACGTGATTGCCTAACTAAACTTAAACCGTAGTAGTAACTTGGAATCCACTGGAATATTCCCATCAAAGTGGAGTCAAAACTCTGTCAGCAAGAATATCGCGGCAGACAATTTACGCAGACAGCTCAAGGTCAGAATGATTTGAACCCATTGAAACAAAACAATACATTATGAATATCATGACATCCACAGGCAGAAAGAAGAATTAAAATTAGAAATTAAACAGGAATAAACTGTAAGGATTAAGTGAACAGACGATGTGAAAAAGTCAGAAGAATGATTTACAGCATAAAAAAAAGAGGATCAGAATTGCATAGTTACTTAAAATACCCAAAGGATTTGCCAGACAACCACTCAATTACGCATTCTGGACGATCTCTAGTAGGCTGTAAATCACTTCACCACGTTATCCATTCAACAAGCACTCTCGAGATGAGATATGCTTCGGAAACCTCTAGAAACCTTTGCTTGGAGTTTCAAGTTCAAAACAATGTACCAATCCCCCAAATCTTCTGTCTGATTCTGAGAAATCCTTCCGTAATCTTGACGAAACATTAGGGAAGATCTCATTTATCTGAAATGTGTAATGAATGTGTACAACACACTTCGGGCAAATAAGACTAGTTCACATGATCAAATTCGCTGAAGCCTTAGTCCCATTATGGCCTAAGGCTGATATATGTGTTGCAAGCTTTTTCAGTTTCTCCAAGTGTTAGTTTGTAGGGGTTTGATTGGTTTCAGTATTTCATCATGAACTGACATCAGTTGGAGAAATATTGTAATACCTAGGAATACTGGACTGGGGGTACTGGACAGTTGTTTCGTCCTAGTTTGGGGCTCTTTAACAATATGCACCAATTAGGGTTCGAACCCAGGAACTTCTAGTAGACCATTGAGCCACGGGGATACCATCCAATGGTCCATAAATTCCAGATTCTGCCACTTCATGGTATGGCGCGACGACTAGAAAATGTCATCGGTGAGTATTTGAACTACCACCCGACCTGCTCTACCCCATAGGTAATGATGTCCCAACGGAACCAAGTAACTACCTACCTGAATAAGGCCAGTCTCTACTGACCATCAGACAAATATTCATGTATTGGTCGGTAGGGATTTGATTGGTTATCATCTCTCCCAGCCTGCCTTGATACTCGCATTTTAACAGCAAGGTTCAGTTGGCTTGAAATTTTCATTCCTTTCTCACGTCATTTTCCTACATCTTATCTGTGACCTTGAACTGTGAACAATTTGTCCTATATTCATAAAAATATTGTTATCCTTTACGCTTTGTTGCCTTCGATACATACACATTGGATTACATGCGTCATCAAAATGTTCTAAATGTGTTGCTCAGTACCGAGTTCCGATATATTATGTCTTCATGTTGTTTTGTTGAAATTCACGTACTGTGTATTTTTTTTCTAATCTTTCCTTAGTTCGAGACAAATGACGGGAACACCAACCAACTTTAAAGTTTCCACGTCTAGTTTAGCAATTTCACAATCCACTTTTTCAACTCCAACAAAAGTCATTACCTTCAACTGTGATACTGCAAATACTCAAATACCCTTGGTGACATTCACTTCAGAAATGCCAAATTCACTATTGAAAGCCTCCAATATTGAAATATCTCCTGCAATTATTGAATATAGACCACAACCGATTGATATGTGTCCACATTCCACAAATAGTTACACCTTACCCTCAAATTGTTCTTTTATACCAATTAGTTCACAGGATAGATTATGCACAAATGAAAATCTTTCAACCATTCCAGCTGATTGTGTTGTAAATTCATCGTCAATTTTAATTATTCCAGCGAACACATTTCCTTCAGTTACATTTCAATGTTCAACATGATGATGATTTTGTTTGATTTGTTTAGGCATTTCATAATTCCCGCTCTTTTTTCAAAACGAAAATGGTCAACAAATTCAATTTTTCAGAAAAAGCCCGTTATTATTATTATTCACTTGTTAGTTGTATAGGAAACAATAGAAATCTGAATAAAACTTTCATCCAACTAACATTAGATTGTATGATAAAAATAATAATAATAATGGGGAAATTGAAAACACTTTTTACAAAAATCAAAGTACTACTTTTGTCATTATTTTGTATTAAAGAGGAACGAAATCTTTCCTTTTTCTTTTCTATTATCATTTATTTTCTAACATTATTTTGTGCTCCATATTCTGATGTTCAGATGCTAAACTCTCATTCATCTAAGAGTTAAAGATGTTCTTTGAAGTTTGATCGGTGTATATATGTTTGTGTAAAAAAAATGTACATAAAAATTAACGTTCGTGTATATACATAAAACTTTCTCGATTAAATAATAATGTCACTCTTGAATTCCTCTTCTATTGAAGATTTGCTATCGTCGAAGATGTTGTCGATTAGGTAATTATCATGATTTTATCATCCGTATGACATATCCAAATTTTGGGTTTGACTTTTGACGAAAGGATATGCGATGAAATGGTCAACAATCAGTTCTGATATAGGCGATCTCATAGGCATCCTTTTTATCCATTCAAATATTTGACCAGTAGACTGAAAATATGGCAGTGAATATCATTTTATTTTCGAGTTCTGGGAGATGTATTCAGCATTCCTGAACAATTACTGCATGGTTTCTTTGCCTGTTTTTCATTCCCTCGAAAATGTGTAGTGCCGTGATATTGAAAGATACTGACTGTGTTTTAAAACTTCATTTCTTTTCTGCTGGAAGTGTGGGTGACGGATTATACACTGGATTCTGTTAGATGAAATCGTTTTCTGTAGAGCTTTTCATATGCATAGCATCTTGGGTATCATAAAGTTTCTTTTGAAAGCGCTTTGATGAATAAGCAAACTACGACTATCGAAGTTAAAGTTGTTCCAGGTGCATTCACTTGTCGTACCGAATCCAGGAATTTAAACATATCTTTCAAGCAGCGCTTCACTATTAAGTTTCTCACAAGTTACAGGTTTCTGCCAGCCATCATGCCAAGTAATTTGTTAACCATTCTCCAGGTTACGTAAGATTACCCACTACGTTCAAATATCGTTTGTAAGCATACAAGTTATTTTATTTTATCATCTAGTAATAGTTAAGCTGAACTCTGTAATTAATTAGCATTGTGAATACAAACCTCTTGCATAACTGTACACATTTGAAATGAAGTTTAAAAAAAATGATCTCTTCGAGAACATATCTGTTCCTAATTGAATCTCACAAGGAATTTTATACAAATTTCGAAATAAAATGCATCTAAAAAGAAGAGGAAAAGTGAAAGGTGAATAATTTGGCTAACTTATGGGAAAAATGCGAACTAAAATTACTGAATATGAAATTTCAAACATGTTATGAAGAAACTACAATTTGATATAATCTCGCGGTGTTATTATTATTAATTATTATTGTTTCCCTTAATTCCTAGAGGAACATAGGGCTTCAGCCGTGCGTCTCCATTGCATTCGGTTCTCTGCTAGAGTCTTCACCTGGCTCCATGTCTGCCCACACCTTTTCATCTCCTCTTCACATGACCTCCTACAAGTCACTCTTGCACTGACGACCAACTCGCCGCTTCCCTTTCGGGTTCCACTCAAAGGCTTGTCTAGTGATGTCACTTGATGGTTTCCTCAGAGTATGGCCAATCCATCTCCATTTCTTCCTGCTTATTTGTTGCACAATAGGTTCCTGCTGGGTTGGTTCGCTCCCAGAGATCTCTGTTACTGATCTTTTCTGGCCATCTGATCTTGAGTATTTAGCGAAGACAGCTGTTAATGAAGGTCTGTAGTTTGTTTGAGATGCTCTTTATGACGCGCCAAGTCTATGATCCATATAGTAGCACTGACTTCACATTGGAGTTGAAAATCCCCACGGTGTTATACAATCATATTTATTAATAGCGTTTCGAGCACAATGTATTACTGCTCATATGGCATATCAAAGTACTCACACAAATTTCTAAAGTCGTTTATACGCTTCCACTATTCCCTACCTCTTGATTTGATTAGTACTAATCTTCTCCATATTTCTGGTATGAGTGATGAGTAATTCCTATTACACTTGCTGGGTGTAGATTCTATGAACATAGGTTAATTAATCCGTCTGCCACTCCACCTACCTAGATGACTGTTAAGAATTTTAACTCTGACCCACCCATTCTATTGTGTGTTTGTGTGTTGACGCATGCCGCACAATTAATCAGCTTTTTTACAAATTACTTATCTTCATGAGGTCAGTCATTCTAGCCTTAGCTAAATTCTTATGTTCTAACTATCTGACTACCCCCACCGGACCTACTTGTTTGACCTATGTATTTGACTTAACTCACAGTGATTGCAAGGTATTTTTTAAATAGTATTATTTTGTCTAGTTGGCTCTACTGGGTGCTTTTAGACAACAGAGCTTGTCCTTAAGTGCGTTTGTAGGCTTAGATCCTAATCCCTGCATTATTAAGAATCCTACGTAGGGTTTCAGATGTTCCCTCCTTATTTGGATACACTACTGTAGATGACTTATATTCTTTCTTAATCATGTTGTACTTATTAGTTTTAGCAATAATTTTTTACTGTGCTTTTTACCATTTTTGATATTCCTAATGAATTTTGTAGGATTGTGCATAATAGCAACGCTTCTTCTATCTGTTTTATTTCATGATTAAGGTCTTATTTTGTACTATCTAGTGCTACTGCTCGTGACTTTACATGGGTGAAGAAGCTAGAGATACGTTCTGTTTTAACACTGTGAAAGCGTCATCCACATGTTGTAGAAGAGACATCACACTCCATACACCTACTCAAATTATCAAATCTCATCACTTTGTTTTCAAGTGTATAATGATACTATTTAGGTAAATCATTAAAAAATGTTACAAGTGAACAGATTATTTGAAATAGGACTAACGAAAAGGTTACAATCACAACAAGCTGTTTAGCTTCGTTTTCACAGAATAAATCTTGATGTATCAAAGCATGTAGTGAAGAAGCTTGTGAGAAATAACTTTAATGAGCATGGCATGTTTTTATTCTTGACTTTCTCTGTGGTAATTACATTTCACTCTCTTTCGTTTATGTAAATATTTTCAAATATTCCTCTGATATCATTTCGAAACGTATCCGAATTCTTTCCTTGATAAATATTTCTTGCTAATGTTTTAAGAAAACGGAATTGTTCTACTTTCACGCATACGCAACTCTTTAGAATGATTAGAATAACTGTAACATTTTTCTCTTATGACAATTCAGCTTTCCTTATTTGAGGTAATGTAGCGGTTAGTGTGTTCGGCTACTCCTCCGCAGCTAAAAAGTTAACAATCTTTTCAGTGAATACCGGTTTTTAGATATGATAGAGAAGATTTGTAGCTCACTTCTATGTCAACCAAAAGACTCAACAGCGAAAGAAGATGAAACCAACATCATCTACAAAATAAATTGTAACAACTGCGAAAAACACTACATTGGCCAAAGTGGACGTCCCCTTCATCTTCGTATTCACGAATATAATCTAGCAGTCAAAAGAGATGATATTCACTCCCTCACATCACTACATACAGAAAACCACGGGCATCAATTCGACTGGGACAACGTTCAAATATTAGACAGAGGAAACAACAAGAATGCTAGAGAATTTTCAGAAGCTTGGCATTCCAGTGAATCATCAATCAACAGACACATCGAGATAGACAAAATTTATCAACCGATAAGAAAGAAACCTCACACACAAAGGGTCAAAGTTCAAGTCAAAGAAATAATCAGTTCCAATACAAGTAGCCTAGAAGGTGTGAAAACACACAAAAACAACCAATCACGTCCAAAGTCACCAGGGGAGATGATTAATAAACTCGTGGAGAAATCTAAAAGCTCATTTCAGATTGAAGTATGCGCTGAAGATGTTGCCTAGTAGAGCGATGAAAGCTTCAGAAATAAACAATCCAGCTCAGAGAACAAAACCACCTGCGAATTCCTGTTTTCTTTGACAACAGCGGGTAATACAGAATATTGAAGTAAGTTTTACTAGACATACATTTCAAAATTCAATGGCATTAACTTATATTACTAATAATAATAACGATAGGTATATTTCAGATAAAAAAATACGAGAAGTGCTCACCGTTATGTATTGCATAACATTCACTCTCCATCCAGGATTTTCAAATGAAATAATAAAGTAAGCTGATATTTTAATGACCAGTCTATAATAGACAAATCTAAAGTGTGCAATTTACGAAACAACAGCCTAATATAGATACACTGATGACAAAATCACTGTATGCAATGATTTGAGTCACGCTTCGTCTCTATTAGACTCCTTCAACAACGTACACAAAAGCATCGCTTTCACGATGGAGCATGAAGATGATGGAAAATTCTATTTTTGGACGTAAAGTTGGAGAGAAAATACGACGGGACATTCGTAAGATCTGTATATCATAAAGACACATGGAGTGTTCTTTACTTGAATTTCAACAGCTTCTGCCCAGTGAGATACAAACGAACGCTGCCGAGAACGAATTATCTAGAGTGAAGAGAATATGTTCACCAAACAAACTAGACAGTGAGCTAATGCTTCTTTAGAACTGCTTGGAAGAAAATGGTTACCCACAAAGTTTCATTAACAGGTATGGGAAGAATGAACCCAAGAAGCTTGATATAGCTACAGTCAGTAAGAAGGCTATTTTCAGAAAACTCGACCACAAGGGCGATGATTTTATGAGGATGTTAAATAAAAGTCTAAGTGCAGCCCTGTCTAAGACGTATCCTGCATCGTTTTCAGTCTCTACCCCGAACAACCTCCTCAATGGTGCAGTCAAAGATTGACAAGTACCCCTCACATGTTACGTCCAACTGTGTATAGCAATTCACATGTATCTGCGGGAGCAGTTACATTGGAAGAACAGAATGGAGGGCCTACGTCAGATTCTGCGAATATGTACCAAGGAGCCTCCGGTTAAAAGGACCGAATTGTTTAAGCTATTCAATGGTCGAACACCTGACGAGTAGATGTGATAAACAGATAAAGCACCTCAAGTCTTCTCAGGTTTGCTGAAGCTAAAGCAATAAAACGATTTAGGCCTTACTTAAGTGTCCAAAAGGAATCCGTTGTTGGACTTCAAATACCTTGGTGACTCACTTCTTAGTTACTCTTTTTTTCTACTTTTGTTAACTTATCTTTTCACTCAACCTCCCTCTTTGTTTTTCGCCTTACTCTCTTAAGAGATAACTTTTGATTTTCTGAGTTCTGTTCACTGTATTACATCATCAAATTCTCGTCTGACTTCATGTGCACCGAAATTTTAAAACTTAGATCTTCTCTTATCTACTTACCTAACTACTACTAATTTTCTTTTGTTACAACACCAACAACACAACTGTTAATTCATTTTTTTCAAGAAACGTCTGTCTAACAAGATATATATATGTTTGTCACCATGACGCTCTGACAGTATGCTTGCTAATGGGCAACGGTTTGTTAAAATTGTACACTTTTTTATTTTATTATAGAATCCAGGTGTACACAGCTAATGAGAACCAACGAAATAAAATGGATCCAGATTATTCTGCGCCAATGTTTCTTCTTTCTTTGTTCAGAAATAATAAACGACAGTGTATCTTGTGATGCAGCGGTCTTCAATCGGAAAAAATTAACCCAAGCCTTGTGATGATAATTTTTTTTCCTCTCGTTTTAGAAATTCACAGCGTTAAGTTGGAAGTCAAGTTAAAAAAAGGCGTTACTCAAAGATACAACCCAATGACTGAAACAATAATTATTGGAGAAGATTTGGTGTGAAAATTGATGTCGCTCGGTGATTTAAGCTGCCCACGGATACTGCAGTGATTTGATTAGAATTCAAGGTAGTTTCGCATCAGTCATCGCATGTAAACATACTTTTATTCCTTCATATCTATTGCATATAAGACCCAAGGCAATAGAAGATATCTAATGATAATCTGTAACATTTTGAGCAGTATAAAAACCGGAAGTAAAGTTTACCGTATTTTAGAAAAAGAAATATACGATTCAGTTGGAATAGCTCTAACAAACTGACCTGAACACATTGTTTCAACATATTGACGGCACGCTTTACAGGCAAGTGGACGGGGTAGCAATGGGCTCCCCATTAGGTCCAATTCTGGCTGATTTCTTTCTAAGTAAGCTAGAAAATGGACCTCTGAACAACCTTATCAGAAAGCTCTCATTTTATTGCCGATATATGGATGACACCTTTATTCTTTGTGATAATGCTTCCGATAGGACTACAATAATTACTGAATTCAATGAAGTACATCCGGCTATGAAATTCACATGCGAGGAGGAATCCCAAGACAGAATTGCCTTCCTCGATGTCCTACTTACAAGAAAACCAGACGGAAGCATAAAAAGAAATTTACATAGAAAAAGTACTTGGACGGGACAATATACACACTTTCATAGCTTCGTTCCCATCAAATACAAAAGGAATTTGGTGAAGACCCTTAGCCACAGAGTTAGAGCTATATGCTCTAAAGAAGTAATTAAAGATGAATTAAACATTGTATATTATACTTTAATTGAAAATGGTTATCCTGACAAGTTTATCAAGAAACATATGACGAAGAAGGCCGAAAAGGTCGTCCCACTATCTGTAAACAAGAAGCCCTTTTATATACGACAACAATTCAAGGGCGATAAACCAAGTGAGTTAATTACAAAGAAATTAAGAAAAGCAGTTCAAAGGGCTTTTAATGCTGGCGAACTACACATCTTATTCTCTACAAGACCGATGGGGCTACCTCGACTGAAAGATGAAGTACCCAGACTGGCCACTTCAAATTGTATTTATCAATTCAACTGCGCTTGTGGAGCGAGTTACATTGGCCGTTGCTCTAGGAACTTGATTTTTCGTGCTCGAGAACATATCCCACTATGGCTAAGTAAAGGTGTAGTTAAAAGTAATAACAGCTCGATATTAGACCATCTGGTGCAAACCGGTCACAAAGCCAGCGTAGACGAATCCTTCTCCATAATATACCGGGTGCCCAACAAACTACCAAAATCCTCGAAGCACCGCTTACTCCAAACAGCAGAGGCTATTGCAATTCGCCTCAAACAACCAGCGCTCTGTGTCCAAAAGAAACAAGTCCAGCCCCTACTACTGCCCTGGCGCTCAGTAGAGACTATAAACTCATGAATTTGTACCATTACCTTTCCTAATTCTTCTGACATTCAGCTTATTTTAGTTTGATGCTATTCAGCTGTAATTTATCAATATTATTGATTTGATGTTATTTAAACATTAATGTCGTTCATAAGACTAATTCATTCATTCATTATAATGTATATATAATTGTAGAACCTGATGATGAATTTATCGAAAAGAGTTCTCTTTGTTCAGTGTCTATTCTTTTGAAAATATTGTTTCCTTTCTAAAATCATAACGCTTACTAATTCAATATCTCACTTTCGTTATTATTCTTCTTATTACTTTTGTCGGCATTAAAGATGTTCGATTTCCTGTGATCTACTTTCTATCATATTTCATTGGACGCCATATTATATTCTACCACTTTTGTAAACAAAGAAGCCGTTTCTTACAGCTGGTAGATTTATGTGTAAACGTCACACTGGAATATCCTAAAATATAACCACTATGTTCACATCACATATGCATATGTAAATGTCACTGAAACGCAGAAAAATTTAGATAAATCAGGAGTTGAAATGTCATTGTGTGGGCTAACTCGGTGAACTATTTATTGAAATTTATTAGTTACCCTTACTGAAGACCTTTATGTTATTGATAAAACACCAAATAGAAGGACTTTCATTGAATTCTAGATTTTCCCTCTATTATTGACCGAATAGTGCTCGGTCTCAGGTTGACATGTCGGCTTCTTGTGCAGATGCTTCGACGATGTCTGAGCATGTAATTAGAATTTAATTGGTGGATTCAATGAAATAATTAATATGACCAGTTGCACAAGAGGTGGCTCTCGTGGAGGAAGTGGTCTAGAGGATAAGGCTTTGGAGTTTGAAACTATGGGCACTGGGTTCGAGCCTCAGTGGGAACATCATCACTCACTGGAGAATACAGGCACATCAAGATGACGAGTTCCAAACAGGACGAAATACACTTTATGCTGGATCCACTGCTAGTCACCATCCACCAATTAAATTCTAAATAGAAGGACTGTTTACAATGTTATCAGTGTGTGTACTACACGTATACTGAAACACTTTTAGTGATGAACAGCATAAGTAAAATAAATGTCTTGCAATTAGTAGTGTTCTCTGAGCTGGTTGGTTTAGTTGCGGAGGTAAAACTTAAATTATTCGAAGCTCTCACTCAGAAGCTGTCTATTCAAGTTCCCTCAACATCTCATTCAGACAAATATGAAAGCATCTCAAATTCTATCAGTGAGTTCAACTACGACCCAATATCTGGTCTCGTATTTGATGCATGGTTCAACGGATATGAAGACGTTTTCCGTATTGAATGCTTCATGTTTGATTATGCTGCCAAAGTCCGGTTGTTACCGCGAAACCTTGGTACTATTGAGCATAATGAAAATGATAATTTTACTCTGCCTAAGAACCCATGTGAGTTATCTTTTGATGAGAAACTCACCATTTTATCACACATTTTTGGTGAACAGTTATCCATGTTTAATATTCGGTATCAATGTATTCAGTTGACCAAAGTGTCTTCCGATGAATGTGTCATTTACGCTGGCAAAGTGAACAAGGAATGTGAAAGGTTCAAACCACACGAAATGACACCAGATCAGTTCAAGTGCTTGATTTTTATTTGTGGTTTGAAGAAACCAGAAGATGCTGACATAAGAACTCGACTTCAATCACTCGTGGGACAAGACCCGAAAATGACTTTATTAGTGGTGACAGCAGAATGCCAACACTTAATGAACTTGAAGCACGACACTTCTATGAAAACCAAAGTCGTCTGAATTTAGTTCAATTAACGCAGCGACAGCTACCCCGACTACCATTAAGCATATAGCACGTCAGTCTCAAAATTCAGCTAAACCCCCGTCAGTGTGCTGATACTGTGGTTCATGGCATTTTGTCAAGTTTCGTCCTTTCAAGAAAGATAAATGCCGCAAGTGTCACCCTTTTGGACATAAACAGGGTTACTGACCACCACAGAAGAACTCTTCAGTGAAGAACAGACGTAGTCCTTTCAAGCCAAAACACTCTCCTCGGATTTAGACCATTTTCACAACTTAAAAAGTGGATTTCGCCAGCAAACGCAAGTACATTACTCTATCTATTAACAGCAAGCCTATTCGTATTCAGCTAGATACGGCATCAGATATAGCCTTAATTTCCCAATCACGTGGAGCAAACTTAGGTGCCCACAGATTCTGCCGACAGAGCATTTCGCTAAGAATGCCTCTGGAGATATACTGAAACTTATGGGTGAGACAAATTGCCATGTTCAGTTTGGTGAGCATCAGTTCAGCTCTATTATTTCAAAATAAATTTTTATTTATGACATAAAGCCGTTAACTGCGTTGCATTATGGTTGTTACTATTATTTCGATAAATGAAAAAGTGAATTACCTTTAGCACTGTTTGCATCTCACACCTCTCCAAATCGCTTGATGCTGCATTTATAAACTCATTATCTCCAAATGAAGGTTCACTAGCTAGAGAGTATTATATGGGATGCTGTGTTGATTTTGTAAAGGATTGACGACTGATATATTTTTGATTGCACACTAGTCAGTAACTAGTGTAATGCGTCTAGTCCTATCTTCGGTGCAGACTGAATTCTATCAGTCATGTTTGCAATGTGGCCACCATGCTAGGTGGCTCGCCATTACGGTGCACTGTGAATTGTTGGTATTAGATGGTTGGAGGCAATCGGCAGGCTTCCTGCCGATTGCCTCCAACCATCTAATGACGACTGATATGTGTCAGTTATCACACACGATATACATTCTAGATTCGTGAGCGTGAATCAAAACAAAACACTGAAACCTAAATGTTAAAGGGGGGCATAATGATTCGGATTTCTTTAAGGTGTTTGACTGTTGCTGTTTAACTTCAAGGTACAACTTCTTTTACTGTTACTAGTATTACTAGTATTCTTTTGGGTTCGCAATGGAGTAAAAAGCTTCAGCTGCACACCTTTATTTAGCTTCAGTCTCAGCCGTTCCTATTCTAGATTGTTCTAAGATTGTTTGTAGGCTAACATCTCCTCCTAACATGGTCTCTTCCATGTCATCTTTTGGTCTACACCCAACTCGCCCATGGTCTCTAACTTGCGTTCCACTTAGAGGTCTGCTTTTGTGTGATATCTTTGAATAGTCTCCACAGTGTGTATCAAAATTCATCTCCATTTACACTTGGATATTAGTTAGGCAAAAGGTTCTTGGTTGGTTCTTTGCAGAGTTGTTTGTGACTTACCCTTTCCGACAATCCGATCTTCATGATCGGGCGAAGCCAGCTGTTTAGATATATCCGTAGCTTATTGAAAATGGATTTTGAAATTTACCGAGTCACTAAACCATAAAGCCTTGGCTCGAGCATAATGCTGAAAATCTGAAACCTGTTCACTGTGCAAAACTCGTACCTTTAAAAAAACAGTTTGTAGTCATTTTGAGGTTCAAAATTACCCTGCATAGTACTAGAACCTTATATGATCACTACTGCAGGTAAGTTGTCTCATGTTCCGCAAGTAATCATGACACATCAATGACCTCCTTGGAATAAATCCAGAAAGATGAATGGTAACATTCACTTCTTCAGGTATCGAATCCTGAAATTTTCATAAACAGTACCTTCTTTGGCAGTATGATTTAGCTACTGGAAATTACCTGATTCATGTTTCTTTCAATAAACTTGATAGATTTGATGAATATCCCGGAAGAGTGTTTGATCTTGAACTCAGAGGTGATGATTTTAGTGAAGTTATCAAAAGTTATCTTTCAGAACTTATACTTCTTTGGCTACAACAGCGTATTTAATCTTCTTTTATCACTTGACTTCATCCAGCTTCACCTTGTCTTCCTCTTCTTTACCGTATTGTGTTGTACTCACCGTACTTTTGACTTTTGGACAACGCGGTTTACTCTATAGTCGTTATTTGATTCACCTCTTTTAGTTACGTCCAGCCGGGATAAACAGGTGTTAAGCTGGGCTTCAAACGAGCGAAATAGTAATCCAGTGTTTCTGGCTAGTTGGTAAGAATTCACATTGGACTGTTCAATTAGTAAGTCAGTATGAAAATTGTGGATTTCATCCACCAATATACCTATTTGATAATCTTATAAAATTTTGTAATCCCACTAAACATCTTGTTAATTACCTTTGCTTTTGTTAGACGTTTATTGATTGCGCAATAAAAATACCTTTTTCCGTATATCAACTATGGCCATACAGTTAAAATTGAGGTTGTTGAGTATGGAAATAATTCTTCTGCGAACAAAAGTCATTTTTTTAATAATGTCTAAATAGGTGTATTTTGGTGTAGTTGGGTTCTCTGAGTTGGATGATTTATTTGCGAAACTTTCATTGCCATTTAGTTTTATTCCTTTATGTTCCCAGTGGAACACATTAGCTTCAAGCTAGAGGCTGGAAAAGAGCTAGCGGCGGTCAAACGAAAACATGGCACAAGTCAGTGAAATCTACAACAGTTAGTCTAAGCCACGTAGGAAGGTGTAGACTTCCTGGTTGGGGTCCTCGGGACGGTAAAATCCAATGGTTGGAAACAATTGGTGACATGGCTCAAAATCGTTCTCACTGGCGCAGATGCATCCACTCCTTGTGACTTATGATTTCCAATTAAACTGTTTTGTTCTTCGTTATTACTATACCTTTGTCTCACACCTCTGTTTACAGTCTATATTATGCATTTCTCCTACTTTCTTCTCTTGCTTTGTGTGCTACAAGAATGGAGTGTGGCGACTTGAACTGCCGCACATATGTGCAAAGTTCTATGTCGAAAACCGACCGATACTTGCCCACTCCAATGCTTCCATCTTAAACAATTAGTGGCATTGGTATACAAGTAATCTACATTATGAACTAATCTAAATCGGTCAATATACATAAATAAGCGATGAGAAGAAATTATCTTAGCTTACTTGGCTATTCCTAGTAAATTAGATTCACCCCACTTCAGAAAACGGAAACCATCATGATGACCTCTTTACGGAATTAGTATTTAAACACACAAGATGAATTTTTAACATTTAAGGATTTTAAATCATGCAAATATTCGAAATTCGTGTGCATTTAATGGCTGTATTTTCTAATTGCTTACCCAATATCATATGGGATAATGACTATGGCTGAGGACTGTTCTCACGGTTCACTACAACTGGTCGAGTGATATTGACTGGTTAATAAGCTAACAATCTATAGGTCACGCGTGAAATATCCATTCTTTATGGATTGAAATAACTGGTGTAGTGATTTTTGCACCGGATATGTTGGTAAGATTGAATACCTAATAGGTAGATAATCATTACCCAACCTGAATATATGGAAAACAAAACCAGATGTTTCTACACATATGGTTACTTAACGATTCGTAAACATTCATAGATATGTGGAAATTCTATTCTGTTTACTCTGAGTGATATCTGATAGACTGTAAGACTTGTAAACTAAACTATCAACAATATTACTATGACTTATGGCTTGGTAAAGTTACCCTTCTTCAGTAAAACAAAATCAGATGTTCTACAACGCTTGCATCTGACTTTCTCCTCAGGGCGAAGTTCATATGTAGGGAACTATGGATGATCCTACCGACATTTTAGTGTATGTCTAACGACCGACTAAAATATTCGAGGCGGTTTCAACAGTATAAAGAGTACTATAGAATATGTTGTATTGAAGTGACCGACATTTTATACTTCCAAATAAAGCTTTATGTCACCAGTATACTTCTACGTGATTCACTATATTCTTCACCCATATAAACAAAAGTAAGCGCAAAAATTTAAACATAAATCGCCTGAACATTTATTACTACTTTCTTACTGAACAATAGAATACCGCCTGTTATTGAAAAGATTCGAAGCTAAATTTAACCCCACAATGTAACTAAATTATTGAATAAGTGGAAACCCAACTTTATAACGTGATATACTTGTTAATTTTTCGTCAAATTTATGAACAATGAAAGGAAACATATGTTGTGTTTTACATCTAAGTATATCATTCCATCAGCTTTTAGTCAAAATCTCTTCTTGACTACTTGAAAACTGTGCTATGAAAATCTGGAATCTTTTTTGAGTGGCATTGGCTAACTGTGTGGTTGAGTTCTTGGTTTTATCCAATTGTATTTAAGACTACAGGATCAGTAGGGAAGAGAATGGTGTTTCAGATTTGATTAATCAATCAGTTAGAACAGGATAGATCAATCAAAGTTAAGTGTTCAAGAATTCGTTTGTTGAAATTTGATTGATTGGCTACAAGGTTTCCTTATTAGCTGACATTGGTTAGGGAACCAATGGAAGACCTAAAGTACTTAACAACCGTGTCGTCCTAGTTCAGGAATCTTCATCAGTACGCACACATCGCCCGGGTTCGAACCTAGAACTTTCGGGTTACAAAGCCAGCTCGTATACTATTCAGCCACTAGGACCTCATTCAAGGGTTCATGAATTCTAACTTCTACTAATTCGTGATTAAGTGTGATCACCAAGCAATGCCTTCAGCGAGTATTTGTCTTTACACCTAATCTGCTGTACTCTATTGGTCACGATTTCCTTCTAGAACCCCCAGGTAGCTACGTACTTGAATACGGTCAGCCGATAGTGGGCATCTCATTGATACTAAAGTATTGGGTTATAGGAACCATTAGGGTGAAGCAGGCTCTGTGCAAATACATATAATCGCCGAAGACATTGGATAATGTTTGCGCTATGTCGTAAATTGACAGAAGGTGGAATTCATAGATCATTGGATCAGGTCCCAGTGGCTTAATGGTTTACGAGCTCGCCTTATAATTATAAGTATTTGTCATTGATATCACATTAATGAAAAACAAGACAAGTAGTTCAGCTAAGATGCTCTTTTCGGAGGATTCATTTTCTGTTTTAGCTAAACAGTCGCCTTCATATGTCATATATGTACACCAGTCAGAGTTCACTCAAAAATAAATCGTCCAAGATAGTCGCTCCGTCTTTTTTTAAGGATTTTTATATTTAATGCTGAAATAAACATCATGTCATTGATCTTGAAATTGACGCAATCGTTAAAAAACCCTATAAATAAGCAAAAATATATCTTATATTAGTCTGATCTTTTTGTTAACTGATTGGACTGAATTTTTCAGCCTCTGTTGGCCTAAAGAAGTTATGGCTGATAGTTGTCGCACAAGGTGGGTCTAGTGGCTCGAGTGACATGGTCGATGACTCTGTCGCTGAAAGTGCCAAATGTACTTTTAAAGAAGTTATAACTTATCTACTGAGAAAATTAGCTCACCTGGTCCTCGTCGCCTATTAAACAATAAGTTCAATTTAGAAACGAAAGGTGCAGTGCTCGAATTTTAGTGGAACCTCCATTAGTCACTAGTAATGCAGGTACATCTAAATGATAACTGTCAAAATGGACGAAAATTCTCGTCATAGGATTCTTCTACTAATTTGCTAAAACCAAGATAACACGCGGGAAATCCGGCTGGTAAATACACCCTATCAGTTTTCCTCAGTCGACGAAAATGCCTCCTCATTTCCCATGACTTTCAACTCAATAATACTTGGTACAATCAGATATCAAATATAAGAGGTGTTTTTTTTCAAAACAAATTTATTTACATAAAGAAGCAGTTTATTCACAAAGCAACAATTTTAGTATACATTCTTCTTGATTATGTTTGTGTTCATAAAAATGTATCTACTTAAGCATAGGAATCTTTTCTTGATACATTAGGGCACATCAGCGAATTTCTCTAAGTGGCTGCATGTTTAGAGATATTCTGACAATACTGGAACGAATTAGGAAGCGAGGATATCTAGAGTGAGGCAGATTCTTTGTATTACAAGTTCAGTCTTCTGTTGAATTAGATTAGCTCTCTTATCAACGAAAAAGTATCCAAGAGGCGCAAAACACTTATAATTCTGCCTCAGATATTTGCATTAATTCCCGTTTAAAATGTGTAGATGTTTCTAGTAGCATGGCGCTGAGGACCACGTAAAAGACATAAGTGCATTAAATATAAAGTGAAGGAATTCGGACTTAGGGTGAATATGATCTTTCCATTCCTATTGGATGGAACCAATGTAACAGACTGAACTAGAGAGAACAAATCGCGATAACATTTTCTTTCCGAACACAGTTGATTAAAATAGCTTCAGCGGATTTGATGACAACTGGCTTGCTTTCAGTTCATTATCTCAAAAGTTTTCCATGCGTCAACAAGGTGACTGGTGAGAGCACTACTGAAAAAATTTGTTTTTCTGACACATGGATATTCAGAGAATCTAATGTGTGTCTTATTTCGTTGCCTGCCTCAGGGATATTCAAATAATTTCAACAAGATTCATTCTTTGGTTACATGACTAGTCTTCACTTGGACGCAGTATATCGCAACCATTACTCCAGTTACTTGTTGATTACTCTCATGTCATAATCATTCAAGAACATGGCTCACACTAACTGTCAACGATTTGAATTCTCATTTGTGCGGCTTCTTGTTCGTTTGTTAGTCAACATGCTGATTGCATACTGATACTCCTTCTACACCATTGGTTGTTCTATTCATATACGCCGACTCACACAACAGATGGTTAGTTAGAAACTTAGTAGTCATATGTAAGTGTCAAAAGCTACGAATTAGTCGGGAAAAAAATGAAATTTTTATGTGGGAAACGATTCCCAAAATATTCAGATACTGTTGGTCGACTCTACAGGCAATCATTTAAAATTGAACCTACTAATTGGCTGAATTACTTCGTCGAAAAGAAAATTTTCTTCGCTGCAACTGTCTTTTTATTCCCTATGATCAAATGTGTATATTCCGTGATTTGAAAAGGAGCAAGGACCGTTCGACGGTAAAGGAACTGAACAAGTTTCTACGTTTGTCCGTCAAGCTTGCTGAAGCGAATGCGAAAACTTCCTTCTGGAAAAGCTGTCTGGATAAGCATGAATACCCGAAAGCATTCTGGAAAAATCTGAGACGAAACCATATATCTCCCAATTCACGCACGCTCAGAAGATACACCCAGAATCACATTGATGCCGTTCGATCCAGATTAGATGAACTTGAACAAAACGTCTCAATAAGCTCCCACGTTCTTTATGATTTAACTGTTGATGAACGGGTGTCATTCGAACACTACGCCAATACAGTCTCAGAGAAGAGAAAGGAAAATGTCATCATGACACTTAAACAGAGCCTAAAATCAGTCACCAAGGAAACAGCTTTCCCATCTTGTCCCGAGAAATATGTATTCAATTTTTCGGATGTCTCACTTTCACCGATTCAAATGCAACTGTTGTCGCTCGGACCAAAATTCTGTGATGCATCATCAAAAGTAAATGAATTGAACACCAAAGTACAATTCGAGAATTTGATTAGTCAGACGAATGATCTAGTCCCAATTTCATATGACAGTGCAGAACACTTCAAATCAACTGTTTTGAATTGCTACCTCGACTACATCAACAAAAAACCTAGACTTCGTAATATGCTTTCAAAAGAACATCGGAAGCAACTCAAAGAATTGAAATCAAATGAAAATCTGATAATAACTCGACCAGACAAAGGTTCTGGAATTGTCCTGCTTAACAAGTCAGACTATCTGAAGAAACTCTCGTCAATTCTATCTGATGACAGCAAATTTCAAAAACAGACGACCCAAAAAGATCCAACTGAACAGACGGAGCTCCAGCTAACCAACTTATTGAAAAAGATGAAAGATGAATCGATTATCAATACAGAACTCTATGAAAAACTTCGCCCATCTGGTTCTACATCGCCACGAATGTATGGACTACCCAAAGTGCACAAAAAGGGCGTCCCACTTCGCCCAATATTAGATATGATCAATTCGCCATATCACCTAATCGCGAAGTGGCTGGTAGAAATTCTTGGACCAGTGAAAGAAAAGTTGTCGAGATACAACCTCCGCGACACATTTGATTTCGTGGATTCAATTAAAAATGTCAACCTCGCAAATAAAAAGATGGTCTCCCTAGACGTCGTCTCTTTGTTCACCAATGTTCCTCTGACAGAAACTATATGTTTCCTGTGTGACTTCATCCAATGCAGCAGCATAGATGTCGGCATACCGATGCATTATCTAAAGGAGCTGTTACTACGCTGTACCTTCAACGTCTACTTCAGATTCAACAATGAAATCTACAAACAAACAGATGGCGTAGCAATGGGCTCGCCACTCGGACCACTCCTAGCCGACTGTTTTATGGCCAGCCTCGAAAACAGCTCCTTATCATCAACTATCGACGACCTTCATCTCTACAAGAGATACATTGATGATACTTTCATCATTTGTGATGAGAAGCTGGACCTCGAAAAATTACTTCAAACCTTCAACAATGCCCACCCAAACATCGAATTTACACTTGAAACCGAATCCGATGGAATGTTCCACTTCCTGGACGTCCATCTGACAAGAAATGAAAACGACTCTTTGAAAAGGTCCATATACAAAAAGCCTACATGGACTGGAAAATTCATCAACTTTCAAAGCTTCGTGCCGCTAAGCAGAAAGAGGAACCTGATACACGCTCTTTCCTCGAGGATTCGGAAGATATGCAGCGAGGAAGTGATCGAAGAAGAACTGCGTAATCTCCGAAAAACCCTGATGGAAAACGGTTTTCCGCCCAGGTTCATAGACAAGAATCTCAAACCGAAGAAGACTTCAGAACAAGTCCAATCGGTCCCAAAGAAAATACTTCTGCTCAATCTAGAATTCAAAGGTGATATCGAAGCAGAAATCCTTCGCAAACGCCTCTCCAAATCGCTGAGGAAAACATACTTCGCCGCAAGCCTACGACTGACGTTTTCCTGCAAGAAACTATTCAACCAGAACGCGAAAGACAAGCTGTCGCATTGGGCCACCTCAACATGCATATACCAGTTCACTTGCTCTTGTGGAGCTGAGTACATCGGCCGTACCATGCGCCAACTTGGAAAACGCGCTCGTGAACACTACCCAGCCTGGCTGGTAAAAGGAGAGCAAAAACGTGTAAACAGTTCAGTGACAGAACATCTGGTCAACTCAGGACATTCAGCGCCTTTCGAAAAGTCCTTCAAAGTAATATACAAGATTCAACCAAACCTACCAAAGGGAGTGAAATCAAGACATTTGGGCATAGCTGAGGCGTTAGCTATCCAAAAACTCAAACCCACCCTTTGTATCCAAAAGAAATACATTCAACCCCTGTCCCTGCCATGGCCATCGTAAACAGGTAAATTTTTTAATAATGACCATCCCATCGCCTTTCTTATCTAAACTTCCTGTTTATTCATGTTATTTTAAGTTTTCTTAATCCCTGTCTACACTACCATATTTTCATATCCACACTTCCTGTTTATTTTGTCATTTTATTATCTCTACATATTTAATCCCTGATTGCATAAACAATTATTCACCACACGAGTTTCTTATCCAAACATCCTGCATATTTTGTTATTTTTACATTTCTAACCCCAATTGCACAATGTCAATTTTCTTAGTTATTATGCTACCTTGTTTTAGTTTTACCCATCCCCCTGTTTATTATGGCATTCTAATTCCTAATTGTAATTTTTATTAAAACAATTATTCATCACATTAGTTTCTTATCCAAACATCCTGTATATTTTGTTATTTTTACATTTCTAACCCCAATTGCACAATGTCAATTTTCTTAGTTATTATGCTACTTTGTTTTAGTTTCACCCATCCCCCTGTTTATTATGGCATTCTAATTCCTAATTGTAATTTTCATTAATTCAACCCCTAACCAGTAATTGTTCTGGAACTTTCCCATCCATTTGATATAAATACACGAATGTACAGCCTAGATGATGACTTCGTCGAAAAGAAAATTTTCTTCGCTGCAACTGTCTTTTAATTACTAATTTATTTCACACACTTCAGGTTTTTAAGGATTTAAGAATTAAAAAAAATAAAGGATTCTTCTTAACTTCAAGGGACTTATACAAATTTGAGTGTCTGCAAATAGTTACTTATGGCATCATTCAAACGATGACATGAAGTCCGTTAGCAGGAAACTGCAAAGTAATGAACAGCATGTGCTGAGATGCTCTGCTTATACATCCCATGCACGGAGTGTCCAGGTTAATTCTACTGGTACGAACATTCTGAGGATGAAGTTATGAAAAGTGGATTAAAGACTGATGATTCAGTAACAAATAACTAGCAGTTCGCGCAGTGATCTTGTGTACTCACCTGAGTCAAGAAAATTAAATACAAGGAAGAGCTGAGACACTGCGTAGTTTCATTTTTTATGAGTCATATCATAATTATTTACGGGGAGGAAAACAAAAGGGAGCTTTATCCTTTTCACAAATTGTTCCTAGTTTTTCATTGGATATTGAAATGATCAAGAACTTTCCGCCACTGTACTTTCGTATCATTTTCATGCAGCACGGTGGCCTCTTTAAATCACTGGGCTACCGGAATCTCCATCCATCGAAATTCCTAAACGTTTCTGCATTTCTTGTCATTTTAATCGTGGAAATGAGTTAGATAATCTCTGCATGAACTCGCGTTGATACTTAATTAACCTCCGAATAATAAAGAAAAACTTAAGTAATTAGCTCTCTGTTCACATGCACTCAACCACAGATTATTACTGTGCATATATTTTTCTCTGTGTACCTACCAGCATGACAGCTCCTATGGAGCGAGTTACAGAGGCCGCATAATTAGTCATGTTTATCGTCAGATTTCTGAACATCATCTTGCGTGGTTAAGTAAAGGACAGACGAAATCCACTCGTAGCTCTATTTTATCTAATCCTGTGGGTAAAGAACGCAAGATCAATGTTAACAAGGTTTTCAAAGTCATCTACTGCAAACCAACTAATCTTATCCTTACCTTAACAGGTCGTCTACTGCATATTACTGAGGTTGGCTGTTGTAATCTACAGTAAGAAATATAAATTCTGTATCCAAAAGAAGCTGGTTCAGATACTGTCCTCACCTTGGCCATCAGTGTTTTAAATGATTCTTAGTTCCTTGTGGAAATTTCTTTAATTTTATTTGATATTCTATATGCTATCACATTTTTATGCTAATTGTAATTTATGTCTCTTTCGTGGGCTGTAATTTCATCGTGATAGTACTCAACAAATCGATAGTATATAAAAACACCAATATTGTTAATGAAAATTATTTCAGAATATTCTATGTATATGAACGCGTTTATATAACTGTAGAATCAGAAGAGGAAATTATTGGAAAAAAGTCATTCTTTGCTCAATTTTTTTTCTAAATTCTAAAGTAACAATTATTTCCATATTATAATTCTACAGTTTGTTACTTTTAACTTATGTACATACAGACGAGAAAAATAAATCTCCCACAGAAACTGTAATATTCTATGTCTGAACATTTTTATAAGTGGAGTTTCATTAACATCATCAAAACTCATTAACTCATTAACTGCATTTATCTAACTGGTTTTATTTAAAGCATATTGGCTTGTCATTATCCTTAAGCAAAAATTATATCCTGCTGATTCTACGTAAGAAAAAGCAGGAATTAGTTGTCATTATATAATATGGATAAAAAAAATCCGTCTCTGAAATGTAGATGAATAGTTGTATGAAAAGCGAACAAATTCAGGTTTGTATGTGGCACTATGCATTTGATAACATGACTTAGTAGTCACAATTTTTCTGGTTTCTTCCTATTTGAAATTTTTTTGAAAATTCTACTTCTTCATTCAACAAAGTGTTTATTGGATGGGGGAGATTATTATATTATTTTTGTTTCCTTTAGTTCCTAGAGGAACATAGGGCTTCAGCTGCACGTCCTAATTGCGTTCGGTTCTCTGCCAACATTTTCACCTGACTCCATATCTGCCCACAAGCTTTCATCTCCTCTTCACATGACTTCCCCATGTCACTCTCGCACTGACGACCAACTTTTCGCTTCCCGTTTGAGGTCCACTCGAGTGATGGCCTGACGTGTGATGGTTTGTTTTCTCAGAGTATGGTCAATCCACCTCCATTTCTTCCTGCATATTTGTTGCACAATTGGTTCCTGCTGGGTTGGTTTGCTCCCAGAGATCCCTCTTGCTGATCTTTTCTGGCCAGCCATCTGATATTGAGTAGTATTGAGTGAAGACAGCTGCTGATGAAAGTCTACAGTTCGTTCCAAGTTTCCTTCATGACGCGGTGCCTGGTCTCTGATCTGTATGTTATCACTGAAGTTACATTGTAGTTGAAAATCCGTATCTTGTTTTTCATGCTGAGTGCTGCTGACCTCCACATAGACTTGAGAGAAATGAAAGCTTGCCTTGCTTTCTCAATCCTCGCTTTGATATCCTCGTCAGTTCCGCCCACAGTTGAAACGATGCTTCACGGACAGGTAGGTAAAGAAGGTTGCTTCTTTCAGATTTCTCCCATTTATGCTGATTGTTGTCTTTTGTTGTTGCTGTTGCTGTTAGCGATATAGATACCTAGTTGTGACAAGGTTGGAATCGCCGGTGTTTAGATTTCTAGTACAGACGAAATTTAGACAAAATGGAACAATATATCTGTTGGTAGATTAGGTCTTCATTTTTTAACTAATAACCAAGAGTGAATCGGAATGAATCTCACTGTCTGATTCACTCACATAGGTGTAAACATTCATTTTATACACTATCTGATATGTGCTCAGTCCTTGAGAACCTTTATCATTTAGATACATAGTTGAATGCTATTACTATGTTTAGTTACCATTTTGCTTAAAAGTATTCGGTTGTTAGAATCATTATTATTATTCCTTTACTCATCGCGTTCCAAGTGAACCCAGGCTCAGCGCTACACATCTTCGCTCAACTCGATTCCCTACCATCACTTTCTACTAGCTCCAGGACTGTCCACAAGCTTTCGTCTATGTTGCCATCCTACTCTCAAACTGTAGACTGCTATTCACATCCAGTTCAAGGACATGCTTTGTGACTTCAACTGAATGTCTCCTCATCATATGTTCACTTCATCTCCAATTACCCTTGCATATTGCCTGATCAGTAAGTTCTTGGCTGCTTCGCTACCATATACGCTTCTGGTTTTGTTGTTTCCAGTCAACCATCTGGTCTACAGTATCAGTTAGTAAGAAATGCCCTATATATCTATGAACCCTATGGAAACAATGACTTGAAAATTCCAATCTTGTTAATTGTGCTCACTGGTGTAGAACTTCACAAGTATTTCAGAGTGGTGAAAGACTGTATTTCTTTCAAGATCCTACCTTTAACTTCTTGTTCCATACCTGCTACATTTGAAAGAATGTTGTCTAGCTTAATGAAAGACTGGATGTTCTATAGATTTTTTGCGTCGATGGCAGTTGGTGTTTTTGGTTGGATGTCTCTATCCCCTCTGTCTTCTATAGACTAAAAGTTACATTATTCAGTGGAAGACATGTTATTTATATGTAAGTAAATGGAGCAGAAAGGACTCAAATATATTTGTTAGTTTAAAAAACCCAGTGAAGATTCCCACCTATAACTTTTAGGCTTTTATTAGGTGAGAGTATATTGTCTGGTTATGGGCCAAGGGAATATAGATATCTTAGGTGAATGACGTTTGAGAAACTTAGGATCACAAACAATTGAACAAGTGCAAAATAAAATTTTGATCTCGTTTTCTCATATGGCTGTACATCTTCAAACAAATTTTATTCTTCTATGACACCTACGACACCTCTATTTTTGAAAACTAGGGATAAACTTCTCTTGCTTGTCCTTAAACCCTCTCGGAAATCTTCTAATGACCCAAAGCAATTTGCTGGCAAATACAGTAGAAGAACATTAGATGCTGTCGTTTTTCTCCACCCCAATAGTGTTTTAATCCTTGATAAAGGTGTCAAGTTTTTGAGCCCACTCTCTAGACTGCACTGTCACTGTTTACTCTATTCCTGGTGCACTTTTACCAAGCAACCTGATTTCAGCAAACACCGAGTCCTGGGTCACTAGGTGTCTGTCTTCTAATTTTTCGAGTAGAAAAAGCCATAGTTTTTCAGTGGAAAGCACTCCACTTAGTTGCAAATAGAAATGGTGTGGCTCAAAGGGCTGTACTCTCTCCACTTTTTTTCTTTCTGCACAACCTTCCATGTTATCCATTGATACCTTAACTGAATATGTCGGCGAAGTAATGTCCAATTTGAAGTATGCGCTGAAGATGTCACCTAGTTTGGTGATGAAAGCTTCGCAAATTAACTATCCAGCTCAGAGAACACAACCACATCAAAATCATCCACCTGAGCTACAAATCTTCTCCATCATACCTGACTTCCACAGTATTTAATTTCCAAGGGAAAATATGCAAACAAACTGAGGGAGTTGCCATGGGATCACCAATTTACCTGGTTGTAGCAGATATATTCATGGATAGGTGAGAAAACGTAGTGACTGAAACGTTTACTCCCACCCAAAGAGTATGGTTGAGATATGTAGATGACACATTCACTGTACTTAGAACACAGGATCAAGATAGATTTTTCGAACACATTAACTCAAAGGGAGAGGCGATTCAATTCACATATGAATTGGAAAGTCAGGAAGGGGAACTTTCAATGTTAGATTACAGCGTAAAAACAATAGAAGATCGGAAGTTAAACACTAGCATTTACAGGAAACCCACACATTCGAACAGGTATTTAGACTTCCAATCATCCCATTCTATGCAAGTGAAAATTGGATTGGTGAAATGTTTAAGTGACAGAGTCCAAAACTAAACAGTACCTAGGAATATCTACGACAGGAAGTGATACATACAAGAGAAGCCTTGAAACTTAATACTTACCTGGATAAATTAGTCAAGAAATATGTAGGGAAATGTAAAAATAAAGTATATAATGATAGTAGTGGTAGTAATAATAATAATATTAATGACGACATGCATGTCATAAAACACAAGACAATACCAAGAATAAGGAATCTAACTCAACAGTAGTAATTCCACAAAAGGAAGGAATCTCGGAAACCTTGCTCAGAATTCTTAACATTCAAACCCACAAACTGAATGAGAAACAAGCTTTCTCGGTTAAAGGATCCTGTGGAGCCAATTAAACGAAACAATTTAGTTTATCTAATACCCTGTCTGCAATGACTGTCAGGTCAAATACATAGGTCAAACTAGTAGAACAGGGGCAGTCAGACTAGCGGAGCATAAAAACCTAGCAAAATCTAGATTAGTCAACCCGAATAAGATAAGAAATTTGGAGAATAGTTCAGCTATAGCACTATATGCAACCACACACAACCATACAATAGGATGGGATGGGATAAGATGACAGTTATAAAGTGTAATGTCCTAGGGTGGAGGGAGAGATTGATAACAGAGGCTTGGTTTATCGAATCAACTGAAGAGAATATATGTAATAGGAATGATTCACCAGCTGTCCTCGTTGACAGCTGGAAAATTGTACTACCCCAACGACGACAAACAGGAGACGACAAATAGAACTATAAAAATCAGGTTTCGAAGTTGTGTGATTATAACTGATATGATTATGAACAATAAATTTTGTTCGAAACGTCATCCAGTAAATAATACTGTTTCACTGTGTGATACATCTAATAAACAAACTTATATGGAATTACTTTCTACCACAGTGCCCAAGTTTTACACATACATTCCTATGAAAATATTTCGTTTGACGTATTATATAAAGATGTTGAGATTTCCTTGCATAACTGTTAATCTTTTCTTATAATTTGTTTATTCGCGTATTCTGCCCAATCTCCTATATTTTTCGTCACTATTCTTCTCTGGACTTCTTAAAATATTACTATGTCATATTACTTAGAACAATGAAGGCTGTAAGTAGGGTTAGTGGTGTGCCTTTAATCCAGCTAACTGACGTTATTGTCAACAGACACTTCAGTTCTTGCAAACATTTATCTAAAGTTATGTAGTCTGATACTGAAAATCCTCTTCATTTTCAACTTTATCCTTGTACCTCTTCGGGTGAAACCAGAAGAAACTTCATAAGAATTCACGCTCGTAAATCATAAATATAAAAAAGGAGCTAAATTATTGTAATATGTATAAAGACGTGAATCACTCTGTAAAATTATTATTGTTTGGAATAAAGTTATTATTATTATATTATTAACTAAATTAGTTCCTTTTATTTCCCTAATTTCCGCAAAGGTTTATTCCGAAAGCAGTCTCGCACTCCAGTGCATTAATTCTGCATATCAAGCATTTTGCTATCCCAACTTAAATTCGCACTAATACGCCAAATACAATGATTGCGCCAACGGTATATCAAGGGTATATTGTTAAGTCGTAAACCTGCCTCAAACCTCTGACAATTTCCCTACAACAAAACATAACTAGTGCTATGCAGAATGGCATCTGAATTTATTGCTTCCCCTAATCTCTTTACTTTTCTTAAAGGTTTAATGTCATTACGCGTATATGACTATCTCAACTTCCGGGTTGAGATAGGTTGCAGGCAAATAAGTGACGATGCAGCTTTCAATATTATTCACGATATACAGGCGTCTTTTCAAAAACAGCGAAAAGAATGTTGGTAAGTGAGAGATAGAAGAATAAATGAAATGCAGGCGTTGCAGTAGCGTAGAAGTAGAAGCTGAATCTTACTGCACAGTCTTCGCTTCCTGATGTCAAGTGTTTGATGAGCAATTAAATTTCAAAGAAAAGACCTTATATCACATTTTACTTTTATTCTACTTCAGATAATGAATCTATCACCTCAGTAGTATTAATTTAACTGAAAATGATCAATTCATGCATGAAGAATGATCAAAGAAAATCAGTAAGCATAGTGGCTTACGAAGCACTGATCCTAGTTCACGCTCATCTGGAGTAGTTTGCCGTATAACCTACATCCAGGCAGTAGTGAAAACAACAAAATATAAAGTTCAGAGAAGCGGCTAATTTTCACAAAATCTTCTCCTTTAGCTGTACAATCACATTTTTAAGCGACTGTTTTGTATGAAAGGGGCTGGTGGCAAGCACAACCAGATGACGAGTCCCAAATAGGAGGAAATGAGCATCCTGGATGCCACTGTTAGTCACCATCCACCAATTGAATACTACTTAGTATACACTGTTTATCATTTCTACAAGCTTAAATGCGCAACTCTATTGTTTTATTCCTTAATTAAAAAACTCCATTCTATTCTTTTAAGGATGTAAGCTTTTTGCATCTAATGAACTTTAAGTGGTTGATAAAAAATCAATGGGTAGGATACTACCACCTTATGAGACTGCCACAGCCACTCCTTTTTATTAATGCACTAGATCTGTTCCAATGTTTGATACACCGATACATTGATTTATGCACACACAATCTGATGCCCTACTTTCAGTTTATCAATAGCTGGTATAGCCTTCTGCTAATCATTTTTAATACTCCTTAATCACATCATTTTATCGTCGGTGTTTTGAAGTATCTTTTAGTACAACAGAAGGTAAACAACATCAAGTAGAAATAAAAACCGCCGATGTCATCGTATCATTTTTGGCTTTTATTTCCAGCTGAAACATTTTTTGGTCCTTTGTTAATGTTCTCTCACTCTCATTTCACCCGATCAAACACACTGACGTTCATAAATTATGTTAGCTGGTGAACTGATAATATATAAATATTTTACCGATAAACTGGTCTATTGAACAAAGCATAACCATTAAACTTTAGGATGATCGCAATGATTTTGATGAAAAATGAAATAAACACAATCTATTCAGTTCAATTTATAGTTTATGAGATAATTTGTTGAAAATGCTACAATGAATCATTTGTCAGAATATAAAAAAAGATAACAGCAAAGTGAAACCAATGAAATTCAATTCCTGCGTTTAAAAATTCATCTCATTTAAAAAAGGCGTACAGCTTGATGAATTCTGTCTTTGCTAAATATCCAAAGACAAAATAATCGCGCAAAGAATATTCTTTTCGATAAATTCCTCTTCCAGGCTCTACAATTATATATGTTTATATACACAGAATATTTTAAATTAGTAGTTAATAACAATATTAGCGTTTTCCAAATAATATCGATTTGTAAAGTAAGATCACGATAGAATTACAGTTCATTAAAGATGCTTAAATTATAATAATAATAATAAAGATATGACAGCGAATAGAATATCGACTAAAATTAGGGAAATTTCACAAAAATTCTGGATTAATCAAACCTGGATGGCCGAGTTAATGATAATGACTGAACTAACTTCTTTTGGGTGCATAAATAAGGCTTATTAATATGAATCCCCACAGCCTCAACAAAACTTAGAAGTGGAACTCTTAAAGCGAAATTGAGATTCGTAGGTATGCGGTAAATGACCCTGAAAGCATGATTAACATCAATCTTGTGTTCTGTCTCCACAAGGTGCGCCAGAATAGCGCTTAGAATAGATTTTGTTTGACCTTTGCTTAACCAGGCAGCGTGATGTTCGGAAATTCGACGAGAAACACGCTTTATTGTATGGCCTATGTAACTGGCTCCACAGGAGCAGTTAAATATGTAGAAAAAACATGGAAGAGGCGAAATTAGGCAGTTTGTCTTTAATTCCTGAACGCAGAAGAGGAGTGGTTTCGAAGATACAGCGTAATTGAGCAGCAGGGAATGCTCTTTTTACCGCATTTCTGAGGCGATGTTTTAGTATATCACTTGTGTTTTCTCCTAGGATTTGCATCTGTAAGAACAAGGCTTTCTTTGGAACTGTTGGTAACTTGGACTGTTTTGGTTTTAGATTCATATTCTTATCAATAAACTTTTCGGGATAACCATTCTCACTTGTGATCTTACTTTACAAATCGATAATATTTAAAAAAACGCTAATATTGTTATTAAATACTAATTTAAAATATTTTGTGTATATAAACATATATATAATTGTAGAGCCCGGAAGAGGGATTTATCAAAAAGAATATTCTTTGCTCGATTATTTTGTGTTCTATAGATGTCTGAATGAATATTTTTGAAATATCCGAAAGCCAATAGGTATCATGATTAAAAATCTTTTAAATAAAACAGAAAGCTAAGGAAAAGAGAAAATAATTTAGTGCTTTTTTAACTACAAATTTCAAGCTATTTGCAGAAAACCAAATCTCTGGCAATAATTTATAAATATTCGGGATGCTGATAGTATCCACTGGTTTCGACTCTATTAGCACTATGAGTACTACAAAATTGCCATTAACCATCACGTAATTATTAGTTTTGTGGTTGTTTTTTTATTTTTTGTCGGCAATATTAACTGACAATCATTTCCATCATCTCAAAATTTTGTATTATGCAGGATTACTCATACTATCACTACAATCACTGCATTAGACCTGACAATAGAAAACAAAACAATAAACTGAAATGTTATTTTATGATTGCTTAGTGTTGTTTCAACCAAATTAACTGATCATCTTGGTGATAAACATTCTTAAATATCATTTCATAACTTCTTGTATGACTACAGCTTTACTGTCATCATGCATAATCATATAATAGCTTTCACTACCCAATACTGAGATATTATTATTATATGCTATTTATTTTCCTTTCTACTACTTGGTATTTTTTCGCATTTTTTAAAAATTATTTTGTGTTTTTTTTGTGTTTTTTTTGCTGTTGTTGTCTTTATATTTTTTTGCAATACTCCTTTTAAACGTTGGATAAAATTAGATGCAAATATTGTAGATATGTGCTGAAAATTCCGCACTGTACCACTAGTACTGTTTCTGGAATAAAGCAAATTATTATTATTGACTTGAGCTGGAGTGGAACTATACATGTCAAAATGGTAATTCATTTGAAGTAGTGCTAATTATCACCAGCTGTGCATTCACTAAACCATTTCAGCTCAGTCATTTGGAGCACTTCTTGCTTATGTGAGGATGTGAAGACTATGGATACATACAGTGGTCCAGGTCGGAAAGCGGAAGTGAGACTCGAAGCTGATAGTCACTAACCGAATTCATTGCACTCTTCGGTGGCTAATGGACTAGCTTCACATTTTATTGACGGTCAGACAAATAAACACAGATTATCAACTTCATGTTTAGTACGTCACCTGAAGAAAAGTGAATTTAACGTAGCGAACGCTATTTTGAAAAGCTACAATAAATGTAGATCTTCGAATGAACTTTCGTCAGGTATTCAGTGACACTCCTTGCAGTCCTGAGGGATAGTTTTCATTCACTCTTTTGGATAAAACAAACAAAGAACCACCTACACATCTTGCTTCTCAGTAGAGATTGAATCGCCAGATTCACATATAAATATGATCAAATTCGACAGTCTGTCTTTCGGCTTACTAGATAATATTAGGCACCAGGAGAATATCAAACTTACTATAGATACAGTGAAAGTTTTTTTCACACAATTTGAAATTCCTTTCTACAATGTCAACTAGAAGGCATCCATTGAATTCTAGATTGATGTATCACATCCTATTGGGCACAAATATGGAATTTGCTCCGCTGGGTTTTGGTTAGTTTTCTTCATAAATAAAGCAGGAGGGGTAGATATTTTCAGTTAGTGTCTTCCTCTACTTATTCTTCAGATCCTAGTGGCAGGACATATACTCAGGCT
This sequence comes from Trichobilharzia szidati, assembly GCA_944472155.2. NCBI lineage: Eukaryota > Metazoa > Platyhelminthes > Trematoda > Strigeidida > Schistosomatidae > Trichobilharzia > Trichobilharzia szidati. The sequence goes on from OX235277.1 coordinate 12,172,637, forward strand.
TAGTTAGTGACTGTGAAACATTGTCAGCTGACCATTCTACGGAGCCTATCTGTTTTACTGATCTGTCTAGTAAACCATCTGACTTCGTCGTTTATGGAACATCAAGGAAACGGATTGCTTGTTTAGTCTCTACTTGAACAGTAAAATGCGATGGCTTCCTAACCACTAGCTAAAACTTGTAGGTAACTACTAATTAGGTCAAATTTCTGTCAAAAATGATAATGAGCAGACGTATTTTAACCAGAACTGCATATTACTATTTTCCAAGAAGCTTTTGTGCTTTGTGCTCAAAAATGATACTTTTTTACTCGTTATAACTAACCTGATTAACCATTCATTCAGGCATTTCTCTTTCTCTTTCCTTCGTGATAATGTTTCTCGCATGACTTAACGATGAGTAATAGAGCATAAGACTAATTATTTCATGTAAATCTCGTATAAAAATACAGTACTGCTGTTAATTTGAAAGCTGAAAAATTGATTTTATCATTTCCTGTAAGTAGTATTATTTCTTTTTTTGCATTCTCTGTTATATCGAGGGACGTCTGTAAACTTTAATTGGCTAATTACGCCTATCCTACATATACATGTATATGTATGTGCATTATATTTATAACAAAATATGGAAGAATTGTCAGATTATTTTCTACAGGAGGTCAATCGCGAGCCCGAATAGCTCAGTGGTAACGTCTCTGACTGCAGCACTGAGTGACGCGAGTTCGAATCTCAGAATAGACATCAGTTCCTCCAAGGTTGCAGATACGCCTCGCTTTATTATAAACAATCATCTCCAATTTCATTACTTGTGAGCAGTAATGGAAAACAGTCAAACCGAATTTTGTTTCTATCCATCTACTGAGAAAGTTTTCTGGTTATTGATTCATTTCTTGCACTCAGAGTGAACCAAATGGATTCAGACTTTGACGTTTAAAAGTAGACGTATCTTTTCATTACACATTTGGATTCACTTTTGGCTGGTAATCTACACGCAATATCAGCTACTCCATGATTATTTGTGTAACCGTAGGGTTTATGAAATATCTAAGCGAAAAGTAATATTATCTTGGCTCTAGTTAAAAAAACGGTATTATCGTAAAAATAGAAAATGAAGCAATGATTCATTTTTCGAGCACACTGTGAGAAAACGATGGTCTATCAGTATACTGAGGAGCAAAATATGCTCAGATGGTAGCTCATCAAATTTCTCCACAACCAAAGTGAACAGTGATTGACGGTGAAAAGGCACAACTACTTAGGTGCATTAGGGTAACGTCTCACTTATACCCTAGGATATACAATAGGAACGTGAGAGGCGAAGCTTTGAAGAGCGATTTACCCGCTTTACAACCGCAATCAATTTCACCACCACCTATCATTGACCTGAATCAGATGTAGATGTCGATATTACTTTTGTAACTCAGTTGAAAAAGGTTGTCTTTGCTCTGAAACGTGATGAAGAGGTGGGACCTGATGGAAAAACTCTAGAGCTATTCAACAACGTTGGTGATGTACTGATTTCTTGGTTCACAACGGTATCAGTTAACGCCAGTGAATCAGGAATAGTTCTTTGAGAGTGGTGTAAATCACTGACTATTAAACTTATAAGGAAAGAAGATTAATCATCGTGCGATAATCGCAGGGATATGAAGTCGGTTAGAGTATAATCCGAAGTTCTGATTTCAGTACTCATGCGGAGAGCATGGAGTACTCAGGAGAAACACACCGAAGAAACCAGTTATTCATTATTACAGGACGACAGTTTACTCGTAATTTCTTCATCTTTCAAGATACTAAATAATAGCTGTAGTTGTTCATTTTCAACACCCTTATGTTTTTTGACCGAGAAGCCGGTATTTCGCTCCATCGACTAAGAGATGCTGTGGCTATATGTTGCAGCGAAGGTAGTGTCAGCAGAGTATATCCTGCTAGGTAAGCATTTTTCCTAAATGCATGCGGCCGTATAAGAGCTTACGGAGATTTGTTATTTCAGGTAATGACAACCAGCTGTGTCCTTCACAAATGCCGACTGTGCCCATTTTTGTTTAATTCTAGATTACGAATGGAATTGGCCCTAACTAACTTAAGCAATACAGCGATCTACTTTTAAAAAACGAACAATTTTGTCGACCTACAGTCTGTCGATGAAAGTGTCCTCCTAGTTAAAGGCGTCGTATAAATGCAGTCTTGTGAACACTGAGCATAAGTCTTAGAATGCTTTCTATCCAATTCTTTGTTGTTGCATAAAGGATTATGCCACGGTATTGTACCGCATCTTTTTCGAACTAAAATATACAGGAAGCAAAGAGGGTGATTGTTTTGACCTCTTCAATTACTTGAGAGGTTTCATCAGCTTGAATGGACTGATTGCTGACGAAATCTCAAGACAGGTAAAAAAGGCTCTTGTGGCATTTGGCCAAATTCACCATTTTTAGTGTCAATATGATACCCGGCCATCGACCAAAGGGTTTGGGTAATGCCCATCAGCTCATTGTCTCCCATTTATGACAGTGGGTAGTAAGTGGAAGATGTGAAAAGGTCAGCTGGCTTTTACTACACATAATTTCATTCTATCTTCTCTGCCAAGTGGTACAATATAGTAAGTAATGTTGAGATTGGACGCCGTGTTAGGTAAAGGACTGAATCAATTTAGTCGTGAAAGTGATTCAGTTAAGATGCCTGGGACACGTGGTGTGCATGGAGAGTTACCATCATCCTCATGGTGCAGTGTCACTAAAATTAAGCTGGAAAAATCTTAAATAAGGTCTAGCCAAAGTGTGGAACCAGTCGGTGAGGTAATTGACGGGGGAAGTGCAGGCGGACTGACTGGGGTCTTTCATATGCTCATAACCAACGACTACTGACCGTCTAAGTAATGGCTCAGAGTCGTTTTCTGTGACGCAAATGTCTTCACCCTCTACTATCCCCAGATCCAATAAACCCCCACCATCCTCTAGGCAATTTTTGTTTGTTCTGTACATTTCTGCTCACTAGAGTTCTTTTTAATTTCATTTTACTCTCTTTTATCCACTTTTATGTGTCACATGGAGTGTGGCAACTCGACACTGCTACACCTTAATACAAAGCTTTGTGTAGGAATTCAGCGAATCCCATCAACTCGAACATTCATCTTTTTATCACAAATATACTGAGGCGTTCAGAGCTAAATATAGTCAAGTGGCAGTAATGAAACTACCGTGAAAAAAACCTTTCTTTTCAGAATTCATTCGAAATTCGATGAGCAGCAATTACGTAACATTTACCCTTCGGTAGTGCATTTCCTTGTTAACCAAGAAATACGATGATCTCAATTTGGTCACTATCTGAGAGCGAAGACGGCACATTTAGTCAATCGACTATATATTTCAGATATTTTGATGTAGAATAGCCATCTCAAGAAGATAATATGTAATTTTTCCAGTCTGCAAAATTTCGACTGCCTGCTACCTTAGGATTTATTTCCGGACACAATGGATACTGGTTAAGTTATATATTCACTCTTACTGTAACAACAGAAGGCAAGACACGGAAGCAAACGTATATTTTCAAGTGATCAAACAGCTATTTATATCTATACAGTTTATGTTCTTCAACAAGTGAGTGGGCGTGTGATTTTGGATTACATTAAACGACATGAAATATAATGTTTAAATATATATATATATATGATTGCGTTGCTGTTGCTTTATTGAACTTTGGGAATAAGTGAGAATAATATTACGTTAGAACCCATTGACTGTGTTACACTGTCATATTAAGATCATCATATTATTCACGCGAAAGCAGAAGTAGCAACGAAAACGTGAATGAGTGATTGTCTTGCCTAATAAATATTTGATCTATACGAAGCTGCATACAGATCCGTTACCCGTACTTATTGCATTCTTTGCCTAACGCCAAACATTGTAAAAAAGTCTCTGCACTACTTCAAAATGCTTAAGTAACCCCTGTAGTCGGTAAATGACTCAAGTACTCAAAAAAAATTTGTACGGTCGCTATTACTCATCATCATTTGAGTGAAAACACTTCACATCTCAGAAATTTATTCCGCTTATAATTACCGTCAAGTCAAGATATCAATGTCATCCAGAAAGATTCTATCTACTGATTGAACACTTTCAAAATAAACCAGAAGGTAAACATAATCAGGAAGATAATTGAAAACACAAAATGAAAACAAAAATATCAAAAGATTAAAATTAATTTCCTGTCTATCAGATATTAAGTAGATTATCCTATCTGTGGAGTCATTTGAAACGTTGCAAACACTTCACTGCATTTTATTAGGATAAACAAAGTGATTGCTGCCACTGTCATTTTACACCCCAGTGGTAATTAAAAAAGATGTTTAGCTGATTCATCATCTGGAACCGAATTAAATTGTTTGTCTGACTTGTAATGATTAACTTACGTTCTTAGTGTTTTCGGTTAAAATAAGAATAGTAACGGAAACTAACTCTAACAATTTCCGATTTAATTGTTAGGGTTTCAAGCTAGAGTCAGACAAGGGTGATTATTATCACCAATGATATTCCTAATTGTGGTGGACTGGATTATGCGTCAGACAGTGAGAAACGAGAAGACAAGGATATCCTGGACAGACGTGAAGAACCTAGAAGACCTGAATTTTGCGGATGATTTATGTTTGATGTCACACAAAATCGAAGACTTACAAGCAAAAACCGACAACTCGTCGAAGAAGCAGAAAAGTCTGCCCAACCTTCCCTCTTTGCTAATCTTATTACTGGCTCAGCGAGGTAAAGGAGTGCGTTGGCCGGAGATCAAACCCCGGGATGTTTTGACTATATCTGCCTTCTGATGTGCATTCATTTTTCATCACACCTTCGAAATTTTACATCAAGTTGAAAATTAGTATCTCCTTCAATTGTTGTTGTAACTGTTGTCTTAGACAACCACGTTTTAGATGTACGAAAGCGTTAGGTATATCACTAGAACATTTCATACAAATGTTAACCGATCGAACTACTAACACACACGTGTACATTTTACAAAGTTTAGAATGCTTAAAATGTCAATTCGCCATTTGTGTTAAATGTTTAGGGTTATAACACCTTGTAATTTGTTTGTTTCACACACCATTCAATCTGTGTATTTTAATATTTCACCGGAGTATATCTGGTCTTCATTGACCTGACCGATTACACCATTCAGCTGTACATGACTAATTAAACGTTTGAAAGTTGATTGACTTGGACGCCTAATAGTCAAACTAATAAGTTTTCAATGGAGAAACATTTGACCTCTTGGTGCTACAACAGACTGCAGGGCTTATGTCAATCAGCCAGAAATTAAGGATCGATTCGTTCTAACTATCGCCTTACAGAATTTAATATGTACAGACACTGATTAGCGCAGATTTTTAAACTTTATTAGAATTTTCTTATGACTAAAAAATGCACTTTCAAATGTTTAATACTAAAATCTCGTAAAACATTTTGCTACACCATTGTAGAATGCTATATGAAATTCACAAACTCAAAATCTTAAAAATTGTATGTCGCTTTTAGTTCGGATTCATGTTTTTTCCATTGTATGGCGACCGGATGACAAAACTGCCGAAACGATGAAGGAAATACATGTTTCGTTAATACACACGAAAATTTTTAAAATTCCCATTTATCTATGAGCAACACCAAGCCGCCTAGTAAACTTCAAAGATTATGCGAAAATGATCACGTTCGAGTTAAAGGAAAAGGCATTTCCACTATTCTCGTAAAAAGGACAATTTATTATTGTACGTTTAATTTTAGTCATGCTTGAGTGTAGTCTAGACATCTTTCTTCCTGAGAAATCTATTTCAAATTCAAAAAGCTTGTTTTCTTGGAAAAAAAACTGGAAATTTCTTACAATGCCCACCTGTAATTTCAGGATCAAAGTTTATCAAATAACTTAAGACTTTCTGAATTTCTCTGTGTCCACCAACCTGAGGAATTAATCATCGCGCGATCATTCAATTGATATCAGATGGTTAAAAACAATTAAGAACAAGCCCAAGATCAAGATCTCATGCTTGCTGGAGCGCGTTGACAAGGATTGTCGTCAGTTATGAAGGAACAGATGCTTTTGAGAACAAGGCATAGGATATTCATTACTCTTTGGTTGTGAAATAATGCATCAATTTCAGCCAAGCAGAATACCAGTTGTGAGCCCAGAGAGTTGAGTGGCAGTGACAGTGGCTGAAGTATTCGTTGATGCAGACTCGAATTGATGAACGGTTGTCAGTTATCATTGCCAATGTAGGTTGCTTACAAGTGTCTACGAGCAGAAAACACGTTACAACGACTGGGGTACTGATTTGCTACCATTCGCGTACTGACTGTAATCTTGCCTCTCAGACAGCTGAAAACGTATGAGAAATTCATTCACGAGCAGCAGGGAGGTTCCTTTCAGCCTGTGGATGCACTGATCACGTGTTCAACCTTTGTCAGCTGCCAGAAAACCGCCAATCGTATTGTAGGCCAACAGTCGTTGACTGTCTTGATATTAGAGCTGGTTTCAGTTCGCTGGACACAACTGCTCACTGGAATTGTCTGTTGAGAACGGGTTTACCTAAGAAGTTTGTTAACGCCCTAAAGATATACATTCACCTGTGTTTCCAACAAAGAGGGACGCCCCTTTCCATTTCTTTGAACAAAAAATATAACGACAGTTTGTGCAGAGTATTCCGTCGGCTTGCCATAAGCAGAAATTTTAAAATACTTGCAAATGTTACACAATTAGGGTTGATAGAAGAATCAAAAATTAATAAACACCACAAATCCATGTCTCCTGAGAATTGCTTGTGTTGAAGGGTGTCATTATTTGAATAGTTTGAACGACCGGCAGCGTGTGTTCAGACACGGTGTAGATCATCATTGATTGAGTACCGTCATCCCACAGACCTCCACATCGGTCATTATTTGACAGCCCTGGCAGTTGGCTGGTAAACCACACCTAACTAGTTGATGTGACCAGGAATAAAAGTCAATGGCGAATATGCTGCAGTTTCCTTCTTTCCTACTCTTCTGACAGTAGCATGAAATGATGAATGATCGTGACAAGTAGGCTTGCTTGGTTTTCGGATGATGTTCCTGTTTCATTTTTGTGTGGCACATTTCTTGCTACCCATAATGTACTCATTTTGTATTTTAAACAAATAGGTAAGGGTCATTCAGGTTATCAGAACACAGGAGTTCAGGTAATTGACCCCGGAAATCACACTGTGATCAACATTGATCACTTAAGGTCACTATTCAAAGTAGAATGAGTATAAAGCAACCACTGACTTAGGTAAATTTCACAAAGGCACTAAGGACGTCTATAAGCACATTCAGCTAGTAAAGTGTCTTTTTATTCTGAGCAATATTCATACACATAAATTATAGATGAATTCATATTACCTATTACCAGTTAGACATCCAAAGACTGCTATTCTACTATAAAGTAATAGGCTATGGACTGTATAATAAATATTTAGTGTACCTCTTAACAATGAGGATACAACATTCCTGTCAAATCAAATTTGTGAGAGGGAAGCGGTTTCATAATTGTTAAAATGCTGCTGATAATCCACACTAAGTCGTATTGCATAATCATCACATGAGTAGCTCACTAATTCTCATTCATCTCAATGAAATCCAACATAAATTATACGTGAAGAAGAGAGATGAGATTAAAACATAATGTCAAATAAAATATGCATCAGCGAATCGAATAAAATACTTCCATTTTAATTAACATTCAGTATGTAGAGAGAAAAATGGGATAATTCATTAAAATAGGCATTTACTTCTATCGTCATTATTACTGACAACATTATCCATCAGGGAGGCATAATCCTGTAGAGTTTACCAACAGTATTGGTAAACTAAAACATAATAATGAATATTAGCAGTCATAAGCAGTGGAATCAAACTGACAGTTATCTGTTATCGCTAATAACAGATGTCATGCTTTTCGTACAATCTATTCATAACAAATACAAAATGAGAAATTGAAGAGGGAAATAATCACTAAAATATGATTGAAATAAAAAATAACGAATTCACTCCAGTGCTCTGAGGTATTTTTATGCATCCATGCGTCTGTGGTAACGCACAATTGTTGTTATAGGCATACGAAGTGTACTAATAATCATGTGTAACCTGAATTATTTGAAATATTGTTTTACAACACCGGTTCCAATTGAATACTTACATTTGAATCAGTTCTCTTACAAAATTAAATGTGAACGCATATAATAAACTCGACTTTTCTTATTTATGAGGAATGTGACTGGCGACAAAACACCAGTGCTTTTAAAAACCATGACTGTCATTCATTGTTGACACATTTTTCTGTTCTGTATATGCAGTTTATACATTCTCCAAGGAATAGCTGTTTTTTACTTAACTCTACACCATCAACAACTGGCTTTTCATAATCTGAAGGATTAGAACATGATGTAATAATTTTGTTTATGTTTTTGTCAAATTCCTGCATATTTTGTTTATTTTCACCCATACAAACCTGATGAAGTAAACACCTACCAGAAATGAAGCATAGAAAGTGAGAAGGCATTATGGAATAGCAAAATAATAAACAATATTGTTGCTGTAGGGATTTTTTGGTTTCATTGGTTGTGAGATTTCAACATGAGCTAACATAATTTAGAAAAGCATTGGAAAACCTGATAGTAATTGACAGATATCTCGCCCTAGTTTCGGACTCTTCACAGTACGCAGCCGCTGCCAGGGTTCGAACACGGGACAGTTTGGTTACAAGGAGAGCTCATAGGCCATGAATTCTAACTTCTGCAATTTCATGAAGCTCACTGGCGACTTGCCTTGTTCAGGTGAATAACCTGGGTTTGTAGTGTCGAACCGTGATCAGTAGGGTACAGCAGGTTGAAGATGAGGCAGTAACTCATCGAAGAAGATATTGTAAAGTGGTCGCACTATTTCAGGAATCGGCAGAAGTCAGACTTCATGATCTGGCCAGTGGATCGAGTGACGGTTGCTCAATGGTCTACCAGCTCGCTTTGTAACCAGAAGGTCCTGGGTTCGAACCCCGGTAGGTGAGTACTGATGAAGAGTCCCAAACTGGGATGAAACAGCTGTCCAGTACTTCCAGGTTTACCAATGGTTCTCTAACTCAGCTCACGATGAAATCCTCCATGCAGTCAAACAAAAATCCCTACAAAAGCAATACTTGAAGATGAAAACTTAGTTAATAACAAGTGAATTGAATTCGATATCATGTATATATAGAGAGGCGGGTAGAAATTGCAATAACGTTAAACAAGTAAACTGAGTTCTCCAACATAATTTGCAGGACTGAATGCACAGATAAAAGTGAAGTGGGGTCGAATTCAAATCATTGTAACGAAAAGAAGAAAAATATTGCTAGAAAGGGTTTCAGACTAAAAACAAATTAATGTTAACAAACGCAATTTTTCAGGTGCTTGGAAGCATGCTGGAGGTGATGTAAGATAAAATCAAATTCGTCTTATTTAACCCAATAGGCGTCTCCATCAGTGAATATTATTAATGCATTTGGGATCGAATAATATTGTTTCTTAACTTGAACTTTAGATTTTGTAGGGATCTGGAATAATCTGAATGCGTATTTCGTCAAAAACCCAAGCTTTTTAGAGATAACTGGAAACAAGTAGCACTGAAAAGATGTTTCACTGAGTCTGAGACTCCATGACAGTGCGTTCCTAAGACATCACGAGGGATCGAACACGTGAGCTTCACGTTACAGGACAAATCCCGTGAATGTGTCAGCCACTTAGGACAGAATTTGCTTACTCGTGAATTCGAAGTTTGCCAATTACTGATCTGGCATTACCCTCAACCAGTGACTTCGATGAGCTTCCACATCACTTTGACATGGTGTAACCCATTGACAACGACTTCTCAGTTCATCTTTAGGACCTCAATCAAGTAGCTAAAATGGGATGAAGACAGATAATTAAATTATGTTTTCAACGATCTTTTGGTGATGTTGATTCATGATAAAATCAACATTGAAATTATTGTTTCACTCTTCATTACGACTGAAGTTATTTCTAGGCATACGTCATCTGGTGTACATCATCATTAAGTTCTGCTATTTGTTGAAGAGCCGATTATGTTGTAGTGAATGAAGAAGTGTCATAATAAACTCTGCACTGTGTGACCAAATTGAAATCGCAAATTAGGCGAGTTGGTCTTCAATAATTCTTTGCAATCTTACTTTTATAGATAATTTTGATAAAACTGTTTTGTTAAAACAGAAGAGGATGGATATTTCAATAAATTTAATCATCGAGTGAAAGAAGTGAATCATAGTCAGTGAGTGCGTGATTTTCTATCTCAAACTGTTTCGAAGAATTCAGCTTGTACAGATTACACCTTTACATAAAATGAAAAGGAAAACGTTCTTAAAACATCTATTCAGAAGCAAGACGAAAGTTTTGTTTTTTTTTGCCTGATGACAATTATACGACATTTAAAATCTGTCTCAATATTTAATAGTCGTTATTAGACGCACCAAACTGTAGTCAGATTATAAGAGTACAGCAGATAAATAAAGAACACACCGTTAAACCATTACAGTCTACACAGTTAAGTTTTAAAAAACAATTGTTCGAAATTGTTCCAGGCTGCAAAATTTCGATTGTTTCATTTTTCTGGAATGATGGTAGTGAAAACTGGGGGATACTCGAGATTTGCTGAGGATTATATCGCTTCGTCACAAAAGCTTAAAGTAAATGACTGACCATTAAAACACGGTAATGTAACGTCAAATGACTCCAACCAGTTTTTCCTAAGTTTATAACTGTTTTTTCGTCATCATCCATACTTGTAAAGTTATCTTTTCACAATTCGGAAGACATAATGACTCAAAAGACAAAGTATGAACAGAGTGAACGGATGATCGTCTCACCTAATGGAAATTTGATACAAATATAGTTCCACACAAATTTGTTTCCCATATTTGTTTGTTTTCTGTCTCCCACAGAACGTTCTTCAATTCTCTTTATTATTCCTACACGCTACTGTATCCATGGAAGTCCGTAGCCGACATAAGTACTCGCAGAAAATTTGTATGACCGTTTTTTACTTATCATCAACCGAGTGAAAACACTTTCACTCTGAATTTTATTTCACTTACGATTATTGTCATCACAAGATCTCATTGTCATCTGCACAGTGGTTAGGACTCTTGCCGACCATGCACATGGTCTGGGGTGGAATACCCTGCAGACGCACACCTGATATCTATGGTCGGCCTGCAAAATTTGGGCTACCGATATCACATGCTGAAAATTTCATACCTGTACAGAAAAATTCGGTGTGGAATCAAGCTGTAATCAAAAATTAAATGAACATTTTGAAAATAAACACAAGGTGAAAATTTCTGGGGAATAATTAAAATTAAAACACGAAAACAAGTTTGTCAAAAGAATGAAAATAACTTCGTCTACATAAAATGACCAGTGGATTCTTTCATCTGTAAAATGATTTGATCTGTTGCAAAAATACTATTGCAATTTCATTTATTAGGATAAATAAACTGACTGCTGCCAGTGTCACTTTGTTCCGCTACCGCGAATAAAGTAGTGGTTTATCTGAGTTATTATTTAAGATTGAATAAAATTGTTATCTGATTTGTTGCAATTAACTTACCTACTCAGAAATGGTCGGGTTTCAAGCAACAGTTACTGCGTATATGTATATATATATATATATATATAGTCAAACACCAGTTCGGTATCACCTAAACTTAACTAATATGTAACGTTGATAACTTGTTACTCATCGTTCATCAGTATTGCAGCTACTTAATCCTAATTCCCTTCGTGACCTCAGTCAACATTTATACTCGATAAGCAAGTCGATCCTTCTAGTCAGTTCGTAAATGTGATGTGAAAGCAAACAGGAAAAAAGAAAGACAAGCAGAGAAAGGCTTAGTTAACACCTCAAGGTCTTACGGACCTTCTTCAAGGGTTAACGTTTACTACAAATGAAGTTTTAATTTGTTCAGTAAACTCCAAGTGCTGACGTGACTTCAGAATAGGTGAATCATTTCTTCATGGTAATCTTTTAGTAGTTTGTTCACACCCGAATGCAGTACGAAAATTAGTTTATTACATGGAAATATGATAGACGATGTTTAAAATGTCATGATGTCGAATAATAGAACAATAATCCATTTATGACCTTCTCAGGTCTTTCAAGGAAGACGGAAAGGATAAGTGAAATAAGATTTTATCGTAGAACCAACTAGTTTCCTTCGTAAAAAATCCTGATACATATATAAACATTACCACAAATATCTGTAAACTATCTTGTGCAAGCTTTTGAGAGAAAATGCAGATTAAAAGATTCAATTTTTTAGAACGAATGGAATACTTGGGAAATGGCTACCGCTGACACACCGCTGACATCTCTACACTCTGAAGCTTAGCTGAAGTTTGCTGACTTTCTATCGATAATCTTATAGTTGGATGAATATCCAGTGTATTCAGATGACCAGTTCTGAATACAAATAGAGGTAAGCCTACACTTGTAACGAACCTTTTGGTTTCATCCTCATGGAATAAACATTTATGTAACAATACCTACAACAAAGAATCTTTTTCAAAAGAAAATGAGGGAAAAGAATATAATATGTTGTAGTCTTGATTTTCCTTATGATGATTATAATTCATTCTTGTTTGTTTTTGTAAGTGCTTTCAGATATTCACATTGTATCTTCGCGTAATTTATCCAAATTTTTCCTCAATGAATAACTCTTGCAAACGTTTTAATTTAAATTCAAATAGAAATTATTCTACCCTTAAGTGTACTGAACTCATAAGAATGAATGGAATTATTGCAAAATATTACTGTTAAATAAACACATTTCTTCTTATGTGAGATAGTTTATCGGTTGGTGTGTTCAGCACTAATTCACTGCATCAAAATAAAGAAAATTTGATACAGGATTTGGGAATGAAGTTGATGTAGCCCAGTGGTTTAAACTAGCCACAGGTACTTTGGTTGTTTGGTTAAGATTGAAGCAGTGTGAATGTGTTTTCATCGCTTCAAATATATAATTATAAAGATTCATCGGCAAAGCCAATGATCATTAACCTCTCTGCCATCACTTCCAACTGACTTCATGACTACACACTATCTTTCATATCAACTTCACATTATCTTCTCCATGATAGCCTGGGATACCCAACCAGTGGCTTCCTATTCAAGTTCCAGTCATTTTCCCGTCTGACATGTGAGAATACTTAGATGACTCCCTAGCGTATAACCGGTCATCGCCATTTTATTCTGCATATTTATTGGACAACGAGTAGTTGGTTGGCTTGCAACTTATCTGTGTTTCTTTTTTTGTAGCAAATGAATCTGCTCTACTGAACAAAGGTTACCACCTCTGATGAAATAGTGATGTAACTTATGAGAAATGCTTTTGATCGCAATAGCGTCAACTTTCTGGACCCTATAGAACCACTAACGTGTTAGGAAATTGCTTGGAATGCTGTGATTCACCCTTTTCAAAGTAGTGAACGACTGTCATGCTTTCGCGGCACAGCATCTGACAGAATATCATCATGTTATTCTTGAAGCATCAATAAAGTGTTCATAATAGGAGCCAATACGTTTTCAGATATGAAGCGTTTCGCTCCAATAAAATGAAGTAATGAATGGTTCAAAAATGACGATTTCATTATCTATCCCTCACGTCCTCGCGTTTCATAAAATAATCTACTGGACGGTGAATCTTGAATAAAGCACACTTGAAAATTGTTTCCCTTGTTTCACTGATGATGACCCAAAATATTATGGAATTAAGAAAGTGGTTGCATAGTGTGTTAAAAAAACAGGCATTTCTCGTTCCATACACATTTTTTGAATATTTTTTTGTGCTGCCTCTTATAACTTTTGGTTTCTATGTAAACCCTGTAGACATATCTTCGTCGTTAACTATTTTCTGCATGACGCTACTATTATTTCTGATCATATTTTTTATTCCTTCACGTTTCCAGTCGAACAAAGGGCTTCAAGCTAGAGCTTTGAAGTTTCGCTGGCAGTGTTTGCTATCCTCATGCCCAACCTTCTTTCTTTACTAGTCTTATTACTGGCTCAGCGAGGTAAAGGAGTGCGTTGGCCGGAGATCATACCCCGGGATGTTTTGATTATGTCTGCCTTCTGATGTGTATTCATTTTTCATCACACCTTCGAAATTTCACATCAAGTTGAAAATTAGCATCTCCTTCAATTGTTGCTGTAACTGTTGTCTTGAACAACCACGTATTAGATGAACGAAAGTTAGGTATATCACTGGAACATTTCATACGAATGTTGACCTATTCAGCTACTGTATATATCTGTTCCCTAACACACACATGTACATTTTACATAGGTTATAATTCTTAAAATGTCAATTCGTCATTTGTGTTATATTTTTAGGGTTATAACATCTTGCAGTTGTTTGGTTCATACACCATCTAACCCTTGTATTTTCATATTTCACCGGAGTATATCTGGTCTTCATTGACCTGACCGATTACACCATTTAGCTGCACATGACTAATTAAATGTTTGAAAGTTGATTGACTTGGGCGCCTTATGGTCAAACTAAACATGTGACCTCTTTGCGCTACAATAGACTGCAGGGTTTATGTCAATCAACCAGAAATTAAGGATCGCTTCGTTCTTACTATCGCCTTACAGAATTAAACATGTACAGACAATGATTAGCGCAGATTTTTAAACTTTATTAGAATTTTCCTATGACTAAAAAATGCACCTTCAAATGTTTAATACTAAAATCTCGTAAAACATTTTGCTACACCATTGTAGAATGCTATATGAAATTCACAAACTCAAAATCTTTAATGAATTGTATATCGCTTTTAGTTTGGATTCATGTCTTTTTCATTGTATGGCGACCGGATGACAAAACTACTGAAACGATGTAGGAAATGCATGTTTTGGAAACACACATGAAATTTTTTAAAATTCCCATTTATCTATGAGGAACACCAAGCCGCCCAGTAAACATCAAAGATTATCCGAAAATGATCACGGTCGAGTTAAAGGAAAAGGCATTTCCACTATTCTCGTAAAGAGACAATTTATTATTGTACGTTTAATTTGAGTCATGTTCGAGTGTAGTCTAGACATCGTTCTTCCTGTGAAGTCTATTTCAAATAAAAAAAACTTGTTTTCTTAAAAAAAACCTGGAAATTTCTTACAATGTTCACCTGTAACTGTAAGATAAAAATTTATCGAATAACTTAAAAATTTCGGAATTTCGCTATGTGTCCACTAGCCTGGGAAATTAATCATCGCGACGAAAATTTAATTGGCTGAAAACAATTTAGAACCAGTCCAAGACCAAGGTCTCATGCTTGCTGGCACTTGTTAACAAGGAGTGTCTTCAATTATGAAGGAACAGATGCTTTTGAGAAAAAGACACAGAATATTTATTACTCTTTGATTGTGAAATAATGCATCAGTTTCAGACTGGAATCGATGAACGGTTTTAAGTTATCATTGGCAATGTACGTTGCTGACAAATGTCATCTAGCAGACAATGACTGTGGTATTAGTTTACTACCAGTTACGTATAATATGTTGGCTGTAATCTTGGTTCTCAGGCAGCCGGACACGTTTGAGAAACTGATTCACGAGCAGAAGGTAGGTTCCTTCCAGGTTGTGTATGCATTGATCATGTGTTCACCATTTGTCAGCTACCAGAAAAACGCCACTTGTATTGTGTGCAAACAGTCGCTGACTTTCTCGATAATAGAGCTGGTTTCAGTTCGTTGAACACGGCTTCTCACTGGAACTGTCTGTTAGGAACGAGTTTACCTGAAACGTTTGTTAACGTCCTTAAAGACTTATACAAATCAGCTCAAGTTGAATGAGGACATTCGTCAGTGTTTCCAAAAGGAGGGACACCCCTTTCCATTTCATTGAACAAAACAAGAACAACAGTTTGTGCAGAGTAAGATGTTGACACTATTTATTCCATCAGCTTGTAATAAGCGGCGTACAAACTAAAGATATACCCAGATATGAGCATAGAACTATTTTAAAATACTTGCAAATTTCACACAATTTCGGCTGATAGAAGAATCAAAAATTGATAAGCAACCCACATCGCTGTCTCCTGAGAATTGCTTGTGTTCAATGACGTCCTCTTGTATGTAGTCCAGAAGGCCGGCAGCGTGTGTTTAGACATGGTGTAGATCATCACTGATTGAGAAGTGTCATCCCACAAACCTCCTTATCGGTCATTATTTGATGGCCCTTGCAGTTGGCTAGAATACTACACCTAACTAGTTGATGTCACCAGGAATGTAAGTCAATGGCGAACATTCTCAAATTTCCTTCTCTCTTCCCCCTCTGAAAGCAGCATGAAATGATGAATGCTGAATGATCCTGACAAGTTGGCTTGGTTGGTTTTCGGATGACGTTCCTGTTTCATTTTTGAATGGTAATTGACCCCGGAAATCCAACTGAGATCAACAATGTTCACTTAAAGTCACCATTAATCAGAGTAGAATAAGTATAAAGCAACCACTGAACTAGCTAAATTTCACACAGGCACTGAGGACGTCTATAGGCGCATTCAGCTGGTTAAGTGTCTTTTTATTCTGAGCAATATGCATACGCCAATTTATTTTCTGAATATTCTACACAAAAATTACAGAAAAATTCATATTACCTATTACCAGTTATACACACACACACACAGAAGTTTTACATTTCTACTAGCAAATAAATCAACTATGAACTGTATAATTATTATTCTGTATACTCATCAACAATGAGGATAAAACATTCATGTCAAGTCATATTTGTGAGAGAGAAGCGGTTCCGTAAATGTTGCTGATAATCCATACTAATAACATTCAAGAGTAGCTCACTAATTCTCATTCATCTCAATGAAATCCAACAGAAAATTATACGTGGAGAGGAGAGATGTGATTGAAACATGATGTCAAATAAAATATGCATCAGCGAATCGAATAAAATACTTCCATTTTAATTAACATTCAGTATGCAGAGAGAAAAGTGGATGATTCATTATTACTGACAACATTATCCATCAGGGAGGCATAATCCTGTCAATTTAAGCGATAGTATTGATAAACAAAATAATAATGGTGAATATTAGCAATCATAAGCAGTTAAATCAAACTGACAGTTAACTGTTATCTCTAGTAACAGATGTCATGCTTTGTCGTGGAATGTATTCATAACAAATACAAGATGAGAGGTTGAAGAAGGAAATAATCTCCAAATTAGAATTAAAATAAGAAATAATGAAGTCGCTTCAATGCTTTATTGGGCTATCATGTTTAAAAAAATTATGAATCCATGACACCGTGATAACTCACAGTAATTTCCTAATTGCTCAAGATAGGTGACATGTTGTATTAGATGGTTGGAGGCAACCCGCAGGAAACTTTGCACTTAGATTTCCTTCTAGGTAGACTGACGGAGTCCAGTCGGAACCAAACAAATGTATGGACACATAACACTTGTGACTATCTAGTGTTGAGCTGAAATATTATGAAATGCACTAGCAGCCATGTGTTTAACGATAACCTGAGTTATTTGAAATATTGTTTTACAACACCGGCTCAAATTGAATACTTACATTTGAATCAGTTCTCTTACAATATTGATTGTAAACACATATAATGAACTCGACTTTTCTTATTTATGAGGAATGTGACTGGCGACAAAACACCACTGCTTTTAAAAACCGTGACTGTCATTCATTATTGACACATTTTTCTGCAGTTTATACATTCTCCAAGGAACAGCTTCTTTTTCACTTAACTCTACACCATCAACAACTGGCTTTTCATAATCTGAAGGATTAGAACATGATGTAATAATTTTGTTTATGTTTTTGTCAAATTCCTGCATATTTTGTTTATTTTCACCCATACAAACCTGATGAAGTAAACACCTACCAGAAATGCAGTAGAGAAAGTGAGAAGGCGTTATGGAATAGCAAAACGATAAACAATATTGGTGCGGTAGGGATTTTTTGGTTTCATTGGTTGTGAGATTTCAACATGAGCTAACATCAGTTAGAAAACCATTGGAAAGCCTGGGAGTAATCGACAGCTGTCTCGCCCTGGTTTGAGACTCTTCATATTACACACCTTACACCAGAGTTCGAACCTAGGACCTTCTGGTTACAAAGAGAACTCAAGGACTATTAGGGCACTGGGACTCGATCCAATTGTCAAGCAGTGAATTCTATCTTCCATTTGAATCAGTTCTCTTTCAAGATCAAGTGTGAACGCACACTGTAAACTCAATTCTTCTGATATAATGGGAATATGATTTATTGAAAAACACCATTGTTTATTGAAAGCATAACTGTCACTCATTGCTGACATATTTTTCTGTTCTGTATATGCTTTTTATACATTCTCCAGAGAATAATGTTTTTACTGAACTCTATCCACACCATCAACAAAATAACTGATTTTTCAGTGAAAATTGAAAACAAAGCTGGTTTACATAATCAGTAGGATTAAAATATGAAATAATAATTCGAGTTTTGTTTTTTTGAAAAATTCCTGCTTATTTTAATCACCTTTTTCCCATAAAATCTTCATATAGTGAAAAATACCAGCCAGAAATGCAGCACATAATGTGAGTAAGCCCAATGGAGTACTTTCCTGTTTGTCTAACAGGTGTAAATATTCCACGTTATTAGCATACAACAACAATATACACTTTGTTAATTAGAAGTACAGTGTCGGATCTTCAAGCATTGGTTTGTAGGGATTTAGTTGATTGTTTACAGGATTTCATCATGAAGTAACATTGGTGAGAGAATCATTGGAAAAGTAGCTGACAGTACTGGACCACTTTTTCGTCCTAGTTTGGGACTCTTCATCCGAAAGCACCTACCGGGGTTCGAACCCAGGAGATCTACGAGCTCGCCTTGTAACCAGAAGGTCCTGGGTTCGGAACCCGATGACTGCGTACTGTTGAAGAGTCCTAAACTAGGACGAAACAGCTATCTTGTACTCTCAGCTTGTTTTCCAGTGGTTTTCTAACCAATATCAGCTCATGATGAAATCCTGTAATCGAACAGTGTCGGATCATTTTCTTCTCTGAAGAATGGTTTCTTGAAATTCATATGTTTGGACAGACATCTGCTGCGTTTTTCGAGTGAATTATTACTTTGCAGACAAGCAGGAATGAAGGCGTTTCTTTTATTTATTCCAAAGTCTTTCTGGAGGTCTGCGACTGAAACGTAAAATCAATTGTCTTGAATGTAATAATCCAAGACAAAATGGAATCACAACAATCATTAAATTGTCTTTTCATTTCATTTATGTTAATTACTGATGGATTCATGTTGGTAACATCTTCCAAAGCATTACAATTCATAACGACAGAATAAACTTTCCAACGTCAGTGAATAATTAGACTGTAACTTTTTGAGGTCTGCTTAAATCACTGGGCTACCGATTTCTTCCCAACCGTTGAAACGCATCATATTTACTTCATTTGTTTTACAGTCAAACTACTTTTTTCAATCGTAGCTTAACGTCACTGACTTTCCCAAGACGGTTATAGCGTACTACAACGAATACATCTGAAGAAAATAAAAGCAAAATTTAATGATGGTTTGAAGTATGATTCGGGTGGAACAACACTGCTTCATGTGATACAATGTCGATTATGAAGTTATTGAAGAGTCTTCAAAAGGGATTCAATGAGCTGGAGGGAAACCAGCTGAAAATTATGCATTACTTTGAAAACAGACCTTTTGCAATTACTCTGTTATCGTTTCTCAGCTAAAAAAAGGAAGTATCGGCTAAAAGGCATTAACGAAGTGATTTATTCACCACATAGTGTCTTGTATACCCGTAGGAAAGATGTTTTGAGTGACTAAATTAATATGATTATGAGCAGCAATAATTTATGCTCGAAACGTCATTCAGTTGTTAATACTGCATGACTGTGTGACAATTAGGATAAACTTATCTAATATGGAATTGCAACCCACCACATTGGCCAAGTTTTACATTTACATTGATGTTTAAGTCACCTAAAAATCCGCGTTAAGTCAAATAAAACAAAAAACACTTCACTGAAGAGTTACCCTTTTCAACAATATCAATCTCTCACCGTACAATCATGAAAATACACGGTAATTTTTTCATATTTAAAACACAACGGATGACTTCAATGATGTGCGATTGGTGTTATAAGTTCTTGTAAAATGTTGTTTGTACCATAGAGAGTAATAATCGGGTAGAAATTAAAACAAAACTAAAGTAGTATGCTGAGTTACGTGACATTTATTAACGGGATTGATTATACAACTTAAAAAGTGAAGGCTGGTCAAGCTTAATTCAGTGTCACGAGAAGTGGAAATGTAGTGGTCGAAATGATTTCAAAATAAAAAAACAAATTTGGATTAACAGATATTATGTTCTTTTCGATAATTTCCTCTTCCAGGCTATACAACTATATATATATGTTTATATACACAGAATATTTCAAATTAGTAGTTAATAACAATATTAGCGTTTTCCAAATAATATCGATTTGTAAATTAAGATCACGATGGAATTACAGTTCATTAAAGATGCTTAAATTATAATAATAATAAAAATAGAATAGCAAATAGAATATCAACTAAAATTAGGAAAATTCCACAAAATTCTGGAACATTCAAACCTCGATGTCCAAGATAACGACAATGTCTGAACTAACTTCTTTTGGGTGCATAAATTAGGCTTAATCATATGGATCCTCACAGCCTCAGCAATAGTTAGAAGTGGATCTCTTAAAGCAAAATTGAGATTCGTAGGTATGCGATAAATGACCCTGAAAGCATGATTAACGTCAATCTTGTATCCTGTCTCCACAAGATGAGCCAGAATAGCGTTGCGAATAGATTGTGTTTGTCCTTTGCTTAACCAGGTAGGTTGATGTTCGGAAATGCGTTAAAAAGAGCATTCCCTGTTGCTCAATTACGCTGTATCTTTAAAACCACTCCTCTCCTGTATTTGGGAATAAAAGACAAACTGCCTTATTTCGCCTCTTCCATGTGTATCTACAAATTTTACTGCTCATGTGGAGCCAGTTACATTCACCATACAATTAAGCATGTTTCGCGTCCAATTGCAGAACATCACCCTGTGTGGTTAAGCAAAGGACAAACAAATCTATTCGCAGCACCATTCTATCTCATTTTGTCGATACAGAACTTAAGAGTGACGTTAACCAGGCTTTCAGGGTCATTTCCCGCACACCAACAAATCTCAGTTTCGCACTAAGATTTCGACTACTAAATATTGCTGAGGCCTTTGGAATCCACATTAAGAAGCGTAACTTGTGTGTCCAGAAAAGCTAGTTCAGACATTGTCCTTATCCCTCTGGCCATCTAGGTTCCAGTGATCCTCAAATTTTGTAGAAATTTCCTGAATTTTAGTTGATATTATATTCGCTATTATATCTTTATTATTATTATTATTATAATTTAAGCATCTCTAATGAACTGTAATTCCATTGATCTTATTTAAAAAACTGATATTATTTAAAACACACCAATATTGCTATGGACTAATAATCTAGAATATTCTGTGTATACAAACATATATATATATATATAATTGTAGAGCCTGGAAGAGGAATTTATCGAAAAGAATATTCTTTGCTCGATTATTTTGTGACTATAGATGTCTGAATGAATATTTTTGCTACATTGAAATATCATGCTTCAAGTGCTTGGAAGCATCGCGAAGGGGACATGAAATAAACTCAAACTCATAACCTAATAAATGTTTTCATCAATGTATATTATTAGTGCATTCTGGATCCAACATCATTGTTTCTTAACTTAAACTTTGTTTTTTTTGTAAGGATCCGGAATGGCTGGAGTGCATACTGAGACAAAAACCCATGATTTTTAGAGATAACTGTAAAAAACGAAGCTCAGATATCGAACACGTGAGCTTCGGGTTATAAGACCAAGCTCATGAACGAGTCAGCCATCTGGTGCGGATTCTGCTTACCTGTGAATTCTACGCCAGCTAATTAGTGATACGGCACCACCCTAAACCATTGGATAAATGATATTCCAATTCACTTTGACATGCTGTACCCCACTATCCAGGCATCTCAGTACAGCTCCAGGACATCCATCCATTAGCCAACAACAAGATGAAAAATGATAACTGAGATACACTTTCCAAAGACCTATTCATGATGTTGATTCAAGACGAAATCCGCAGTGAATTCGTTACTTCACACTTCATTACAACCGAAGATATTTCCAGGTGTGGTGGTATACAGGTGATGTACATCAATATTGGGTTGTTCTATTTGTTGAAGAGTAGGTTATACAGTAGTGAACGAAAAGGCAGCAGTATATATTCGGCACTTAAAGACCTGATCAATGTCACAAATTCGGGAAAATTGGCTTCCTTTTCTTTGGATTCTGTCATAGTTAATTTGATTAAAATCACACAAGACATTTTCACTGCAACTGTCAGAGCAAAGCAGGAAACACTAAGTGGCACCACTGAGGAATCATCCGTGGAAGACCATTGGAACTCTCTGAAGGTAATTTTCAACGAAACGTGCTCAACGGTTTTAGGAAGAAAGAAGAAACAAGACAAGGAATGGCTCTCAACAGACACTTGGAAACTAATAGAGGAGAGGAGAAAAGTGAAAGAGAAAATGATTCAATGCAAAGATGGACAAGAGAAAGAGACGCTGAACTCAACTTACACAGCACTGGACAAAGAAGTGAAGAAGAATGCCAGGAAGGACAAAAGACAATTCTACGACAACCTGGCTACTGAAGCTGAGAAGGCAGCGGGCAAAAGGGACCTGAGGACACTATATCAGATAACCAAGTCTCTATCCGGGAAGAGATCAACACAAGTGAAACCTATAAAAGACAGCCAAGGGAACCCAATTACCAAAGAAGAAAGACAGATTAAACAATGGGTGGACCACTTCAAAGGACTCTTGAACCGACCACCACCTGCAACCCGTCCAGTAATACCAACAACAGCACGTACACAACTGAAAGTTGACACCAATCATCCAACGAGAGCTGAAGTCATGAATGCAATCAAGCTTCTGAAAGCTGGAAAAGCAGCTGGACCAGATGGAATACCCCCGGAAGCACTGAAAGCGGACCCAGAAACGACGGCAGATATGCTGACTCCATTATTGCAAAAGATCTGGAAGGAGGGAAAGGTGCCTACTGACTGGAGGAGAGGTTACCTGGTGAAACTACCAAAGAAGGGCGACCTGGGACTCTGCAAGAACTGGCGAGGAATCATGCTCCTGTCGACGCCAAGTAAAATCCTGAGTCGCATCATCCTGGAGAGAATCAAGGACGCACTGGATACAGAACTCCGTCCAGAACAAGCTGGATTCAGGAAAGGCAAATCATGTTCTGACCAAATTGCAACTCTACGCATTATCATCGAACAAAGCATGGAATGGCAATCAAATCTCTACCTCAACTTCATAGACTTTGAGAAGGCCTTCGACAGCGTTGACCGCGAAGTAATTTGGAAACTACTCGAGTACTACGGCGTACCCCAAATATTCATCAACCTTATTCAACAACTGTACGACAACGGCACATGTCAAGTGATCCACAACGGAAAACTCAGCGAAGCGTTTGGAGTAAACACAGGAGTCAGACAAGGGTGCTTATTATCACCAATGATATGACAGTGGGAAACGAGAAGACAGGGATATCCTGGACCGACGTGAAGAACCTAGAAGACCTGGATTTTGCGGATGATTTATGTTTGATGTCACACAAAATCGAAGACTCACAAGCAAAAACCGACAAACTGGTCGAAGAAGCAGCAAAGACAGGACTGCAGGTGAACATAGACAAGACGGAGGTCATGAAAATAACCAACCAACAACAGCAGCAACATCCAGTGCCAAACACCATCAACGGGAGGGATTTGAAAGAGGTTACTTCTTTCACTTATCTGGGGAACATTGTCTCAACCACAGGAGGAACGGACCAGGATGTCAAATCGAGAATCGGGAAGGCGAGAAACACATTCATCAACCTGAAACCAATCTGGAAATCTTCGTCACTCACCATCAACAACAAAATTCGGATTTTCAATAGAAACGTCAAGTCAATTTTGCTTTACGGATCAGAAACTTGGCGGGTCACCAAGAATATTTTCAACAGGTTGCAGACCTTTATCAACAACTGTCTTCGCTGGCTCCATACTGAAGATCAGATAGCCGGAAAGAATCACAAACAAGAAACTATGGGAACAAACGAAACAGGAACCAATCGCCCAACAAATATGCAGGAGAAAGTGGAGATGGATTGGACACTCGCTGAGGAGGCCATTGAGTGACATCGCGCGTCAGGCCCTCGAGTGGAACCCGAAAGGGAAGCGGCGAGTGGGACGTCCAAGGGTGACATGGAGGAGATCGTGTGAGGAGGGGATGAAACAGTATGGAATAACATGGATGCAAGTGAAAAGAACAGCAGAAGACAGAAGCAAGTGGAGACGTGCAGTTGAAGCCCTATGTTCCACTAGGAACCCAAGGGAACAATAATAATAATAATAATCTCAAACTGAAGAAAAGAACTCAGGTTGTATAGATGATACATTTACAAAATAGAGAAGACCTTAAAATATTCAAATGAACACCAAGACAGCAGGCTCATTTTATTTTTGTCTGATGAAATAACAGTCTACTACGAAAGAATAAAATCTCATGAAAAATCTTACAAATTCATAAATAAAATGCTTCACTTTCATATTACAAGCATCTAGTGTGCGCAGTTTCCTCAGTGGCAATTATACAATATTAAAAATCTGTTCCGCTATTTTTACAGTCATCATTAGGAGCACCGAAGTATAGTCAGATTACAAGAATACAACATATCAATAAAGTAAACGCCATGACCTCCTTAAGTGATTTCCTCCATTTCTGTGAAGGGTATCTTATGCTTATGTCCACTTCATTTCAATTTCTTACAGATAAGTTCTTATTAAGTTCGTTACCTGCCAGAATTCTTATTTGATTATCCATCTAGGTTGACAATCTAATCAATGTTATGGAGTCACTGAACGCGACTGTTTATTAAAGTCTCTGATAATCTGTTGCGGCAATTCTCTGAGTCATATAGAAGCAGTAAGTTGTCATAAGTGTCGAAATCTGGTTATTGTTTCTTAAACTGAGTCCAGCAGATGTACACAATGATTTCTGAGTATTGATGGTCTGTAATGTTTGTCTAATCCTGCCTGTACTTGACATCCTAATCTCTGCCAACAACTGTTGAAGGAGTAATGTCTAGGAAGTTAAGAGAGCTGACCTGCTTCAAGTTTCTCTATGTGATGATTTCTGACACCTGTCGTACATAGCCACTTTTTCCCTTCATCACCTCTGTCTTCTCTAATTTTATTCCAACAACTGTCTGGCATTTATAAATATGAAGCTTACACCTCAACATAGACTTACGAAATTTGTAACTGAATCAATGTTCAGTGATATATTGTGACAGAATATTCAATTTGATGAAGTCTGATGAAATGATAAATTGTATGTTTATGTCTTTACTATCACTGGAGATACCAAATAAGAACTATCATACACAATCTTGTAATATTATCTTTATAACTTTTTTAAAATACTATTCGATACAACTGAATGCAGTATTGTAGCAAATGTTGAAAATCCTATTCTTTAAGGTTAGTATAGTTTTGGAATAAAGCAAGTTATTATTATTGCCACTTTTTGTGTTTTCCCCTGAAGTGATAACTTCCACATTACGTCATATAGGAAGACACTGGGATATTTCCAGGCTACAATATTTATTTGTTTTGTAACAAATTTGAAGTCTCTTGAGACTTGATTCATAACTTTTCCTGTGATTTGTTTCTCAGCATGATTTTTACATTCATGAGCACAAAAATATGTGGTGAAAACAACATGTTTATTCCTACGTTATGCCTAAAAGGACTTAACATATTTGAAAATGAAAAGATTCAGAGGAACAGAGTCATTTTAACTTCTGTTCGTACACTACTGGTGTTACGACTAAAGTTGAGTCGCTGTGGTCTCAGGGCAAGAAACCGATCTCTGCTTCCTAATGTACTGCTGACAAAACTGCCTAAAGAAACGCACATTTATTCATCGATCCAAATACAGTAAAAGGAACAAAATGGGTGATCAACTAAGCTCTAGTGAGATAAAAGTACTTGAGAAACAACTAAATTTTAGTGCGAAAGATAGTAAATTGAAACCAGAGGATGTCTTTCCTAACATAGAAGTAGCACTAGGTTTAACAGATAAG
Source organism: Trichobilharzia szidati (assembly GCA_944472155.2). Classification (NCBI taxonomy): domain Eukaryota; kingdom Metazoa; phylum Platyhelminthes; class Trematoda; order Strigeidida; family Schistosomatidae; genus Trichobilharzia; species Trichobilharzia szidati. The sequence goes on from OX235277.1 coordinate 12,198,965, forward strand.
ATGATGGCAGAAGACGTTCGAGCACAATGTGCATTAACCCTGAAAAATCAAAATAAGGCAAAATCAAACTTAACGGCATAGAACAGACTAGCTCCAATTGGTCTAAAATAGGATAAAAACATTGTCATCGCAAAAGCTGACAAAGTCAACTCTACCGTAGTTCTGGATAAATCTGAACATATCAAAAGGTCACTGAACATATTCAGACGGGTCCATATGAGGAAATTAAGAAGGAAGGAAAAAATTGTGTGAGTAACTTGATATGATTATGAGTGGCAATAGTTTGTGCTCGAAACGTCATCAGTTAATATTACTGCATAACACTGTGTGATTTATCGAAATCAAATCTTATTCATAATGGAATTATACGCTACCACAGTGCCCAAGTTTTATACTTATATCAATAATAAGTTTTATTATTCGCTGAGGTCCAGTAAATAACTGTCAAAAATTCCCGATTCATTGATTGTTGTACAATTAACACAGTTCAAAGTGGAATTTCTCTACCGTTTACTTTGGAACCCAAATTGTTCAGATCACAATATCTGATCTGACTGATGGAATAAATGGCAATCAAGAAATGAAGCATAAATACATAAGATCAGACACTCTTGAATAATTAAAATGGATGGGTGTGCAGCACTCGCCTTGATGAATAGTGCTCACTATACACATCAAAATGATCTAAACATCAGATAGGCTGTTCGCTCTGTTGGCAGCAAACTTATCACAGTTTGCCTCAGCTTAGGGGGCCTAGCTAGTTAAAACTGTTCGATTTTCGGCTAGTCACTTGGACGGGCTGGTTAAACATTGAAAAGTACTGAATGGAACTTTTCAAGACGTGTGGACTGCAGGAGACGAGCAACATTCGATATACTTAACTTTTACTTTGCGTAAATGATAGTACAACAGAGAATAAACTCAACACAAGGTGGATGAAAGCAAGAGATTGGAACCACTGAACAGAGGTTTCATTTTTACTGGCTGTCATCATGAAGACATATTAACAACCGTAAAGAGACGAGCACCATTGCTAGACTCCTACATGCTTAAACCAGATGTTCCAGAGATCTCTTTGCTAGTGAATACTTGACATGAGTTGCTAGACTCCCATCAAGCAAGCGTATATGATTGACGAGACTGATGTCGCATTACTCCTGTCAAACTATAATTAGTATTTAGCAACACGGCATCAAGGCTTGATTCTTTATCGCTATTTATGATATCAAGCAGATCATTGGAATCTGTCTCCACTATTTTGGTCTCCAAAACTTCAGAAAAGAAATCAATTTCCAAATGCCGAATTCGATTTATTGTCGCAAAACTGCTAAAAAATTCATTGTTATTGACTTTTGACTTATTTATATAAATTCCAGTATTTAGATTAAGTACATCCTAAAAGAAATTTAATCGATCATAATTGAGCATCATTCATTCTCTATCCAAATACGTTACCTTGAAAAGTGATACTAACACAACGACTTAGAAACGCGGTAGAAAGAGCATTCCCTGCTGTTGAATTACTCTGTGTCTTCAAAACCACTCCTCTTTTGCGTTCGGGAGCAGAAAACAAACTGCCTAATTTCGTCTCTCCCTGTGTATCTAACAATTTAACTGCTCATGTGGAGCCAGACACACAGGTAGTACAATTAGGCGTGTTTTTCTTGTCGAATTTTCGAACATCACTCTGTGTGGTTAAGCAAAGGACAAACGAAATCTATTCGCAGCGCCATTCTATCTCATGTTGTTGATACAGAACACAAGATTGACGTTAACCAGGCTTTCAAAGTCATTTACCCCACACCAACAGGTCTCAATTTCGACTTAAGATTTTGATTACTAAATACTGCTGAGGCTTTTGGGATCTTTATTAAGAAGCCTAATTTGTGCATCCAGAAGAAGTTAGTTTAAACACTGTCCTTACCTTTTATTTTCTATTTTTGGTTACAGCTTGATACCACACCGTATTTTCAGTACAAGTATGGAATTTTCAGCATGGATATCGGTAGCCCAAATTTTGCTGGCCGACCATAGATATCGGGTGTGCGTCGGCAGGGGATCGAATCCCGGACCATGTGCATGGTCGGCAAGAGTCCTAAACACTGTGCCACCGACGCCATCTAGGTTTGAATGATCCTGAATTTTGTGGAATTTACCTAATTTTAGTTGATATTCTATTAACTATTATCTCTTTATTATTATTATAATTTAAACGTCTTTAATGAACTGTAACTTCACCGTGATCTTACTTTACAAATCGATATTATTTAAAAAACATTTATATTGTTGTTGACTGCTAATCTGAGCTAGAAGAGGAAATTTTCGAAGCGTATATTCTTTGCTCAATCATTTTGTGTTTTATAAAAATTGAAAATTGCATGTTGTGTGTGAAAGCCTCTACAAGAATCGTCAACAACAAAACGACAGGCAAAGGATTAAAGCAGGTAAATGAAAGATCTTTGCAAAAGATCATAGAAAGCTATGAATGAAGATAAAAGAGACAAAATACGAATATCTTTCGCAAATTAGGATTTCAATGCATGGTCTTTTTTTATTTCGACATTGCTGTACACTATGCCTGAACTGAAAAAAAGGAATGTATGCTAGAGTCCATACAACATAAAACTTTCCACAATTCATCTAAATATTAATTATGTTAAAGTGTCACTTATGCATGCTAGTGTATGTCAGAATTGCGTGTTTAAGATTAATAAATGTAGCTTTATTCAGGTGTTTTTATCTAAAAAGTATGTTCAGGAGTAATGTGGATTGTCACAATAAGATAATTTCAGGAAACAATTGTTAACTTTTTTATGAACTAAAATAACTCACCTTAAATTCAGAATTGCTTAAAGGGGGAAATAAAACCAATCTACCACATTACTTTTCATTCCCCTAATGTTATTTTCATTCATTTTGTGACATTCCCATTGGGATGTAGAGGTTTTGCGATATATGTGCACAACACATGGTTCTCTTACAGGCCTTTCAAGTTCTCATATCATCAGGAGGAATAAAGTAGAACCAAGTGACACTGGACATAACTGGATAGATATGTAGAAGTCTTCATTTAGACCAAGACTGGAATGAGAATTGAAATTTCTTCCATTCAACTGAATTGGTTATAATGCATTTATAATAAGAATAATAACAGATTTATTCCAAACAGTATTTGTGGTACAGGTATGAAATTTTCAGCGTTCAAAATATTAATCAGGTCATACTTTCAATTTAAAAAATTATGATTAGATATGCGGAGAATGAAAACAGCCTAATCTCCGCATATCTGTATCGGTCGGTGCAATATTATTATTTATTATTGTTCCATTGGGTTCCTAGTGGAACATAGGGCTTCAACTGCACGCCTCCACTTCCTTCTGTCTTCTGCTGCACTTTTCACTTGCATCCATGTTAGTCCATACTGTTTCAACTCCTCTTCACACGAGCTCCATGTCACCCTTGGACGTCCCACTCGCCGCTTCCCTTTCGGGTTCCACTCGAGCTGTGGCCTGACGCGCGATGTCACCCAACGGCCTCCTCAGCGAGTGTCCAATCCATCTCCACTTTCTCCTTTTGTGTGTTCCCATAGTTTCTTGTTGGTGATTCTTTCCGGTTATCCGATCTTCAGTAGTATAGATTAAAGACAGTTGTTGATAAAGGACTACAACCTGTTGGAAATATTATTTGTGACCCGCCAAGTTTCTGATCCGTAAAGCAAAACTGACTTGACGTTTGTATTGAAAATCCGATTTTTGTTGTTGGTGCTGAGTAGTGACGAAGATTTCCAGATTGGTTTCAGGTTGATGAATGTGTCGGTGGAATAAATGAGATATAATTTGATTACTGTCTCAAGTGGAAAAAGGCTATGTCTGATTTGATACATTAGGTGAGTAAGCCAAAATTAAACTATGCTGGAGACCTGTCAGCAGAAAAATCCCAGCTATTTGTCAAAGCAACCTCCTAAAGTTTCGGTCGTCTACACCATGGAAGTAAATTTCTTCATAACGCCATTTATGGACTACCACGATCGTAATGTGTAACCTTTCGGATGGCCAACTTTAAAACTCCTTCTGAGAGTGGGTTAGTAAAACTGGCTTCCTAGCTATCTTGTGATTGTTTGGGGACCTAAAAACTTCGCCATAATACAAACCTATACTTCATAGTTCTGAGATTTCGTGCTTGCTATTTCTAAAGCTTGTCTTTCGCGTTCTGGTTGAACAGTTTCTTGCAAGAAAACGTCAGTTGTAGGCTCGTGATGGAGTATGTTTTCCTTAGAGATTTGGAGAGGCGTTTTCGAAGGACATCTGCTTCAGTGTCACTTTTAATTGTAGATTAAGCAGAAGTATCTTCTTTGGGACGGATCGGACTTGTTTGGAAGATAGAAATTTAGCTAGACCTGAAACAATTGATCTTGCTAACTTAACTAACCTGGAAAATCTCTCAGCCATCGCACTGCGTTCACTTGCATGTAATCACATAACGATAGTTTGGGACAGGGTGAGAGTATTAAAATGTAATAAAACTAGGTAGAGAGAGAGGGTAATCACTGAAGCTTGGTTTATTGATTCAGCACCGCACACGTGCAATTGGAGTGACGCAACGCGTATATCGGATATATGGGGAGTGGCAACAAACAGCAAAGAGAAGTTGGAAGGACAGAAGTAGAGAAAATATTTACAGAAGGCTAAACTGATATAACTGTGAGTATTAATTTATGCTTGAAACGTAATCCAGTTGTTAAAACTGCATCATTGTGTGATTACTTAAATAAACTTATCTACTGTGCTCATATGAATATTCCATTTCTACCAAGAAATCAATTTGTTGTCATATAAGAAATAATACCACTATTTACAACGAATTTGTCAATTATTCATTGTAACATAAACACTTGAACAATGCAACCACAAAAGGAAAATCTTCTCATAGTGTTATTACTTATAATTTAGTGAATAAAACGTTCTGCTAAAGGCGAAATTCTATTCATCAGAGAATTTAAAGTGTTTACCGACTTTTAATACTATCTCTTGCTTGTTTCATATTTTTATTTGAGTTTCTAAATAAGTCATGTGAAGCAAATTCAAAGTCCCTGAAGTTGACAGGTAATTTGTTAGTGATGATTTTCACTTTTTTTTCACTGTTTTGAGACATTTTGTCGTAATTCCAGGATTCTCAAACATTATCTGAAAATGAGGTCAGCTTTAGGAATTCTCTATAATTAGAATAGCTATGCATCCTGATAATGTGTACTGTGATTAGTTTTAGTTGTAGTTAAACTATTCTTAGCCCCAGGCCATGGCAACACCTGGACAATACAACTGAACTAAGCATCTGCTCATTAAATTTTCACCTGCCTGTATCCATTCCACAATAATCACGAGTGGTGTAATTTTTACACTGTCATATGTTATGGACCTGTTGCCAATTTTTTATGATCTCGTTAACAGTTGGAATGACCAAGTGGACTCATTGTCAAAAGGTACTTGCTAATTTCTAATTCACGGAAAATACCCATCCAGATATGAGTATAAAATGAATTGATTTTAAGGCATACCTTGATCCATAAATTCGCCATCACTGGATGAAAACCTTTATCAATAAAATTATTCACTGTAGGGTAAAGCTTGATCAAGATCTATGCGAAAACAATATAGTGTTCGTTCTTGAATATTCTGAGACTTCAGAGCTTCTTATTCGATTACGGTCGAGGAGACCTTACATTAACAACTAGATGACGCATAACACTATACCTGATAGCATTACATTCAACAAATACCAGTTTATACCACCTTCACAGTATATATGCAAATATATGTCACTTTTAAAACTACTGCAAGTAACTTCAGGGTTACTTACTCTTCACCTCAGAATTCTACTACCAACTGTAGCGCATTGACAACACTAAATTTAGAGTTTAACATTACCAATATACGACATACCCAATAATAATGATACTACAAGTGAAGTCCTAAAACAAAGTTTATTATTATTGTTTCCTTTAATTCCTAGAGGAACATAGAGCCTCAGTCGTGCGTCTCCATTGCGTTCTGTTCTCTGCTAGAGTCTTCACCTGGATCCAAGTCTGCCCACACGCTTTCATATCCTCTTCAAATGACCTCCTCCAAGTCACCCTTGCACTGAAGACCAACTCGCCGCTTCCCTTTCGGGTTCCACTCAAGGGCTTGTCTAGTGATGTCACTTGATGGTTTCCTCAGAGTATGGCCAATCCACCTCCATTTCTTCCTGCCTATTTGTTTCACAATCGGTTCCTGGTTGGTTCGCTCCCAGAGATCTCTGTTGCTGATCTTTTCTGGCCATCTGATCTTGAGTATTGAGCGAAGAAAGCTGTTAATGAAGGTCTGTAGTTTGATTGAGATGCTCTTTATGACGCGCAGTGCAAGTCTCTGATCCATATAGTAGCACTGACTTCACATTGGAGTTGAAAATCCGGATCTTATTTTTGATGCTGAGTGCTGTTGACCTCCACACAGACTTGAGAGAAATGAAAGCTTGCCTTGCTTTTCCGATTCTTGCTTTGATATCCTCGTCAGTTCCGTCCAGCTGTAGTTGAGACGATGCTTCCCAGGTAGGTAAAAGAGGTTGTTTCTTTCAGGTTCCTCCCATTTATGCTGATTGTTGTCTGTTGTTGTCAAAGTTTATATGTCAAGTTAAACCTTAGACACTCAAAAAAACGTGTACACACAATGACGACAGAATACTCACTCGGAGGAAGACAAGAAGAAAAGAGTTGAATGAACAGTAATGATATTAAACAGGATATTTCTTTAGATTCAGGTGAATTTAAGACTATGGTTAAGCATCAGTTAAGTTAAGTTAATCCGATTGTGGCGATATTTAGTTTGCTAAGGAAGAGATCAGAATTCACTTTGGACAAGATTAGCATAAAAGTCAAATTTAGTTAAGGTTAAGAAGAAAACAACACTGGCGAAACGAATGTACTTTTTATTGCTAATGCTGTCTGCAAGGTCTAAACTTGGTCTTTCCAAAACGCTTAGGAGTTCCCATCGAAAGTTTGATTAAGAGATAACAAAATAATTGTCTCCCGAAGTGAAAAATACTCAAGTCTGAAGTCTTCCATTTCATGTTTTGAAAATTCATTGGTACTTCTCATTTTATCTGAGGCGACTTTTCAGGGAAAGAAAAATGAAAGGCAGGGAATTTTATTTGTTCATTAGCTGACCAGTTATTTCTTGACTACTGTTCAAATATTCACTTTTTATTTCCACAAGACATAGTTCCTTTGTTAACTTTTGATATTTTTCACAATATTTTCAAAGTTTAAAGTCATCCTACTCAACCTTGTGACTTTTTTCATGTGAGAAATTTTGAGTTTGCTTTTAATTATTGAGCTTCTCATCATCCCTCAAGAATGACTACATAATCTAATCAGACTCAGTATGAATAAATTCACACACACACAAGACGAATGAGGAATGTAGACCATAATCCTCTGTCGGAATTAAATTCGGTGAGATGTGTCCAGTAGTTAGTTTATTCAGATAGGAATTCGAGATTCGTATGTGGTGTGTAAAAATTTTAATTTCAGTTTCTAAGAAAATTCTTTATGAATTTTGTGGAAATAATTCCTAGGAATTAACAATCAATGGGTAGTAATTTTAGAGAGCATTGAAATACCGAATATAATGCTGTCCCATATGCGTTGAATTAATTCGTTCACTTTGACCATCGTTAGGTATTATGTTACTCAGCATTCAATGGACTTGAAAATGAATCTATTTTTCAGATAAGCAACAAATGTTCATAATGCAGGATTAATTGAAATCATGAAATTCTGATTGAACCTTTCAGCCAAATACTCCGCCTTTAGTGATATGCATCCCATCAGAAATACATTTGGAGTTGTTATGGGAGATTTAGTAAACAACATTGAATCCATGATGTTAAATGACAAGTTGAAATGTTCCACCTGACTTACAAAGCATTCGACCAGTCGTTTTGCAAGATTCATATTGACAGGTTAATTGAATGCCTAGGTTACGTGAACTTCAACCTAACATGGTGCATCAAATTTTCCTTGATTTTTATTGTTTGCGTCATTCAGTTATGTCTATGGGTCGTAAGATTTGACCGGGCACATTTTAATATCCTGTTCGAATACCAGTGCACATCTTTTGAAAATCGAGGGAAAATATTATAAAAAGTCAGTTTATGCTTCAAACAGCATTACGTCACATGATATATGATGATTCGCCATTTTACATGAAATTGCTGGCTGAAGTGAAAATAATATGTGCAAAATCAATTTGAAAATTCTGTACATAGTTAAAACGTTTCGTCAAAAATAAAGCCTCCGTTGTCATTTTTCTCAGTGCGCGTAGGGTAATCAAGGGAGAAATTCTCCTAAAATATGATGAATTCAATGAATCCAGCTTTATTAAGAACATTTTTGGCTTCCCATTAATTTGGATTAGGATATAAATGTTTTCAATTTTCGAAAGGAAACCTCCATAGAGATCAAAAGCGGGATTTCGTGTTGGTTAATTTCTGTTAGAAAGTTAAAAATCCCACTTCTTCATGTGTGAAGATTGTGTTGATCTCTTGTTTGAAACACATTTTTGTTAATCTTATCTGTTCAAATTTCCGAAAATACAATTTTGACATGAAAGGTAAAAAAATTCACATTTCTTCTATGTCAGTGTCTAGTTTTCGTTACAAACACGATTTGACATTAATTCGACGAAAATTCTTAATAATGTCGATATGTCTAAGAAATATACCAAAAGGCGTCGGTGGTACAGCGGTTAGGACTCTCGCCAACCATGCACATGATCAAGGATTCGATCCTCTGCCGACGCACACCCGATATCAATCGTAGGCCTGCGAATTCGGGCTACCGATTCCATACTTGTACCAGAAATACGGTGTGGAGTCAAGCTATAATCAAAAATAAAATATAAAAAATTACTCAAATGAGGTAGAGTGATATTTTGCGCAGTCGATCGATGGCCACGAACCTAGAAAGTCTACTGAAAGCGGTGGTATGCTTTGTATACTACTTTTGATTTTTTACCTACAAAACAAGAATTGACCAGCGATCCACAGTTTGAAAAGCATTCATTTATTTAAATGTACTATCATCAGCATGGTTGGCGACAGACTACCTTCAGTTATCGAACTGGAAATGATTGTACCAAAAATGATCAATATAACCAAAATCCACAGATTCTCTTTTATAACGGTTAAGTAAGAAGTTTCGTCAATACTGCTACGAAAACATTGTGCCTAAATTCATCACGCAAATATTTATATAACTTATTTTCATGGCTATTTATCAGGATATATTTCCAAAGTTTTGGTTGCCAGTGTGCTCAAAACTTCTTCAGAGAGAAAATCAATATTAAAATACCCCAAGTGTATACGAAAAAGTCCACAGATGTAAGTTTAATGAATAGTCATCAAAAGCAAAACAACGAAATTCCAAGAACCGTTAGCTATATTTGACCAAATAGCTGCAAAAATATAGTTTTGGTCTTCTCTGGTATCAATATATTGTTGTCAGTGTGCATTTTAATGAATTGGGCAAATCCTCCACCAACCAAGCACCTCATTACTTCCAGTTTTGTAATGAACTAGTTTTCCTAAATGCATTCGACGGATACTGAAATCAGGTGAAATGGAAGTTTAGAATGGGATTATGAAGTCATTAGAACTACGTTTAGGTTCAGCGTTAGTAAGACAAAGGTTCAGCAGGAATTTCTGTAATATGTGTGTCTTTTTTATTCATGGGTGAACTCCAAATGTGACCGTATGGTTTTAACAAGTTCTGAATTAAAACAAAATGTATCGTCGTCACGAAATTTCACACCTAATTTATGAAACTGATTCTGCGTATCATAAAAAGCAACCTATATTTGTGCTTTGTTGAAATTACCAATGTTTTAATCATGCATGTCTACTGACAGGGAGTGAAACCGATACATTGATGACTCGTAGTTGAGACCAACAGTAACTTCGTTTTATTTTGTTTTATTTTGAATATGTTCACAAATTATTTAATTAAATTTTCAATTTTTCCTTTGACTGATTGGATCGAAGTGCTCGGTCTCAGGTTGACATGTCGGCTTCCTGTGCAGATGCTTTGACGATGTTTGAGCATGCAGCACGGATTTAATTGGTGGATGGTGACTAGCAGTGGAGTGTTTCGGTTCAATCAATCGACGGGAAAATCTAAAATTCAATTAAATACTTAATTAGACCCGTTGCATAAGAGGTGGCTCTCGTGGTCCAAGTGGTATAGTGGATAACGCTTTGACATTTGAAAATATGGCCACTGGGTTCTAGCCACGGTGGGAACATCATCACCCAGTGGGGAATGCAAGTACATCCAGGAGACGGGTCCCAAATAGGACAAAATGCGCATCGTAGATTCCACTTTTTGTCACCATCCACCAATTAAATTCTGTTCATAAATGATTTGCAATTTTTCAAGCATACATATCACTGTATAGCAGCCAAGCATTGATTACGAGATCATCATGATCTTCATTTTAACACTTACATTAAAAACTGATATAAAAGCACACAAACTGTTCACATCTTATAACAAAATTGTATAATAATTATAATAAGTTTGTAAAACCATCCAGTCAAATCTCGATGACTGTTGATGACTCAGAAATGGTGAAGAAAACTTTGAGAGGCAAGTTGTACCCTCTTGTATACACATTTGACATTTTAAAATGTCGAATATTTCGATGCAGAACCTCAGACCTATTTGCTGAATAGAACGTTGGAATTATTTTCTTTTCATCTCTTAGAAATTAAGACAAATATAATATTTTTGGAAACGTCTAATTTTTGCTCGTCGCCCGATGTTTGTGGAAGTTAGATGTTCACAAACTCTGCTGCAGCTCTTCATAGGTGACGGAAAGTTTAAAAAATACTGAAGTGGTATGAAAAGTATATTCCCATTTTCATTCAAAAAATTCATTTGAGACAAATTAACTAATGTTTAATCAAATGTATTCAATTCATTGCTCTGCTATAAATTGCCCGAGAATAAGCTGCCTTGTGGAATAGTAGAATACTGCAGACACCTGTGATCATTCTGAAAACTGTTCCTACACAATGGCCTAATTAGTTTTTCTGCATAACTTAATTGTATTTCATGCTGACAGTAATTTAACTATTTACATGCTTGATTGCTTGAATTAATTGAAATTTTTCAAGAAGTACATTACGCATTACATCGTTTATTCTTTCAACTGTTCACTTTTTGCTCTTTGAATGGTTGAGATGCAAAACAGCAATGTAACCTAGTCTGTTGTGCCTAGCAGTTTAATCGAGTGCACGAAATTTGTCTCTAATCTAGCTCATGAACTGTATGTGCCCATATCCTCAATGATATATCCTCGAATACCTACAAGACGTTGTTTCAGACTTCGAAACAATGTCCCCCAGCCTACTGCAACTCAAAAGCCACTTGTTGTTAAGAAGATATCAGTTACCATTTGTTGGCAACTGGAGGAATTCAGTGGGAATTATTATTTCTTAGTTATATAACCAGTGTAGTTTCGTCTACGGACGGTACTAATTAGAAGGCTATCATGGATTCTTAGAATGAATGTTCGTTTTGAGAAAATTTTATTGCTGATAATCAAGTGTAGCATAGTAGCATGAAATATAACCCAATAGTTCGTTATGAAGACAGCCTCATGACGGAAATTGATGTTAGTAGATTTCCTTATCTTCGAATAAAGGCTGTATGTGTTACAGGTAATTAATATTTTGATTCCCTTGAGAGGAAAACGGATTAAGACCCGTCTATATACCTGACTTCCTAGAGAGAGGAAAAAAAGTGTTTCCTCCTACTGAATAAGTAAACCAACTATGCAACATCATGTGAATAAATGTTTTAAACTTAATTTCCCCACGGGCAACAGTATCAAGAGATTATTTGCTTCCTTCATCATTTCACAGCACGATTGGTATTTGATATTGTCCTTGGAAACCAAAGATCACTTTTTATAACTAGCTATGCTCACTGAACCCTTCTGTGTTTTTACATGTTATTATTCCTTTTATCTCCTGCATATCTTTTCTCAGTAAAGGTCTTTTGAATTTCTGGTTTCTTTATTCCCTATACTTTTGTATACTAAATGCAATGTGTCGGCTTCAACTTCTGTACTACTGTACAAAGTACACTCACTGTCAATTTTGGTGAACAATAAATATTTGTTAGTTCGAACTGGTTTCCATTTACCTGGGGACAAGAAGGCTTTCATCGCTTAATTGGGTACTGGTTGGCAGAAGATTGGAGGAATACGATCAGAAGTATTCTTCTATATTATAATTACGTTGATCTACACATTTTAGCACTGTTAACAACTCTAAATCTGTTGTATTATCGCTTGAAGAATAAGTAAAGATGTTATTTAGCCAGTTTTGCTGTTCCATGCCGGGTCCCATTGCTAAAGTGTCTTTCTGTCTTCATTCTTAATGCGAAAACAATTTCAGTCCTTCTCCCAACCTGCACTTTGTCCTCATGTATTATTTCAAATAAAGTAATATTTGAGTAATCTGTAAGAGATCAGCACCAGCAATAATCCCCTTAATTATTCGTATTCCCACTGTTCTCGTCTTTCTTTTGTGTGTGCCGTCACCTTTTTGACGACAGTAATTACAGATGCTATAGTTAGCCTTATAAACTGTAAGTACTGGGACTTGTTGTGTCACCGAAGACATTTTCTGCAAGTAACTGCAGAGTTTCATCAACAGTTACCTATACTCCATATTGATGATTACATAGCCAGAAAGGATTTGCAACAGAGGATTCCACTGGATAGTAAATCAGCCAAAACTCAATCGCCCAGCGATTATTCAGATAAAAACGTAGTTTGATGGTACCACTGAGTGATATCGTGCTTCACGCTCACCAGTGTAACACCAAATGAGAAAAAACTGAGGTACAATATGTGGAAGACGGTGTGATGGACGAAGAAAGCTTGTGGGCAATCATGCAGACGGCTAAAACACATTGCAGAGAGAATAGTTAAATCGAATGTTTTACCTGAGGCTGTATGTGCTACTTGGAACCTAATGGAAGAACATTAATAATAATACCTTTCCTGAACACAATAAGTACAAGTGTTATATTTAGCTCTATGCATTATTGCTTGAACTATTAAAGTGAAGCACAAATCATAAGACTGTTTCATTTTCTATTCTCGGATTTCCCCAATTACACAGATGTTCTCAATCTACATTCTTCTTATTGATGTTTTGAGGCAATTAATACTTTTATTTCCTCTAGGGAGTTACTTTTATGTTTTTTATCTATACATGAAAGAAAAGTTATTGAACTTTATATAGATTCATTCCACCTGATGCAGAAATCAGATTATTGCCCCGTTTTTGTCTTAAAGTTTGTCTTCTAATTGTTCACTCATATAATAGGTCACATAGCCATACACTGAGATTTCCTTCTGGTTATAATATTTATTTGTTGTGACAAATTAAGTCGGAGTCTCTTGAGACTTGATCACAACGAAATCTTTGTGATTTTTTTATTTCTCCGATAATTTGTAAACAAATCAGAGCAACAGATTTCTCTGAGAAATGAAATGATAAAAGTTCATCTACTCTTTGCATAGATTTACTCATTCCATTATATCCTCCTGCTGACTGCGGTTATATAATTCTGAATCAGCGAGGCGCTGTTCATTCCCAAGTGATGTCAAGATGAACTTTGAGGGTTTGTATACTGTACTAATAATCAGACTGTAGCAATTAAGAAGTGATTTTCACAGATGCATGCATCCCTATATCTAATTATACTGACTAGAAGTGCATAAACATTTATGAAGCTAGAAAATAAATAATCCGCAGATGTTATTAAACCCTAAGTAAACTTCCCGGATGTATGTCAACTTCGTATTCTAGTGTGTACCAAAGATATTCTCTTAAAGGGCAGTGGATGCTCCTCAGTTAAATCATCCAGCTTAGAGAACATAAATGCACTAACATTATCGACGCTAGCGTAAAATCCCCGGCTTTGCTGCTGCTACATGTGAACTCGCAGTGCATCACAATTATCGTATATTTATAAGTAAAATATTATAAGGGTTTTTGTATTTTTTCTTAGTGAATGAAAAATAAAACGATACTATCGTTTTTTTGACGCCTCGCTATTTAATACTGCTTCTAATAGCTTTATCAAAAAAGTAGTATTAAACCAGAATTTAGAAAATCTCAGCCCATAAATAACAACTTAATCATCCTTCCTCAACACACTATTTGATAGAAGAATAGAAGGAAAAAGAAGAAGAAATATCAAACAACACTGAGACTCTCAAGAAAAATAATTGCGTAAACAGTTTCATCAACAAAATCAACACCGACAGCAAATATGGCTGAAAACGTATTCCGAAGGCATTCCGTATATATATATCCGAAAGGTCAGGCGATAATAGAAGAGTACTCAGTGAGCGCAGCATCAAAGTTTTCTTCAAAACACCGAACTTAGAAACAACAAAGCAACCTTGTACATGTAAAAGACCAAATCTCTAAGGATTCTCAATCTGATTGTGACCACAAAACAAAATACTTGTATTATGATGAGATATGCATCGGAAAAAATCGCGAGAAATCAAAATCAAGAAGAAATCAACACCGTAGAGCGTCTGTTAGACCACAGAGAAACCCACTTGAACTAGAAAAGCTTGAAAAATCATCAGCCATAAGTGATCCACACGCTAAAGAATCAGGTCACAAAACTGATTCTGACAGTATCGAAATATTCTCGGGAAAATTTCAGAAATCACAAAGAACTTCTCACATTATCAGAAGCACTTCACATCAAATTCCATCCAAATTGTCTGAATAGGAATTGTGGACTAAAACAGAATTTGACCTGATTACATCAACCCCACTCCCACGAAATGACAAAATCAACAAGAATGCGATAAACAATTTCATCATGTAAACACACGCTGCTTCTATAATTTTATACACTTATAAAATCCAACAGTCTACAGTAATTGGCAAACTTGACAATGCAAAAATTACCCCTGATGATGAACGATGATTAAGTTGTTATACGTAAGCTGTGATTTTGTGAATTCTGGTTATAAGCAGCACTCCACTGCAAGTCACCATCCACCAATTCACTTATGATTACATACCGAGACATCGTAGAAGCATCTGCACAAGAAACCGACATGTCAATTTGAGAACGAGCACTTCAGTCCAATCAATTGACGGGAAAATCTAAAATTCAATTAAACAGTATCGTTTTGTTTCCATGGACGTCGGTGGTGTAGCGGTTAGGACGCTCGCCGACCATGAACATGGTCCAAGGTTCGATCTCCGGCCGACGCACTCCTTAACCTCGCTAAGCCAGAAATAATGCTGGTGAAGAGGAAAAGTTGGTACTGAGGCTAGCAACCTCAACCTGTAAAATAAACACTGCTACAGAAACTTCAAGCCTCCAGCTTGAAGCCCTATGTTCCACTGGGAACGTGAAGGAAAAAAAAAGTTTTGTTTCCATCCACTAAAAAATACAAAAAAACCTCTATTTTAATGCATATCATTTACCCAATGCTCAATTTTTTCAAACTGTTAAAAGTGGACTTGGTTTTGACAGACGTATATAATAAAAATATAACTTAAAACTGAAATGATTTGTTTCAGTGTTAAGGATGTTTTTATCTGTCTTATGTGTCTACAGCATATATGAGTAGATTTCATAATGCTATGGATGGGGACTGCTTGTCTCTAATTTATTTGGCTTGTGCATAAAATGTTTGTCATGCAGGACACGGAACTGTTTATTTATTACTCTAACTGTCTGTATTTAATTCCACTTAAACGTGTTTATTATTAATACGTTTACTGCCTCAGTGAACTAGCCAAGTTCCTTAGCAGTGTACGAGAAAGCACTCAATTCAAACCAACGACCGTTATTTGCGAATCAGACATCAGATCATATTCGTGATTGGCGAGGACTCTACTGCTGAACCACGGACACACTTCGCCGCCACAGGAAAGAAATGAACTCCCGAACCCTTTTTTACTGTTAACCGAGAGGGAAATCAAACAGTTGACCATAGGGTTGGGTTTTCAACTACTCAGATAAATCTGTAGCTCGCGCCATCGTGGAGCTTTGTCAAATTTCTTTTTTACGACTATCAAGTTATCAAGTAGATTACATGTCGCTGTCTGAAAGACTTTTTATTTCCAAAGATAAATAGGATGAATTCCCACCTAGAACTGTGTAATTTGCAAAGTGAGAATTTGACCATTCGAATGTCACCTGATTTAACAAATTGACTCAATTCGCTATTTCCTCTACAACACAATATTATAGGAACAAAGTTTATTTTCTATATCCAATGTTATCAACACCTAAAAGCATTTAGCTTCCATAGGTGACAGTGAAAATATTATTTTCAAATGCACCCAAAATAAAGCCTTCATTTAATAGCTACTGTTCAAATCTGCGTTTCTTCATCTTCTGAGTACCATTCAACTTGAGAAAAGTGCTTTTTATTCCTGTAAGTTCCAGGTGAAATATACGTGGCCTCGAGATTATGGCTGTGTACTTTCAGAAGCATTTGGTGTTATTTTTACAGTCTGAACTTGCTAGCCATACTCCCAAGTTTTCTGATTTCGAGGCTTATGGGCACATTGGCACCGAGTCGAACACAGGCAAGGGGCCTGGCTTCTACCGTTGAACCACTGCCACAACGACTACAAGACCTCAGGCTTGCACACAAGTGTCCGAAAATGAAACCAGTGCTGACTATGTTTACCGGAAGCACAACAGTGAAATCTTATTGAATGGTCCACCTTACTCAGAGAACAGTGCCAATATTGTCTCTAACATTCATGGTTCAATGATTAGTAAATAAAGCCTTATCTATTAGATAATTACTTTAAGATTGAATTTACAGAACTTTCATTTTGGAAAATAACAAGGAAAAACTATAACAAGATAAAAATAGGACGAAAAAGGGTAAAGTCTATCTCTATCACTACAGTGAATCACGTCTTTCATTTTTCTTCAGGAACTTCTAAATACAAGTGGGTCAATTTGTCAAATTCAATTTATTCGGCCTTACTTTTCCTAGTTTTGTTTTTCTGGTTGACAAATAACCAAAATTAAAATTGAAAATTGAGTGATATAATGAAATCAGGTCTTTAGGTTACAAAATTACAACAATAAAACCTTGTTAAGTCATTTTAGACAGATAATTGGATGCATACATGCAGATTACTTGTCAATCTTTTCAACTAAAGGACAAGCATACTTGAAATATACAAAAGAATATTCATGCACTAGTAAACACGTTGCTTTCCTTCTAAGCGATAATGCAGCAGTGGTAATAATAATGGAAAGAGAATAACATGGATTTCATTTGTGAAACTTGTCATCATTGCTTGTTCATCAATGTGAGAAGAAATTTGATACATTTATTTTTGAAATCGAATAGGCAATTTACAAATTAAATCGCCATGTATAGGTTAACACTGTGCGAGGTGAAATTCTACAACAGTTTCATTAATAAAACAAAAAATAATTGAGCAAAGAATATTTTTTTGACAATTTCCTCTTCTGGCTCTACAATTATATCTGTATATCCTTATATACATAGAATATTCAAAAACCGTAGTCAATAACAATATTTCTGTTTTTTTTAAATAATATAAATCTGTTAAGTAAGATCACAATGGCTCTCTGCCTAACAAAATTATGTACCTACAATCCTTGATGTCCACTGACACTTATCACAATACTGCGATAATCACATTACAAGAAACATGGTTACACGAACTGTACGATGACAATCTCATCTCTCTAAAGGACTTCATCCTATTTAGACAAGACCGAATATGTTGTAATAAGAAAAGCGGGGGTGGAGTTGCAACTTTTATTAACTCAAAATGGTCTATTTCTAATAATGTTTGCTTCTCATTCTCAAATGACTTCATAGACTGCATCACCGTCAAATGTCGTCCCAAACATCTCCCCAAATATAAACACATCTTTATCACAAACATGTACATTTCTCCAAGTTGCTCACTATCTAATCTTTCAAGTTTTGCCGATGAATTCACCATGTTCGCCGCTGCCAACTTCGACAACTCTCTGTCTGTTATTACTGGGGACTTCAACTCGTCAGATTGCTCCTTCCTTGAAGCACTTGGTCACTCTAACATTGTCAAATTTTCCACTCGACTAGACAAAACACTGGATTTAGTTTTTACAAATGACGAAGGAATCTATGAAGCACGTAAACGTGCACCGATCCTCAACTCTGATCACTCTATTGTTCTTGTTCTACCAAAAATTTACAGCAAAACACACATTAAAGTCTTCTCGCATCTGTCTATGAAAGCACAACAAAGATGCTACTCATCCGAAAACTTACTCAATCTAAGGTGCATGTTACAAAATACTAACTGGGACTTATTCCATGAAAGTTCATTAGATGACACAATCGTCAATATAACGGATTATCTCAAGTTTTGCCTTGATATATGTTGTCCCAAACAAACTCTATTCAAACGTCTCGACCGCTTCTCATCTCCTTATCTCAAACAACTTCGCAGGAAAAAAGAAACTTTGTACAAATCCAAAGACAAGTTAGGACTCAAAAAGATTAATGCTCAGATCAAATCTGAAATCAAAAATCTTAATGCTATATATAATGATACACTTTTATCATGTAAATCTCCAATCAGTATGTGGAAACTTTTTAATGAAATTACTGGTAACAGTAAGCGTTGTAATACTTCTCCCTCTTATGATGTTAATGCTCTTAATCAGTCTTTTATACGCTGTCCTTCTACTTTAACTACCTCTATTGTTACCTATCATGTTGCTGAAAACTTTCATGACTTTAATACTCTCGATGTTCTAAAATGTCTTAAAACACTCAAGCCCTCACGTAGCCTAGGTCCTGATGGTATACCTGCCTATGTTCTAAAACAATGTGCAGATGTGTTGTGTTCTCCACTAACCAACATCCTAAATGCCTCTTTCTTCAAAAATATCGTACCTGATGCATGGAAAGACATCAAAATTGTCCCTGTCCCTAAACCTGGAAATGGCAAGAACGTAAAGTTCAGACCCATTGCCATCACTTCCCCGTTTCTAAAGGTTATGGAAAAACTAATACTTCTTAAACTCGAACCCTCCCTTAAAAACTTCGAAGACCCAAAACAATTTGCCTATAGACAGGGTAGGAGTACATTAGACGCTGCAGCTGTCTTACACAACAACATTGTCTCATCATTAGATAAAGGTGCCAAATACGTCCGCTGCACGTTTCTTGACTTCACTTCTGCTTTCGACTCTGTTCCTAGATGTCTCCTTCTAAATAAGCTCTCTTTGACGAAAACTGAGTCCTGGGTCACTAACTGGTTGCATTCCTACTTCTCTAACAGAAAGCAGTACACCGTATACAAAGGTAAATCATCCTCTGCTGCACTCACTGAAGCCAGAGTCCCCCAAGGCGCTGTACTCTCCCCACTTCTCTTTTCCTTCTTTCTACATGACTTACCATCTTCAAATGACATTAATTTTGTCAAATACGCTGATGATCTGTCTGCATCTTTGCCTATCAAATGTCAAAGCGACTGCTCTAAACTTAATGGCTTTCTGTCAGAAATCAACCAGTGGTCCAAGGAAAATGGTCTTACTCTAAACCCTTCCAAATGCCAAACAGTCAATTTCACCTTTAGGCATAAATCCGACCTAAACAAACTGTTTGGCTCTCACGAGGTATGCAAAATAGACGGCACTGAAATAGAAACTAAATCGGAAATTAAATACCTAGGTGTCATTCTATCTGCTGATCTCTCCTGGTCGTCTCATATCTTAGCAATTTCTAAGAAAATATTCCGTCTTGCCTTCTACATTAAGAAGTTAAAACATTCTGGTATTACCCAACCCCTACTCCTACAATTCGTTAATTCTCGCATCCTGCCTATTATTCTCTATTGTTCCCCCTTAGTTCTTCCTGGGCTACTGAAGAAAGACTACAACATATTACGCAGGATGTTAAATGTTGTCAGCAGAGTAAGCAACTTGCCACTTAACCAGCTTGTTAATATTTTGGTTGACAGGCACATGGACTCATGTGAAAAATGGGCCAAGTCCATTTTATCTAACTCACACCACCCTCTTCACTCACAACTCTCCCCTTGCATCTCATCAGGTAAAACCAGAAGCCAATATAGAAAACTATATGCTCGTACCAGCAAGTACAAAAACTCAACCATACCCTACTTAGCTCGCGTTCTGTGTGATAAAGAAAGCATTAGGCGTGACACCTATAATTCATTAAATAGTCAGTAGTACAACTGGATCTCATCTTTCCAACCCACTTCATCAATAGGTTCAACATTTCCTTTCTTTCTGTTCCTGTCCTCTCTCTTCTTTTTCCGTTATGTGCTGCTTTGTTCTCTTTCTTTCGCTTACGGCAGTTAATAAGACAGCTCCCACTTTCCTAACACCTTCAAACACTGTTTCAGCTTTACCTTTGCTACTGAACATGCCAATGTATTGTTGTAATAATGAACTGTGGTTTCCTCAATCTATGTAGAATTCTATTTTATTGACAATGTACTAACTGGATGCAATACTGTAGTAAAAATGCTGAGAATTCCATTCTGTATCACAAGTACTGTTTTGGAATAAAGCAAATTATTATTATTATTATTATTATTACTGTTCATGAAATATGCTTAAATTATAATAGTAATAAAGATATAATAGCAAAAAGAATATTAACTAAAGTTAAGGAAATTTCTACAAAAATTGAGGATCATTCGAGCCTAGAAGGCCAAAGTAAAGACAGTGTTTGAACCAGTTTCTTTTGGACGCATAAATTAGACTTCTTATTGTGGATACCGACGGCTTTAAGGCGAATTCTTAAGGCGAAGTTAAGATTTGTTGATATGCGGTAAATGACTTTGAAAACCACCTTGTTAACATCAATCTTGTGTTCTTTATTCACAAGATGAGATAGAATGGTGCTGCAAATTGATTTTGTTTTTCCTTTATTTAATCAAACACGCAGGATGATGTTCGGAAATCCAATTAGCAACACGCCTAATTGTACGGCCTATGTAACTGGACCCACAGGAATAGTGAAACTGGTGGATACACATGGAAAAGGCGAAATCAGGCAGTTTGTCTTTTACTCCCAAGCACAAAAGAGGAGTGGTCTTGAAGAAAAAACGTAATTCAGCAGCAGGGAATGCCCCTTTTACGGCATTTGTAAGTCGTTGTGTTGGTATATCGCTGATGTTGTCTTGGAAGAACTGGATTTGTAAGAATAAGGCCTTTTTAGGAACTGTCGGTACCTTGAGCTGCTTTGATTTTAGATTCGTCTTCTTATCAGTAAACTTTTCTGGATAACCGTTTTCATTCAGCATTCGTATAATATTATTAGTTTCCTCATGAAGACATTCATCCGAGCAGATTGCTCTTGCTCTGTGAACCAAGCACTTTATCAGATTGCGCTTGTATTTCAAGGGCACGAGGCTGAAAAATGATTATACTAACCAGTTGATGTAGGTTTTCTGTATACACTTCTTTTTAATGTGCTGACCGCTTTACTGGTTATAAGGACGTCTACAAATGAAATACTTCCTTTCTCATTAGTAAAATTTATTACAGGATGAATTTGGTTAAATTTACTCAGGATGTTCTTTTCTTCCTTCTCATTTTTCACGATTAGAAATGTATCATCCATGTACCGACAATAGAATTCAAGTTCACCAGCAACATCTTTCAAGGGCCTATTTTCTGGTTTCGCAAGGAAAATCTTGGCTAGAATGGATCCTAGTGGTGACCCTATTGCCACACCATCGATTTGTCTATATAGCTTCTTATTAAAAAAAAAGTGGACATTCATTGTGCATTTCAAGAGAAGCTCTTTTTTAAAAATATAGGAATACCGACATCGACGTTTCGTCTTATGAGTTCTTCGCATACAAAATCCAATGTTTCCATAAGTGGCATATCGAGGAATAAGAAAGTTACGTCAAATGATGTTATGAATTTATGGTCAACATTTAAATCTTTTATCCTTTCAATAAATCCAGAAGTATCCTTTACACTGTGTTTCACCAACCCGGTATGGAGAGGCTGTAAGAGTTCGGCTAACCATTTGGCTACGGGATGATATAGCGAATTTAACGTACCTAATACTGGTGGAAAAGGTATATCATTTTTGTACACATTAGGCGAGCCATATAGCCTTGATGTGAACGTTCCAGTGAGTTTCATTTGAAAACGAAAGTTTTTCTTTAGGTCACCATAATATTCAATCATTTTGATACAATAAACTACAATCACGAAAGCAAGTGTTAGAAAACGCGATTTGATTTGTCACTGCAAATCTGCTCAAATGCATTACTAGTTCATCCAGTTAGCTAGACAGAAATCGGTTATTTTGAACTGATTTCGCCCTCTGAGCAGAGTCACACTGGTTCATGAATGATGGACTTGGCTTCAAAAGGAGGAGACGGAATTATGATGTTTAGGAACTTCGATGTTTGCCAGGTGGTAGGCGCAACTGGTTGATGTAAGTCGTATACAAGACCTCATTTATATCAATCAGTTGTATGCTGCGTAATCTGCTGACCTGATGTAGTCAAAATACTTTTAACACTGTTTTCTCCCACTCATGTATTAACTTAGCATAGCAAAAGTGAGTACAACAGAATATTCACCCTTTCACATGCTCATGTAGAGCCGATTATACTAGACTATGGCAGCGTGTTCTCTGGAAATACGTATCTGGTTTGGTTTATCGGACGTCAGCATTGCACGACTAAGTCTCCCATGGGGGACCACCTGGAGGCCTATTACTCAGCTTCACGTTATTTATCGTTAAAGTTATCCATGGGGCTAAATTCAGTCCCTGCTTATGTATACACATATGTGAAAGCCTAAAGTATATTTACACAAATATTCATCACCTTTGCTTACGTCAATCACATAGATGATCCTTCTTGTTTATTATGTCATCAATTTAGTTCATCCCATCGCACTTATACCTTTTGACTACACTGAAACTGCTTTAAAACTCTTAAAACCAATTCACGTATTTCATAATCTTTTGAAAATTGTGTGGTTCATCCACTTCGATTTCACCTCTTAAAAAAATTCATTTCAGTATTCTTTATTCTTATCACATGTGATCTAATAAATGTTAGAGCATCTTAATGCCATTTGATTTGAATAACAATCTAACCCTACCACTTCACGAGAAAGTGGTTGAATGGAAAAGTATTTATGGAAAAGTATTTGTTTTCTGATAAAAACTGTATCTTTTCCATTTATGGTAAATATTTCGGCATTTTAGCCAGTTCTTGGATGCTTCTTTTGGCTGACCACCTGACTCACTGTTAGCTTTCACTTACTGTTAATGCAATCTCCTGTATTTTACTCTTGCAGCCACGCTGAACTCGTCGTTACGGATTCAAGTTTCACTTGACAGTTTGAAGTGTGATGTCTCTCAAAGGTTTTCAGTCGTTTATTCCTCTTCCTCTCAGTTTCCTTAAGCATAACTGTTAGGTAATACTTTAATTTTGTTGCTTCTTTGCCAGAGCTCCTGTTTCTAATAACTTCTAGCCAACTGACAATTCCGTATTGAGACAGCTAAGGCGGATGTTGGGGGAAGTCTGCACTAGCCTACTGGAAACATGCTTCCCCACATGAGCAATGACTTGACATTGATGGTTTAAATCCACATCCAGTTTCATATGCTCAGTGTAATAGATTCCCACATTGATATCACAGTAATGAATAACCACCTTGCGTCTGTAATCTTGAAAATCAGCAGCTTAAGTAGCACTGAAAGAACCTTTCTTTGTCTAAAGTGAATGTTCATTATTCATTGGTTATTTTTACTTTAATTTTGAACAAAGAGAATTTGTCGTTCAGACGTACGTTCTTCACTTAGCCACTTTTAGTATTGTATATAAATGATTTCCAACTAAGTAAAGCATATTTCCTTTCGAATGATCAAAGATTATTATTCTTGTTATTCCCTTACTTTTCTAGTAGAAGACACAGCTTTAGGTGCATATTAACACCTCAATCACTTTAAGCTTGTTATATGACTGCTCTCAACAGCAGTTTGTATCTGCAGTCTGAATGGAACTGAAGTTTCCTCTATGTCTAGGGTTTCTTGCTGACTTTGTCTAAGCATCTAACATCAACGCAGACTGCACTACAATGGAAAACCACATACATTCATGATCACATTACAGAGTCGATTATCAAAATTCAGTCTCCACCTACATCAAGGTGTAGACACGTGATATTACTTATTTTCTAATGACCAATCAATGAAATTTCATACAGTAAAGATAGTCTTTATCCACTCACCTTGATAAACAAAAGCTTTCTGCTCGTATTATATATGTACCATTGTTTTTACTATGCTAGTCATCAGAACAAAGTATTTTTCAGTCGAAATAATACAGTGATTGATGTAAACATTGCTCCTTCCCACCTTTCCGGTACTGTGAGCATTACCCTCATAACTGTCTGTCATACTTCCTCACAACTACACAATTACTTATTTGAAAATGAGCACTCAACAACTACTTACACCAAGCCATTATTTTTACATTCTTCGAGTTCGGAGTCAAACTTTCGGTTTCAGGCATGACCTTTAAAGTTTCATTAGTGATAGTATTGTTCATTTTACAGGGGTGAAGCTGTTAGCCTTAGGTTCGACCTTCTGTGAATTTCAATCTTCTTACCAACTGAGGGAAGTTCTATAGTTTTTGTTCAGTTCAACCAATAACTAATTTCATTCACAGAAATGTTATAGGCCCAAAAGTACTAAACATCTGCCTCCAATTCGGGACTCTTCAGCAGTACATATTCACCACTATATGGAGGAACCAATCCTAAGTCTTCAGAGCCAGGCTGTTGAACATCCTGCCATTGCAACCGAATCAGCTGGCCAGTTAATCCTGATTTCTGCCAATTGGTGATATTTTTTTCACTTTAAGAACAGTTCGGATCTTCGATAAGCTCCAATAAGCTATTCAAAAGTCAGATAAACTCAGGTGATATCATTTTTCTTGACTATCTGATATATATTATTCTTATAGCTAATATCCTGAATTCGGATGATCATGATAGATAGTGATGTAAAGTATCATATGAGTATATTTGTATACTAATTAACTGAAATATATACAAAGCATAAGTCAACATCAAAGGGATTTAAAATAACTAAGCTGTTTATAAAATGATATATTAATATGAAAATCAAGCATATTTGCATAATTAATTCAAATGTGAGCACACATGATTGAATATAATTAAAGTAGATTAGTTTCTGTTGTAAGGCAAAAACACACGTTATTACACTGATCAGGTGATGCGATTCCTTCAAATAACAAATAGGAACAGAGAAAACCGTTAATCAATGACCAGTATATTGGAAATAATTAGGCAAGTTATTCTGATTAATGGACGAGTAACTGGCTGTATGACTGATTAAAAGTTCTCATCTCCTCTTCAAAAAATCTCTCATGGACACAGACTGAACTCGTCGCCCCCTTATACTTTCCACTCAATATTCCCCTCAGCTGGTGAGTGATCAACTTTTCATTTTGTTCAGCTCAATTTTCGGATGATAGATCCTTAGCTGTTCCACTACCTTCCAATGTCACTTGTTGCTTATCTTCGGTCACATGCTATCCGATCTTCGGCCTAGTGACAGTGAAGACACTTCTTGTGAATGCTGATTTTAATGCACACTCCGTATCTGTGAAACACCCAGAATCACTAACACCACATCACTGTTTAAATTAGGAATCGTTTTTGTTACACTGTCGACATCTGATAACTACACTAGTTTCAGAGTGACAAAGGTGTATTTAGCCTTTCTCAACATCTCTTACCTTGACATTGATAGCGGCTGATGCTTATGGTTGCTCCCTCAGGGATCTTCATCAACTCTTTCTTCTCTGTGTTCATTTGAAGTTCTGCTTTCGCTGCCTACCTCTCCAGGTAACTCGTTAATTTTCACTTGCGGATCTTCGAATAAGTGTGATATTAGACATCAGTCGTCCGACATGTTGGAAACTTCTAGTGTTTTCACGTAGGTTCAATGTGTTTCCATCTTCTCACATTCAATTTTCTGCAGCATGACCCAGTCCTCCATAAACAGGGATATCATCAGTGATAGTGCGTTGTCAGTGTTCTACTCGTGTATGTGTTTCAAAGTAGTAATTGAGGTTATTTCATAGCAATATTTTCTGAGAAAGCGTAGAATTGGCGATCTGATGTAACTAAAACTTGTTTTGATTGGATGTGAAATGAGAGTATGCTCAGTACTGAGATTCCAGGTTTATTTCACGTTAATTCCAACGGAATAATATTTTGGTGTAAAATGGACTTTCCTCTACCTGAAATTCAATCAACGATTCGATTAATTGATATATGCATACAACTTGGGCACTGTAGTAAAGTATAACTCCATTATGGATAAGATTTTATTTTGATAAAATCACACAGTGTTATAAAGTAGTATTAACTGATGACCACCTTTCGAGTACAAATTATTAATTCTCATTATCATATAAAGGCAATCACACACCTTTCTTGCTTCATTTATATACATGAGTAAAAATTGATGATATAGTGGTGGTATAGCGGTTAAGACGCTCGCCGACCATGCACATGGTCCGGGGTTCGATTCCCGGCCGACGCACTCCTTTACCTCGCTAAGCCAGAAATAATGCTGGTAAAGAGGGAAGGTTGGGCATGAGGCTAGCAACCTCATCCTGTAAAATAAACCCTGCTACAGAAACTTCAAACCACCAGTTTGAAGCCCTATGTTCCACTGGGGAACGTGAAGGAAAAAAAAAAGACATTTGAATAATGTACATTCAGAAATAATATTAGAGTTATCAATCAAATACAATCAGATAGGAAAGAAGATGTCTTTTAAAGTAAAAATAAGTTGTTGGGATGCTATAATGTGAATTGAATACATTTCAACGCTTTTTACTATTCTCCGATTTCACTGTTAATAATATCTTCCATATCTATGGTATTTGCATTGTGTAATTTCTGCTGAATGTGTTGGGTGTAGACTCGATGAACCAGGATTCAATGGTCAGTCTCTCCTCCCACATACCTGTATTACTTTTTAGAATTTTGACTCTGTCTTACACTATTGTGTGGTTGTGTGTTAATGCATTCAGTGAAATTGCTGAGTTTTATCTAAATTACTTTACCGGATCAATCATTCTAACCTTAACCAAATTTTTATGTTCCGATAATCCCAATACTCCTGATCCACTAGTTTGATTCAATGTAACTGACTTCATTCACAGTCATTGCAAGGTATTTTGAAAATTATATTATTTGTTTAATTAGGTCCACCGGATCTGTTAAGCTACAGAATATGTTGGTGAGTGAGTTTGTGGTTTTGAATGTCACTCTATTTCCTTCTTTATTGCGAATCCTAAGTGGGGCTTCAGATGTCCCCTCCTTGTATGGTATGATATTAAATGCCTTTTATTCTCTCTTATTTATGTTATCACTATTATTTTCACCATTATTTTTTTATTTTGCACTACTTTGTATCACTTCTTTGATTGATTGCAGTTTGCAATGGAATCTACACCACACATTTGGTCTAATTTAGAACTCGTTTGCAGATTCTACATGTATAAATAGTAAACTTATGTGGGGTTTATTTCCTGTTTTATCAGCGAAATTGACTTATATCATGTGATATATTGTCCATCGTGTCAATCTCTAAAACATCAACAATCCATCTAACTCTAAGCCGATATGGTTTCCTTATAAAAGATATAGTTGCTTTTAACACATATGTGTATTTAAATTAAAAAGGCTTTACTGTTCACAAAGAACAATTCAACTAATATATCGAATACCTTTTTTAATAAAAGGCTAAGGGATTAATCCATACCAAAAATATATGCGTACTCAGTTTTTGTCATTCACCCTAGTTGGGATTTGCGTGATCAACACTTAATCTTTATTCTTTTTTAAACCATGTTTATTTATTTCTCGTTTGTGTTGTTTATCTATTTACAGGTTTAGATGAATATAATTATACATATTCCAGAGATGGTGTTTTTTTTCACCTCTGTAATTATTGTCCTTCCAGTGGCTGTCATGAAGAATTATGAGTTAGGTTGCCTTACGTACTAGTAAACAAGGCAATATTATACCCAGAAACGAAGGCAGCTTGCTTAAACAGGAAGAAATTAGGCAGGATGGGGAAAAACTTAGCTAGGTCAATAAGCCTGATTGTCTTCTCTCGGTGGAAGCGAAAATTAGTATGGAGACATGGAATGCTTGCACGGTGTTTGAAGCTGAGAAAACTCTTCAGATTGTGAAAGAAATGAAAAGACATCGCATAGAAATGCTTCGAATGTATGAGAGTAGATGGGATGAAAGTGGACTTTTCAAGTTGTTGAGTGGAGAGTTAATAATCAACTCCCGTGAATCAAACGACAACGACTAGCGTAGTGTCATGAAGAGCATCGCAGTCTCTTAGGCAGCGGGTCGCTCAGAAACCACTGTAGAAACTTGGTGAAGCAGCATAGAGAGCGGCATACGCATTCACAATACTGATGTCAATTGAGTAAGTGCTTTTCTCAATACCAGAGACATTTTACGCACCTCGCAGTATGTGTTTCCATTGGGCTACTACAGACTTTGATGATTAACTGCCTCAGTTGATCCATACGGAAATTTTGGTGATCTGAAATGCCTCTGAAGTATCCAAACGTGTGTCTATGGTTTCGTTGAGACGCCTATTAACTTTACAATCATCAAATGAAACTATGATACTTTCGTCATTAAATGACACATAAATACTTTTCCCCATTTCAACCGATATTGAAATTTTTATTGTATTTTGTTAGCAAATTACCAATTCCTCATGCTTTTGAACTGCAATTCTATTCACCTTTATAGGTCTCCATTGATTACGAAATACAGCATCGGCCTTGTAAGTAACAATTACTCTCGAAACACTACGTGGACAGTGAAATAAATTTGAAGCAGGTCACTTCATTCACTTAACTATGCAGCGACGCTTGAACTACAAGAGTCATGGATGGAGATGTTGAAACCAGAATCTGAAAGGCATGGCAGAACTTCATCACTCTAAAATCAAGTTTGAAATCTTCTGCACTAAGCAAAAAAGATAAAATTTTGATTTTCAACAAAGAATTAGCAGCAAGAAGCTCTGAGAAGGATTAAATCATAAATGTGTTGCTCAACAAATATTCAAAAGGAAATTGAGATGGATCGGCTCACGTTGAGGAGACCATCGGAGAAAATCGCACGGGTGTCCGAGGGTGGCATAAAGGGGATCATGAGAGAAGGAGATTGAAGGCGCATGTTCAACTCCATGAACTATAAAACACACACCCTATATATTAGGTGACCGAGGTTTACACTGGATGCTAGGGTAATGGAATGATAGCCAGACAGGTTACTATTTTGACATGATGACTTTTGTAGATTCATATAAGATAATATGACACTAATTCAAATGCACTAGCCTACGCCCCACTCTTACCTTTCGAGACACTATCAGTTACTCTTTTTATCTAGAAAAATTTATTTGCAGTTTTAGATACTCATCATCCAGTGCAATGAGTTATGGTTTCTCATTCTTCCTTTCTTTGTTTCTTCATTTTTTTCTTTATTCAGGCTGATGTATTTCCTTCCAAAAGTTATCTAGCCACCAGTGCATTCAATGGGGGTAATGATGAGAGCAAGGCATTACCTGCTGATTCCTTCAGACAATGTTTCCATGCGGATAGTTAGTTAGTGTATACGATTTCCTGTTTTTAAATTATTAATTATGTCTCATTTTTACAAAACATTATCAATGTGCATATAACCAAGAAATACAAAAACACATTAAACGGAGACAAAGACAAATGAAGATAAGGATCAAATCTAAATCTACAGATGTCAAGATAGTGAAATACAGTCTAGAATAATCGACACTAAATTAGTTGAAACATCCAAATAAGTAAAATGATTGCGATTAAATCAAATGGGAGGTATTTTCTAAACAACTGTACCGTTGTAATAGGTTCTTAGTTGGTTCTCTGCCTTCGAGGGTTTCTTGAAGTTAATATTTTCACACAAGGCATCCAATCTTCAGCCTAGAGGCAAAGAAGACATATCTTGACGAAAGTCTTCAATACCCAGTTAGGAATGGTTTTGTCGGCCTTGTCTTGCCTTTCTGATTCTGGTTTACATTCAACATGACTGATGTTTAATGCTGTCGGTTAGATATCTTCATCACTTCCGTCTTTTGTATATTCATTTGAAGTTCTCACTGAGTTGTCTGCCTTTCTTCTGCTAAACTGTTGACTTTGGCCTGTTAGTCTTCGACTAAATGTGAAATTATACGCAAATCATACTCGAAGTAGGTGTCTAATAATGTTTTTACGTCAGGAAAAGTGCTTTTATTTCAAAACAGTACATAAGGGCATTTTTAACTCCATTCTGGCCGAAATGTTCGGCCATGTTTGACATGTTGGCTGCTTGCGTGGAAAATGAACTTGGAGTTATTTGTTGGATAGTGAGGTGAGTAACAGTGGATTCCAGGAAGCGCACTTCATCCTTTTTAAGACCTGTCTGCTGGGTGTAACCACTGTACACTGAGTGGCTGTTGTGACTCACGATTTTTGATAGATGAAGCTTTGGTATTTGAAACTATGGGTACGGGATTGAAGCGTCAGTGAAAATGTCATCACTCATGGGGGAATGGATTTCAATGCTGGTCACCACCCAGCAAATTACTTCAAATAATTAAGTTTATTTACAAGTGAGACTGTCTTGGATTCCAAGTTCATTTCCCATTAATTTTAATGGAATAATGTTTTGAAGGTGTAAAATTGATTAGTTTCCTTATTGTGAATTAAATTAAAGATTCGATTAATAATTCTTGTCATCAACAATTTACCACATATTGTCTCATTAGCTGTGGTCAGAATTCGCATGAATGAATCATTTAATCGGGGTAAATAAGGTCCCAGGTAGTAGGAGAAGAAAGACGGAAATCGTTGATATTCAAATATAAACATTCCATGTTAATTGGTTCTTAAACCACTTTTTTATTTATTCCTTGTTAATGTCATTTATCATTTTATATGAATTCAATTACATAGATTTCTGAAATAGTATGTTTTCACACCTAGTTCATTAGTTCACTTGCCCGTCCTAATCCGGGATAAGGAGGCTTGCTTACCAGTGGAACATGATAGTAAAACACTTTGAGAAGCGCGTGAGCCAGTGTGTCTGTTCTCGATGAAAGTGCAAATTAGCGTGAGGAGATGAAATGTTCTCACGGTGTTCGATGCCGGGAAGGCTATTCATATGGCACAAGGAATTAGAATTTGCGTTATTGAAGTGCTTCATTTCTGTGAGAGTAGATGGAATGGAAGCAGAGTTATTAAATCGTTGTCTACAAGGTCACTAATCTACTTTGATCACTCAAATGGCAACCAAGAACACGATGAGGGAGTTGATATCATGGCGTCATCAACTTAATTGATGTCACTGGTGCGCCTGGCAACGACAGACCTCAATAACTCTGAAATCATAATTTAGAACTATTACAGGACATGCGGATCTTCAAGTCAAGAAGTGCTTGTAAATTGGTCTAGGAATTTGTATGCGTTTCATAGACATCATTTTTTATCGTCTATTGAAGATTTTTATCGACAACTTATTTCTTTTCATAGTGAAGATCTGATGGCTTGTGCGAAAGGATTACCAATGCAGAATTATGGCAAAAAATTGACCAGAAATTCTTTGCAGAAGTAAATAGGCTGAAAATTACCTTATTCTGAGGAGACTGTATTACACAAACTCTCAAGTGGAGCCCAGTTTAGAAACGACAGGTGAGGCGTAGATGTGAAGCTAGCAAAGAAGGTGTGATGTGGGGAAAACTGAAAATGTTAGGTTTTCATCGGTCCAATTCAGTGAAATTGCGGTGCCCTATTGAACCCATTTGTTGCACTCAAACATAAAAAATATGACTCGTTTCCACAAGTATGTCTATTTAATTCTGATTTTAGCCTTTCTTCCACCTGGAAATGATTTCAGATTATGGTTTGACAGCGGTCTACATCGTCTTGTATAACATACTGCATGTAAATCAACAGCTAGTGATATAATGACATTCGGTTTGATCACTGCTAATCATGCGCATGAGGTGTGAAGAAATCAAAGCATCCTTGGAGGATCTGAATTTCGCCGATGATATATGTCTGATTTCCCACAAACTGGAAGATATGCATGCGAAAAGCAACAAGTTGGCAGAAGAAGCACCAAAGATCGGACTTCAGGTGAACATAGGGAAAACAAAGGTGATGAAGATTCCTAGGCAACAGCATCAACAGCAACAACAACAACAACCAACAATCAGCATAAATGGGGGGAACCTGAAAGAAACAACCTCTTCTACCTACCCACCCAGGAAGCATCGTTTCAACTACAGGCATAACGGACGAGGATATGAAAGCAAGAATCGGAAAAGCAAGACAAGCTTTCACTACTCTCAAGTCTGTGTGGAGGTCAACAGCACTCAGCATCAAAAATAAGATCCGGATTTTAAACTCCAATGTGAAGTCAGTGCTACTAGCTATATGGATCAGAGACTTGGCGCGTCGTAAAGAACATCTCAAACAAACTACCAACCTTCATCAACAGTTGTCTTCGCTCAATACTCAAGATCAGATGGCCAGAAAAGATCAGCGACGGAGATCTCTGGGAGCGAACCAATCAGGAACCGATTGTGAAACAAATAGGCAGGAAGAAATGGAGATGGATTGGCTGGCCATACTCTGTGGAAACCATCAAGTGACATCACTAGACAAGCAATCGCTCGAGTGGAACCCGAAAGGGAAGCGGCGAGTTGGTCGTCAGTGTAAGGACGACTTGGAGGAGGTCATGTGAAGAGGAGATGAAAACATGTGGGCAGACATGGAGCCAGGTGAACACTCTAGCAGAGAACCGAACGCAATGGAGACGCGGGGCTGAAGCCCTATGTTCCTCTAGGTATTAAAGGAAACAATAATATAATAATAATGTTATACAGATTTCCATTTCGTACGAAGATTTTCACGCAATATAACGGTTTATCTATTGTCTCTCATGAATATTATTTCACCTGAATTCAGGAGTCTGCAGATTTTATGTGTACCTTGAAGTAATATTCCTTTCCAATTAATTCCTCATCATCGGATGGCTCTACACTAACATATAGTTCTTTTACATCAAAATGTTTTACCAATCTAGTGGTTATTTTAGTTAATCAGTTTTAAGCTTAGAAGTGGGGGTGGATTTGTGAGGTTAAAGATCATCAAAACCGTTAACTGGTAGATGTTAGTAACAATACACCCAAGTTTTGGAGGAGGGGTGAAAATTAATTAATTACGGAAATCAAGATAAGTTAATTCATAGGCGTTAGCAACTAGTTATTATAAAACCCATAACATTAGTAAAATAGCGATGATGACTTAGAAAAATCGCATGACTACGTGAAATGTCAAGTGTGCAGCTCGTCGACATTGAAATTAAGTCGACTCTAGCAAAGATTTTAAAGTTATTTATCTTATATCACCCAACGTCTCCCCGCATATTCTAGGAGTACGACTTTTACATACATCCTAATTGATCCCAATTCATCTGAACAAACCAGATCTGTGTGTTCAGAAAACAATTTGTACAGCCTCTTTCTTTGCTTTGCCAACTATATTACATGTTTAAGTTTTTCAAAACAGTTTCAGTTTTTAAATAAATCCACGATCTGAAAAAGTGTTTCACACACTCAATGTATAATTGGAGAAGGATCCAAACAAGCTTTATTTTTGTCTTTAATTATAGTAACTTAACTAACTTGCATTTCAATATTTAACCTTCTACACACTTTAAATGTTTAAAAGGATACTCTTGTAAAACAAAAGTCATGCATTTTATTACATCCAAGAAAACATATTTCATGTCACTCAAATTAACAAAATGAAAGTTAGTTTTTATTTGTGTGATTCAAGGCGAGAAACAGATAACACATCGTTTCATGTTTGAATGGCCTAAATAATACTACCTATCAAGAGAAAAGCAGCCTTCTTTATCGATTAACATGTTTGTGAAATTACAAACGTATAAGGAGAAGGCATGGTTCACTGCAGAACATGGTTACAAAAGAAATTCTTAAATGACATCAAGAAGAACCGAGAACACTGAAGTCATATGACCGTAGAAACAAGCTAAAAGGCTAAAGAACCACTGGAAACCAGGGTGTACTTGTCTGCTGCTTTGTTCCAGTATGGAACTCTTCAACAGTACTTATCAGCCATCCCACCGGTGAATGTACTCATGACTTTGAGTTTATGAGGTATACTAGCTGACCATTCAACCATGAGAATGGATTACAGTGGCTCGGAAATTCGAACATTTTGATGCATACAGCTGACTAGCGTCAAAGCAGGGCAAAACACCTCTTCTTGATTTTCAAAGTTTCTGTAATTTGGAATAGTGATTATCGAAAAACCAGTCCTCTTCAAAAGATGTATATACATTTTTAATTAAAACCAAATAGGAAGGACCTTTGGAAACGCTAACGTCATGAGTATGGAACACATTCTTTAGTGGTTGTCAGAAAGCACGAAACCATCCCACCTGAATGCCTGTTAAAAATAGTATTGTTTCTGTGATCAATGTTTCTAGTCATTTTGTTCATCATTACGACAACGGCACAAGAGTCAGACAAGGGTGCTTATTGTCACCAATGATATTCCTATTTGTGGTGGACTGGATTATACGTGAGACAGTTGGAAACGAGAAGACAGGGATATCCTGGACCACCAACGTAAAGAACCTAAAAGACCTGGATTTCGCAGATGATTTATGTTTAATGTCACACAAAATCGAAGACTTACAGGCGGAAACCGACAAACTGGTAGAAGAAGCAGCAAAGACAGGACTGCAGGTGAACATAGACAAGACGGAGGCTATGAAAATAACCAACCAACAACAACAACAGCAGCAGCAACATCCAGCGCAAATCAACATCAACGGCAGGGATTTGAAAGAGGTTACTTCTTTCACTTATCTCGGGAGCATTGTCTCAACTACAGGCAGGTGGAACGGACGAGGATGTCAAATCGAGAATCGGGAAGGCGAGAAACACATTTACCAACTTAAAACCAATCTGGAAATCTTCATCACTCAACTCAGCATCAACAACAAAATTCGGATTTTCAATACAAACGTCAAGTCAGTTCTTCTATACGTACGGATCAGAAACTTGGCGGGTCACAAAGAAGATTTCCAACAGCCTGTTGCAGACTTTTATCAACAACTGTCTTCGCTGGCTCTACACTGAAGATCAGATGGCCGGAAAGAATCACCAACAAGAAACTATGGGAACAAACAAAACAAGAACCAATCGCCTATGGTATATGCAGGAGAAATAGGAGATGGATTGGATACTTGCTGAGGAGGCCGCTAAGTGACATCGCGCGTCAGGCCCTCGCTCGAGTGGAACCCGAAACGGAAGCGGCGAGTGGGACGTCCAAGGGTGACATGGAGGAGATCGTGTGAAGAGGAGTTGAAACAGTATGGAATGACATGGATGCAGGTGAAAAGTACAGCAGAAGACAGAAGCAAGTGGAGACGTGTAGTTGAAGCCCTTTATTCCACTAGGAACCCAAGGGAACAATAATAATAATATTTATGACAGATTGCTTTCTGTATCATCAGGTCATGGAAGGTTATCCCAATTCCATGAGATTATATTACTAACTTGTTTTACACATGATTTATTATTGAAAAAACACAAACCTTTCTCATGTATATAATTTTGGAGAATAAATTCTCTGCATATTGTGGCTTTCGTCATTAATTAGTACGCACCGATTTGTGAATAAAATCACAATTTGAATGAAACGTTATCCTACCATTGCCTGTTGAAGTCGAAATACATGAATGTACAATGATTCCAGATGTGACAAATTTACTGTAAATGATCGTTCGTGTAGATAAACCGCTGCTATTTTTATGCTTTGGTCATTCTTAGGTTCGGAGTATACTACACTCTGAAAGTTATATAGATATTAATGAGCTTAAATTTGTTGTACGATTAACCATGAATAGATATCAACATAAATAAAATAAAATCGTATTTAAACAATAATAAAATAACTAAAATAAATAAATAATAATAAAATAATGATAAAATTAATATCTGCATAAATAGAATGTTCTGCCAGAAATAGACCAGAACCTTAAATTGAATGCCATATGTTGTGAAGTTTTTGTATTATGATTATACATGGCCTGTGATAGGTTATAATTAGAATAACATTGTTTTGCATTAGAATATCTCAAGCTAAGAAGTAACAGTAGAAGTACGTGAAAGTGGAATTCGCCTTCCTGAGTTTCATTCTGCTTGTCGAAAGGCAAAACGTAACATGAGCAGAATTAAAGTCAAACCATCAAAAACTTTATATATTAATGCTACATAATTTAAAATAATTCTGGATTGAAAATAGTGGATGTAACACAACCAGTGATTGTTTTCGTAAAGTTACAAATGGTAAGTAAGTTAATTGGGCCGAGTTCTACGGGGAATTTGTTTTTAGTTCGCAATTATATTCTGCAGAATGATTGGTATGTTAACAATCGCATCAAAATGGTATCAATATATCATCAAAGTGAAACAATTACTCTGAAATTTTGTGCATTGAAGTGTACTTAAATCATCATGTGCATCAGTGACACAGTGGTTAAGACTCTCGCCAACCATGTACGTGGTCCGAGGTTTGATCCCCCGCCGACGCACACCTGATATCTATGGTCGGCCTGCTAAATTTGTGCTACCGATATCACATGCTGAAAATTTCATAGTTGTACCAAAAATACGGTGTGGAATCAAGCTGTAATAAAAAATTTAAAAAATTTTAAAAAATATAATATTCTGTAGCTGAAAATCTTAACGGTGAAAATCTTGTATTCTGGAAATCATTTCTTTTTTCAGTCGTATAAGTCTCACCAACAAGACTTATGATACCTTGATAATTTACTTTTCTCTGAACGTCGAAAAACCATCGACATCATCTTAAGATTGAAATATTTCCATTTCCAGTGGGCATATTAATGAAGACATGTAATCTTACTGAACTTTATAGGGAGTAATCCCACCTGATACAAATCAAATTAACACTGTTGTGTTGCCTTATGACACAAAGTACGTTAGTGTCATAGCGGTTAGAACACTGGCCAACTATTCTCATGGTGCAAGGTTCTATCCTCGGACCACTCTTATTAAGACGTGAGGCTAGCAACCCCACCGTGTAAACAAAAAATGCTACAGAAATTTCAGTTCAGTGAGCTTCCTTGCGACAAAAGAAAAAGTCTGTGTAGGGACTTGGAACGTCTACACCATGTACGAGACTGGCAAAGTTGCCCAGATTGAAAAAATATAGCATTCAAGTACTGGGAATATGCAAAAGCAGATGGAATCAGAGTGGACTTATCAAAATGTCAATGGGAGAGTCAAAGATCTACTCCAATCGCCCAGAAGACAACCACGAGGAAACCAAGGGTGTTGCTATTATAATGTCACTAACGGCACCAAAGGCTCTCATACACTGGAAGGTAATCTTGCCCAGAATAATGACAGCCAGATTCAACTTAAACAGAATGAAAGTGACAGTTATAAAATAGTTATTCACCCACAAAATGCAGACCATGAAAAGAAAGAAGTGTTCTACAGATAACTACAGGCAACAGTGGACGATACTCCACTTTGTGGCACTCAGATAATAATGGGAGACATGAACGCCAAACCAGGATAAGAAAAAACAGCAAGAGAACTCATCATGGATAGAGAAGCTCTCGGAGAGATGAATGTAAACGCCGAACTCTTCGTTGACTTCTGCGCCTCCAATGAATTAGTGATTGGTGTCAGCGTATACAGACAAAAGTATACCCAAAAGGCTACATGGATGTTACCAGACGGATGTACCAAAAACCGAATTGACTTCATCTCAATGCTGCTTATGGAAGTGGAGACGCAGCTTACTGGACGCAAAATTACGAAGAGGAACAGATGTTAGCTCAGACTACTATCTCATACAAAGAATACTCCGAATCAAATTAAAAGTTTTCAAAGAAACAGGAGCCACATATAGACCACAAGCCAAGTTCCACACTAAAAACCTGAAGTATCAAGATACAAAGGACATCTTCACTGCAAACATAAGGAAAAAGGCGGAGACACAAATCAACACTAGAGAAGAGACCAGTGTTATGGAAGTTTGTAACTTATTACTTTCGTTATAGTTCCTTCCTGACAACTTACTTGGTCATCCCATATTTCGTCGATCTTCAAGAAAATGTTTCTTCTAAGCTCCTACATTGAGAAGCTAAAGCAATCTGGAATCTCTCACGTCTGCTTTTACAATTTGTTAACTTGTGTATCCTATCTATGTTACCTTCCTTCCCCTCCTTCGTCTTTTCTGGCCTGCTGAAAGAGGACTAAGTCATTTTGAGAAGGATATAGAAGGTTGACAGTGGAGCATGCTGTGTGCATCTTAGTTAGCTTGTCACTACATAACATGAGAGATATTTTAACTCATGAGACAAATGGTCTAAATCTAGATTATCTGACCCGCAACACCCCCTCTATTCTCAACTCTCCCCGCTTTGTATCTCATCTGATAGAACTGGGAGTCAGCACAAAAGATTAAAAGATCGTACTACCAAGTAAAGGAACTCAACTATACCATATATGACCAGTGTTCGATGTGATAGAGGCGCTGTTAAGCGTAAAACTTATGAATTACTGTGTTGTTAGCTAACAAGTGATCATTTTATTATCTCCTGTTTGTAATCTACTATGACACTATGTCAAGTCAATGACAATCTCAGCTACTAACCTCATTATTATCATTTACAGTGTTTTGTATATATATATATATATGACTTCACTGTCAGTACAAATATCAAATAAGCACTGTCATACACGGTCTTGTAATATTATCTTCATAACTGTTCTTAATACTATTCGACAAAATTGAATGCAGTACTGTACCAAATGCTGAAAATCCCATTATGTCATATTAGTACTGTTTTGGAATAAAGTAAATTATTATTATTGCCACTTTTTGTTTGTCCCCCTTCTAAATGATAATTTCACATTACAGAATATAGGAAGACACTAGGATATTTTCAGGCTGCAATTTTATATGTTTTGCACAAAATTCTGAGTCCCTTGAGACTTGATCAATAAACTTTCCTGTGATTTGTCTCTTCGCACAATTTGTACATTCATGAAAGCAAAAAAATATGCGGTGAAAACAAAAATGTAATTCGAAATCAGTAGGACATGTTTATGCCTAGAAGGACTTTTAAATATTTGAAAATGAAAAGATTCAGAGGAACAGAGTCACTTTAAGTTTCTTTTCGTACACTACTGGTGTTACGACTAGAACTGAATCGACTCAGAAATGCGGTATAAAGAGCAGTCCCTGCTGCTGAATTACACTGTGTCTTAAAAATCACTCCTCTTTTGCGTTCGAGAAAAAAAGACAAACTGCCTAATTTCGCCTCTCCCTGTGTATCCACCAATTTAACTGCTCATGTGGAGCCAGTTACATAGACCATACAATTAGGCTTGTTTCTCATGGAATTTCCGAACCCCACTCTGTGTGGTTAAGCAAAAGACGAACAAAATCTATTCGCAGCGTCATTCTATCTCATCTTGTGGATACAGAACACTAGAGTGACGTTAACCAGTCTTTCAGAGTCATTTACCGCACACCAACAAATCTTAATTTCGCCTACTAAATATTGCTGAAGCTTGTGGGATCCACACTAACATGCCTAATTTGTGTATCCAAAATAAGTTAGTTCAGACATTATCCTTACCTTGGCCATCTACGTTTAAATGATCCTGAATTTTGTGGAATTTTCCTAATTTTAGTTGACATTCTATTTGCTATTATATTTTTATTATTATTATAATTTAAGCGTCTTTAATGAACTGTAATTCCATCGTGATCTTATTTTACAAATCGATATTATTTAAAAAACACTAATATTGTCATTGACTACTATTCCGGAATATTCTTTGTATATAAATATGTATAGAATTATATAGCCAGAAGAGGAAATTATCGAGAAGGATGTTCTTTGCTCAAATACTTTGTGTTTTATGGGTGTCTGAATGAATTTTTTCCTATAATTGTTTCAATATTGTTCGGATAAATTGATAAATTGTATGTTTATGACTTTACTGTCGCTAGAGATACCAAATAAGAACTATCATACACAATCTTGTAATATTATCTTCAGAACTGTTTTTAATACTATTCGATACAACTGAATACAGTATTGTACCAAATGCTGAAAATCCCTTTCTTTAATGTAAGTATAGTTTTGGAATAAAGCAAATTATTATCATTATTGCCACTTTTTGTTTTTCCCCCTTCTAAATGATAATTTCCACATTACGTCATATAGGAAGACACTGGTTTATTTTCAGGCTGCAATATTTATTTGTTTTGTAACAAATTCGGAGTCTCTTGAGACTTGATTAATAAACTTTCCTGTGATTTGTTTCTTAGCATAATTTGTAGATTCATGAACACAAAAATATGCGGTGAAAACAACAATGTAATTTGAAATCAGTAGGACATGTTTATTCCTAAGTTATGCCTAGAAGGACTTTAAATATTTGAAAATGAAAAGATTCAGAGGAACAGAGTCACTTTAACTTATGTTGGTACAATATTACGACTAAAACTGAATCGTTGTGCTCTCAGGGCAAGAAACCCATCTCTGCTTCCAAATGTACTGCTGACAAAACTGCCTAAAGACACACAGTTATTCATCGATCCAAAGACAGTAAAAGGAACAAAATGGGTGATCAACCTCTCATCAAGGGAACTAAGCTCTAGTGAGATAAAAGTACTTGAGAAAGGACTAAATTTTACTGTAAAAGTTGGAAAACTAAAACCAGAGTATGTTCTTCCTAACATAGAAGTAGTACTAGGTTCAATAGATAAGACGACAGCAGAAGAGGTTTGAGCACAATGTGCATTAACCCTGAAAAATCAAAAGAAGGCAAAATCAAACTTAACAGCATCGAAAAGACTAGCTCTGATTAGTCTAAAACAGGATAAAAACATTGTCATCGCAAAAGCTGACAAAGGCAACTCTACCGTAGTTTTGGAGAAATCTTACTATATCAAAGAAGTCACTGAACATATTCAGACGGGTCCATATGAGGAAATTAAGAAGGAAAGAAAAAATTGTGTGAGTAACTTGATATGATTATGAGCAATAGTTTGTGCTCGAAACGTCATCAGTTAATATTACTGTATAACACTGTGGGATTTATCAAAATAAAATCTTATCCATAATGGAGTTATACTCTACCACAGTGCCCAAGTTTAATACTTATATCAATAAAAGGATGCACATTTTTCAATAAATTGTGGTTCAATTGAAATAAAGTAACGTCGAAAACTCAAAATCACCTAAAAGTGAACCATTAAGCAGCTATACAGTCACTTTTTCAATAAAATGAATATGTTGATTCAAGTGAATTATTCCCAATTTGGTGAGAAGGAAATCTATTTCCACAAGAATCACACTGCAACTTTCTGCAGACATATTACAGTAAGAATGACCTTCATTCACTTAAAGAAAATCACACAGCAAAAAACAATGCATTATCAGTATACACGCAACCACAAAGAGAAGCATCAAAATTATTGATTAACGGACGACAAAGATAAACAATAAGAATCAAATCAATATGTGATATGTACATGTCAAAATAATGACAAATAGTATATAAAGGAGTTAGATGTAACATTCAGATAAATACACATATTGTGAACAGATCGTTCAGGAGGGATTTTTCAACCAATCTTTTCGTTTTTGACTATTTAAAACTCATATGGGAACAGTGACGTTATTATCAAGATATCGGGATCAAGCAGTGATTACCACAGATGAAAACTATATTGCTAATAATTAAGTTAAATTAAATATAATGCTTTCCTAATTGTGGTGGACTGGATTATGCGTCAGACAGTGGGAAACGAGAAGACAGGGATATCCTGGACCGACGTAAAGAACTCAGAAGACCTAGATTTTGTGGATGATTTATGTTTGATGTCACACAAAATCGAAGACTTACAAGCGAAAACCGACAAACTGGTCGAAGAAGCAGCAAAGACAGGACTCCAGGTTAACATAGACAAGACGGAGGTTATGAAAATAACCAACCA
This sequence comes from Trichobilharzia szidati, assembly GCA_944472155.2. Lineage (NCBI taxonomy): Eukaryota > Metazoa > Platyhelminthes > Trematoda > Strigeidida > Schistosomatidae > Trichobilharzia > Trichobilharzia szidati. The sequence continues at coordinate 12,241,310 of OX235277.1, forward strand.
ACAACAACAACAGCAGCAGCAACATCCTGCGCGAATCACCATCAACGGGAGGGATTTGAAAGAGGTTACTTCTTTCACTTATCTAGGGAGCATTGTCTCAACTACAGGAGGAACGGATGAGGATGTCAAATCGAGAATCGGGAAGGCGAGAAACACATTCATCAACCTGAAACCAATCTGGAAATCTTCGTCACTCAGCATCAACAACAAAATTCGGATTTTCAATACAAACGTCAAGTCAGTTCTTCTATACGTACGGATCAGAAACTTGGCGGGTCACAAAGGATATTTCCAACAGCCTGTTGCAGACCTTTATCAACAAGTGTCTTCGCTGACTCTATACTGAAGATCAGATGGCCACCGGAAAGAATCACCAACAAGAAACTATGGGAAGAAACAAAGTAAGAACCAATCGCTCAACAAATATGCAGGAGAAAGTGGAGATGGATTGGACACTCACTGAGGAGGCCGCTTGGTGACATCGCGCGTCAGGCCATTGCTCGAGTGGAACCCGGAAGGGAAGCGGCGATTGGGACGTCCAAGGGTGACATGGAGGAGATCGTGTGAAGAGGAGTTGAAAAGTATGGACTAACATGAATGCAGGTGAAAATAACAGCTGAAGACAGAAGCAAGTGAAGACGTGTAGTTGAAGCCATATGTTTCACTAGGAATCCAAGGGAACAATAATAATAATAAATAGAATGCTGGGAAATGAGTGACTATCAGCTATCGATTTTAAATTCTAGTCTACACTGAAGATTTCGTCTGAAAAAGAACAATGAAAACGTCGCAGTTAATCCATCCACCTCAGCGAAGATAACTGCATCAACACAGCTCACGTGAGTTGAAAATCTCCAGCTTTGTCACACTGCAATCTTGAAGTTCATCAGAACGACTTCTTAAACACTAAGAAAGACCGCTAATAAACATAAATCTGATGAATTTTAGATTCCAGTTGAATTAAGAAGTTTATAAAATTCTGCTTTCATAAGTCTCCTTGAGAATAATGTTGACTGAAATATTCGCATAATGTTAATTGAGGAATATAATTTAGGCAATATGTAATTTAGATAATTACTTATAATACTATAATAAGATGAAATTACTAAGCATAAACATCTCATCTTAGCTTCCCAATTATATTATATTATACAATCAGGTTCTCAATTACCTAATCGCTATGAGCCATTAGATATTCCATACCTAACTTTACAAATATACGCATTCAACTCACACATTCACGAAGACTGACTCTAACTAGATTGCATAAACATCAGCCTCAATTTATCATTATTACTGTTATGATTACCTTGGTAACCATCCGACAGCTCATATGTCTAAACTTTAACTCTGTCTAATTACACCTGTATTAGCTATGTATGTGGAATAATTGTAGTATGTATTAGTGAGACTTGATGGGGGATTTCCGAAAGTACATAATTTATTAATTTTCTTCTGTATTTAATGTTGAGTATTGAGCGAAGATAACTGTTAATGAAGGTCTGTAGTTTGTTTGAGATGCTCTTTATGACGCGCAGTGCAAGTCTCTGATCCGTATAGTAGCACTGACTTTGCATAAGACCTGAAAATCCGGATCTTATTTTTGATACTGAGTGCTGTTGACTTCCACACAGACTTGAGAGTACTGAAAGCTTGTCTGGCTTTTCCGATCCTTGCTTTGATATCCTCGTCAGTTCCGCCTGTAGTTGAAACGATGCTTCCCAGGTAGGTAAGAGTTGTTTCTTTCAGGTTCCTCCAGTTTATGATGATCGTTGTCTCTTGTCGTTGTGGCTGTTGGTGGTGTTGTTCAGGAATCTTCATCACCTAACTCTGTTTTCTCTATGTTAACCTGAATTCCTATCTTTGATGCTTCTTCTACCAACTTGTTGCTTTTTGCTTGCATATCTTCCAGTTTGTGGGAAATCAGACATATATCATCGGCGAAGTCCAGATTCTCCAAGCTTTTGTGTGAGTCCATTTAATGCCTGTTTCCTCATTGCCTGCTGTTTGTCGCATTATCCAGTCTACTGCAATCAAGAAAATCATTGGCGATAGTAGGCAGCCAGCTTGTCTAACTCCTGTCCTCACTTCGAATGATTCCGTAAGTTTCCCGTTGTGGATTACTTGGCATGCAGCATTGTCGTACAACTGTTGCATGAGAATTCTGGTCGTATAAGTTTAAGTCATCATGCGAGTAAGCAGTGGATGACTTTTCTCAAAAAGTCATCTAAAATACAACAGTAAATGTATGTCTATTCCCTCTAAACTTCATTTAATAAGTTGCTGTTTTGTCGTTTTTACCACATTTAGAACTGATAAAACGCATGTTTAAGTGACAATTTACCGTATGTGTGCCATTGTATTTTGCCAAAAATAAATAAATTTTCCACGCATCAATCCACCTATGAAATCCAGTATATTCATGGATTTTTATATGTATAGCAAACCTATCATGTTGTACAGTGTTGCTTCGAAAAATGGATCTGAGTAAACGTTTAACGCAGCTTCACACCAACCAGCTTTTGTCGTTATCGTTTAGTTTTAGAAGCGGTGGTATTACCATTCGTGTAGCTATCGTCAGAATAAAATAATCTGAGAGCGGACGATTTTTCAACAAATTATAGCCATTTATAACAGCACTTTCATTTGGTATGTTGGATTCCTTTAGGACATACTTTCGGGTTTCTAGGGAGACATGGATTTGAACACGATAGGAAAAGTAGTGAAACCACCTGAAAATGATACCGAGGTTGTGAGTGTGATAGCCATGCACTATGGAAGGTCCTTTCGGAAGGCCAGGATTGCAGTAACTGTCCACTTAACTGTTACTCTGCTCAATAAACTGAGCTAGCTATCTGCTTGTGGATTCTAACCAGGATGAGACAGGGCTCCAAGGAATGTTGCTTCTATTAAGGAATTTTAACTACTATTCACCTCATAATTGTCTTCAGTCAGTGTGTGTAAAATGTACCAGCAAAATTACACTGCTGGTCTTAAAGAATGCATAAACTTATTCGTCGCGATTACATTCCAGTGCAAACAGTTATTCAAACGTCTCGCAATTCTACAACCTAAGGAAGGTAAAATACCTCATTTTCTTTGATAAATACATGGAGAATTGAACATACTTCTAAAGAACTGAAATACATGGAGATGTTTCAGCTAACGAACTGGGTATAGTTCCATTGAAACGTTAAAATGGAAAGTTGCTTCAACATGAATAATAACTTTGGGTAAAATGGTTCATAGTAGCTGAACTAAAGTGTATACGAACAATCTGAATTAAGACACTGAAGTCGTTTTCCCCCAGAAAATGGGACACTTATTCTTCAAAACTGTTTTCAAAATGAATTTGAAATAACTAACATAGTTTTACAATAAATATTCTGATTGCTAGTCATTTCTATGGTTTTTATATTCCTGACAATTGATAACGTTTGTTAAATAAACTGTTAGGTCTACAGCCTTATAACTCGATTTGTGCCATTTCAATCGATTAACAGATTTATGAAATAATTACCACAAATGATTTTTAATTTACGCAAATGAGGTATTCATAAATGTCACTTTTGACAGTGTCTTTCAAAACTCTCAGAGGTAAACCACCACATTATCAAAAAAGACAAGAGAAGTTATGTCTACTGCGCGATCTTCACTCTCATTATTATTCTTCTGATCACGCAATCGTTGGAAACATCTTATCGAAAAAAGCACTAACGTATTCATTCGCTATATTTTTTATATGAGGAAGAACAATTTACTTTTCGTAGCCTGTGACAAGCGAGTAATACTGATGAAATTATTCAACCCTTGATCATATAAATCAAATGACAAACATAGTTCGTATTCCCTTCTTCATATTTTCCCCTTTTTCTACCTGGCTAAAAGTCATGCTTGAATATATTAAACCCACTGATCAGTATAGGAGAATAAATCCAGCAAGATCCTGTTGGACGTAGGTGGCATAACTAGGTAAGTAGTACTTCTAAGAAACTTCTTCGAGATATCAAAAATGAATTTGTGATTTTTAGAAATGTGTACCGGGAGTTTTAAGCCAAAAACGCTGCACCAACACCTCATATCATTTTCCCTTTGAAAAAAATTTTATAATAAGTATGTTGAACTTTAATCCATAGATTTTTGTCTATTTTGAGTCTGAAGAAAATGACGGGAAAGAGAAAATATATAATGATATTGAAAAGGAATGATAGTCGAAATTAATATTGTATACAGTAATTGAACTAATTTGGTTGTCATTAAATATGAAAGAAGAAAAAGAATTCGATGGCAAGAATGAATTCATTTGTGTTTCTTATATGACGAAATAACTATGCTGGTTTTTCAAGACTAAAGTTATTGACCTTTGATTTGAAACGAAATGCGTAGACTGTTGCAGTATCCATACCACACAGATCTCCTTCTAATAAACCTATATGCTTAGCGTCACCGTGAATTTAGTTAAGTACCTCAGTTTCATATTACCATTTTATTAGTTACAGAGATGTCTACTCAATAACAACTATTACCTCTTGTGTATTACGCCATCTTTAGGAAAACGTAAGTCTTTTCTAGATGGATACGAGCTTACCTTTCTAAGTAGACAAAACTTAATGCAGTCCAGACTTCATTATTAACTTTTACCAACATGTTGAATTAGAAGTGCGTTAGACATTACACTGTGCATCACTGTGTTTAACTGGCTTCATCTGCGTTGATCTATTCCCTGGTAGACAGGTGGTAACTTGATATAATATCCTTAAATCTCTTTTGACTGCACCGTGTTACACTTCATTTTCCAGTATGTTATAAGAGTGTTTTATGTCTGTTTTTAGTATTTCTCTTCACTCCTGGAGTCAGTGTTTTATAGACTATACACAGCCTCTTTTTTCATTGTGCATCTTTTCACTAGCTTATCTTCTCTTCTATCCCCTCCTCTACTAGACCAACCTTTCAGTGTCAGTGTCCATGTTTTCTCTCTTCATCATGTTTTTTTTTTAAGTAGCTAAATGATCCTTTGTTGAACTCTGTGTGGCTTCCCACAGATAAAGACTATTCACAATTTAACCTTTAAAGCTGGCTGAAAAGAATTTTGCAGACAGTTAATATGCAGTCGACGATAGATCTTAAGATCACATAAGCGGTTGATAGCAAACGCAGTTGCCTGATTGTTCAGCATATGGTCGTTCGTAGATTTATAATTTCACACTCTTGAAGAAATCCAAGATATGAAGAAAGTGATGTTCACCTATTGCTCCTTATGGTGGATATTCCGATTTGTATTCTTTAGCTGCGGAAAATCAATTTGAAAACTATAAGTGATAATTTAGCATTGCGTCACTCTACAATGAGTTCTGAATACACTGAAGGTTACATCTGCAATGCAAAATCGATGTATAGATATTTAGTATAGGTCTTCAGTCTGCCATGAATCCTACCTATTGTACATGAAGGTTAAAAAGGGATATTTTCCGACTCAGCATAAAATGTAAAATATTACTATCACATGAACTTGGTAAATAAAAATAATAAAAATTCGTATAGACATATTAATGCTTCCAAAAAGCTGCTAGGTTAATTTGATATGTTTGTAAACCATAAATTTGACTCAAAATGATCTCAGTAAAGAGTTCTAAACTAGAGGGAAACAGCTGTCCAGTACTCCAACATTTCCAAATAGTTCTCTAACCGATGTCAGTTCATGATAAAGTTATGCAGCAAAGATGCGAACAAATCAGAACCACTGAAAGCTTAGTGAGTGAATAAATTGCTTCTCTATTAGGAATTCAGGATGTAACATCTTGGCTGTTTTAACTTCTGTGGTTTAGAAAACTTTGATTCGCGTTCCTTTCAAACGATTCTCACGTATCCCGTAGATGAATTACAAGATGATTTGCAAGTTCGCTAGACATCTGGAATCTTCTTGCTCAAATCATACAGTTATTAACTTAAGAAAATTGGAATACCGCAAAGAAACTGACAAACAAACGTCATATGTTTGACTTAAATTTAGATAGTGAAAACGATAATGGGATATCAACAGCTGAAATGACAATAACCAGAGTTCTGCCTAAAATATAATGGTGATGACAGTAATTAAAGGACTGGAGGAATACACTAACATGTAAAAAACGATGAACTTAGAGCTGGTACAAAAGACTGAATAACAAAACTTTAAAAATTCATAATTCCCGGAAATCAGTGTTTGTCAACGCAGTGAATGGGACAGGAAACAGGAATTTGCAATGGTCATTAGCAGTACATATTCTATAAAGCATAAATCAGTCTTATGATAGCCAAAATAACCAAATTCCTGGATACTCTTCTTCTAGACACAGAGGTAAGATTATCTTTGGATGACTACTAACTCCTTGGCTGTTCGTACCACATCTAATGGAATTCCTCTTGATAGGTTTGCTTTGATCTCAACGTCTGGTTTAATGTTTGTTTTATTCCTTCACTTTCCCAATGAAACATAGGGCTTCAAGCTAGAGCTTTGAAGTTTCGGTAGCAGTGGTATTTCTTTTAACGGAATGGGGTCGCTAGCCCTCATGCCCAACCTTCCGTCTTTACCAGTCTTATTACAGGCTTAATGAGGTGAAGGTTTAATGTAATGTGACTTAAATAAACCAAAGCTTCTGATCAGGGTCTTTTTCAGTAATATTCACTCAGCTATGCAGCTTACCTGTGAGGAAGAAGAAACATTAAATTCCCTCCTAGATTACATCTTCGACAAACTAAAATATGGATACTTAAGTGGAATAAATTTAGAATACACGCTCCAAGTTTTCAACATATCCATGTCGATAGATTTATACCACGTCAGTACAATGGACACTTAAGTGAGTATGTGTCTTAGATGAAAAAGTTGGAGTATACAGTACACCTCGATAACCTCAGACACTTTCCTTCAACTCCTAGTTTCAATTTAGGTTTAAATATAAAACGTTTTCACAACAATAAAATAACGACTATAACGGTATATATTATGTATTTTGAAAATGTTTCTTGTTGATACTTGCTTAGGTCACTATAGAAAACGCGAGTATAATTTATGCTTAAGCTCCACTGAGAGAATATTTTCATGCTAAACTTTGCTAAGGATAACGATGACGTAATTTTGATTGAGATGACATCCAAAATACGAATTTATTAGCTCTTAAATAAGGTACTTTTAATAAACTCAAGGATACTTGAAAATGTTTATCATAGAAAGGGGAAATCGTAAAGTATTTTGCTATGAAATATAAAGACTATTGTAATGAAATCGAGTTCTATGTATAAGATGGAAGAGTTTCGCTAGAAAAGGTAAATGTTCACACTGCGTACCTTGCTCATATTTGTTTCCCCTCTCCCTTCAGATCAGCTTTCAACTACTCGACTTCTTACAAAATTTTAGTGGCAATTCATCCAGTTAACATCGTCTCACTTTCGGAACATACCATGGAGTAAAAAGGGGTAAATGGTAAATTTTCACGGTATTTCTCTACTCAACAGGTTAATCTGCGTCACATCAATCATATCGCTTATATGGTACAAAACGATGACAAGTTAACGAGTAGCCATCTACAAATCGAATTTGCGCTTAAGTCCTCGACGGCCTACTTTCTGGCTAAATCGAAAGGACATATTTTAATAAGGCTACACAGTGACACATTCAACTGTATCTTTGTTGTCAGATAACTTACCAGTTATCATGAATTTGCATAATAATTATTTCGCTTCTTTGCTATATGCTACGGGGGTGAAACTCGTCCAGTAGCATCCTATGGTTGCAACATCAGAGGTATCCTACGACCATCTTAAACCTACTGGAAGTAATACTTCACAATCATAAGGTCTGCTCAAAGTAGGTAAATCAGGACTTCTTCTTCGCCCAGTCCTAGACATGTCTAATTCCACCTACCATGGAGTGGCAAAGTGGCTAGGTGAACTCCTTCAACCGTTACACAAGAATGTGGTAAATCACAGTGTTAAAGACGTTTTTGAATTCATTCCTAACGTACATGATGTTATTGTAAACGGGAAGCAAATGCTGCTCAAGCGAAAAGCAAGTCACCTAGCTGTGCCACTTCTATGTCTATCCAAAAATTTAGTTGCTCTTGTGGAGAGAGCTAAATAGAGCGAACAAGTAGACAGCTTAACAAACGCATTGATGAGCGTCTTCCTTCATGGTTGGGAAAAGGTCAAATAAAATCTATAAGAAGTTCTATTTTGACTCATTCGATTGATAGCGGTCACCAAGTCGACAGAAGTAGTGTCTTCAAAGTTATCTATCGCATTCCATCGAGCCTTCTGAACGGAATCCGAACCCATCTTTAACACACATACCCGAATCTATGGGAATCAATTCGACAGAACAATCTTAGTGTCTTTGGACACAAAAGAAGTTTGTTCTACCTTTGTCTCTTCCTTGCTTCGCCTAGGCGAATTCTAATCAAAACCATTCCACCCTTTCTTATTTTCCATCTCCTTCGTATTTTTATGATATTTATTTAAACTCTGATTATCTATCCACTTCACCTTTAGTATTACGTAACTCAAGATTTGACTTGTGTGGAGGTCAACAGCACTCAGCATCAAAAATAAGATCCAGATTTTCAACTCCAATGTGAAGTCAGTGCTACTATACGGATCAGAGCCTTGCACTGCGCGTCATGAAGAGCATCTCAAGCAAACTACAGACCTTCATCAACAGTTGTCTTCGCTCAATACTACTCAAGATCAGAGGGCCGGCCAGAAAAGATCAGCAACAGGGATCTCTGGGAGCGAACCAACCAGGAACCGATTGTGCAACAAATCAGCAGAAAGAAATGGAGATGGATTGGCCATGCTCTGAGGAAACCATCAAGTGACATCACTAGACAAGCCATTGCTCGAGTGGAACCCGAAAGGGAAGTGGCGAGTTGGTCGTCCAAGGGTGACTTGGAGGAGGTCATGTGAAGAGGAGATGAAAACGTGTAGGCAGACTTAGAGCCAGTTAAAGACTCAAGCAGAGAACCGAACGCAATGGGGACACACGGTTGAAGCCCTATGTTCCATTAGGAATTAAAGGAAACAATAACAGTAATAATAAGAATTGACCTAATTTATTTAACTATTGAATTTTCTACATACACACATATTACTACCTTCGTTATTCTTATCACCACCTGCATAAACCTCATTATCATTGTTATTTTTGTTATCATTATAATCGTCGTAATTACTGACGTTCAAAACATTTACCATAATACTATTATTATTATTTGATCCACAAACTCACTGACATAGGTAAAATTCTGTGTATATATAAATCTATGTAAATTAGAGAAAAGCCTGAAGAAGATCTAATTGAAAACAAAAATATTGTTCGCTTAAATGTCTTGTTCTAGCATCAGTTGAAAGCGTGGGTTATATTCCATGCGAATTATCTTGATGGTTTCTAAATATAAATTAATTACACAGTCAGTTTTCTAGAAATTTTATTGTTGATTAATTTTTTGTTTACCGAATTAAAAGATAATCTCATCTTGAGTTCATTATTTTCAGGCATTATGTCGCTCTTAAAACTGAAGAGAGAGGCTATCGGATTAGCTGAATAATTCTATGAGCATTGAAATAAAAAAGGGGAGATATATCCTCTCAAACACTGATTTTTAATCTCACTTCAGATAAGTATATTAAGTGAAACAAGAAGATACCTACAGCTCATTGTTTCACATATTTGGGAAATTCTCTGCTCTCAGACAGCAAATAATAAAACTATGTTGGGTTTGTCTAAAAAAGGCTTTCTGTGTAAAAAGGTAATAAATATGGACTTCATTAAATTCGAGGAGTTAAAAATGTGGTCTACCCCATTTTATTCTTTGAATATATTCAAAGATTCATTAACTATTTAAGAATTCTCTAGTATCGGTTTTTGTAGGGACTTAATTTGGAAAGATTTCATCATGAGATGACATCAGTTAGAGAACCATTCGAAAACCACCAAGGAGTACCGGATAGCTGCTTTGCCCTAGTTTCGAACTGTTTTTCACTACGCATCCACCGACAGGGTTCTAACCCATGACCTTTTGGTTACAAGGTGAGGTGGATTTTAAACGAACACCATTTTGTTTAAAACAATGCGGATTTCAATATCTACCATCCCAATGAGTGATGCTCATTTGTGCAAGCAGTTGAGTGTCGAGAGAAACAAAACAAGAGTAAATCAATTTGCCATTTCGTCTTCTTCAGAGAAACGCATTAATAATGTTAATGAGAATTAATGGTTTTTTAGTCTGGAGTTAAAAACGACACTGACATCTATTGTGGGTAAATTATTGCCTTGAATGAATATCGATATTTTCACTTTTATCTTATCTTTCTCCGTTTCTGATATCATTGTTGAGAGATTCCACATTCACGTTAATAAGCCATATTTGAGTATTTTTATCCTTTAAGAAGTGCTTCCCATGTTTGTCCTGGCCAAATATAAATGGTTGCATCGATATGTTGGTATTCAACGAAGAATTCTCCTTGGATCACAGTGATGTTTTTATAAATTTTCCTTCAGCAACTATCTGCAAATCACTCTTGCATTCATCGATTCAACAAAATCTTACAAACCCTACAGTGGTATTAATAAATCGTAATAGTTTATTGTGATTTTCGAAATGCTTACACATTCTGCAGGACATTTATATTAATACCATTGAAAAATTAAATTTTAATGTTTGTAGTGGCATTATTTGTGCATCTTTTGCAAAAAACTCGCGTCTTCGTTTGTTTTGCTACCATATGAAAATACATTTCATTTTAAAAACATTTTAACACCATTGGGGTCTTTAACTAAGTTGTATTGAATTCTAAGTGAAACAGAGAATAAACCGTTTGTAAAGAATAACAACACAGCAGAATGTTGTCTGATGTTCATTGAAAAAAGTAAATAAATTAAAAATTAGTCTGATGCTCGCTAGTTTCTGGATACAGAACAGAGTCTTCTGCTGTTGTAATGAGAAGTCGTAACCAGAAAGATTCATCTTGTCGGAAGTAAGGACAAATGCTCACCTGCGACAATGGTTGATGATCGCGGTAAAACCATCAATTTGTGTTAGTACAAATTCATTGGTCATTGAGTTGAGTGCTAGAGGCTGAATGGTCTACTAGTTTATCTTGCACCCAGAAGGTCTCGGGTTTCATAACCGGTGTTCGCGTGCATCTGATGAGCCCCAAAGTGGGAGGATAAACCTCTCGGTTGCTTTTGTTTTCCAGTGAATCTCTTATTCATGTCAATTCGTGGTCAAACACGACAAAATCGGCTTTTACTCTTTAATGTGTAGTGAGGAAACTCTTCAAGAATGACCATGAAATGACTTCAGTTAGATAGTCATTCAAATTTAAGAATTACTAGACAGTTGTTTCTAACTACTGTGATGCTCTTCGGTATAACTTAGCCACGATCCGATCAGAGATCTAATTCAGGAATTATTGACCAAGGTGCGTGCCTGTTGTCCATTTTGCCACAGAAACGGTGTCCAACAACCCATGAATTCGAATCTCTGTTAATTCGAAATGCATAGCTCCTCTGCCTGAAAATGTGATCGACGAGCATTTGTCGGTACACCTCTAAGTTTTATGAATCTCGCCAGTATTCCAGGTACCCTCGTCCAGAGTTTAGTAACTAGTGGGTATTAGAATAATTTTTAGTGTTTGTTTGCTGGATTATCGTAAGTTTCAGGTTAGATTACGAACTAACTTCACTTAGAGACTGACTGAAAAGCACTCACTTCTGGATCACTGTTTATTCCTAGTCTTTGACTGAACAGTTTACATCTTGGCGATGCTTCATTCAAATTTTCGCTCTTCTCAGAAGTCTTTTTTACCATGTTTAAAGTCTGTTTATCATAGCTGACCCAGTTTATCTCAGCAATTCTGATTGTTTTATGTCATTAGATATTGAATGACAGGCTTGAACTAGTAGGCTCCCAAATCACTGTCATATTACCATTAATTAAGAAACGGTTTAGCAATATATTTCCATAATTGTACCGGTAATCTACATTTAGCTATACGTTTTCCCATTTCTTTATCATTTATTTCATTTTGTCCTCCAAAATTTGCTGATCAATTTACGCCTCATATGAAAGCGATATTTATCAAAACAATTAGCTAAGTCGTGATGGTTGTAGCTTATAAGAAGCCATATGTTGTTAGATTTACTTCAAAAAATTTTGGTTACAAATATACTGGCTACATTTCGGTGTGGGATAAATGTTTGCATAGTTGAAGACTGTTTTTTGTGTTCTATGCAGCAGTGGCATACAGCTATGAAATAAATCATTCTCTTCAAGCCGGATGACGTAAACCTCAAAAAGGTTAGGCAAATTTCATTGTACACCAAATACACCGAAATTATATTCAGTAACCAGAAAAAAATATTCGCTGTTCTGTCGGCCTAATGTAATCCATGAGGAATGATCTGGTAGGATTTATGGAGAATATTTATGGTCACTCCTGAATTCCATCAAAGAATTCATAAAGCGGATCCTCGAATTTCAAGGAATGTTAACCACTGCCTATCTGACTGAGTCCCAGCAGATGAATTTCAACAGAAGTGAAGCCACTGAAGCTTCCACAGACTGCAAAAAACAAATAGATAGGAGAAAAAGACGGCGAAAACTTCAAATTATGCCACATTGATCAAAAATGTACGGTAGACAAAATTGGAATCCTGAGGTTTACTTTATTAATGCGTGGATGTTTTCAACTATTTTCAATTTATACTGAATTAGCGGGGTTGGTTTCGACTCTATCAACACAGATTCTGTAATTAACATTTCCAAAATGCCTCAATCCACTTCAAGCTGTCATGTTGAGCCTATTGCATATGGATTGATTTAAACTGGCTGATACATAAATTCCTCAATATGTATAAGTAAAACTTGAGAGAATTATCACTGAACAAGTCTAGTTCATTATCTGTCAATCAGCATAGTGCATATCAGTAGATTTGCTCCATAGGTGTTTGCAGTTTTATTGACTTTTGTTTTGATTTCACGTGAACATTTCTGACTTCTTAGTTTATACGACTGAGTGACATTTTTTTAACTTTTCTGTTACACTTCTTCATTTGTTCTCCTTTGAGAATTTCAATCAGCTGAATTCAGTTTTTCTATGAATAAACTTGTTCCCTTGGAATTTGGGAAGGAAGTTAGTTCATTTATGCATCCACTTATGTAGTATGTAGTATGTAATCAGTTTGATACCGTGAATAGTATTCAGAAAACTGAACACAAATGCTTGAAACCATAAGTTGGTGATTGATTGAGATGGGTGAGTGTAACCCACTCACATTAACCAAACTGCAAAATAATTAGCAAATTGAGAATTGTATTCAACTTAGGTAGTGTCATGATGTCGCAGAGGGTGAGTAAGGATGACACTTTGAAATATGAACGTCAGGTAATTTCTCAGGCGATCACCCGCTGATCCTAACTAGTCCAATCCAGAAGACCTACACAATAATGTTGAAAACGCCTATTTACACAAAAGCCTACGAAAATACTTGGCATGTACTGATCAAGTCACAAAAGTTAAAATAGAACCTGCTGACCAAATGCTGGATTCTGATTGGTCGAGACTCATCATGAGACATGTGATTTGTTTTCATCTGACTGACAGAAGAATAAAATAGACTATGAACAGATATTGGAGTGATGAACAAATTAGGTAAATTGTGAGCACATATCAGGTGGTTTCAGCTGACTTGTCTCTTTTAGCTGAATCAAAATGGCTGTACTACTGGTGAGCTCCGCCCCAAAAGAGCGCCACTGCCACTCGGTGTTTCGATCACTTCAATGTAGATAGCGAGTATAAGGAGTTCATATAATGGGCATACAAATGCTCGTCTCAATCAATCGGTTGTAGATAGCTTTATGCGTTCAACCTACTATGCATAGTATATGGAATCAATTAGAACTACATCTTGATAAACTATTAGATGTTTCACTTACCATTTATGCTCATGAAGAATTTCCTTACATCTAATGGAACGACGACAGAACATTGTCAAGCTGTTCCAAACAAGAACAGAACCGATGTTAAGTGATCTTAGGCTTTCAAGGAGTGTTGAACTGATCTCTCACCGTCTTGTATTAAAACTTAAACTGTACGGAAACTATAATCTTAACTGCGCATACATTTTAATGCACTGGAAAATATTTTCTTGTTATCAAGTATTATGTACTTATATATATGAGACTGTTCATTTTGTAAATGACTTGCTGAAACGTCTCACTCAACGCTAAATATCTATTTCCATGTGAACCATAGGAGACGTTCAGATTTAACTTAAATAAGTGGGATATATCACTGTACTTCAAAATGATCTTTCCATCTGAAGCAATCAACCTGAATGGTAGACCGATCAAAATAACTCTTATTTGAAAAAGTACTTATATTCAGACATGTTTAAGGGAGAATTCAAGTGGTACTTCTATGTATAACATACACTGGCTAAACAGTTTCAAAAACGAAAGAATTAAAACGTAAATTCTTTCAAATTATCTAAGGTGACCGTTGTATAATGGATCCAGTAACTACAGTTATATCTCAAACAAAGTAGTTGACATTAAAGCAATTGAAAACAGTTCGTTTAGTTTACGGACGCGTATTATGGTCGTTTACATTACGAACAGCCATTTCGTTCAACAGACACTTCCACAAAGTCAATAAGCCTTGATGATTTGTTAGAGACGCTCACCTAGATGAACGCATACAATCTGTGTAATTTTGTTGTAGTTGTGTTGTTTTATGCACTGGGCGGCTTAACTGAAGAGCTTTCCTTACAGACAATACGGAGTCAGTTCGATGAGTTTTCCATGAATGTAATAACCGTTTCTTTTGACGACTTTGAATACAACTGTTATTCAATTGATGTTTGATATCAGTGGAATTCAGGATGCATATTTCGTCCGATTTTAGACTCACTGAGTGAATATGCTAACATCCCAAGTGAGTTATCGTAATCCTTCATAGATACAGACCACCAGTTTGAAAGCGACTGTAAAACGAGAGGTATTTCCTATGTAGTAGGTAACAGTTGTTGTTTGGTCAAATCCTTTTGTATTTGCTTTTGATTTATTGGGATTTTCAACGGAAGGCTACTCAAATTCGTGAGCATCAAGTTACTGTTTCATGAAAAGGCAGTTACCAGAGAAAGAACTTCATAATATCAGCAACAGTATAATAGTTTACTCCCTTTTGTGTGTAAACTACTGATATAGGATTATGATGAAATTGTGTAAATAACTGCGGCAATCATTATTAATAGTAACACTACTGATTCTACTAATGAAACAGAGATGAACATGTGGAGAGAATAGTGAAAGCCAGCATGACTGAACGAACGAATGATCAGATAGTTAAAGTAAATAATGCCTGATAGAAATAAATAGTCAGATTAAGTAATTCAAGAATGTGAGGAAAGTAAATAAACTATGCTTTAATGGAGATGTGATAAGATTAGGAGATGATACGAAAGGGATTAGTAATTTTGAAAAAGAGGATGGTACTTACTTGAGGACAAGTAGTGACAATTAATCAAATAGGCAATAGATAAAAATATGCTCATTACATAATGTGTTCATTTTATTATTAGAAACGTTTGAATGGATTATGATAACGAACACCCACTTGAAGCAATTTCTAAAAGCCGTATCAGTGTAATTGTCGCATGAATAAATGCAAATTTCCTTATTACTAACTGCTTGTTTGAGACTGCTCTTCAGTCACACTTAGTCTATATTCAGAATAAAAATCATTCAAAGAACGATAGAGGAAAAATTTGATAAACACATTGAAAACATAAATTTGTTTAAGATAGGGGATTTGTTTCAATTTCGCTATTTTAATGCAAAACAACTGAAGTAATAATTATATATTCATTCATTCATATTCTCAGTGAAGAATGTGGCATATTTAGCACGTCTTCACTGCACAAAGCCTTCTGCTACCGCTTTCATTCGGATCTGCAACAGCCTGCAAGCTTTTGTTCGCTGTTCATATCACCATCATCATCATTCAGGTTCCATCCAAAGGTCTAGACGGTCTCCTCAGTGTTTGTTTTATTTATCTTTATTTCTTTTTTGCATATTTGAGTCTTGTTTTCTAACTACCAGAGTTTCCACTAATCATCTTCCCTTTCAGGCCTTTTCATTCTCATTACAGAAACAGCAAAGAAGGGAGCTATTGATGGAAGTTTACATCGCTATGCTGTGAATGAGGTAGCTTGTCGTTTATTTGCAGTATGAATAGCTCATATAATTTGCGTTCAAATCTTTGTCAAGTGGTTGATACAAAAAACCTCCGCGTCTATACACCTGATCCATTTGAAACCAAAGGAAGCTGATGATTAACTAACTGACCAAACAGAATCAAGACTCGTGGTGGTTATTCTATTTGGCGTGCAGTGAAACCTAGTGACATGCTCTCTATCTGGATGCTGTCACGAAAATATGCGTTTCTCACAATTTCTTTGAGTCTCTGAATGTAATTTAGCGTTGTAACTGCACCATACAGGCATAGTAAGACCCAAAGCTACTTATTCAGTCTAAGAAACGTTTATTATCAAGTAAATCGGATTTGAACAGTCACAGTAACAACAATTCATCTGTACCCAATTGATTTCTAGTTGGACAGACGAGGGATTCAATCACAGATATTTGAGTTATTACAATGGTCAGTAATGGATAGAGTCATTACACTTGACTATTCACAGAGACGAATACAAACAACAGGGTAAAACGTAACTTTTGAATTTCACAGCTAAAGAAGACTCATTTAAGAAGGCCTTTATACCAACCAGGGTGATATGCTCCAATATCCAACTAGTGCTGTGCAGCATGTTTGTTCATGCGTGATAATTTACTACAAGTTAACGGCCAGAAACGTGTACATATAAAACCAGTAGAACATGACGGCGACCAAGGACAATAAAAAAATGAAAAACGTTTGTTTTAAATAATGCGGAAATTAATTCTAGTACCTTCAGTTATGAATTAAATATTGTTTTAGAAAAACAATCATTATTATGATCATCATTATTATTTCCACCTGTGCCTACAGGCGCCTTATTGGCTGTTATTTAAAAATTATTATGAAATAAAATGGACTGAAATGTCCTAGAATGAGTACAAATCTGGTTGAATTTAATTTAAAGTTATCTAGTGGGCTATGGATAAAATTCACAATTCATAGCATATACTTTTTTCAACGGAACTCTCTGCATCACTTGGTAAATGCTCAATTCTATTTTAATCCCAGTTATACAATATGTGCTCCTAACTCGTAAGAGTAGTTGAATAGTCATCAACGCAATTCAGAGTTCTTGACAGCTAAAATAGGATAATGTGAACGACTGATTAAAGTTTCATTGTAAACTCCCTGCTAAAATTTGCCCACCATCTCTTAATTCTTTCAGCAATAATGCATGGAGTGTTGCATTTGCTTGCTTAGTCAAAAAGACAGGAATCGGCTAGGTGACTAAGAGGAACCCTTTGATCTACCAAATTATGACACATTTGTTGTGTGACGGCAAATAATGCAGACCAGTATCCCAGGTTGAGGAAGATGTGGAGGGATTCGAACTCACTAAATCTGCGTAACTTTGAGTAAATTACGCTTGATTTCGCCTAATCACGAAACTAGCTGCAATAAACTAAAAGTGGATTAAACATGTCTGTACAAATTAGAAACACCATGTTAGGGCAGTGTAACGTGGATGATCCACTGGTGGGCGTGGGTTTTTTTGAGTGGTTGCACCTTAGAATTATACTGCACGAAATTCTATATTGTGAAAGTGTATTTGATTTTCCTGAAAAACAATGTACAAGTAACCAGTCAACAAGTGTATTAGAATGTAAGGGGATCATTGGATCAATGGGTAGTAAGCCTGCCAACCCCAAACATGCTCTGTGTTTCGTTCCTCTAATATATCATGCTTCCTTTGTAGCGAGTCAGGAAAAGAGGGAAGATTTGGTGTTGTGTTAGTAATTCTTTCTCATAAGAACAGTAACACCAACCCTACTGAAACTTTCAGAAGTCTTGACGCCATATGGTCCACTTGAGACGCCGAAGAACGATTTGACAATCTTGAATACTGAACTTATGCGACCAGTTAGATTCAAATTTAATCATTTCAACTATCCAAGTGGTTCACAGTTTTATCTACAAAAAAGACGCCTTGTTTCCCACCAGTTTGGACAAGCCTATATTTTTTCTCAATTTGTGTGCTCTCGAAGAGTCAGCAGAGATGGGAAATTAGTCTAGGTATTAGTATAAACTCGGAGTTTTTAAACAACAAAATGCCTATCTATTCTTGTTCAACATATGAAAATTTGGTGAGAGCATTTAGGCGTGTTTGTATGCTAATTTTATGTCATCTTATTAAGCGATGCTGATCAAATCTGTATGTACCTTTGGAATTATACTGCGGTATAATTTATTTATAAATAATACCGTGTCACTATGTACTTTTATCTGATCTGATTCATGAAATAGCATCCGCTTATACTTCAAATGCATTATATTACTTTTGTCGCATGACGTCTTCACAAGCATTTGAAAAGTTTGGGTTGGAGGGGGGAAAACCATAGCTATCTGTCATTGGCCCAGTAGTTGCTTGGTTGAGTAGAACTCATTCACGCGTTAACGTTGTTGATAAATGGACAAAGAACCTTGAAATCTCATGACATTGACTATTGTGTATCTTTCCAAAGATAAATAAACTAAAATAGTTCTTTGATGTCTGTCGACTGAACAATCTAGTTTATAAGGAAACTAGGTAAAAGCTCTTATTTCTCACATGGAAGCTATTTATCCTGACCAAGTATCAACCGAACGATAGCAAATTGTTACTACTAAGAATAAAAATGGTGTGTGAAACCAAAATTGACACAGATTCCTGTGTCATTTATGCATGAAATGGCGAATACTTTTGTTCCTTCCATTTGAAATCAGTATATACTAATGCACATCACCTGAAATTTCGGCATATGTTTCAAAATGTAACTTGATCGATGATGGGATAAAAACCAAATATATTGACTACCAATTTTAAAATAAAAAGCGTGTAAAAATTCCCTGGTGAGCTTTATTCTTCATTTCTTCTGAAAACGGAAATGTTACCTACCTGATACCAGATGTCTCAAGTGAGATAAACTGTCTTATGTTTTTGTTAGTGACTAAATGAAGCGGAAATTATTATTATTTTATTATTATTGTATCCTCTAATTCCTACAGGAACATAGGGCTTCAGTCGTGCGTCTCCATTGCGTTCGGTTCACTGCGAGAGTCTTCACCTGGCTCCATGTCTGCCCACACTTTTTCATCTCCTCTTCACATGACCTCCTCCAAGTCACCCTTGGACGATCAACTCGTCGCTTCCTTTTCGAGTTCCACTCAAGGGCTTGTCTAGTGATGTCACTTGATGGTTTCCTGAGAGTATGACCAATCCATCTCTATTTCTTCCTGCCTACTTGTTTCACAATCGGCTCCTGGTTGGTTCGCTCATTGCCAGAGATCTCTGTTGGTGATCTTTTCTGGCCATCTGATCTTGAGTATTGAGCGAAGGTGTCTGTTGATGAAGGTCTGTAGTTTGTTTGAGATGCTCTTCATGACGCGCCAAGTCTCTGATCCGTATAGTAGCACTGACTGACTTCACATTGGAGTTGAAAATCCGGATCTTATTTTTGATGTTGTGTGCTGTTGACCTCCACACAGACTTTAGAGTAGTCAAAGTTTGTCTTGCTTTTCCGATCCTTGCTTTGATATCCTCGTCAGTTCTGTTCGCCTGTAGTTGAAACGATGCTTCCCAGGTAGGTAAAGGAGGTTGTTTCTTTCAGGTTCCTCCCATTTATGCTGATTGTTGTCAGTTGTTGTTGTTGGTGTTGATGGTGTCGCCCAGGAATTTTCATCACCTCTGTTTTATCTATGTTCACTTGAAGTCCTATCTTTGATGCTTCTTCTGCTAACTTGTTGCTTTTCACTTGCATATCTTCCAGTTTGTGGGAAATCAGACATATATCATCGTCGAAGTCCAGATCCTCCAAGTTTTTTGTGTGAGTCCATTTTATGCCTGTTTCCTCATTTTTCGCCACTGTCTGTCGAATTATCCAGTCTACTGCAATCAAGAAAATCATTGGCGATAGTAGGCAGCTTTGTCTTACTCCTGTCCTCACTTCGAAGGGTTCCGTAAGTTTCCCATTGTGGATTACTTGGCATGCAGCATTGTCGTATAGCTGTTGGATGAGATGTATTATTGTCGGTGGCACCCCGTAGTAGCGAAGTAGTTGCCAAATCACCTCTCGATCGACGCTATTGAAGGCCTTTTCAAAGTCGATGAAGTTGAGACAGAGGGGTGACTGCCATTCCAAACTTTGTTCAATGATGATCCGTAATGTGGCGATTTGATCAATACATGACTTGTTTCTCCTGAATCCAGCCTGTTCCAGTAGAAGTTTTTCATCCAGGGCATGTTTGATTCTCTCCAGGATGATGCGGCTTAGTATTTTGCTTGGGATGGAGAGGAGCATAATTCCGCGCCAGTTCTTGCATTGACTTAGGTCTTCTTTCTTTGGTAGTTTGAATAGGTATCCTTCCTTCTAATCCTCGGGTACTTTGCCTTCTTTCCACACTTTCTCCAGTAGTGGCGTCATCAAGTCCGCTGTTGTCTCTGGATCTATTTTCAATGCTTCTGCTGGGATTCCATCTGGTCCTGTTGCTTTTCCAGCTTTTAGCATCTTGATTGCCTTCAGGACTAATTTTACTAATTTGGTGTATACGATTCTCGCACAGCTCCTAATTACAGCGTAGTGACAACACATATATTCAACATCAGTCCAATTTAGGGACGTCAACAGTGAACGAAAATGACGCAACATACTGTTTTTCGTTGGAGTTGTATATATGCATATAGGTATATACTGAATATTGGAACCAAGGGTTTAACCATAGAATGCTCGCCAACTGTGCATGCGGTCTCGAAGCTCGATCCTTGGCCGACGCATTATCAAAATGAAGGCGAGACCAGCGTCAGGAAGGTTGGAAACGAGGCTAACAAACTCATCCGTTAAAGCTAATAAAACAAAACTTACAGCTAACAAAACTCCAAAAGCTCAAGCTAGAAACCTTGGGTTCGACTAGGAACACTGGGAACTGATATTCCTTATCGAATTTAGTGGCATATGTGCATAAAACGCACTTCAGAATACAAGGATGAAAAATGTTAGCGACATGTGGAAACTAAAGGACTAATTAACATTAAAATGTGCTTCGTCATCATTTTAATGGCGTTTTCTTAACTTCACTATCTGACATGTCACCTGAATTTTCCCATAACCTCTAATACGAATTTCATAGGTTTCACTTCGTGTCAGTTTCTTGCAGATTCGTTTCCATATTGAAACAAGGAGGAATTCAGGTTTGAATTTTCTCTACGCTCCCATTGAATACTTCCTGTTCACTCTTGTTTGCAATGAGTTCACCAACTATTGGTCTAACGCAACAAACCAGCATCTGCAGACTGATGAGAAGGCAGATCACTGCTCACCTCACCGCTGCCTTGCTCTTTAGTCTGTTTATTTCATCAATGAAATTTACTGACTCCCTTGAAACACCTTGTAAGAATAACTCTTGTGTATGCGAATTCACCTCTAAGAAACTCTTACTGTGAATGAGCTACTTTGTTCTTAATAAGCTCAGACAAAACAAGTCCTGATAGTAAATTCTAAATGAATTCTAAATGAACAAAATCCTAAATTATGTGTTCAAAAATGTTTTGTCAAACCCCTTTCTTTACCATGGTCAAAGTAATGTTCGTTCTAGTTTTTACTTTATTTTATTTTACCATTTGAATTCTTTCCACTTCAGTTCACATCTTCATTCCTATCGTAATCATACTCCTAATTTTTTTAAATTTTTAGACATTTCTTGACATTTTTAAAATATTTTTGATTTCAATTCACTTATTAAACAATCTTTAATAATTTTGTAATTTATGCACTTCAACTCTACCCCTTATAACACTTTAATTATCGTTATTCTTATCACATATGTGTATATTGACTGAGCAATTATTTAGTGCCACCTAATGACTTTTTCTGTAATATAAATACGACTGTACAGCTTGAAAATGAAGTCTTTGAAAGGAAATTTCTTCGCTGAACAAAAACTGTGTTTTTACTTACGAATAATGTTTGTGTTCCTGAAATGTAACCTTCATCTTAGTACCATGAAATAAGTCTAAAAGCTCATTCTCCATAAGAACAGGAATTTAATGAAATTTATGAGAAAGTGGACTACAGAAAAATTATCTTATACGGACTAATGAAGTATTAGATTGTAAGCGCCACCTAACGATTTTGTGCAGTATTCGAAGACGATTGTGTTCTGTATGCATGCGCCTTTATTAAACTGCTAGTCGGTTAATTCATGGTAAAATTCTTGGCAGCCATATATGTAGTCGGGTTTCAACTGCTGTCCTACGAACCACCACATGATCCTTAAATGGTTGTATGTACAGACAAGCAGGAAGGATAAAGCTACAGACCTCCAGCTGGCAGCTCAATGTTTCATTCGGGTGGCTAGAAAATGAAGAAAAATATGTGACTCACGTGAATAAGGACAAGAATTTCTTCTGTCCAGACAAGAATGATGAAATAAGATCTGAAACACTTTAGGCATATTTTTTTAATTGACTTGGAATTTAGGTCTGTTTTTATTCATTCTTGCATAGTGGGTAGCCAAGTAGAAGAAAGAAGAATATTCTATTATAAAAGAAACTTTTCAGGGAAATATCCACTCTGAAAGTGAATTTCTAAATAAAGTAAAATAGCCTTCTTTATATTCATGCAAATAAACAGAATTTTTGATAAATAAAGCCCCTAAGGAATTAGTCGGATATCTAAGTATCCCATCTAGCAAAATCATAATAGACTTTTTCCAAAAGCATTTAGATTACAACAACCAAATCCTCTTTCTTTTGTTTTTTGTTCTTGAGACTTTGTTCCGCTATCTGATTGTCTAAGTTATGAAGGCAATGAGAATTTAAGAAATCCAGTAATTTACTGTCGGCAAACATCAATCAGAATTAACTTCAAGTGGTTATACAACCTCGGTGATTGCTGAATATCTGTGGATTAACGCGTATTATCTGAAGCAGAATAATAGAGATAATAATAATGGAACCACCTTTCTTCTGGAAATATAGTTTAACACACAAAACTGAATCCTCAACACAAAAAAAATCAGCACATATTAAGAACACTTTATTTTCAAGTTTATGAGATAAAACTGAACATGTCACATAACATGATCGGAGGAGATTTGCCCAGCAGTTCAGTCTAGGAACCGACATTTTGGAAATGCTATATACTTGGTGATAACTTCTCCATCAGTTTCTTCAGTTATATGTGCATAATCAATAAGGAATTATTACTCTTAACAATAACTGCAGAACCAGAGTAAGAAGAAACTTTCGAAGATTATGTAACCTGTTCACCATTCAGCCTTTAAGGTTTCTAATAGCCATCGTTACTCAGTTAGAACACTATCTACGACAATTTTGCAGTATAACTCATTGAGGTTAAAGTGAGGTTAATGCCAAATCTTACGTAACCAAATAAGAAGGTGAGAGAGTAAAGACATCCAGTTACCAGAGCAAGGGAAGGCTGATAGGTGTTTCTTTATGAACACATAAATTGGGTTTCAGGTGCTTGATAGTTACTGTTTCAGTAAACATGAGGAGAACTGACCTATTTCGTCCAGACGTACTTAACGCACTTATGCTGAGGATATTCCCAAAGAAGAACTACAAAACATCACTGATACATAATAAGATGATGATAAACCCCAGAGAACTGTTAGACAAAATCTTCTTCTTATTCAGTCAACCGCACGAAGGACTTTCATCACCTAAGTCTGAATACTGAATGATGAGTGAGAAAAGAACTCTGGAGAATTTACAAGGTAGAGAAGCTCATCTATTTACGGAATGAACATTTGTGTTGCTCTGTCAACTGCCATACCATATTGCCTTATATTTCCACATTCATAAGTGACAGCATTCATAATTTATATCACTAAAGACAGTCTATCATGGAAACAAATTCCAAACGTCGGCTATTGGAAGTCATATCCTAAAAATGTCTCACAATATGTTAACTAGTATTTTGGATTTATGACTGTTGTTTCACCTATGTTGATTCAGTTTCTACCCTTCTACCCTTCATTTTTCATTTGCATTCCCAGCTAATAAAGCCATTCAATTTCACACCTTCAATTCACATTTGACTTCGTACCAATTTAACGGTACTTTTTACCCGTAGATGTAAGACAATCCCGGCGATGTCTCACCAACCTAACAAATACAGAATGAGCTTGCATTCTTACAAGACAACGCAAAACCTTATAAAAATATTTTGATAATGTCTGGAATCCGCTAGATGTGTGCAACAACGAAACACACTACTCGTCAAATGGTTATTACTTTTCTGATTGAATCCACATATTTGTGCAGACAAATCGAGTAGAACAATTCATTGAATGACTGGACATTCCATTGTCAGAAATTCATCAACCATAAAATTAATTACTATAATTATTTTGAAATAATAATTTAATTTACGAGAAAAGTGAACAATTTTCACTTTAATGTTATGTGATGCATTAAGTAATAGTATGGAAGAAGTCAGTTAGTCAGTAGAATAATCACCTGAGGGAGTATTTTCAGAAATTCTGCAATTTTATTTTAAAATTTTTGAAATTATTCTGAAATTTCACGATGAACTATTTGAATTTATGTTTCTTATGGATTTCGAATTACTATTATCAATACTTCCTTCAACAAGTTTCATTTCCACTTCTTAATGTTATCCTCGGATGCCTAGGTCACAGCTCTAAATTTGGCTTCCACTAAACAGTGAGGTTGTGATGACATTTTCCTCACCGTATTCCTAATCCATCTCCATCTCCATCAGTATTTCTGTAGGGTGACAGATTCTTTGCTGATTCTTTGCGAGTTCTTTGTTTCTTACACGTCCTATTCTTATCTTTGGTATCAAGACAGCGAAGAAAGAAGGTGTTGATGAAAATCTACAGTAATCTGGAAATAGTTCTGATGACGTGAGTACCAAGTCTCTGATGGTGAAGAAGTACTGACTTGGCACTGATGTCAGATTTGACAATACAATCACAAGCATATGATGACTACTTACAAATAATTCAATTTGCAAAAGTGTTAACAGTCAGGTGACCTTCGAAAAAGACTCACTTCAGTTTATTTATTACTTGACTATATTTTCTGAAGGTGTTTCTGCAGGATGTGCCACGGCCCACATGACAAAACGTTCACAACTATCTTGCTTTGATTTTCTAAGCCCTCAAAGATTATTCTAGGTGCGTCGGTGGCACAGTGGTTAGGACTCCCGCCGACTATGCACATGGTCCGGGGTTCGATCCCCTGCCGGCGCACACCCGATATCTGTGGTCGGCCTGTAAATTTGGGCTACCGATATCCAAGCTGAAAATTCCATGCTTGTACTGAAAATATGGTGTGGAATCAAGCTGTAAATCAAAAACAAACGTTTTGCAAATTCCAGTTCATGTGTAATATTTGAAGACCTGATAAATATTGCTGAATCCTAACACGGTTTTTAATGTAATGACTGAAATACTGTGTTAACTTACCAAAGATATCATGCAGGAAAAAGTATAGCAGATGTATTTTTAAATTAAATGACTATTGCCAGCATGAACGAACTTATTCTACATCACACGCCTGAGGCGAACGTGTATCTATAAATGTCAGCAGGTATCGTATAACATCGTTAACAGTTGCAGTTATGAAACTGGTGCCTATGAGTAGTTAGAGTAACTCTGTGACAACAGACATTCAAATTCCCCGGACCATACAGTTTGTGATGCAACAGAGGTAATTATGAGGACGCAAGACTCTATGTGAGAATGGACTGTTTAGTATTTACCAAGAAACTGACTTCCTTTCCAATGTACTCAGTCCCGAAGACTTCTAACGTTATCATTAACAGATTCATTAATTTTGTATCTAAAGGGCTTCACAATGGTGCAAAGTCAGTCATAAGTAGTGTGCAGAAAATTTTAAAGAAAAACACAAGTGACATGCGCTCTCTTTGGGCATTTTTCTGCTTTGAATTAACTACTTTGTTGACATATTTAATTGTGAGACGCTAATGTAAATCTTTTTCTTTTCTTTGCATATATATTTCTGTGTGAAGTAAGATGAATAAAAAAGCAGCTTAACTTTTATGCCTTAGAACAACTTTTTCCAATCCGAAGTTTTGATTAATTTTCGTCTCTTGTTACTTTTTTATCCTCTAGATGTCAGCTTTCATTGGTTTCGTCTTCTCATTGCAAACGGAAAGTTTCTCTAAGTCATAAAAAGTGGAAATATCAAATGAGGGTGTATATATCGTATGGTCTAAGCTTTTGAAAGAAAAAGTCTCTGTCTAATATCACGACAACTTCTGATTTATCAGCGTCAGTCAACTGCTGAATCCGTCATTCATTCATTAATTAATTAATTAAAGTAATCAGTCACAGAAAGACTAATTTGATTTGATAGTTAAGCTGCTGAGAAGTCTACAAAAGCTTAACATGAAAATGATAGAACTCTGCTCTCTCCAGAATTGTAATCAAGTTTAACTTGAATTCGGGTCTAAGCTACCACTACTAATACTCACTGGTATTATAACCTTAGGATAGCAAATAACTTTTGAAATTCTAGCTGATTCAATGATTCAATGTTACTCTCCATTTAAAACCACTAATGTTGTCAGTAACTACCATTCTGTCATTATAATGGATATATAACTGTAGAACCTGATGATGAAGTTATCGAAAAGAATATCCCTTTTTTATATTAATCGAACTTCTAAAATGTATTCGTCAAAAACAGTCTCTTCGCTGAACAACTTGGTTTCTTCTTTTCATAGATACCTGGATGTGGAATGTTCATGAATATGAATAAGGAGAAATTATAATTACTAGTATTCACACCTGTTATTTAAATTTCTTTAAAAAGAGACAAAGCTTCAGTCGCCTACTTAAAAGAATTCTCTGTGCAATTTTAATTTTGATGAATATACATCTCTCTTTCATATTAGCACTGCATGTGATATGCACAATATCGTGTGACGAAATTATCTACTGTCTGTCTGAAACATTTGTCATTAGAATACATTTTTATATAAATTAAAAAAGGTAGATGTCTTCATATCCTCCGGCAAATCATCAAAGAAAAAAAGGAAAGTATGTAATTATTTTTGTAGTAGTTATCTCAATCATTAAGGTGATTTTTGACGGAAATTGACAGACCTGGATAAAGCTTTTTTGAAGTTGTCTGAAAGAAGGATTGTGGTCTTTAAGAGACATTCACAAAACACTGCGTACCACATAAAAACGTTTATTGCAGGCTTAGTATTGTATTCATTGGATGAAGAAGTTTACTCGGGAAGCTGGTGAGCACATGTGATATTCCAGTTGCCATACACACACCAATTAACGAAGTGTACATTTCTATCAATAACATGACACAGCCTCAAATGTTATTCATTTTTCATGAACTGTAAGTTGACGAATTCAGCTGAAAGAAAACTGACTTTATCTGGGCTGAGTTCTCCTCCTAATGGAACACCAAGATCAATCCGCTGACCTGAAAAGAGGAGGTGTGGTGAAACTTAGTTTATTGTGTATCAAAAGCGCGGTTAATAGAATCTAAGCAGTATGCGCGAGTATTCTGAATAACCTCCCGCTATTTACTTATCAATGAACAAAATCAATTTTCTCATTGAGGAATAAGTCTTATTTTGAGCAGAGAATCTAGACAGTTATTTGCGAAATACACAGTGAAGAGAAGCGATACTGAAGTCTAGAAAGCCAGCAGAATAACAGGTATTGTTAACAGTAGCAAGTCAGAGCTATAGCTGTTTCAGCTGATTTGGCTCTCTAAGTGGAATCTATCTGAGAAACATTAATGAAAGCAATTTTTCATGAAAACCCGGAATCACTGCTTAAGAGGCTGGCTTTGAACAAGAGAAAGAACCGCCAAAGGTTTTGATTATTTTGATCTAGCTAGCAAGCATTATTGTCTTACCCGAAGGATCCATAGCTATTCATATTTTTCAGTAGTATCTGCCATTGTGTTTCAACAAGTTTATCTATGAAGCATTTGCCTTCAAAATGTGGGACGACAACTTGAATGTTCGACAAATCTCGTTTCTTCAGAATGGTGCTTGAACACCTTCATTAGGGTAAGCAACACCTTTCAAACATATGCAATTATATTAATCAGATATGGAGAGATAATTAACGAAGAAAGATGCAGTTCTAACAAAAATCAACAACAAGTTAACGTGACAAAATATGTAGTGAACAACACATGGTAACGAAGATTGTAAGATGCTTTTCTGATAACTTGTCCTTTTGTTAACAATGCGGTAGAACGCAAATATTGGTTTCCAGTGGTAAGGTCATTACGCAAAAGTTTATTTCACCACAACGTGTGCTACATCACATGAACTAATCCAATATGTAATTCCATTTTGTGACAGTGCTCGAATTGCTCTCTTAAGTAAAAAGATTTCTATCAGATTTCGCCTTTAACTGAATCTACTGATAAACAGGGGATTGTGAATTCTCATAGTTAGTTAAATTGTTTCAATGTATACAACGTCGTTAATACGTATGTCATATTTCACTCGATCGCTTACCGGTAGAACAGAGAATAGTTCCAGTGGTCAAATCTCAAACCTCGTAGAATTTTCAATCTTATTCTCAGCTACAAACAATCCAAATTATTTAATCTAAATAGTAACTGTGTCTGTGATTTCATTTTCAGAGAAAAAGCGGTTGACACTTTCATCTCAAATCCTCTTTGGTTGTCCTGAAATTAAACCGCTTTTTCGAAACATAAAAATGACTGAAAACTAATTAGCCTACAGTCTGATTATGTTATTATTAAAATTTTCCAATTTAAAATCAGACATGATTTTGAGAGATGAGAACAAAACCCAATCCAACATCTTTTGTCATGTGATTATGTAGGACGCACTGTGAAATGATGTTCAAAGAGAAAGTGAGGGGAGAAAGAGAGGTGTGGTGGATAGGCGGAAGTGTCTTATTCCATTTACATATTCAATCTACATATAATTAAGTTGATTCAGATGAAGGAATAAATACTTCTGTACAAGACTGATCAAATCGTGTATTATTTTTTCAGACTTTCATCGTGATGTTTATATATGGTAAGGGATTCATCAGGGAAAGGTAATCCTGAAATCGCAATCGAAAATAAACCCAAAAATAATGATAGTGAAAATGATTCGAGATCCTTTTACTCGGCTTCTTTTGTTAAACCCAGTACAAATCTCAAACATGATAGTTAACTTGTTACAAATTACGTCTGAAATGAAGTAAGAACTTACAACATCTTCGTTCTAGATTGGAACTTTCAGCAGGCTGAACTATTTATACCCCCTTAAGCCCTATTGAGAACTTTAATTTTATTCGCTGTGGATGTTCTATGGTCATCGAATACCAGCTCAGTAATAAAGTGCGTATGGATTTAGCTCGTGGCCTTATAGTCTTGGATTCAGAGTTCAGTAAATTCATGAGTGCTTTCTGAAAACAATTCAGAAGCATGAATGATCAGGCACACAGTGCTTTCTGTTTTTTCAGTGAGTGTTTTACTGATATCGGTTCTCGACGAATTCAAATTAAAAAATCTAAAAACAGTTGAACACTGTTGAAAACGAAACTATTGCTAATAAACTTAATCCAAGTGAGGTAATTGTTTGCCATCACCGAAGACTCCCAAACTAAGACAGAGCAGTTGTGCAGTGTTCACTGGTGTTGAATGATTCTGCAACCGTTTTCACCTAACCATATGCCTTGATATCATCTAAATAGCTGCAACTTAACACATTAACCCTGGAAATAAATTGAAGGCTAAAATGTGTAGAGATAACTGAGGTTTGTACCACATTTGTAGAGCTAACTAATACGAGTAATAGAAAAAAGGCGTTCAGCGAAGGGTTACTCTTTTCGGCGTGATCATTCTCAAGCTGTACAAACCACAAATTTATAGTAATTTTTCTTGGCAACAAAAGGAATATTTCCATAGATGTGTTAATGCAATTAATAATTTTTGACAACAAATGACGCAATTTAGAAGGCGTTAATCGGTTAGAAACTAAAATAAAGTTACAAAAGTAGGTTGGGTGACGTAATCTAATTGATAGGGTTCAATGAAAAATGAATGACGGTCAAGGTAACAATATTAGTAGAATTCACTTGAAAATGAATGAGAGTTAAGTTAATAAGCTGAGTAGAATTCACTTAAAAATAAACGAAAATGGAGTTAGCAACAGTCGTCATGAGGGTAGAGATTTAATAGAGGGTGGGGGTAGAAGATAATGCAATTAAGAAACAGACAAACAAAGAAGAAAGAGGTAAGACAAAATTACGTATTTGGTGTTAAGATAGATCAGGAACATTGTAGATTTAGTAACTGAACAAACTTCTTTTGTATGCAGAGTTCAGGATTCAATATGTGAATTGCCATTGCTTCTGCAGTTTGAAGAAGTTTAATTCGTACTCTTTTAACAAGATTCCCACGTATTGTGTAGATAACTGAGAAGTTGTTTTGTGGGTTTGCTTGGTGTCCGGATTCGATCAAGTGTTCTAGGATAGAACTGTGGCGGGGGGATCTTCTTTCTCCTTTATAAAACCATGAAGGTAAGTGTTCGCTGATTCGTTTGGATAGCAAACGCTGGGTACGGCCGACATACCTAGCTCCACATGAGCAAGTGAATTGGTAGATGCACATTGATAAGGCCCCCAGTAGAAGCTTACCCTTCGCGTTCGTGCGAATCATTGGTTTCGTAGAGAAAGTTAGTCTGAGGGTATCTAACGATTAAAGGATCAAAAGTGCATTAAAATGTTGCAATTCACGACTGATATCAATGGCAATTCATAGTTCACCAAATAAAAGATTTAACCTCGCCTAGTTTTCCAATTCACTTGATTGATATCCAGTCCTAAGCCTAGAAAAGAAAGAAGAGGTTGGTTTAAGGGCTAGCTGCTCCATTCAATTCGCGAAATGAAAATTCAAAAACCAAGCAGGTGATTCAACGATAACACAAATATATGCAAAATGCGAATTGAAGAAGTTCAAAAACATTTCGAAGAATTGAAGACAATAAGTGGTTAAAATAAGACAGTTCAGAGTTATCAAAGCAATCAAAGAATGATTGTATTGAAAGAACAGCAGTTTGCTCACAATAAGACAGTACGATCATTTGTTATGTTGGTTTCTAATCATCTTCATACAGCCTAAAGAAATTATTAGGATTATGTACAGCAGAATTCTAACATACTTGCAAATATAACATAATATCAGTTGCTTGGGTACTCCACATGCTACGGACAGGGCTCATTAAATACACTTATTCCAAGCTTATATCCAAAAAGTTGCAGCTGGGACAAAGGACTAAGTCTTGGATACAGTGTCGAAAGAGTTACGAAAATAACATTGAGAGGTGAGTAGAAGGATGAGTAACTAGTGAGTTGAGAAACACTGAGGGGATTCGACTCAAATCATAAAAATGAGAGACAAGTAAATAGACGGTACAGAGGAGGAGAGGTTGAAGCGAACTATGGCGTAATCAAATGAAGGAGAGAGAATGAGCTGCCAGTTATCAGCACAAGGAAGTATTGATGACACTTCTAATCAAACTTTTGTTCGCTGTGTTTTTTAATAAGGAAATATATCATCTTCATAGCTAATACATGCAGCTGTATATTACTTATTTAAAATACTCCTCAGCAGTATACAGTGCCCTAATAAAAGCTTACTACATTGGAGAATTCTAAATTAATTCAAAAGAAATATCAGATAGTACAAAAGGCACAAAATACAACTTATTGTGGGATATTCCATTAAAATATTAAGACCAAACTTGTTTACAGAAAAATAAGCGGTTCTTATCCTCCGCCGTTCATGATAATTAAAAATTTCGTTTTTGTGTGCAAATCCTTTTTTTTTCATTTTCTTAGTCGTTGATAACCAGTTTCTAAGGGAATGGATATATTTCCGACTGTATTTTTTCAAACTTGCAGTACTTCCCAATTAACTAATTTTTTCAGATAGCTATAGTATAAATATTTATCTTTTCTGTGGTCTGCTATTCTGCCATGACGTCACTTAGCCCTATTGTCACTAAAGAAACGGTATTCCCTTATTCATTGGAAGGATAATTGA
Source organism: Trichobilharzia szidati (assembly GCA_944472155.2). Lineage (NCBI taxonomy): Eukaryota > Metazoa > Platyhelminthes > Trematoda > Strigeidida > Schistosomatidae > Trichobilharzia > Trichobilharzia szidati. The sequence goes on from OX235277.1 coordinate 12,273,624, forward strand.
GCCTCATCGGGTTTTCAGTTGGTCACTGAAATTAGTGGAGAGTGAGGATGTTCATTCTACAGTGTCGCCACTGCGCCATATTTTCACTAAAAAACGTTATTCTCTTACTCACAGGAATACATATGAAGGGTTATTTCACCTATTCAAGTATTTATTTCGTCACAGAACCTAGTGAAAAGGCGGGTATGTATAAAAAGTAGTTACAGAAACCTTATATCATGTACCTTTCACCATCTTCGTAAAGGTAAGAAGAACAAGGAGCTCACTTTATTTTTAGGTTCCTTTGGGGCTACATGCAGGGAATTCGAACACAGATTTTTGTATTCTGCTGATAAGTCTGTAGGCATTCACATCTTGGTCTTCAAAACAGAGATGAATGCAGTGTGTTGACATTATCATTACAATCGACACGGAAAAACACATTCATTCACAATAAGCTCGGAAGAAAATTCAAAGAGCTTTTGGTAAACAGCTCACAACAGAACAGTGACTATACAGCGAACAAGTAGATTAAGCAGTAATAAAATACGTTCCAATGCATCATTTGAAAACAGTTCGAGCATTTCGTTTAAACATTTTTGAGTTCCAGTCATTTTATCTTCAACAGAAATTAGATAACCTTCATAACCTTCATGCATTACATTAACGCTTAGTCATTTTGAATGTCTGTTAGATTCCATTGTGACTCCTTTCAGGATATTAGTTAACTTTTTACAGTTACTTCCTCTTTAGTTCCTGCACTTATGAATTACCTTTAAAAAATAACATATACGTTGTCGCAAGCATAGATTTCAAAAATTCAGAACGTTTTACGTCATTCATATTTCATGTGATTGATGTAGATTCAATACCCTGAGGTTCAGTGATCAATCTCTCCCCTTCCTACACCTAAATATGTTCCTTTTTAGAACTTTAGATTTGTCCTATCCTACTGTGTGACTGTGTGTTAATCCGTTCATCTAAATCACTCAGTTTTTCCTGCAATTATGTCACTGCTTTAGGACCAACTGTGGTATACTTAGTTAAATTACTATTTTCATATAAACAAACTGACGCCAATTTATTCGAGTGACTCAAATAACTGACGATACAGTTATTGCGAAGAGTTTCTTTTGGATGACTTTATTTTGTCTTACCAAGTAAACAGGATCCTTTATATTGCAATGCTTGTCCTCGAGTAAGTTTGTAGGTTTGAATACCACCTTAATTCGTGTTTTATTAGGAATCCTATGTGGAGTTCTAGATTTTTCTTCCTAATTGGGCAGCACAGTAGCTGCCTTAAATTCATTCTGAATTTTGTTGTGATCCCTTCTATTACTTCTGTAAATGTGAGCTATCTCATTTTCTTAGTGACTTAGGAGTCAGTTGTAGTTGGATTTTTGGTAGACTCGTACCTAGTTATGTTGTCTGTTGGCATTTGTCAGCAAGGCATATCTGCGGTTTTGAGGAAATTGATTTCGCCTCTAGATTCGGAACAGCATCAGTCGACCTGATGCAGCTAAGAAAATTGGTTTATTTGACCGGTGATCAAGCATAAACTTATGTGCACTGAGAATGTATATATGACTTCAGTTAGAGAACCATTGAAACCACTGATTACCGGACAGTTGTTTTTTATCCTTATTTGTCATACTTCAGCAGTACGTGTCCATGAATGAGACAAGCATCTTCAAGTTACAAACTGATGTATTTCTATCGAGTAAAAGTTTTCTAAAACTGATAGGTCATTCTATGCCTTCTGTTATTTACTTGGCTCACTGAAGCAGAAGGTATCTGAATGACAACAGCCGTATTAAATATTGAATCGAGTGGCTGATTTTAATTACAGTATTCCTATACAAAATTATACCACATTACTTACATCTAGAAGTCTGAATGCACGTCCACTTGATTCTGGACAGTCCAAACACCTATGATATATGCACTTTTTTTGTCCAAACAAGCGCCTTTTTAAGGGTACATAAATTTGATAAGAACACAAGAACCCATTGTCGTTGGCAAAAGCAGTGAATATCAATATTAACCAGACTTTGAGATATACCTTCACATCAAAATATGCTTTTGATAATATATTTGGTGCATCGTGATTAGCAATGGAATCCAAGATGTGCATCTTGTCCCATTTGGAACTCGTCAGATGAATGTGACTGCAATCCTTAGTGAGTGATAATGTTCCCAATGAGATTTGACCGTAGCACTAGATCCTATCGAACACATTTAGGATTTATCCATTGTAGGCCATAAGGCATGAAGGCCACTACGTGTCTACAGAGATGGAACATCATAGTTGGAAATAATCAGCCATTGAGAAATTAACTTTAACAAATAGGTTTCATGATTATTTACTAGGAGGGTAGAGATCTCCCATAGTGTCTACAACATTACGCAGTTCTGGATATATGCGAAACAGTTTTATCACTGTATCAAATAAACATCACTGTCATCGCATAAACTGATTTGATAGCACCAGATTCACGATAAAATAATTTCATAGAATACATGTAAAGTATATATTGTCAATAACTCGCATTCAAGATGGCACTGAACATGTTGTCCAGACGGTTGATGGAAGCTACTTTTTGATTACGTCATGCAGCTCAGAAAACAGGAAAATGCTGAAACCATCTACTGGACATTTAATTATTCCCTCACTACTCCGACGTTATTAACTACCTTACACTACGAAAACCTTAAAATTAATGTAAGGGCGCACAGTGAGCACTGTGGTGTACTATTATCCCAGTAATGCGGTATAAACAGCCGGATGACGTTTTAAGCACAATTTATTTCTCATAATCATATTGACATGACTGTTTCTGAGAGCATCTAATTTGATCTCAGGAGAGACTCAAAATATCGCCAACTGAGTGATTTAGCTTAGTGACAACTACTCGATGGTCAGACTAATAATTCGATGTTCAATGTTTCAATCCTTATTTTGATCCGACTCTTCACTTTTACCTTCGATCTCTCATCCCCAGTCCTAATTACTTTGCAAATACGATTTAGGAATTAGAAGTATTAATTAGATAACAGTTCCGAATTGATATCCGTATGGCTGAAAATGTTGCATTCTGAGGTGAATGGAAGTCAATTTCTATAACGAATTACTCTATACATATACTCACATATGTCTGATAATTGTAACTTTTCACATACTTTTTTGTGTAAGATCTTAATAACCAATTCTTTGCATAAAGGTTAGACGTCGAATGTGTTTTTCATTATTTCCCTCTTTCTCTCTATCTTTCAAAGCGTATTCTCAATTAGGCAAATAATTCATGCCTTAGGCAATTGTTCACTTCAAAAAGTACCAAAAGTGCAATTAACTCAATGCATAGAAGGCTAAAAGGATGAAAAGTACACAAGTAAACTGAGTATTCATCTGTAAGATTCCTTCAACAGTCCAGTAGAGAAGACGTTTTTCAATACATCAAAAAACCAAACAAATGACAAAGCCATTTGCTTACTGAGGAGTACTGATACTTTCAATATATGACAGAATATCAGAAGGAGGAAATAATACTTCGACAGTGTTGTGTTAATAAGAGAACATCTGATGAAACTTTAATTTAATTCTTTATCATGAATGTCTTTTCAGATAAGTTCGAAACTATGTATTCACTGAAAATTAGTAACATGTATAGACGATTACAACAATTCATTGGAGGCAATTATGGCATACTTAGTTAATAAAAATGACCATATTTTATTATTTTTTCTGAGCTCTGATGTTTCTGCAGCTGATGCACTGGCTTTTCTAGGTAGGTTCACTAGCACTATGTCTGACTTTCCCTCTTTCTTGTGCGCTTAAAACCTGTTAGTAAACTAGGCTGGAGAATTTCGTCAGCAGCTGCTTTCACTCCGTAATGAAGATCGAATGGCTGGTAACGATGGGCAGCGAGGAACTCTGACAGACAACGGACCAATCAAGAACCTATTGGCTGACAAATACGCAGAAGATCACGAAGATGGGCTGGAGACCTCTGGATTACATCATTAGCCAGGCCTTCATGTGATGCTTGAATTCACCATATTTACTTCATTTCCATAGCGTTTTAATCAGTCAACTACATCCTTGGATCTGTATTTGAAGAAAATGGGAAAAGAATCAATATGGAGTAAGGGAATATGCATAACATAGACTAATATTTATCCAAGGATTTATCATCGATTATTATATCACTTGAAGAGTCTGTACAAGAAGTAAACACTTTGAGATAAAAATAACGCTGAATATTCTGTGATATGCACAAACGCACTTTTCAGAGTAGTTGTATCAATATTTAAACGGTGGGCTGTTCATGACAAAAAGCATTACAAAATGTCAGTCGAAAATTTTTAGTAAGTGATTTTCCTACTGCTTGAATGGATTTCTAAAGTTTGCAAGTGTTGTTTTTCAAGGATTCCATTTTGTTACAAATTAGATCACAGGTTGAGGTCATTAAGAGAATAGCTGTAGACAAGAAGTGTCTAAGAGTTGTTTCATCTTAGCTTGAGACCTCTCAGAAGTAAACACCCATAACCTCACCAGAAACAGAATACAAAATCTTCAGGTTACAAGATAATTGATTGCTGGGACTGTATTCAATGGCCCATCGGTTCTATCTTCTTTCATTTCACAGTTTTTATAGCCACTGTAAACCAGTGAATATTGGCAACACTTTATCTTCACACCCAAGACGGTGGACCCTGCTGTTCTCAGATTCACATCAGAATAACAGTTTTTAGTGAGATAACTCTTTCATGTTCACCACCTGTAGAGCCCTTAATTAAAATATACTCTTTGTGTTACTAATTAGGCATGTAACTTTATCATTAGCGTGAGGCGTGATCAACTTTTGAAGAACTTAAGTGAGTTGATTCAACTAATGGGAACATTAGGATGATTTTTAACTGATATTAGGATAATGTCTGACTGACTGATTTCAACATAAACCTTTGCACCGATATGCAGCAGTTCGAGTCGCCAGACTCCATGTAGCACACAAAGCAAGAGAAGAAAGTAAAAAGAAATGCAAAATAGAGACAGTAAACGGAGGTATGAGTCAAAAAGAATAGTAATAACGAAGAACAATATAGTTTTACTGGATATTATAAGTCACAAGGATAATGTTACACTACTGAACCACTTTACTGGGTGGAATTTAGTTTGTGAAAAATGCAGAATAATTCAATATCAGATAACATCACGGATCTCTATCTAAACTAGATCTGGCCGATGACTAACATGAGATAAAGTCACAACAGTTAGTCACATTTTACGCCACCAGGAAAGGTAAATATTACATCCATGCGGAATTCCTTAAGCTGACTTCACATTGCAGTCAGCGCTGCAAATGTTGTCCAGATGGACAGTGAAAGCTGCCTCTCAGTAAAACCATCCAACTGAGAGAAAACTACAACACCAGAACCATCCACCTGACCTACACATTTCCTCCATCATTTCACAAATCCATCTTGTTGCTCTGTGTTCTTCTTTTGAATTCAAGACCCACATCATTGAAGCGGTTAGTTGACAAATAACAAACACACCACATTTCTACAATGAAATTCATCCATTTAGATAATAATTATAATAACTACAAGTGTACAGGTTTATTTTCTGTTTTCAAAAGTGATTTATGCCCATATTTTGAAGTCAATGAATCGTTCAACAAATCTGGAGAGATAATTCATTCTCCCAAACCAAAACCATCACCACCACCAACAAGAAAAACAACCATGTTCATGGAGTAAGTCCATAAGTGGTATATATGTAAATTAACCACTCCACTTGATGAACAGATGACTGATTAACATTAAACTGCACCAATATGACTCTCTATACCACACACACACCCTTATAAAATATGATATTTTTATTATTTTGCTTGTGTTTACTTACAAATATCTCATCAATTTTAAATCTGCAGAACGATAATAGTAACACTAATAGAACACTTGGATTTATGTGTGTGGTTATTGTTGACCTGAATATTGGTTAACACAATTCAGGAATGATTGATGTTATCGTGTGTTTGCTAACAAGTGAATTTAGTCATTCAGTGAGATAATGTCTGCGTGATGGTTAGTAGAAGAGTGGTAGGCCGTGCATGTCGACTGCAAGTATTTGGAAGGAATAAAAATCTACATAACGCTTGATATATGCCTAGTAATAAATAGATTCAGCTGTTAAGGTGTGAAAAACTCCCATGTCGTGTTATTTTTACATCACATAAGTCAGCTAAAAGTGATCTTGTTTCGTAAATTCACTTCAAAGCTGAATAGTCATTTGTTGTGAATATATATGCAAAATTGCTCAATTTTGGAGTACATTATTACTCCTGGTCGTGAAAAATCAGCAGAGACTTCTTGCAGAGTTATTTAAAAAGTATTATCAAGAAGCCGTTCGAAAGGATTTCGACTACAACCTCTACATGAAGCTGAAGTTTTAAGATTCCATAAGGCGAAAACTGAATTTTCTGTTCAGAAAGGTCTTATCCAGCCTTTCTTACTATGGTAGTCTTAGTACTGATTTCTTTTACTGAGTACTATTTATTAATTTTTTGTGACACTGTAAATAAGCTGTCCGTGTGTCTACATCTTCTAGAGCCGTCCTCCCACATCTCCCACATAATCCATTGAACCACAGTTAGAAATGTTACCAATGATAGTAGGCAGTCTTGTCTTACTCCTGTAATCACTTCAGAAGCTTCGCTGACTTTTCCATTGCGGATCACACGACATGTGACTTTGTGATATAGGCGTTGTATAAAGTTGATAAATATTTGACTGACATTCTGTTCTTTGTTCGATGATGATGCGTAGAGTTGCCATTTGATCAGCACGTGATCTGCTTTTATTGAATCGCACTTTTTCCTGACGGAGTTTTGCATACAGTGCAACTTTTATTTCCTCCAGGATGAAACGACTTAATATTTTGTTTGGCATGGACAAGAACCTGATTCTGCGCCAGCTCTTATTGGCTTTTATTATTGTATTTTTCTCGTGCTTTAAAGTTTTATAGCAATCTGATTTATTTTCCGGTGTAGGGTCACTAGCTTTACTCCCAGAGCTACCTCTTTTTCTGGGCATGAAGCCAGTTATAAAACAAGTTAGTATACTAGGCTAGGATTAACATTACTTCTTTGGCTCCTGAGTAGAATACTGAGCTTTAGCGGCACCTATAGCTTTTGTGTTTTTCCATGCAGTCCTCCTTGCAGTATCTACGTCAACCTAGCTTTCTCCGCCCAGCCCATCGTTTCCCATTCAGGTCACACTTCAAGGGCCTGGCTCAAGATATCCTTCATAATCTCTTAAGCGTGTATCCAATCCAAGTATTAGGTTCCTGGTTGGTATATTCTCAGAGTTACTTCTTGCTGGCCATCTGGTCTCTATTATGAAATCTTGGCAGTTGTTGATACAAGTCTTCGGCCCGCTGGAAAGGTTCTTAATCACGCACAGTTCAAGTCACTAACCAATATAAAAAAGCTCACTGATTTCACATTGGTGTTGAAAATCTGAACGTTTTATTATGAGTGCAAAAGATTCCTCAACTGATTTCAAAGCAACGAAAATCTCTCTCGCCTCTCTGATTGTGGTTTTGTACTTCCCACCCACGGATTCAGTTGTATTTCACACGATAGTGCTTAGACAAATAGAAGAAGTTACTACTTTCAATTTTCTCCCGATGACAAGGATTGGTGCTTGCTGCTGTTGGATGGTTGGTTATATTCATCATCCTCGCTTTATCTGTGTTCACGTGAAGTCACCACATATATTCTTGTTGATGACGATATTATTATTCTTATTCTGGAGTAGTTTACTAACCTGTGGTGTTTTACTGCACTGAATCTAAAAATGTTCAAATAAAATTGTAACTCTGTTACCTTAACAAGTACTGAATGACTAAAATTCATTCGGCAACATTTCAGACACCAGCATGTAGGTGGTTTGAACTGATTCACCAGTGATGACTTTCTCCAGAAATGAATGAAATGTCTATCCTGGTTTTAAAAGTCACTCTGATGTGTCTATTCAGTGCTGCTGGTGGACGATAGGGATTTTCAACTAATTTTATCAATGAAGAATATGTGCTGAAACATTATATCACTTGCTTTACTTACCCCAATGTACAGTACTCAGTAGATTTCATGCTTTGATCCAGGTATTCTTGCCACACAAGCAAAACCATGAGTAAGTTCTCACGTCACACATTGCAATTTGTCAAGAGACACTTTTTGACTGAAGAATCGCTTTATTTTCATTTCAAAATTTGATACCCATTCTTCTTTCGGAAGACATCCATGAGATATCTTTCTTCAATTTTCTTAACGTGGGAGTGCTGCAATGAGTCCTGGCCCTCTTCAATAGTGTTTGTATGCAATTCCTCTTATGTGCCAATGGATTGTTGCTGCTGTAATTCAGGATTTGTTCTATGTGAGTTGATTGACGTCGTACACAAACCAACAAAGTCACTTCACTCAACTTTATGTCAACCAAAAGAGTCAACAGCGAAATTAGATAAAGCCAACATCATCTACAAAATAGATTGTATCAACTGCGAAAAACACTACATCGGCCAAAGTGGACGTCCCCTTCGTCTTCTTATCCACGAACATAAGCTAGCCGTCAAAAGACAGGATGACATCCACTCCCTCATATCACTACATACAGACAACCACGGACATCAATTCGACTGGGACAACGTTCAAATATGAGACAGAGGAAACAACAAGAATGCTAGAGAATTTTTAGAAGCTTGTCATTCCAGTGAATCATCAATCAATAGACACATCGAGACAGACAAAATTTATCACCGGTAAGAAAGAATACTCACACACAAAGGGTCGAAGTTCAAGTCAAAGAAACAATGAGTGCCAATACAAGTAACCTAGAAGGTGTGAAAACACACAAAAACAACCTATCACGTCCAAGGTCACCCACCAGGAGAGGTGAATAATAAACTCGTAGAGATATCTAAAAGCTCACTTCAAATTGAAGTATGCGCTGAAGATGTCGCCTACTAGGGCGATGAAGGCATCGCAAATAAACTATCTAGCTCAGAGAACACAACCATATCAAAATCATCCACCCGAGCTACAAATCTTCTCTATCATATCTAGGAATGAGACATTATTCATTAGGTCAGTTTTACGGGTATAGTATTATTCCCTTGTTTTGAGAACGAGCGAATTCAGCTCCTAATGCTACTGCAATACAATGAGAGATATCGACACAGTAAACTCACATAAGATCTGCAAACATTAACGAGAACATGATTTGGAATGCCGTTACTAGGGGCATTTGAGAGGCATTGAGAGATCCTGGTAGTGAAATTACATGAACGAGCAAGTGAACACACAAACAAATAGGTGAATAGGGTAAAAACATAATGTTCAAATGGCAGACTGATACATAAACCCAACTCTAGAATGATTTGAAAGGTTTCGTATAATTCAAATTCTTTCGATTGCTATCTAATAGGAACGTCAGGATTTCTGCACTCATCTGAAATGTGAATGAGGGTCAATATTTCAGGCTCGAATATGCTGTGAACACAAATTTTACCTTAGCATGAGACAGATATTAAACTCATGCATCCGCAGAAGGCTTCCATGTTAGAATTCTGATATTGTGTCACGGAGAGATTCCCGAATAAGAGATCTGCATGGATGTGAAAAGGCCACTTTAATTGTTTTTAACCATAAATGCCACCAACAGGGTGGATGCATTCTCTGGACTCCAGTCACTTCACAGTGGTGGTTCAATGAATCCATTTCCAACGAGGCATATGTTTGTTCTATTGCGAATGACGTCACTACTTGAGAATCACTATTAAACGCGAAATAGCATTTGAAACTGTCGATCAGCCTGTCGATATAATTATTGTGGTGCCTAATATCATGTTGAAATGTATCCCTCGACTACGCTGATGATGTATTTCAATCAGGCGTTTACAGTACACTGTCCATGGTAATCTGAAATTTGAACACAGGAGTGAATTCGAAAATACGGAAAAGTTTGTATTCAATTTGTAGTGTTACATGCAACGAGTCATGTTGATCTTACTTCGTCAACGCCCAACTGGTTCCTCTCCCCTCTATATTTTCGATTAATGTTCCACATGTAACATGGAAACCAAATTATTCATAATTCTGTAACATTATTCGTTTACGTGTAACAACGAGCTCTATATATTTGTGTTATTATTTCCAGCGAGATTATCGCCAGGGCGTCTACCATTATTGAGTCACATTTATCCAAATGGAAAGTGAAAATAACAATTCGAACAGTCAGTATAATCATGTGCAGTGAAGAAGTAGAACTTATGTGTGTGTGTGTGTGTGCAAACAACTATTGGAATAGAATTATAATAATTGACATGGTCTATTCCAAATTGCTCACAATACAACTACTCACGGACACCATGTATATCCTCAAAGTTACATTCAATTACAATAAATTTCGTGACGAATACTCGTGTTCTTCTCATTGATCTCTCTACACTAACTACGTTTCCACTAATCCCTGTGAATAACAATATGTTCACTCATGTTTCAGTGTGAACAATGTTCATACGTGTGTGATCACAACGGCATAGATATGTCCACCATTTGGATACAGTGGGAAATATATAATGGCTTTCCTTTTTACACTATGGCACTAATAATCTGACTATGCACACTTCTACGTTGCTCACGATATTGGTATTGTCAGTTGTGGTAATGGGCGACCAGGTTGTACGGGCTTCAGGTATGTTTTCTTGTGATGTGCAATATACTGTGATTATACTAGATTTCTATTCACTTGGCTGCCTGAGTATTATTTGAAATTTGTTAGATACCTAATTTACTGTTCATCTAATCTGATTGTCGGTTGATTTACTTTGTGTAGTTATGTTGTTGATGTAGAGACGTTCATAAGTGTAAACTCCAACTGCACTCTGTTGATAACTAGCATGATAATTGCTTTTGTGAGCATGAGATGCTTCGTCAATTTCAGAGTGTCATTTTTACATTAGATGAATTCGATAGCAAAGGAAATGTGTGTAATATTGAAATTCTCAAGAAGATGAAAGCATTGGGATTGTTTTCAATAGATCCGTGTCTCCAATCTATAGGATAGCTGTGACTTGGATGCGGTTTCCGCATCAGTTAATATCTACACTGTATCTCAACTGGTCTGTTGCTCATGTGTAACTGTACACACAATGAACCGTGTTTATTGCTTGATGTACATTGTCGTGCTCTGTACCTTGTCTGGCATTTAGCCTGGTTGATAACTGAACAGCTTCTCAATTGATGACAATGTCAGTGAAGTTATGTTTAGAATATCATGGCTCATTATTATTCATTTGTGTTCACTGGATTAGTTCTCAATTGAATGGAATGCACACTATGGATCAATTGTCAAGACACGAACAAGTCAAATATTCTTTGTAAAAATTATATTAGTAAAATGTCAGCGAACATGAAATGACCGACTTCAAATTTTCATTTGGAAAACCGGTTCAAAATTCTTCTGGGACATTACCATAAGAGAGGTTTATGTATAAAAAGGGTATCTCATGTCTTTGAAACATTTGTGTTGTAGTACGAGTCATTAGAGAGGCATCAACATGTATAATAAACAAAATTGTATGGTCAGTGATCGAAATTTACCTCAGACTTTCAAATGTTGGTCTGCTTCAGTTATACACTTTGAACAGAGTGTACTTTTCATCACCAATACAGGCAGAAACACAACTCTTCAGAGAGATGGCGAAGTTTCACTCCGAGTTGATACACAGAATGCATATCAGTAAACAGGATTTCCTTCTCATTCACAATCCTAATACAACAGTATTTGTATTCAATAGGGAATTGTCTTCTGACCAGTGGGAAACAGCTTTCAGTCACACCACTGAATTCCTAATAGTACACAATTCACTCTGGTGGAAATTACATTGTCCATTAGTGTTCTGTGGGACACTGTCCAGATTGGATAGCCACAGACAAGGTGAACAATACTAGTACGTCCATCACTCAGCCGATCTACTACTCTGGATAGCAGGAATCTCTGAGTAGCACCACTCTACCACATGAACAACCATTCACCTAGCCATTCGATTTCTCCACTGACCCACACATTACATCAGTAGTAAGTAAGTAGGTAGCCACTACTACAACTCTATCTCAGATACTCTCACCACTCAACTGAAAGCGTCACCACTGTTTCTTGTCTATCACCTCGGAGATTTCAGTGCTTGCGCGTTCATCCTAGCACAATGCAACATTATATTCGCAAGGGATTGTGATTCGAAGTCTCAACTGCACGCACAAAGTCACTGGGACGCCATTAGTATTCCATAGGTCATCAGGTAGATGGGTCTGTCTACACGGAGAACAAATCACACACACGCACACATGACAGTATCTCCTCAAATTCTCGACATCACCTCCTTCAGATTTCAGTCAGCATATTCTGAATAAATGAAGTGGAGGGACCTGAATACTTTGTGCTGCAGATGTGAGTGTTTGTCTCAGATGTCGAAGCACACTGGGGCTGGAAATGGTGTGTGGTTGTTCACTTTTTGACTATTCCCAGCTTGTGTTTAGGAGCCTCAAACACCTCAATATTGATTATTAAGAGACAAAAGTCCTCAGTCAAGAGCAGGCAATCCAATCATGCTGAGTACTTCTAAACATCCAGAACCGACTTAAGTCAGGATATTCCTCGCCGTTATTGACGGAATGTCGATGATGGCAGATAACTGGATATGAAAATATATGTGCATGTGCAGAAAACAGAATTGTGTTTATAATTGTTTTTCTTAAACAGTTGTAAAACATTTATAAGTCTCTCTATCAGAAGATGTAGACAATCAGGAATTTATACCAAGTATGAATAATAAGTGACATATATCCATTTTTATTTATTAATCAATATTTACCATGCATCAGCTAACATCACACCTGCACGCCTGTTCAAACTGTTGAGATTCACTCATGTATGTGAAGCTTCTGCTGTCAGTCTTTCTTTATACGATCTAATTTTTTTTTCAGAACGTTAGTTCTTTCAAATTCGATTTTGTGTCTCGTTTCTATCGAATGCAGTGTGACCACAGATCTGTGTTCTCCATTCTTATGTCTGCAGAGATCTTTGTAACCTAATATACCTTTATTTCAGCGAATACGTTGCGTTGTCAAATATGTTATTGTAAAACGTAGTAAGAACAACAGGCTTGCAAATTGACTAGTCATGAAATTGGTTTTCAAAACTGTATGTGAATCACCGGTGATTTCAAAATCGGCGACAGCGCATTTCATTAACATGTAGAATTTCGCCAACTGATTAAGTTGAGATAAATCACTTTTTACCTGTCTTCCATGTTCCCTCATAACCATCTGATATTTTTACCCCACATCACACGAATCGAAGAGACTTACTCAGTCCACATGCTTGTCATCCGTGCTAAACTATTTAGCCACTTGTTTGCCTGTTCATATTAGTTAGGTGTTTCTGAGTGAAATATGACAGAGGCGGTGTGGTTTGTGTTCGATATTTCATATTCAAATAATGATAAACGAATTGACTGCGCCAGACTCCGATGGCGTCTACTGTATGCGAAGCAGGAAATACTGATATGAGTCTGAAAGTGATAAACAGCTAGACTAATTTGAATTGTGTTTCATTAGTACCAAAACACAACGCCAATTATAGTCCAATTGTCACAAGATTGACACGTTTACCAAGAAAACGCATTCGGATATATAAATAGTGGATACTGCTGTGTCAGAACAGCATCTCAACTATTAAGAAATCAGTGCCATCCTTCACATTTCTAATGTTCATTTCCTCACCATAGTCACATTAATAATGATTATCACTCGTAGATCAATGTTTCGCCTCATGACTTCAGATAATCGTATGTGCTGTGTAGTGTTTACAGTTTTTTTTTTCCTTCACGTTCCCCAGTGGAACATAGGGCTTCAAGCTAGTGGCTTGAAGTTTCTGTAGCAGTGTTTATTTTACAGGATGAGGTTGCTAGCCTCATGCCCAACCTTTCCTCTTCACCAGCATTATTTCTGGTTTAGCGAGGTAAAGGAGTGCGTCGGCCGGGGGATCGAACCCCGGACCATGTGCATGGTCGGCAAGCGTCCTAACCGCTATGCCACCGACGCACACAGTGTTTACAGTGGTCTTTTTTATTCTGCAGTTCGTTTTTAAAGTAGAAGAACTGCTACCATTTCACTGAAGAATTTTCCTTCTCATAATCATCTTATCGCAAATCAGTGTAGCTCGTCGCCTTCTCCTCATCCGTTGTGGTGCATATGTGACATATATATTTTCTGCACTTGTGTCATCTGAGTGAACACTCTTCGTGTGTCAATCACACTGTTTCATCGTTGTACACATGATGGATAGCCGAATCAGGAGAATAGATCTGTTGAAATGTATGCTCACTGGTGTGCATATGTCTGCCTTAATCCATTACATGAAAGGAAACAGAGAACGAAATTTGTGAAATTTGTCTACTAATAGGTAAAACAGTCGGATCGTCGCAGGACACACTGGTCACTGAACACAATGGAGATAATTATTGGCATTCCGATGAATAACAGTGATCAGTAGATATTCAGATGTTTTTAGGATGTTTGAAAAGTCTTGGAGGACATGGCTTGGTCGCCTTGAATAAACTCTCTGCATCTCTTCCATTTCAACGTATGCTAATTGATAACATTATTGTGCGTAATTGGATGGCAGATTTCTGCCAAATATGAACTGAACCTGATCTCTGACTACAATTCAATTGAGTCAAACTGACGTCGACTACAATTCAGGACGAGAAGTGGTGTTAAGTTAGTAATGTGAATGATTTATCTCGCAATAATTCATCGATTAATTCATTCTTGACAATTTCAAGTTTCATTTCAAAGCTTACTTTGTCATACTTTTACATGAAATGCTAAAATCTTTTTATTCGTTTTCTTTGAAAGGAGATGAATGTATGTGTCGGGATGGCATTTATACTCCTTTTTACATTGGAAAGTGTTGTCCCACTGTTTACTGCCGACATCGCAAATCAACAGGTGTTCAATTTTGTTGTAAACATCGAATGGAATTTTGTAGGGCAGATGAAGACTGTTGTGAAAATAGATGTCGATATACTGGATGTCAAGTGGGAAATGAAAATTGAAATGTGAAATTTGTTTCTGGGTGTCGGGATAATGAGAAATAAATCACTTTCGACAAATTCCTTGTTTTCTGATTACAAATTCATAGATTCATTCGACATCTCACGAATTCACGGTAATTGCCAATCTCACGTGATCTCAGAAATCAGCAGCCAGTTGTCAATGCGTTAACAGAAGTTTGCTGATCGAATGGTCTCAGTGAATACTGACTTAATGTAGTTAATTTGACTGTAAATTACATTGTCAATCTACACAGCGTATGATTAACATGTTCGCGGTTGAATACATTCCATCACTGGCTTAAAATAGGTGTCATCGAGTATTTCCTGTGGTGTGCATACAAACCCGTATTCAGCGACCAGTAGTCGACTCTTGTCTTGATAAATTCGATCAAAGATAAACGATGACCATTGTAGAATTCATATAAATATATATATATATATATGGTGAGTGATTATTAAGGTGTATTCCTGCCTACACTACGTCTATCGAAATGATCGCGTAACGTAGGAAGGATATCTCGGGTATAACTGATGGATATTTGATGCATGAAACAACAACCACATTCAGTCTACATGCATCACGAATATGAGCATTTTGAGTGTGAATTAGCCTGTGCGATGAGAGATGTGCATTGTAATTTGTGGATTACCACGCAAAACTAAAACTTAGGAATACGCACGCAAGTCGACGAGACACTGATTCGAGTAATGAAAGGCGCCTGCCAAAGGATGACAATATAGTGGTTTCCGGCTGCATCCATCAGGCTGAATGTTTATTCTGCTTATTCGCCAATGGTTCACATTAGCCTTCAAATTGTATCTGTAGACTGTTACTTCAGATTCCACTGTGTATTCACTGTGTAACACTCTCAACCTGTAACCCGTGAACTCAATAAAAGTCTGGTTTCCTCGCGGAAATTGACTGCCATGAGTGTCTCAGTTTCATAGTCTCTGATGCTTATTGACTTCCTGTTTTAGAACATATAAATTAACTGGAAGTGAAAAAGCGGTGAAAATACCTGAAATACTTGATCTTGGATCGTGTGTTCGACAGTCTGAGATTCCGAAATCAAAATGAACAGTGACCAGACAATATTGCATACAGTCATCAACTGAACTCCTACTTTGATGCAGTTCCATCAGTCCTTCCACCAAAATCCTCGGTCTACGTGATCCGAAACATCTTTGAGTGTGAGTGAATATGAGCGCATTTCGGAGAATAACGAATTCGAAATCAAAACATCATGCATTTGTTTCCCTTGATGATTTTGAATAAAGCAAGAACAACAGTGGTTTGTGCAGAATTACATGGTTTCGCTATTTATTTCGCTTGCTTCCCATTAGCTGCCTGCTTACTTCCTATAAGGATTATGAGGTTTTACGTACAGAAAATCTTTTACATACCTGCGAATTTCACATGTTGTCAGTAGACAGAAAGTTCCACAATTAGTGAACAGTGCTCAGAAATTCGAGCTTATATTGCTTTTACACAAGCAGTTCAAGTTTGAACAAAATAAATGTATGCATACAATGTTAAACGAGTAAGTAATCAAGTCGAGATATGCGTTAGATGCAGAGTGACTAATAAATTAGGTAACAATTTACCCAGTTCAACTGAAATCACAGAAGGTAGAGACAAGCAAAATTACAGATTATAAAAATGGGTTAGGCTGAAGACAAAGATTAGGCAATCAAATAAGCGAATAAAGAAATCCAGTCACCAGGGCAAGGAGAGACTAATGAATGCTTCTTTCTGAACACATAAATCTGCATTCAAGCGTTTGATAGAGATTGCTTCGGCAAACTTGAGGAGAGTGAAGCTCCTTTGTCTATCCACAATTTAAAAGGATTTCTCGATTTCCACGTCATGACCCATATCAATCAAGGAGATGTGTGGTAATGGCATTGCTGTAGGTTCGTGTTCCCTTGAGAATTTTGCTTTTTGGCACATGTTCAGAAAATTGAAGGTGTGCACTTATTTCAGTTCTTTCAGTGTAACTGCTCCCGCAGATACATGCAAAACTTTGTATACACAGTTGGAGTTAACATGAGAAGGATATCCATCGACTTTTGACTGCACCAAAGAGCACGTTGTTCGATGGATGGGAACCAAATTAGATGCAGAATAGGCTCTGACTAGTG